>JAKFHU010000776.1:5805000-6450000 GCA_023783475.1 Daubentonia madagascariensis
CAAGGATGGCAGCTGGGAGACCCTGGTACAGGGAAAAATGATTCTGGAAGACAGAGGTGAGATATATGGTGCAGGCAGAGCCCACAGGCCTTGTGGGAGTGGATGTGTGAGACAGTGTGGGATCAGGATGACTTGCGCAGGTGGCTTGGATGGGGTGGGCTAGTCACTGAAAGGGGAAGACTTGAAAAGGAGCAGGTGGAATGTGAAAATCAGCTGCAGTTTTGGATCTTATTCTGAGCTACCTTTTAGACATCCAGCTGACAGATCCCATGCGAAACCTGTCTGGCTACGAGTTCTGAGGCAGGGACCCTTCCTCTGCATTCACCATTCTGTCTCCAGCTCTAGAGCAGGGCTTGTGGGCATAGTGGGGGCTCCCAATAAAAATAGGATGGGGTCACTGGCTGAGGTGGGCCGATCCAGCACCTGTACTTCACTTATACGCATTTTTTTCCCCCAAATATGACATACTCTGCAAAGGTAATGTTGGCCAAATTCACTGAAATTCTAAAGCTGCGGCACTCAAAGTGTGGCCCCTGGACCAGCAGCATCAGCCTCACCTGGAAGCTTTCTAACAGTTTAGAAATGCAAATTCTTAGGCCCCTCCCCCTACGTACTGAATCAGAAACTCAAGAGTATTAAAGAGCCTTCCAGGTAATTTTGAGGCAGGCTAAACTCTGAAACTGCTGTTCTATGGGGCCTAAGGCCTCAGTAACCGGGTCATGTAGGGTATACACGTGGGGGAAAAAAATGACTGGGCCTATCTGGCTGAGTAGTAACCAGACCAGACAGACCAACACCTCGTTGGTCTCAGGGGTTCTCTCCGGCAGCTTCCTCACTACCCGCAGCCATTGCAGTTCTGGCCAAAGCCGGGTGGTGGCGCCAGCACCTTGGGCTTCACTCTGGCTTCCTGAAGCGGAGACCCTGCAAGACCTGTCCCCCTTCCCTGTGCCTTCTTCCCGCTGGGAGCCATAGTGCCAAGGCCTACCACCTGCCAAAGGCTCTGCGGCATGGCCTTCACTGGGGAGAGGGACGCTGAGGCTGACACACCCAAATTGGGGGCCAACCCCCTACTCCTGGGGGTTAGGGAAGGGGGCTAGAGGAGCCCCTTTGGGTCAAAGAGAAATTAGCAGTGTCAGGCCTCTGGGACTTGGGGGTCAGTAACCCAGGTAGGCAGCTCTGGTCCAGTGGACTCTGGCCACACCCTCATTAACCCTCTGCTGACCCTGCCCAAACTCATTCGAGGTCCCAGGTGCAGCTTCCCTGCCAATGGGTAGGGGCAGCTTGGAGGTGCCCCAGGGCCCCAGGTTGGGAGTCCTCATGGCCTGGCAGCCAAGCAGGCTGGGAATAGGGACCCAAAGCAAGGAGGATGCTTGGATGAAGCTCTTACCAGCTGCCAGCTTCACGTCTCCTGAGTTGGGGGCTCTCTGGGCCCCTGTCCTGCTTTGTGGCCAAGGGAGCCCAGGATCCTGGCCCAGGATGGGCCCGCGCCCCGCTCCTGGTTCTGGGTGCAGCTTGGCAGATGGGAACCCAGAAGGCCAGCCTGGGCGCCCCCCCCCCCACCTCTGGTTCCAAGCCCGAGTCCAAGAGGACCCAGGGCTGAGCAGGGGCTTGTCTCCATATGCTCCCGGACCCTCATCTTTCCTGTTCGATGGAATCCTGAGACCCCCAAAGCCCAGCTGGAGGCACCCCTGCCCATTCTGCTTAGACTTAGCATACCCTGGCCTCTGCTGTAGGAATCTGCCCATGCCCACCCCCATCCCCAGGGGTCCACCCGACACCCACACACACTCCAAAGGACCACCCTCTCTCTCCCTCTTGGCCATGCCCTCCTCTTCCAGGATTCCAGATGTGCAGCTGTCCTCCTCTGAGGCTCTGCCTCTCTTCTCAGGAGGCTGGGAACAGGCCAGCTGTTTTCTCCGGGCAGCCAGCTGTTTTGCCCATCAGGAAGCAGCTCTGGCTCCTCTGCTAAAATCATTGCTGCGGCTGGGCTGCAGCGTGGCAGCCCTGCTGGGCCAAGGCCTGGGAGCTGTTAACTCCTCTGGGCCCAGGCAGCCCCTTCTCCCTCCCAGCCCGGGATCCCTTCCGCTTCCCCCTGAGCTGCAGCCATAGCCTTGTAGAGACGAAAACCTGTAGAGACCCCAAGAAGACCAAGTATTACTATCCCTACCCCCTCAACAACTGCTAACCTGCCCCTTTAGACAAAGCCTTGTCCTCAGGTGAACCCAGGTAAGCCAGGAGGCTCAAAGGGATAAATGTCAGCCCTATTCAGAAGAATAATAACAGCTATCATTACCTGTTGGCTGTGTGCCAGGCATCTGGTAAGTGCTTTAAATGTATTATCTAACTTAATTTTCTCAACAACCCTGTGAAGTAGGGAATATTTTTAGTTTACAGAAAAGGAAACGAGGAAAATGAGGTGTGGAGAGTCTAAATCACTTGCCCAAGCTCACACAGACTTGGGGTTTGAAACCAGGTCTGCCTGTCTCTCCCTGGCCAGCCCTGGTGGCTCTGGAATTGCTGTTGGTGTTGCTATTTAAGTTTCCCCAAGTTTTTTGCCCCAGGCTTCCTTTCTCTGGTCTGGGCCTCAGTATCCCCATCTGTGAAATGGGAAAGCTGATGGATGGAGTTAACACCACCAGCTCCCCGATGCTTAGTCTGGAGCTGTGCCAGGCTCTGTGCCCAATACCGTCCAAGTATTTATTAGCAGATTACTCCTCCTGGTGGCTGCGGTCCACCTAGGCTAGAATCCCAGCTTTGCTGCCTCCTGGCTGCATGGCTTTGGGCAAGTGACTTTACCTCTCAGAGTATCAGTCTCCAAAGCTGGAAAATGGAGATAAGGACAATGCCTCCTGCGTCCTAGATTTTGTTGTGGACAGGATGAGATAACACAGGTAAGGTGGTTAGCCCAGGACCCAACACAAAAGAAGTGGGTGGGAAATTTGACCTCTTACTATTATGCCTATTAACCACAACCTGGAAGGATCTGAGTGGCCTGTCCACCACAGCATGCCCCCATGCTCAGCTCAGAGCTGGTACATGGGAGGGCTCTGTCATTTGTTATGAGTGAATGAACCCGGTCCAGCAGTCCCCACATAAGGACAGCAGGCTAGGAGAGGGCCCCAAGGTGCCCAAGATTGCACAGTTACAGGGCAAAGCTGGGATTCGGCCCATCCCTGGGCCTGCCAAGGGCCCTACTCTAACTCCTGCACCCCTTCGGCCTTCTGCCCTGAGGCTGGAACCTGGACTGGGGAGGGGAAAGGGAACAGGGACAATCCCAGGGCTAAGACAGCCCAGAAGGTGACTTGGCTATGGCTGGGTGAGATCTCAGGGTCTGGGAACGACCCCTCAGGATGCAGTGACCCGTGCTCTCCCCCTTTGTCCCCTCCTCCCTGCCCACCATGGGTCAGTTCCCTGGTCCCAGCCTAGACATCTGGAACTGGGGCAGACAAAGGGCTGCGGGAAGGGACAATAACCTTCTGTCCATTTTCAGATGTCGGGCCGGGCCTGGCCAGGGCTGGGGGCCGGAGCCCCTGCGAGGCGGTGCCAGGCCCCCCACGGGCAGCGGACAATGTTGGCAGTGATGGAGAGGAGGCATTTCAAAGCGTTTTGTTCCTGCTGACCCCCTCCCCCCTACATCTCGCCCGAGCTCGGGGTGAGGCCCCAGCCCCACCCCCAGCCACCCAGGCCCCTGCTCCAGGCGGCTTGGGGACCAGCCACATTCTTGACCTCAGGGGAAAAGTTTAGACTCTTTGGACCCTGGGCAACAATAACAGTGTCAGAGAACTGATTTAGGAGCAGCACTTACCATCACAAAGCAGCAGACAAAGAGCCGGGGCTGAGAACGCACCAGGCTGCAACTACTCTACCAACCACTGCTCACTTCTCTCTGGGCTCTGCCAGGCAGGACTGGGTGTCAGCCCCCACCCACACACATACCCTGGGCACACTGGGGGAGGACTTGAGGTGGGCAGGGGTCAAGAAGAGACGGGGTATCCAACTGGGAATCAGGAGGCCTGAGAGCTGCTTCCTGCTCCACCACCAATTTGCTATGTGCCCCTGAGCAAGTCCTTCTCCACTCTGGGCCTCAGTTTCCCTATTTGTAATAAGGAGGCTAAACTGCAAGGCCAAAAGCAGGAGGCTCTGATCTTGCAGGCAGAAGCGTTTCCATAATGATGATGATGGTGACGACGATGATGGTGATGGTAATGATGATGGTGACAAGTACTTACCACTTGGTCCTGGACACTTCCTAGATGCCAGGCACTATTCTTGCTAAGCTCTTTCTGGCCTTCATCCCCTTTTCTCATTTAAATCTCAAGTTTCTCATTAAACCTCATCAAGCAAGTGTATAATTAACCCCACTTTACAGTTGATAAACTGAGGCTCAGAGAAGTTGAGTCACTTGTCCAGCACCACACAGCTTGGAGGTTGTGGGAGGGAGAAAGAAGCAACCAGGCAGCGGGAGGCTGGTGAGTTGTAGGTGGGAGGGCCTCCCTTCCCAGCCAGAAGGTTATCAATAAAGAAATGTCTGATTACCTCCAGGGGGAGTTCCACCCTTGGAGCAGGTGCCTTTAAAAATTAGATCGATTTTCGTGTATGAGCAGAGGTGGGCCTGGGTGGAGACCCAGATGCAGGGCATTGGATTCAATGACCTCCAGTGGAGGCCTCCTAGGAACTAGAGGCAGTATAGAAGAACATTTAAGGGCTTGGGGCTCTGGAGCCAAGCCATGGATTTGAATCCCAGCTCTTTTTCTGGCAATGTGTCCGTGGATAAGATACTTCAACTCTCTGTGCCTCAGTTTTCCAATCTGTAAAACTGAACCACATCGTAGGAGTGAGGTGACCATTCTGTGAGGTACGTGGAAGGCCTTACTACAGAGCCTGACTCAGTGAGGGCTGTCTGTTTCCACTTGGTAAGGTCCTCCCAAGCCAGGTCTTACAGACCAGGATACCTCAAAGTAGGCACCCCTGGGGTGTTGTAGCACGCAGTCAGCTGTTGACCTTGCTTTCCAGGAAGTGGTTGGGCTTTGATTACAGCATAAGGGGCTACGGTTAGACACCAAGAGCAAAGGAGTCCCTTTTCTCTGGGATCTGTAAGACAAAAGCCAACCACAGCTTCCTAGGGATAGTCAGAGGAGACTGTGGTTTCTCTGAGGCCCAGGCAGGGGTTGCTCCTGCTGCCAGGCAGGGCACTGGGCATGGTGCTTGGAGAAAGGACAGAATGGGAAGAAGGCCTGGTGGTGCTATGCACAATCTCCTCCCTCTACTCCTGGGCCTCTTAAATCCAGAGGGACCAAACTATGCAGGTGGAGAGGGAGGGAGAGGGGTGGCCAAGGGTTGTGTCCATAACACAAACAGTCCTGCCCGAGGTGGTATAAGGGGTCTGGTAGGTCGAGTACCAGCTCCACCGATTTGCTGTGTCACCCAGGATGAGTTGCTACCCCTCTCCGAGCTCATTCCAGAAGTCTTTTAGCATCCAAAATGTTAAAAGGAAACTATCACAGGAGCCTCTGTGATTCCACAAGTCTAATCAAAAAGTTGGCTGGGGATGCAGGAGTCCTCCACCCCTGACCGCAGCTCCTCCTGCCTCCCCTCATTCCCAGACTTCACCTCCAGCCTCTCCAACCATCCCTTCGGCTCTGCTCTCCAAGCCACCAGTGACACACGGGCCCCAGACAGAGCTCAAGACAGTCCAAACAGAAAAGGCCACAGAATCTTGGGGACTCATGGAGCTTGTGGGGGTCTTGGAGGCCCAATAAGGACAGTCTCTCCCTCCCTTGCTGCCTGGCTGTGGGGCCAGAGGATCACTCACCCGAGCGGAGCATCTTGGGGTCCCCTCAGCCCAGGAGGTGGATGGCACTGCTGGGGCATCTCTGGCAAGGGTGACTCCCCACCCAGCTCCTGCTTGCTGAAAGGGCTGGTCAGGCGGGCTCTCAGGTGCCAGACCGCCCTTCCCAGGACTAGATTTTCCTGGCATCTGCTGGGCAGGAAGGGCACTGGCTGGGGGTGGGGCAGAGGGGCAGGGAAAGATTTGAGCAAAGGTGTTTCCCAGAGGGCTCGTCCCCAAACCCTAACCCCACTCTCCTTCTAGATGCTGTGGGCCATGGGTGCAGGAAGCCAGGGACCCTCAGGAGTGGGGAGAGGGTGTAGGGGGAGGCTGAGAGGAACCCAGGCCCCTGCCCCTCCCTCCTTCCCCCAACAGGCCAGCAAGGCCCACACTGAGGTGTTTGCTTTTCCTGTCTCTACACTGACTCCATTCAGAGCGGCTGATCCCCACCCCCAGCAGCGGCCAGTGGCCAGGGCACCAGGGAGCAAGATCGCTGTCCCCACCCTCCCCACTTCATAACCCCTTCCTGCCACCCTTGCTGTTGGGAACACCTCAGCCAGAAGGGCTTCTGAGTTGCATGGGGGTCTGGGGCAGAGGGGACCACCCGAAGGAGGAGAGGGAAAGAGGGATGGCGGTGGAGAGGAGGGCGGTGAGAAGGGGATGTGAGTCGGGAAGGAAAGGGCCATGGAAGGGACTGGCAGAGCAGGGCTCCTGGTGGAGGAGACCCAGGCAGAGGTGGGGCGGGAGGGACGGGGTGGGGAGCCGCGGAGCTGAGGGCTAGTCCAGGAGGCAGGGAGGGCCTTGGCACACTGGTCCCTGGCCTCACTGCCTGGCTGTGTGCAGCCAGAGCCAGCAGGGCCTGAGGTGGACACTGAGGGTGGCGCTCCTGACGCCCACCCGAAATCCAGCCTCCTCCTCATCCCTGGAACAGGGGCCGGGGCAGAGCTGTGACCTGGTCTGGGGCTGGGGAAGAAGGAGGGTGAAAAGTTTCCCCAAGTCAGAAGGCCATGAGGGAGGAATCTCGGGGGGTCCTGCTCTTTGCTCTCTCTGACTGTCACGTTAGTACATAAAGGGGGTAGAAAGGTCAGATGTGGCCTTTTCAGGCCCGTGGGAAAAACTCTGCCCATTTCCCTAATCCATATTTATTGGTGTGAGACACTGGGGTGGGAGGAAGCCCCCCGCCCCCATCCGCCACCCCAGCCAGGCCAGGTTAGCACTAAGAACAGGCTCCATGTCACCCAAATCCTACTCTTTGTCTCCAGATTGGCTCCAGAGTCCTCCCCCTTCCCTCCTCCCCTCTGTTTCCCCCCACCCAGGCCCCCTTGGGGTTGCCAAGCAACCGTAGAAGGGTAGCTGAGATATTTTCTTTATTACAAGCAAAAGCAAGACAGCATCATGGCCCCAGGAGGGGAGCAGGGTGGGGGCTGGGGTGGAGGGCATCCTGTGCTCTGGGGGGACCACGCTACCTCCGTCTGCTCTGGGCACAGACAGTGAGGAGACAGGGCTCCAGAACCCGAGAGAAGGTGGAAGATGGAGCAGAGTGGTGGTGGGAAGCGGGTGCATGGGGTGCACAGACATTGATCAGCCTACAATGTTAAAAGAGGTGATGCCAAGAGACCAAGGCCCCAGTCTTTCACCTGTCACCCAACAGCTGTGCCATCTGTACCAAGTCACTTCCCTTCTCTGGGCCTAAGTTTCCTCCTTGATAAAATGGGAATAATAACATGTATTATCTCATTTAATCCTCACATAAGCCCCAGGAGACGTTTATCTTTCCCATTTTACTGGTTAGGAAACTGAGACTTAGAGACATGAAGTCATGTGCCTACCAGGTAAGTGGCAGAGGTGGGGTTCCTGAGCCCCAACTCTTTTTTTATAACAGCTTTACTGAGATGTAATTCACACACCATACAATTTGCCCACTTACGGTGTCTGATTCAATGGTCTTTAGTATGTTCAAAGACTTGTGCAACCATCACCACAATTGATTTGACAATATTTTCTATAGAGAAATCTTTTTTTTCCTTGAGTCAGGGTCTCGCTCCATCACCCAGGCTGGAGTATAGTGGTGCCATCATAGCTCACTGCAACCTCCAACTCCTGGGCTCAAGCCATCCTTCTGCCTCAGCCTCCTGAGTAGCCGGGACTACAGGTGTGTGCCACCACATCCAGCTAATTTTTTATACATTTAAAAATTTTTTTGTAGAGACAGTGGTCTCACTATGTTGCTCAGGCTGATCTCCAACTCCTGGGCTCAAGCAAACCTCCTGCCTCAGCCTCCCGAAGTGCTGGGATTATAGGCATGAGCCGCTGTGCCTGGCCTGACAACATTTTCGTTACTGTAAAAAGAAACCCCATACCCATTAGCCATCACTTCCTATTTTCCCCCAACTTCCCTTCCCCCAGCCCTAGGCAACCACTAATCTCCTTTTTGTCTCTATATATTTGCCTATTCAGGATATTTCATATAAATGGAATCATAGAATGTCTGAGTCCCAACTCTTAGCTCCCAATGGCACCTACATCACTGGGTGCCGGGTACTAGAGTAAGGGAGGACTTTTACTCCACTGGGCGGTGGTGTAGTTAAGAAGGTGAGCTTTGCAGATAGACTTGGCAGACTCGGGTCTAAAACCCAGTTCTATCACTCAGCAGCTCTGTACCTGGGGAAGTCGCTTCCTCTCTCTAGGCCTCAGGTTCCTGGTAGGTAACATGGGGAGAGTGATAAAAGTTTCCCTCAAGGGCTGCAGGGATGCATGGAAAGTGCTTAACCTGGTGTCCAATGCTCAATATATGGCAGTTGCTAACTGGGTTGCAATAACCCATGCATCTGCCTGTCTATTTATTCCTTGACCCAGGCATTTAATAAAATGTAGCACCTACTAAGGAGCAGACACTGTTCTAGGTGCTGGGGATATAGTAATGAACAGGACACGATCGCTGTCCTCACAGGGATTCCATTCTAATGGAGAGACAAGACAGCTGGTAAATATGATGCCTTCAGAGAGTGATCCGCTCCATGAAGACAACAGCACAGCACAATGGGAGGAAGCATGCCAGGCAGGTGGAGGTGGCTACTTTAGCCTGGAAGCCTTCCCTGCCTGCCTTTACCCACCCCATGGAGAGGAACATCTTTTGTAAACTTAAAAATGCTAAGGGTGAAGGGGTTCTTAGGAACCCCACTGAGTGGGAACAGGTGTCCTCGCTTTGGCAGCTTCCGGAGTGTGGGCCACTCAGCCAGTTACCACATGAGAGCACTGGCCACTCTCAGAGAACTCTCTTTGTGCAAATGATGTGATTGGAACCCAGAGCAGGCAAGAGCTGGCCTGGGGAGGCACACTGAATAGCGGTGGGTCTTTTCTCTATCCCAGGCTGCTGAGCCAGGACACAGTGAAACCTGGATTGACAGGACTCCAGGGTGGGGGAAATACCTGGCACAGAGGTGGAGCCTGTCCAGCCTGTTGCCACGGCTGCTCCCTGGGTGCCTGCCTGCACACTCTGGATCCTGGGCCTGCCTTTAAAGCACAGAATGGAGGCCCCAGAGCGATGGAGGCCCCTCTTAGCCCCCATCAATGAGCCCCACCCACTGCAGTGCCTCCAGTTCCACACCTAGAACCTCAGCTCATGGCTACAAACACCCATGCACCGGCTTTCAATTCCTTATTCATCTCATCTTTCACTCAATTGTCCCAAAGTCTGTTTTTTCATCCATCTGTCTGTCCATCCACCCATTCATTTAATTATTACCTCAATATGCATTCATTCATTCACTCGTCATTCATTCAACAGATGTTTACTGAGCTCTGCACACGTCCTTTGTGCTGGGAACAATGTTTGGTCATATTCTTGGTAAAATGCCAGTCCTGGTGGGAAGAAGGAATGGCATGCTTAACTGGTAGTGTGGATGACTCTGCCATTTTCTTCCTGAGAATTGGTTTTCTGTGTGTGTGTGTGTGTGTGTTGATGGTGGAAGATATAATACTGACTACAAGCAAATGCAAAGTGTGTTCAGATCCTCTGAACACCACAACCATCTCTGGGGAGGCAGGACAGGCATAATGACCCCAGTTCACAGAGGCCATAACTAAGGTTCATGCATTAGAATTCACTTGCCCTCGAAGCCTAAGGCAACACTGCCTTTTGCAGAAGTTTTCCCACAGCCTCCCTGTTGGAATGAATCTCTGTCTTCTATAATCCCAGAGAACTTTGCTAATTCTTAGCTAAAGTGTTTCCCATGGCTCTGCTCCTTTCACTGGGGTTGGCTGGATACTTCTGGAGGGGCCACAACATTGTTCATTTCTCTCCTTTCCCCAGTCTCCAGGTCAGTACCTGGCACACATCAGGCACCCACTAAGGGCTGCTCGTCGAAGGTCACTCAGACGGTCAAGAACACAGTTCCAGAGCCTGCTCTGTCACCACCAGCCCTCACCTGCAAACTAGCAATAGCCTAACTGGTCTCCTATTCCTCCCTCCCCCCTACTCCCCCTCTCCCCATTCACCACACTTCAGCCCCAGCAAACCTTTAAAAATGTAAATCGGAACTTGTGAGACCTTTCAGGATCCCCACTGTGTTTAGGATAAAATCACAAATCCTCCCAATAGCCTACAGAGCCCAGCAAGGTCGACCTCAGCTTTATCTGGAACTTCCCCTTCCTCCGTGCTCCAGCCACACCAAATTTCGTTCCTTCTCAGAACTCACCAAGTACTGTTTTGCTTGCTAGCTTTAGAGCATGCTGTTCCCTCTGCCAGGGGACAGCGCCCGCCTTCACCTGACCCCCCACTCCTCCTTGGGCGCTCTCCTCTTGCCCCGTGATCTGCCTCCGCTGCACACTGGACAACTCCTTTGGGGAGGTCTGTCCCCTGCTGAGTCCCTGGCAAGCACACAGTAGGCATTCCATAAACATCTGCTCAGTGACCAGAGGTAGGCTTCTTCTTGGCTCATCTCCCTGAGGGTGAGGGTGAGGGCAAATATCCCGTCTCTGCCCAGAACCAACGGATGGGCTTTAAATAGTTCTAACATACCTGGGGGTAGAAAAGCCCTCCTCCTAGCATGCAGCTAGGACCCGGCCTGGGAGCTCTCCACTTCCTGCAGAGACTACTCTTGTCCACTCCATATTGGCTGTGTTAACGCCAGGCTGGGGTGGGGCTGGGAATGGATTATAATTTATAAAGAGACACAGAGTGTCTCCTGGATCTGGCGTTTTGAGAGTGCATTTCCGTCCACCCTTACTGTATCTGCTAAGTAATGGCTGGGAAACTATAGTGAGCAGCGAGTTCCACAGCCCTGGGTTCCAACTCTGGCTCTATCACCTGCCAGCTGAGAATAGAGACTTCACACCCACCTGCTCCCTCACAGCCACCTGCAGCTAGAGCCCAGGCATCCAGGAGGCGGCTGGAGCCTGGGACTCAAGCCCTTGTCCTTGGTGGGGGGAGGGGTGTGGTCTCTGGAGATGGCATCCTCAGCCTGGGGCTTGCAACTGCACCCGCTTCTCCCTTTTCCTCTAGTGTGGCCTTCTAAGGGGGCGACCCTCTGACCTCCAGACAGTTCCCCCTCACCCTCCAGCTAGAAGCCCCAGGGCAGGAGCTCAAGGAAGGAGGGCTCCAGAGTTTCTTCATCTGTAGGATGCACTGGTAACAGCACCCACTTTCCAGGGTGGTTGTGAGGAATCAATGAGCTACCACCTTTAAGGCGCCTGGTGCTTGGCACACAACGCACTCGTCATTGTCTTTGTTGTTGTCGTTGTTGTCAAATGCAGCGTTTGCAGGAGTTGGGAGCTAGTTAGCAGGGCTCCCTCCCTATAAAACCCAGGCTTCAAGTATTACTCCCCAGAAGCCACAGTTTTTTCAACTTTCTTAAGAAACTCCAAGAGAAGTCTAGGTGGCTCATTTTTAAGTCACGGGGCATGGGTGCAACCACCCACAGATATTTAACGCTTGGTTGGGGGGAGGGCACTGTATTAGGCCCTGGGGCACAAAGATCAGTCGGACCCACTTCCTGTCCCAAGGAGGAGAAGCAGACGAACCAATAATCACAATTCAACCAGGCACATGGCAAGGCCACCCAGAGATTGTGAGGACAGGAGTGCATCTCAGGGCAGGGCAGCCGAGTGTGCCAGGATAGAGGCAGGGGTGCTCTGGGTGCGTGGGGAACAGTGGGGTGGATGGAAGGCAGGATGAATGGGAAGAATGGCCACATACTCCTCTAGGGTGCGATATTCATTGGAAAAGATAGGCTGAGCTCTGGGGGCGAGAAACTGGGAATGTATTCACCAAGTAGATTGAGAACCTTGTCTGTGCCAGACTGGGCCAGGGATGGGGGTGGGGGGTGCATCAGACCTTTGACAGAGCCCCTGCTCTCCTGGACGCCTGGACTGTCCAATGGAAGAGACAATGACAAGACAGGCATTCATAGATTCCACGCCCACTCACACCCACCTGCTCCCCCAGCCCCCGCGCCTGCTGCTAGAGCTGAGGTATCCAGGAGCCGGCTGGAGCCTGGGAATCAAGCCCTTGTCCTTGGTGGGGGGAGGGAGCAGTCTCCAGATCCCTAGTGAGGTGTGGTCTCTGGAGATGGCATCCTCAGCCTGGGGCTTGGGACTGCACCTGCTTCTCCCTTCTCCCTTCTCCTTCAGTGTGGCCTTCTAAGGGGGTGACCCTCTGACCTCCAGACTGTTCCCCCTCACCCTCCAGCTAGAAGCCCCAGGGCAGGAGCTCAAGGAAGGAGGGCTCCAGAGGCTTTAGGTATAGATGCAGCTGGGAGACAGGAGTTGGGCCTTAAGAGACTCTGGGGTCCCCTGGGCACTCTTGGGGAGCTCAGTCAAGGCCAGGGGCCTGAGTTAGGTCCAGGGGAGTGCAGGGCCGAGATGCTGGTGCCTGGCCCAAGAGGAGGGAGGGAGTGATGGGCAAAGGGGTCAGGCCGAGGGAGCAGGCGGGGCATTGGGAGTTGAGGGCGCCGAGTGGGGGTGGGAGGGCGAGGGGTCCGGCCGGTGCAGAGGGGGAGGTGGCCCCCGGGGAGGGGCACGCTATGTCTTTAAGAGCTGCCTGAGCGCAGGTTGCAGCTGCCTGGCCAGCCCGAGAGACAGCGGAGATTCATTACTCGCCGACACAATGACCATTGATGGCCCCGTGGCGTTATTCAAATCCAGTACCAATTGCAGCCGAGCCCCTTTCTCCGCGCCAGGCCCGTATTGTTGGAGCGGCCCACTAAAAGCCCGCCCCGGCCCCGAGCCGCCAGAGGCGCCCGCTCGGGTTCAGCCCTGCGCCTCGCCGGCCGGCCGGCTCCCAGTCCGGGTCCCCGGGCGCTGCAGGTGACCCGGCGGCGCATTCCAGCGCTCCCCGCCGCCCGGGCCACCGCCGCCACTGCTACCACCGGCGCCCCGGCCGCGACTCAGCCACAGGAGAGCGGAGAGCGCCCGAGCCGGTGCGTGAGCGGGGCAGGGCGGGGGCGGGGGCGGGGGCCCCACGAATCCAGCAACCCGGACCCGGCTCGGAAACGCAACCTAGCCTTGGGCTCCTGCTTTCCGGATTCCCGGCGAGCCCAGGCTGGGGGCGGGGAGAGGGGAGTCGGGGTTCCCCGGGCCTGACAGAGGAGATTCCCCCCGACCTGAGGCGGCGCAGAGACCCACTCGGGCTACTCTAGGGACCCCGGGCCTCGATCGAAGGAAAACACGCCAGGGGCGATGGGGATCCCCGGGCAGGGTCGGGATCCGCGTGCCTGCTCGTCCACCTTACCGCGGGATGGGCTGCGACTGCTCGGCGTCTGCGAGGTAGTCCGACGCGCCGCTCGGGAGATCTCCTGGTCTGGCGCTTTGAAGGAGCAGAGCGGAACCCCGCAGGAGACAGGGGCCCTGAACTCAGGGGCTTCGCCACTGATTGTCCAAACGCAATTCTTGTACGAGTCTGCGGCCAACCGAGAATTGTGGCTGGACATCTGTGGTTGAGCTCCGTGCGCAACAGGGGCGGGGGCCGCAGGGACGGAGCTCGGCGCGGGCGAGACCCCTCGGGGCGGCGGCGGCTGGCCCCAGCGCGAAGATCGCGGCCCCGGCCGGCGCGCAAAGGAGGGACGCCGGTCCGTGCCACCAGCGCCGCCATCCTCATCCTTCCTTCTCCTCCTCCTCTGCGGGTGACCGGTCCCAGCTGGCGGGGTTCTCCAGTCGATCGCGCCGTTTCTCCCCCTTTCAAATTTCGGCCGGAACGAAGCAGGCGCGCAGCGGCGGGGGCCGAATGTGGTCCGGGGAGCCCGCCCTCAGCCCGAGCCGCAGGAAGTCGGGGGTGAAAGAAGAGGCCGGCAGAATGCGCTCGCTAACTCGATTCGAATTTGTTCTAACCTATCGCCCCCACCAATATTCCCAAAACAAAACAAAAATCCTAAGCCAACCCCTAAGTCCCAAACAAACCAACCCCTCCCGCAAGCCCCTCTGGACAGACCGATGAGCTGAGCCTCCTCCAGCCGCTGCTAGAGTGGGCGAAGCGTGGCGAATGATGCGCTCCAGCCGGGCAATTGCCTTGGCTGTGGAAATAGAACTTGGACAAATGAATCCTTTTCATTAAAGAAAAATCTTCGGTGATAGTGGGATTTTATTTGTTTATTTCCTCAAAAGCGGAGGTCAGGAGTTGCTTGGGAGGGGGGTGGTTGGGAGTTGTTGGGGTTGAGCCCAGGTCACCTGTCCCTGACCCTTTCCAGCTTTGAGGCTAAAAAATGACCCCAAATGGTCTGGAGCACCTTGGCCCTGGCCAATTTCAACCGTGGCACTGGATCCCCAGTGAGCAGAGAACCACGGTTTCCCAGCACGTCCTCCTGCTCTACTCAACATTAACTGGGGTGTGGTGGGGCAGGGGATATCCCACATCTATCACCCCCTTGCAGGCAGGGAAAGGAATACTAGCACCCAGTTTCCAGGACCTGGAATCCCGGGTGGAATGTAGGGCTACTCCTGAAGCTCAGGGGGCTGGAGGCAGGGAGGGACCTCCAGGTTACAAGAATTGGGACAGGCTGATGCTCTCAAAGTGAAGCTGTAGGGGGCCCATTTCAAGTCCCTTGCTCTGTTCCCTAACGTGGAAACCCTGACCTCAGCACCTAGTAAGAATTGGTCATACAGCCTTTCTGGACAACACTCAGACCCCAACACTGGCCTTAATTTGCACCCAGACCAGCTCCTACCCGTAACCCCAACATGGCCACTCTCACCTATACAAAAGCCCAGAGGGCCTCCACCTGCAGCAGTGTTGAAAGAGAAGCCCACAGGCCAGGGCGTCACCTGTCACACTGCTGGGACAACTGTTTGGCACTTTCATCTCCATAGGGTGAGAATTCTACCTTAAATATTGACATCTAATAGAAAAGCAACATTTTGGGCGGGATGATGTTAGTACCTTAATTCTTTTTTGAGGTCTCCCTCTAGCCAACAAAGCTCTTTTCTCCAGGTCATGGGAAGGAAAGAAGGGCTCAGCAGTCTTATCTATGCCACCCTCATTCTGGGTTCTGAGGCTGTTGGCTGCAGCTGGTGGGACAAAGCCTGCCCTTGGACAGACGGATGGGTATGCATCATGGGACTCAGACTGGTCAGCACAGACTGGTTCTGCCACCCCCTGCTCCAGATGGCTCCACTGGACTACCCCTTCTGAGATAGTCTGAGTTTAACCCCCACCTCCTTTTGGGTGAAGGGCAGCTCTGAGAGGCCTAGGCTGAGGATGGAGAGGTCGTACCAAAGGCCATGGGTGGGGGGATATGGGGTGCCACTCGTTTCTAAGGATGAAGCTCCAAGCAAGGCTAGTAAACAACCTAGTCTTTTATTTGTCCAAGGCCAGCTGTTGCAGGCACTGAGGCCCCAAGACTTCCAGAAGGGATGGAGGGGGGAGGGGCAAACCACTCTGCCTACCAGGTGCTGCCTACCCCCATCCTGCTTCCTGCAGGGGGTGGGAAGGGGGAGAAAGTCTACATTCCTGCCATCAAGTATCTCCCCTGTTTTCAGATACTACAGATATTCAGTTGTTGTAGAGGAGGAAACTGAGGCACGCTGATCCCCCAAGCCTCTACGTACCAGTCCAGGGTTTAGCCTACTCCCTCTCCCTCCCCACCCCCAGCAGAATGAGCTGCAGGGAGGCTCTCAGGAGCCCATCTGGTGGCCTGTGGCAGGGAGGAGGCCAGCCAGGGTCAAGGGCTGAGGGTTGGGGGAGCAGGAGGAGGGGTGTGGCTGGAAGAGCAGCTGCTGGGGGGGGGGGGCGTGTGTTTCAGCAGTGAATAGGGGACCCCAGCTGGGGTTCCATAATGACATCAGTGGGGGACAGGCAGAGTCCTCAGCTGTCCAGATGGGGAAACTGAGGTGGAGACTCCAATCTTTGAGAAGGGAAGTGCCTCCCATCAGCTGTTCAGGTCCATTCATCTTCCCCAGGAAGACACTGTGGCCCAGGGGCTGGAGTGCTGTTAGGGTCACTCCGTGTTGAGATTGAGACACAAGGAATGGAAGGCAGCTGGGTCACCTGGCTGCAGAGCCCCCTTCCACTCTGACAAACCAGAGGTACCCTCCCCCACCTCTGCTGGAGAGGGAGCGCTGGGCTCTGGCGCCTGCCTGCCTGCCTGCCCCTGTTCACGTGCCTAAGAAAGGCTCATTTTTAGCACCTGGCCTCTTTTCCCTGCCTGGAGGGAGCTTGGGGGACAGAGCAGGGAAGAAAGCAGTCGAGGGGGCCAGGGAGACCTGGAAGCAGGGCCCAAGGGGACGTCTGATAGTTCTGATCTCCCTGCCAAGGGTGCCCAGGCCCAGAGAAGGGCCCTCAGCCGCCGTGCAGTGTGGAGATGAAGAGGATGCTGTCCTTGTCCTGCAGCTGGTAGTCCAGCTCACCCTGGTGCAGGAGAGAGAGGAGCAGGAGACCCTCAGGGGCACCTTCCCAGTTTCATCCTAGGTGTCTGAGGGCAAGGGGGGAGGGCTGGCTGCTCTGGGAGAGACAGACAGACTCTACCAAAAAACGGGTATCCTATACATCTGTGGTCCCCAACCCCCGGACCACTGACCGGTACTGGTCCGTGGCCTGTTAGGGAGTGGGCTGCAGAGCTCCACCACACTACCCCCCCAACCCCCTGGCCCGTGGAAAAATTGTCTTCCATGAAACTTAGGAATGGTGGGGGGAGGGGGCACAGCAGGAGGTACCTGGTGGGCAAGTGTATTTACAGCCACTCCGCGCCCCCCGCCCCCCATCACCACTACTGGTCCATGGAAAAATTGCCTTCCATGAAACTGATCCCTAGTGCCAAAAACGCTGGGGACCGCTGCTCTACACCACTTGCAAATCTCCAGGATGGAGGAGAGTGCCTGTTTCCCAGCTGCCCATCCCTTCTCCACTTGGGGTGGGAGATTCCAGTAGTGTCAGTGTGAGGCTGGAGTGGGGCACAGGATTATGTAGCCACCCTAAATGGGCCCAAGGAGAGGCCCAAGACTTTTTCCCATTGAAGCAGCAAGGGCAGGGCTGGGGGAGGGACGTCCCCGAGGTACTGACCAGCAGTTCCCAGTCGGCATCATTAATCAGCACCAGAATTCCTGGCCGCCTGTGGGAAAGATGGTGGTGAGTAGCAGGGAATGAAAGGTAGGAAGGAGGTGGTCGCAGCAGGGGTAGAGAGGCTGAGAGGCTTTGGGCTACAGAAGAGTGTGCTGGGGAGCCTTTCTTCCTGGGGTCTGGCTAAAGAGCTCCCAGGAAGGGGAGGCCACAGTCTGAGAGCAAAGGAATCCAGGTCAGATAGTCATGGTCTTTGGGACCAGATGGAAAATGGGTGCATATGCCAGCCAGCACCACCACCCAGACCTCGGGGAAGTCATTTGTTTTTCTGAGCATTAGTTTCCTCATCTGAAAATGGGGTAAAGTGATAGTGCCTGCCCCACAAGGCTGGTGTGAGGATGAGACGACCTGATGTCTGTGAGGTGCTTGCTTGCCACACTGTCTGTCATGGTAACTATTAGGAGAAACACACTTTCCTAGGGGTCTAACCTTACTCTCCTTGGCCCTGGGAATGAAGAAGTTCGGCTTCTAGGCCTCCTGCATGCCCATCCTGGAGAGGAGGCCATCTCGGCTCTTCTGAATCAGGGATAGCTGCCAGTGGCACCAAGCACCTGAATGCTCAAGAGCAGTCCTACCTGGCAGAAGGCATGGGAGGTCAACATTTAGACAGGCAGCTCAGACTGGCTCCTGCTAGCCGTGGCCCAAGGAGCACTGCTGGCCTTGGGGTGGCCTCCAGGACCGCTGGAACCATGACCTGAACCAGGGGTTGGATAGCAGCCCTAGCTCCTACGGCCTGCTGGTGACCTAGGCTTCGAGGCAGATGAACGAGCCTCACAACTGCACTGTCCACCTCTTCAACATGGGGGGCTGGCCTTGTTTTAGAAGTAAAGTGATTTCTTGGCACATGAAACCTGGTCCTTTGCTAGAATGCTGGGTTGGGCCTGGGACAGGTACAGATGCTTTGGATGTGAGTGCATGTGTGCACGCATGAAGTCGATGACTCCATGGAATCTTAGACCTGTGCTGTCCCATATGGTATCTACTAGCCACATGTGGCTATTTAAATTATAATGAAACAGAACGGAACGTTTAGTTCCTCGGTCACACTAGCCACATTTCAAGGGCTCAATACCCCGTGTGACTAGTGGCTACTATATTGGACAGCACAGGTACAGAACGTTTCCATCATCGCAGAGAGTTCTGTGGATGGCACTGTCCTAGACAGTCGAGGGATGAAAGGAACTTTTGATGGCATCTTTTTCTCAGTATCTTCTGTTTGAGTAACTGAGGCCTGGAGAAGAGCAGTAACTCACCTAATTCCACAGCAAGTCTGTGGTAACCAGAAGGCAGAATCCAAGTTTTCTGAGAAATTCACCAGGCTCCTTTCATCTGGGATTTTTAAAAATCCCCAACAGTCCAGTTTTAGTAACAAGAAAACTGAAAACAGACCTCAGAGCTGGACCAAAGCTCTGTCCTCAGAGGAATCAGGGAGGAGGAAGGGGAGAACAGGACTCAGAGAAAGCTGGGACTGCACCCTAGGGTGGGGCTCAGACACCTGCCCCTCCCTCCGCCCTCCTCAGGGAAGGGAGGAACAGGACTCACACGCTATCTCCCTGGATGAACAACTCCGGCCGCTCTTTTAGCAAATTCTTCTTGATCCAAACAAGGAGGTTCCGGATGTCCCCTGGAAAGAAATGCACAGAACAAACTATTGTCAAACCCAATTCATTCCTGGCCCTCAGATCCTTGCTTGGCCCAGAGGGAAATGAACATGGGGCTCAGAGGGCTTCTTTTAGACCAGGCTATGATGGCCTATGAACCTGTAGATCATAAGGTGAGGAAATGGCTTAGGAGAGGCCAGTGACCTGCCTGACGGATCTTCACAGAAAGCTGAATCTGGCACTGCTGAAGTCTTGAAGAAGAGGTAAAAGCATTTACCTATAGTAGGGGGACTCAGGGCAGATGGCAGGAGGAACTGTCATATCTAAAGAGTTGGAGGACAGACCCCCACCCATGAGTTCTGGAAGCCGGTCTGAGAATGCCACAGCTAGACTTCTGAGAGGGCGCTGGACAGCTCCCCCTTATCTCTCCAGCCAGTCCCAGATGGGGAGGATTTGGCTTTGCTCTTGGAGGGGTCTGCATACATTTCCCTTTGTGAGAGGAGAAAAACAATTGCTGAGCCGATAACATCAGTTAATTTCCTCTGGCAGAGGGAGAGAAGGATCCTTTACCAGCCGGGGATGTTGACAAATCACTGCTCCACTACTCCCTCCTTCAAAAGCCGTCCAGGCCAGGGGCGGCCACCTTGAAGAGCCAAGAGGTTCCAGGTCGAAAGGGCCTCTCCTGCTCAGTTAATACTGAGATCTGCCTCCCTGTGGTTCTGAGAAAGCCACCAGTCCCCAGGATCACCTCTCCCTTCCTAGAGGCAGTGGTGCCAGGCCATGGCACACTGGAATCTGGCTCTAAGAAATCCCTGAAGCCGATGGCGCTCAACTATCCACTCCT
Source organism: Daubentonia madagascariensis (assembly GCA_023783475.1). NCBI lineage: Eukaryota > Metazoa > Chordata > Mammalia > Primates > Daubentoniidae > Daubentonia > Daubentonia madagascariensis. The sequence goes on from JAKFHU010000776.1 coordinate 5,824,818, forward strand.
CAGAGACCATTCTCCCAATACTGCTGGAGTTCCTCCTCTCTCCTGAGATGACTTGAGGATAAAGGTCCTAGGGTGACAACCAGTCCCTGGGAAGCCTGTAGGGGAACTGGGGTTGAGCACCCCTTATCCTGAATCAGTGTCTTAGAGGGGCCTGCTGTCCTGGACCCACACCTGAGACAAAGCTCAGCAACTAAGCTGGAGAAGGCCCAGGCAGTGCCTTGTTCTCCTGCCTAAAGCCCAGAGTCCTGGAGTGTAGGCAAGGGAAAGGCTGCTCGGGCACGGGGAGATTTAGCTCTGCCCCCAGTCTGGGTGCTGCAGCATGGCTCACACAGCCCCAGCCTTGGGCAGGGTGTTAAGGCACTCTCGTTGGCCTGCATGCCACCCTCCCGGGAGGCAGGAAGGCTGTAATCTGTCAGGCCCGCACCCTGGATGAACTGGTCTACTTTGCTCTGTGCCAACTGCCTGGCTTGTACACCAGCAGAGCACAGGGCCAAGGGCAGTCCATGGACTAGACTGCTGCCTTTCCATTTTAATTTCTCCTTTTAAACAAAGCAGATCGGGGTCTTCATGGTCCCTGGAGCAGGCAGGGGATGGGGAGAGTGCTGTTTCCCACTAGCTGTAGTCCATTTGGATGCCTGGCTGGGTTCCTCCCTGAGGCCTGGGTTTTAGAGTTTCCCCTTGGCTCTGAATCTCCTTAGCCTCCATCTTGGCACTGTCTGGTGGGCCGCCAGCCCATACATCTTGTGGCCGCTCGATAGAGCCGCCGGGGTCTGACACATCCATCAGCCAGCCTTGGCGGGTGGGGGTGTGCCTATATGTGCAGAGGCGGCGAGAGAGACGGGGCAGTGCCTAGCCTGAAGACCACCAGCTGCACCTCCACAGCTCTGGCCTGTACAGAACCAGGGCTCAATTAGGGGACAGCCCTGGCTGCCTCCAAAATGAAGGCACTTCTGCTCCACTCTGGATAGGCTTGGGGGTGGGAGGAGGGCCAGTGATCATGGTGGGGTCATCCAAGTGATGGCACCATCATGGAGTCCCAGAGGGATGGCTGGGGGATGAGTCTGCTGCCTGGTGCTGGCTCATTTATCATGATGCTCCTATTTGCTGAGGTCATTCCCTCCCTCCTTTACCCGCCCCCCACCCAGGCCTGCCCACATTTTTGATAGCCTGTTACCATGGTGAGGCTACCGCATCACCACCCGTATTGTTCCCCCATGCCTAGATTTGGGGGTGGGGAGAGATGGAACTCACAGCTCTCTTTGCAGGATGCAAGGGCCACTTGGCTGCATGGCCTGAAACACACCCCCGGGGACATCTTGCTAGGCTCGCTGAGGCCCAGACAATATGCAAATAGCCTCCAAGCCAGATGGTTAGCTTCCAAAGGCGCCCAGGGGACAAGGAAGGGTTAAGCAGAGGCAGGGGCTGGGGGTTTGAGGATGGGTCTGGGAAAGACTGGTGCTGGGAAATCTCACTTTCACCTTCCCCCTTCTACTGAGGGTGGGCTCCCTAGTGGATCCCATACCATGCAGGAGATAAATATTTACTGAGCAGCTACTATGTGCAGGTGCTGGGGAGATGGTGGTAAGCAAGATGCACACAGAGCCTACTCTCATGGAGCCAGTAGGGGAGACAGTACTTACTTACTTAGTCACAGTAAATGCTATCTCCTTCATCTGGGATCAGGAGAATCCTTGCCAAGGGAGTTAAACACTGAAACTCAGGCCTGAAGGATGAGTGGGGTGGGCTGGGGAGCATTCTGGGCAGAAGGACGAGCATATGGGAAGGCCTGAGGCAGGATGGCATTGGCAGGTTCAAGGTAGCAGAACAGAGATGGCAAGAAACTCAGCATGAGATGGGGCCAGAGCAGGTGGGGCCTTGTAGGCCTTCAGAAAGGGCCCGCTCTGGAAGAGGCCTCTCCCTTCTAGTGAACTCCAGTGGTATTTACCAAATGTGTGCTCCCCAGGAGCCAAGCCCACACTGCCCAGGCCTGTGCTCACATGTTTCTCTGCCTCCACACTGAGTCACGATCCGGCTCAAATGTATGGCATTGGCATTACCATTACTGGAAGAGGGGTCTGAGGGCCCGGCACAGTTTGCTGAACCCCGAGATGTTTGCTGAACACATGGACAACTGTGGAGGCAGGCAGGGAGGAGGAACAGGTTAAGAGCATGGACTTTGGAGTCAGATGGTCCTGGTTTTGCGTTTGACCCCATCACTTCCTAGTTCCGTGACACTGGGTAAGGAATTCTTCCTTTTTTTGTAAAACAGGGATGGTAAGACTAGGGTTGATGTGAGGATCAAATAAGATGATCTGTACAAAGCTCTTGGCACTGTGCCTGGCATAGCAAGCTGTAATCATTTCAGGATGCAGAGGAAGAACGCTTCACATTCTCTGATGTCTTGGGTTTCCATATGCTCTGCCCAGTGGCCTGGCACCCCTGCTTTGCAGGGTGGGGTACAGTCAACCATTAATCAGAGAGTGCTGGGACGGGCTGGTGTTTTCTGTGGAATCCAGTACCTTCCCATCAGAAGCCAGAAAGGGAACAGGGGGATTGTGAGGGTGGTGAAGGGGTCTTAGACACTGACTCTCCTTCTGTTTTAGATTTTCAGACCCACAAGACGTCAGGGGTTGGCCAATGCTTCCAGTACAACCCAGGTGGGAGGAATGACATTCCAAAGCTGTAGATGCCACAGGCCAGACTGCCCATGGGTACATAGCACCAGAGGATGGAGATGGGCACCCTAATAGACGGTTTCCAGTGCAGGGAGCCTGGGGACCTGGCTCGCCACCTGGGGAAGAGTAAGTGACGGGAGCTGCTCTGTGGCAGAGTGCTTATGAGCTCTGATTCTGGAGCCAGAGGACCTGGGCTGTGTGCTAGAATTCAGTGGTCCCCAACCTTTTTGGCACCAGGGACTGGTTTCATGGAAGACAATTTTTCCACAGACCGGGGGTCGGGGTGTGGGGTGTAGGGGTGTGGTGCGGAGCTCAGGAGGTGATGCGTGGCCTATTTCCTAACAGGCCATGGATCAGTACCAGGCCGCGGCCCAGGGGATGGGGACCACAGTGCTAGATGACCTTGGGTAGGAAGTTACTTCATGTCTCTAAGTCTTGGTGTCAACCTCTGACAAGAGGGGATAATAATCCAAACTCCAAAGAGCTGCTTGAGGATTAAGGCACAATGCCAGCAGCAGGTTCAGCACAGTCACACACACAGGACATGGTTGTCACATGGGTGCTCTGAGCTGTATGACCTCAGTGACTTCTGGGCTGCCAGAATCTTCTCCTAAAGGCTGCTGCCAAAGGGGTAGCATGGCATACCCATCTCAGAGAGCACCAACAAAAGCTCCCATCAGAATCCCTTGCCCGGGGGACTTGTCCTTGTCTGGGGGACACTGACCATCCACTGTGGCAGGGCCCCCAAGGGTGTCAACTCCAGCCTCTTGGGGCTGAAAGGGAACAACCTCAAAGTCCTACCTGATACTGACTCCTGGCTGTAAAAGACCCTCATCCAGCCTCTCTATGAACCTCCAGGGACAGGAGGCCAGCTCCTCTGTGGAGCAGCTCTGACCGGTAAAAGCTCTTTTTTCCCAAGCAGAAATCTGTCTTCCTGTCACTCCCACCCACCGGGCCTGGTTGGTCTACAGGGACCATGCCAATAAACACATCCCCTCTTCCCAGTGAGGGCACTTCAGATTTGGTAAAGACTGATCCCCTAAGTCTTCTCTTCCACAGGTTAAACTGTGCCTGTCCCCACCAAGTCCACCAGGTTCCAAGATGGGCTCTTCTGGGAGCCCACCCCAGGCCTCACTTGAAAAGGGAGAATAAAGAGCTGGCATGGGGGGGTAAAGGAGGAGAAGGGGTAGAGGGAACATCAGAGGGGCCATTTACAAGTGAATGGGGGTAAGAATGGAGCAGTTTGTGGGCTAAACTGGCCTCAGAAGGAGGTTTACAGATGTGTGAGGGGACGCTCCTCATTGTTTAATTAAGCAGAAAGTGGATCCTTTCAAAAGCAATTTTGCACAGGGACTGGGGTGGGGGGGAGGGAGGGAGGTGGAGAGGGGATCAGCAAACAGGCCCAGAGAGCAGAGAAAGGAACAGCTGGCCCCAAGAGGCTGTGAAATGCATGCTAAGCAGTTTAAAGCGCCCCGGAGCTCCTGCAGCTCCTGCCCTCCCTCACCAGCCACCCTTTAACGCAAGCAGAGCAGGCTGGCGGAGGGGGTCCAATGGCAGGGCAGAGAGGGGGCGGGGGGGGGGGGGGGGGGGGGGGGAAGGTGAGGCAGGCTTGTCTCCTCCTGGGGCGCAGGCTGGGGGCCTGGAGTTGAAGGGATCCTGAGTCATAGAAGCCAGCTCCCAGCAGCCACAATGCCCAGAGCTGGCGGGTGCCCACCCTACCAACCCTTGCCAATCAAGGAGATGGCCTGTTCATGGAGATGGCTTTTAAGACACCCCCCTACACACACACTCAACTTCTTTCTGGGTCTGCACACCCTGCTTCACAGAATTGTACATACTTAGATCCTGAAGCAACTTTTCCAAACTGTAGATGTCAAATAGACAACCAGCTCAATAAAGTATAAAGTTAGCTCAACTTCCCATTTTACAGATGGAAAAAAGAGTTCCAGAGGAACAACCGACTTGCAACTGCTAGGGATCCTCTCTTGCAGCCCCACCCCCTTTGGCCTTACCCGTCCTGTTCTCCCATGTTGGCTGAGTTGGAAGCTCTTCCCTGGTCCAGGACCCACAGGTGCTCTTGTTTGTAGGACTTGTCACAATCCATAATCTTATGGCTGCTATTATGTCTGCTATTATGCCAAGGAGTCTCCAAGATCTCCTTGGCCAAGTGGCAGCCCCTGGGCTGGGAAGGCTGCCAGATGACAGATCTGGGCACGGGTTTGGGGGTGGAAGTAAGACTCTCCTAGCAGCACCAGGCCTCTGCCCTCCCAATGGGCTCACATGTGCCAGGATAAGGCTGACAGCTGCCAACTAGATCTGTGGCTGCAGTGTGACCTATGCCTCTGGGCAGGGCACAAATGGGAACCAGGAGTAGAGATCCATAGCCATGGGCCCAAAGACTGAGCAAAGGGGACAACTTGCCTACCCTCCCCCCCCTCCTTCTTTTCATCCCACTTGCCCCCTAAGCAGTGGTTGGAGGATGAAGGATCAAAACCCTGACTCCGAGCCCAGCCTCCCTACTTGGGTAACTCTGGGCAGGTCTCAGGTCCCTCCCTCCCTCCTCTTTCTCTCTCTAGTTTGGTTGCTTTGATAATAATATCTATCAGGCTCAGTAAGTAACTGTTGAAGGCACAAATGAATGAACAAAAGCCTAAAAACTGGAAAATACATTACAGGTGTGAGATGTTAAGGTGACTCAGGGAGCCAACTGGGATAAATGGTGATAGGTAGTGGCACAGTGCCAGGACTCTGGAGACCCTGACATCTGGTTCTGAATCCCAGCTCTGCCATTTAAATGACTGTGGCTGGGCATGGTGGCACATGCCTGTAGTCCCAGCTACTCGGGAGGCTGAGGCAAGAGGATCGCCTGAGCCCAGGCATTCGAGGTTGTAGTGAGCTATGAGTAGGCCACTGCACACCAGCCTGGGCTATAGAATGAGACCCTGTCTCTGAAAATAAATAAATAAATAAATAAATAAATAACTATATGACTTGGGGTGAGGCCCCTGACATCTCTGAGTTTTGGATCCTACCTTTTACAATGAAAATAATAATGGTAGCTACCTCCTAGGAATTTGTAACAATGATTTGCACAACCATCCGGGGTTTTGCCTACTGCTCCACATCAGCCCGTGCCCCGATAGTACTGGCCTTCCTTCAGGTCCTTGCCCACCCCAAGGCCTCTTACCCCTTGGGGCCTTCACAAGTGCTATTCTCTCATGCAGAGGTGCATGAGGGAATGGGCCCTCATTCCCTCACTCTGCCACTTACTACACTGGCTTCTTTTCATCCTTCAAGACCTAGCCTCGATGTCACCTCTTTAAAGAAACCTTCCCTGATCACCTGTTAGTCCCATTCAAAGAACCCTTTTGTTCTCTTCATGCCAATTACTACAATTTGTACTTACACAGTTATACATTTATTGTTTACTCATTTATTGCCTAGCCTCCCTTCCATTATACTGTTAACTTGTACAGGACAAGAACCACATCTATTTTGCTCACCATTGAACATCCAGTAACTAGCGCAGTGATGGCACACAGGAGGCACTCAAAAAATACCTACCAACTACATGAAAGGATAAAGTACTTTCTACCTACCATACCTGGCACTTGCTGAGTACTCAGACAATAAATGAATGAAATGGGGCTAGAATTATAAAAATTTGTGGGCTTTCATTCCAGGCAAACTCCAGAGGAAATAAATTGTAACTTGTGATATTTTAATGAACTTCCAGGCAAGGTCTTTGAGACTGAACCTTTGGGAGGCTCCTTCTGAGAGCCCCATGTTCCCTCCCAAGGCTGCATGGCCATCTGTCAAACTAAGAAACAGTCCCCTTTATTACCCCTGGGTCTTTCTTCACCAGGGACACACAATCCTACAATCCTGACCTTTAACCCCGGCCACACATCTAACCCCAGTTCAAGGTGGGCAGTGCCCTGCTCTTTAGTAAGTGACCCCTAGCCTCTAAGTGTGGCAGACAGAATCACCCTTTGCCTTTGCTCCCTGACCAGAGGTGTGTGGCAGCCAGTGAATTTGGGCAATAACTGTTTGATTTCTGGTAGGTGTATGTCCTGTTCCAGAAGAATCCTGTCAAACCTCACTTGACCATTTTCCACTGCCCACCCCAGGAATCTCATTACCCTGCCTCCTCCTATGATCAATGCCCTCTTCTCCCCAGAATATCTCAGCCACAGGTGGAGACAGGAATCCCATCCCTGAGCATTGCTAGGGTTGCAAAAGATCTCAATAGTTGCCTCGTCCAGCCCACTGCCTCTAGGCTATACTGATAATTACCCAGCCAGAGCTCTGTAGGTCAACTCTTTAAAACCTCCCAATCTGAAGGCAAGGAGTGGCTCTTGTTCATGTCCATCTCCCCAGTGACTGGTACTTGCCACACAGGAGGGGCTCAGTATATATTTGTTCAAGAAAGATCAACAAGTATTTGAATGAACAAATGAAAAATAACCCACCATCTCCCTTAGTCAACCTCCCTCTTCTGACTTTTTTAACTGGATATTTTTCTTCTAATCTAAATCTTCTTCTTGTAATGTGAGCCCATCCACGTTATCACATTCTCATGAGCAACTCTCTCTGCTGCCATATTTTAATAATAAAGACAAATGGGGCCGGGCGCAGTGGCTCACACCTGTAATGCTAGCACTTTGGGAGTCTGAGGTGGAAGGACTGCTTGAGGCCAGGAGTTCAAGACCAGCTCTGAGCAAGCGCAAGACCCTGTCTCCACAAAAAATAGAAAACTTATTCAGGCATGGTGGCACGTGCCTGTAGTCCCAGGTACTCAGGAGACTGAGGCAGGAGGATCACTTAAGTCCAGGAGTGTGAGGTTGCAGTGAGCTATGACGACACCAACTGCACTTTAGCCAGGGCAACAGAGCAAGACTCTGTCTCCAAAAAAAAAAAAAAAAAAGACAAATGGTATAACTTGCTTACTCCTTTTACAATCCTGAGAGCTAAGGATTACCATCCCCACTTCACAGATGAGAACACTAAAGCTCAGAAAGGTGAGGTCACTGGCCTAAGGTTCTAAGGGGAGTTTCAAACTCAAGCCTGTATGAACACAGAACCCCCATAAAAGGACTAAGCTACACACTTCCCTTACAAAGCCAGCTGACCCCAGAGAAGATGGGAGCAGAGTACTCTGGTGATCTCTTCCTTCCTCTCCACTGATCAGGGCAATCCTACCTATGACCACTTGAACGGGGCTGAGTGTTCCTCATAGATCAGCTCCTGCCCAAGGACCAATACTCACAGGGCTCCTCCTGTCCAGGTAAGGTGACTTGATGTTTCTTTACACCGTCAAAAAGGAGCTCCGCACCGCCTCTGCAAAGGAGGGCCAGAGAAAAAGACAGCCAGGTGAGCTCCTGCAAACAGGAGGAGGTAGCTGAAACTGAAAACTGAGGATGGGGCTGGTAGTAGAAGCCCAAGAGATGAAGAGACCAAGGTTGAGAAACACCTTGGGTACCAGTGACCCACTATCAAATGTGACTTCCTAATGTGGTAAAGCAGGATACAAATAATTTTTGTTAGTAATCAAGTACCCACCCAAATTTGCAGGCTCTTGGTTTTACTCCTCTGCTTTCTAGAGAGGCAGCTTAGCACACAGGTGCAGACACAAGCTCCACCTCTCCCTGACACAGAGACCTTGGGCACTTGACAACATCTTCTTAAGCCTCAGTCTTTCCATCTGCAAAAACCTTGAGAAGCCACTGTGAGGCACTCTGGAGACCCTGTACATCTAGAGGTTTCCTTTGGCCAGCTGAGGGTTTGAAATGCCCCTCCCTGTGCCACCTGCTGCTGTCCTGCTGGGCACTCCATAGTGCTGGAGGCTGAGAAAGTCCACTGGGCCTGGCATTGATTAAGAACTGCTCATATCACCTTGTCATTTCATCCTCAGGGCATCCCAGGGAAGGAGGGAAGGAGGCAGACATTAACTTCATTTGATGGAGAAGCAGACTAAAGCCTAGAGAGGTTAAATGACTTGTCCAAGGTCAAACAGGCAGTGGCTGAACTAGAATTTGAATCTAACTGGTTCCTACTCAGCACCAGTAGCCTTGGCAGAAACAAACAAGACTTTCCAAAGTCTAGAAAGCCCCTTGAGGGCAGAGTTTGGTTCATTTCTGTGTCCCAGCACCTGGCCAAGGGAAGGCTGGGACAGCAGAGATGCTCAAAGCCAAGCCTAGCTTCTGAGGTGGGCCCCAGGGCTCTTGCAGTGCCCCACACTGCTTCTCCCTCTGGATCTCCTGATCCCATCTCAGACTTCATGGGTCTTAACTGAAAAGGTCTTAACGGACTTTTGATGGATACAATGTCTTCCACCCCACCACCCTTTCCCAATTTCAGGGAACAGAGATGTCCTGAGACAGCCCACTGGGAGGCAAAGGCAAGGCAAGCATTGTCATGGGGGAAACATGGGGCGACTGTCATCCAAACAAGGTCACGCTTTGTTGATGCAGAAATGTGGAGGGGGAGAGGAGGCCCATCTGTGGCTGTGCACAGGCCCATTTCAGCTGCAAGCCCACACAGAGCCTCCATTTATCCCCTTCCAAGAGCTTCGTTTTCTCCTGGGTGGGGGTTGGCACATGCAGCAGCTGGGGTGGGGGAGGGTGACAGGCAAGGGGCTCAGGAGTTGGGAGTCAGAGAAGAGGGATGGGAACTGGAGGCACTGGGACTCAGGCAAACAACCAAGAGTGGCCAAACCTGGTGGTGCCAGGCTCAGAGGCTGAGGCTGTTTTTTCCTTTACAAGCAGATGAAGGGAGAACCAGTCTGGCTCAGAGAGTGACCCGTCATCGCTAAATTCTCTAGCACTCAAGGGAGGGGTTGGCATTTCTCCTGTCAGCACATCTGGAGCAGGGGAACGTATATGCCCAGCCTCTGGAGTGATTCAGGGAGGCAGACAAGGGGCCTGTTCTGGCTCCAGAGATACTCAAGGCCAGGCCCTCTTATGTCTGGATGTCTGATAGGATTTGCTAGTCAAACTCAACTAAGATACCTCTATCTTCCTCCAACCCTCCAATTCTTGGTGGATGTGTTTGTTGATACCAGTAACAGGTATAGACATTACCAGAACTGCCTTCACTTTTTCTAGTTTATCTTCATCTTTTTGTCACACACACATATGTGTGTGTGTTGTTTATTTATTTCCCCTCCACCTGCTGGACTGCAAGCTCTGCCTAAAATAGGGCCTGGCATATAGTAGGCACTCAATAAATATTTGCCAAATGAACGAAAATGTCCATTTCTCCTACTTCTCTGACCTTAATGATGTTTCTCCCCACCCTTTGCCAATACCTCCTCCCCAACTCCAGAAGGAAGAAAACGGATGGAACAGTGAGAAGCTCACATCTGGGCTTTTACAGTATTGACCCCACATGTGTAAAACACATCTGTACTACATACTTTGAACCCTGTGTGACCTGAGAAAATGCTCTGCTAAGGACAATTCAGGAGGTGAGACAAAGGAGGCAGAACTGGTTACGGACAAGAGGGAGAAAGATGCAGGGGGCCTTCTAGAGGGTCTACAGAAGATCTGGTAGGGGCTGGGCATGGTGGCTCATGTCTGTAATCCTAGCACTTTGGAAGGCAGAGGCAGGAGGATCATTTGAGCCCAGGACACACCAGCCTGAGCAATAGCAAGACCCCAACTCTACAAAAAATTTTTTAAAACTTAGCTGGGCGTGGTGGTGCACGCCTGTAGTCCCAGCTACTCGAGAGGCTGAGGCAGGAGGATCACTTGAGCCCAGGAGGTGGAGGTTGCAGTGAGCTATGATCATGCCACTGCACTCTACCCTGGGCAACAGAGACTCTGTCTCCAAAAAAAAAAGAAGAAGCAGAAGAAGAAGAATAGCTGGTGGGGCCAAGAGGACAACTGCTCTCAGGCAGAAGAGGCCAAGTCCTAACCTAGACTCTTCCAGAATCAGAGTGGGAGTGGGAGTGGGGCCACTCAGGGACAAAAGGGAGAAAATGATGGGCATGGCAGCGTCTTTGCAAATCTGCTCAGGTTCACAGCAAAGGGCAAAGTATGTTTGCTAAGAGACATAGGAAATGAAAGAAAGGTCGGGGGCAACAACATGCATTGAGACAAGGACAAAGGGAGAAAGGACCTAGGTTTGGCATCATCTTTGGCATTCTTACTTCTTGAGAAGCTGCAAATTTCACAGGATGCTGTGGTGGGGGTAGAAGTGGTAGGAGGTAGGTAGGTGGGTGGAGGAATGCTGTCCTGCCTTGCTGGGGCTCACTATTGCTCTTGGAGGTAAGAGATGCTGAGGCTAGAGATGTCAGGCCAGAAAAGGGAAAACTATGCTGATATGTAAGGTCTGGAGGGCAAGGGCCATATCTTCCTCATATGACTTCCCCACTGTTGCCACAATAGTACTTGCAGACAGAAGACATCTCTGATGAGCAAATACCATGACTGACTCAGTGAGGATGAAAGGCAAGTTGGCTGCAGATAACTCTTATTATTGGCAGTTTGAAGCTTCTCCCTTTCCAGCTCTGCTGAGGCCTGTCAAAGCAGCAGGGATCCTCCTAGAACTCCCAGGCTTTGGCGGGTATAGCTGGGCCAAGGGTCAGTGAAGCAAAATAGTTAGGAGGTCAGACCAATAAAGTTCTAATTGGATCCAAGTGGCCAGACAATATCAATTAAGATACACTTAACAGTCATGAGTCTGTCCCCTTTCTATGGGACAGAAATGCTGAACACTGTAGGGCATGGACAGAGATCTATTTATCTTTGTATCCTCAGTGTCTGGCTCACTGCCTGGCACATGGTAGGCACTCAATAAATGACTGGTGAATGAACTACCCAGTGAAGGGAAAACATGAAAGAAACTGGGGGCATCCAATGGGAGGAAAGGCATTTGGGCAAACATTTCAGATTCCCATACCAGACTTTTCCTTTCACACAGAACTTGGCTTGTTTATCTTCACACACACACACTCACATCTAATCCCAGCTTTTCCATGTGATCCTGGAAATTACACCACCCATCTTTTAGGGCCTGTTTCTTTGCCTTCTAAGCTCCGCAGTCTCTCAGCTTTGAAACTATGACAAACCTTCTGTTTGTAGGAGGGACAAGACAGTGGCTTGAGTAGACTTCCTCCTTGCTCTGTGTTTCTTCAGTTATTGTTGTGTGTCCCAATTCCCTCATTTTTCATTTATGCATACCGTACTGTCAGTGTTAGTCTCCCCCACTGTGGTTTCTTATTCATCCCACTCGACCGAAAATCTCCACCCGACTCAAGATGTGCCGAAGGCACTCAGCAAGTTTACTGACTGTCCTGAAAGAGGCTCAGGTCTGTTTAACATCCCCAAGTCTTGGGAAAGCGAAAGAAAGGCGTCCCATCCTGGCCACACATCCCAGGAGAAACAAAACTCCAAGAACAATGTAAGCAGAAATTGCCACCCGAAGGCAGAAGTCAGGGGGTGAAGGGTGGTCCTTCAAGGTTCTAGGAGCTCAGATGCCAGACAGATGGGATTGGTCCGAAACGGGATTGGTAAAGAAGACAGGGAAGCTGCCTCCTAACCGTCACACCCGTTGAGTTCTGCAGGGCGTAGGGCACCAAGGAGTACCCACCCACAGCGCACCTCCCCGCCCACGTGTGCGCCTCTATTTCCGGACATACGACCTCGTCGCCAAGAGAGACTGAGCAGGTTGCCGTAGTTCACGGCAGGCATCGGGAGCCTCGACGATTCGGCCGTGTTAGGCCCCAAGGCAGAGGGAGGGGAGTTCCGAGCCCGACGACTTCAGTCCCTCCCCACGGCGCCCCAGCTCCGTGACTCACCCGAATTCCACCTCCACTGACAAGGGCGCTGCCATGTTGAGGAAGCCGAGCTCGCAGGAAACTCCTCTCAACTTCCGGCGCGCCCGCCCATTTCCGGGCAGATGGAAGAGGCGGCGCCCAGGGATCCACTCGCCTCAGCTATTGGAGGGAGTCACGGGGGGGCGGAGCACGGAAGGTCACGGGCACTGCGAGAGCTTGAGTAGGTCTCCCTCCGCCCTTCGGAGGCCGGACTCGGAGACGTAGTGTGGGAACTGCCTTGTAGGCCGCGCTAGGCGGAGGAGTCCCCCCCAGCATCTTTGCGATGTGACTGCGAGCCACGTTACTGTTTATCTTCCATTAGTTTCAAATGTCTCTTCACTCAACATACTGCTTGGGCGAGCCCATTCACTCGTCTGGCTGGAATTACCAGTGACTCCCAAATCTTTATTTCCGACTCAGAAGTCTTTCTCCTGAGCTATCAACTCGACTCCCTATCCAGCCGCCCAGATGTCGATTTGGATGTCACTCAGCAGCAGCTGTTCAAAGCACCTCCGTGTGCCCGGCATGTTGGTCTGTGTCGGGATGCAGTGGTAAAGGGGATAGGCAAGGTTCCTGCCTTAGGGCACTCACAGTCGTGGTCAGACTAACTGTAATCAAAGAAATATACCCATACTAATAAATGTAACCTTAAACTGAAAGAAATTATAGGAACTTCAAAAGGAAAACTGACTAGATTGGACTTGCTGAGCTTTAAAGCCTGAGTGGAGTTAACTAGGTGTATGTGAGGGGAGATAAAGCCCTGGGAGCATTCCAGTGAAGAGAACAGAAGTCATAAAGGCTCTGGGTGAGAACGTGCTAGAACAGGGATGCGTGGGGAACAGGGAACCTGGTAAGAGATGAAGCTAGAAAGGTAGGGAGGGGCAAACCATGCCCTGTAAGCTAGGTAAGCATTTCAGTCTCTGGGAGGCTGTGGAAGGGTTTTGGAAAAGGGTGGCATTGTTAGAGCTGTGCTTTAGGATGTCTTTTCTGGCTGCAGTGTGTAGAAGAATACTTTGGAGGGGAACAGGGAAGGAGACAAGGAGACCACAGGAGCCTGTTGCAAAAGCTCAGGGCAGAAATAGAGTGAAGTGGATGTCCCATGGATATCTAAACAGCGACATTTCCAAAATTGAACTAAGCATTGATAAAGGATGGTGGCATAGCCTAGTGGTTAAGGATGGAATGATGTAAAGATTGAGAGCTAGGAGTTCAACTACCAGCTTTTTATCCAGGTCCTGTCACTTCCTAGCTGTGTCTTTGGGCAAGTCCCTTAACATCTTTGTGCCTCAGGTTCCTCATCTGTAAAATGGGAATAATAGCCCAACCCCATTGGGTTGTAGTGAGGACTAAATGAGTTCTGACAGAGTGCCTCTTTCCCTAAGACAGGCTCTGTCTGTGTTCTCCATCTCAAGAATACCACTACCACCTACAGAAACACACAAACAAGAAACCTCGGACATTCTTCTTAATTCTCTCCCTCCTCTCACATCCAGTCACCAAATTTGGGTTAGTCTCCTTTCTAACTTTACTTTGTAACCCCAAATTCTTCCAGATACGCCCCTACCCCAGCTTATCACCTCACCTGTACCCGCTTCCTCTCTGGCTTGCCTGCCTCCCACCTCCCTCTCTCTGGCCTTGGCTTCATTGTACAATTCAACTCCACAGACAGCTCTGAGCCCCTTCAATGTACCAGGCCCTGTTCCAGGGCACTAGTAAAATGAGGACAAATGAGACATTGCCTTGGTCCTCAAAAAGCACAGAGGAACTCTGTGGTTAGTGGAAAGGCCCCACGTTCCCCATGCCACATGGGCAGGTCACTTCCCCTCTGTGAACTCGGTTTCCCCAATCTGTAAAGAGGGTTTGGGACCAAATGATCTTTTAAGGTCCTTTCAACACAAATATTCTAAGATTCTTTCATTAGACTGTTAGCTTCTCCAGGGCAGAAACTTTTCCTGATTTTTCTTTCATGTTTGATTGTTAGCATGTAGTAAGGAGCTCTGTACATTGTGGGGTGTTGGTAAGTGCTCACTGAATGAGTGAATAAATGAATGGATGATGTCACTCCCCTGCTCAAAGTCATTTCACAGCTTCCCTTTGCTAACAAAAAAAGGGCAGTCGGAGCCCTTTACAGCCTTTGCTCCCAACCCACCTCTGTGAGCTGAATATCCTCTGACCCTAGGAACTGCCTCCCAGTGCTGGATTGGAGTGCTTGGGAGCATCTGAAGAGCTTCATCCATTTCACATTCACTGAGCACCTACTACATGCCAGGCCCAGTGCTGGTGAACACAAGGGTGAACAAAACCAACCGGTCCCTGCCCTCCAAGGGCTGATGTTCTAGAAGACATGGGAGGGAAAAATGTACCACACAGTGCAGATTAGTGCTATGGAGGGAGAACCAGAGGTGGCCTCTAACCCAGCCCTGGGATCAGAGAAAGCTTCTGGAGGAGGTAACATGGAAGCCCATGTGGAAGGCCAAGGGAGGGAGAGGGCACTTAGGAGACCAGAGGCATTCCCTCCCTCCTGGAATCCCAATAGGCAGGTGGTCCTTCAGCTTCTCCAGGCATATTCCCAGAGACCAGGAGCTCACTTCTGGGTAAGTCAGCCCATTCTGTGGATGCCCAGCTCTATTATAACACCCTTCCTTCTCCTGACCCCAAGCCTACCCCACTTTGCCCCTGGGTTAGTAACAATACTGGCTTAACATACTGTATTTGCCAGTCTGAGCAAGAGCAAGACCCCATCTCTACTAAAAATAGAAAAATTAGCCAGGCATCATGGACACCTGTAGTCCCAGCTACTCGGGAGGCTGAGGCAGGATGCTTGAGCCCAGGAGTTTAAGGTTGCAGTGAGCTATGATGATGCCACTGTCCTCTACAAGACTCTGTCTCCAAAAATACAAAACAAAACAAAATAGTGTATTTGTTCAAAGAGTATTTATTGAACACCCACTTTGTACCTGCCAGGTGCCTTACATGCATTACCTAATTGATTCCTCACAGGGACTATCCATTATCCCTTTTCCAGATGAGCAAACTGAGACTCAGAATGATCCCTGTCAGGCCTCAACCCCAGGTTTTTGTGCCCTCAGGATCCCTGCCCCTACTCGCTGACCCTCATTGCCGCCCCTTGGATAGTCTCACCCAAATGCCTTCCCTCAGGTCCACGCAGAACAGGGGCTTGGGCCCCATCCCCTGTCCCCTCCAGCGGGCCGGCCAGCCCGGGTGTAGGCCTCCATCCCCTCTGAAGCTAGTAGGGAGACAAAGGCGGGGTCCGTGGGGGAGTCGAGGGCGCCGGTGCCCCCCCCCCCCCGTCTGCTGCCCTTTGTCTTCCCGCCGGTTCGGCTCGCGCACCCTGGGAGGCTGGGAGGCGCTCTAGCAGGCTTCCTCCTCCCATTCTTGTGCTAATTGGGTGTCAAGCTGAGATCAGTGAGAAAGAAATCCGCTCTGGCTCGGGTTAAACTGCCGCCAAAGACGAGGGCTGAGCCCAGAATATCATTAGGTGGGAAGGAAGCAGGGCCTCCTCCTCGTGGGGAGGGGCGGGCCATGCATTCAGGCCCCTTTGAAAATCACTTGGTACTCCCTCCCTTGCCACCGCAGCCTCAATGGGCCCCTCAGAGGTATTTAACCTCCTTCCTAGGAACTGAAAGTGATATGCCACGCACTGGCCTGGGCAGCCACTTGCCTGTCCTGAGAGCAGCTGGACCTCCGGGGATGCTCGAGGCTGGCCCCTTCCAGCCTCCCCAGGCAGAGCAGACAGGCTCCAGATGGAAACACTGAGACTCGGGGAAGGGGACTTCCTCCCAGCTCTGCCATTCATAGGCTCGGTGGCCTTTGGACTTTGCCTCTCTGAGCCTCAGATTGCTCATCTCTAGAATGGGGATAAAAATCCTACCTGCTTTGTTAAGAGGATTTAATGGAATCATGCACATAAAACGCTTTGCACAGGGCCTGACACATAGGTGCTCCATACATGGTGGCCATTGGTGAGAGTCTAAGGAAGCGGGTTTGACCCAATACTAGGACCTCCAAATGGAACTCCCAGTCTCTCTGGAGATGTGGACGTATAAATGCCCACAAAGGCTTCACTTTCCACATCTTGCCTTAACTCTAGCACCCCAGCCTGCAGCTTCACTGCCCTGCACCCCCAAGCCTCTACATGTGGCTGCTTCCTCTGTCTGGAACACTTTTCCTTGGAAGGCCTGCCTGACCATGAACGCCCCCACCCCCACCCCAGGGCGCTGATTAGGTGCAGCTAAGGACACAGCCTTTGCTTCATTACTCACTAGCCCTCTTTTTCCTTCGCTGAGGGCAGATCTAGGTCTCTATTTTGCTCATATGGCAGCTCCATACCTCCTGCCCCCTGCACAGAGTAGGTGTTTAGAATTTGCTCCATAGATGAACTTACGTGGTGCTCTGTAAAATGTCAGGAAATGCCTGATAATGAGTGGCTGTTGTTAATGAACTTCACAAACATGTATTGAACACCCACTTCATGCAAGGAAATGACTCACATGGCCATGCTTTGGGGATGGCCTGATGCAGTAGTCCCACCCATCCCTTTCTATCATGGAAGGGTTATGGGGGGTGGTGTCCAGTGCATAAGTGGGAAACAGCCTAGTCTGGGGTCTCAACTTTTTTTCTTTTGACTACTATGCTTTGAGCAGATACCAGCACCAGGCCCAGGACTGTGCTAAGAGATTTCCATGCACAATTTCACTGCATTTTCACACTGCAATCCCCAAGGAAGGGATCCTTGACCTCCATTTACAGGAGAGGAAACTGAGGCTTAGTCTGGCAAATGGTAGAGCTGGGATTTGGATGCAGGCCTAGTTGACTCCAAAACCACCACTGCATACTGCCTTTTGGTGACTGTGTTCAACTTGCAAGAAGGAATAGCCCTTCTCCAAGGGCGGCTTCTTCCCATTGTAGAGAACTTACTACTGAGGACTAAAGACACAAAGCAGCACCATAACCAAGTCCAGGCCCTTGGAAGCCCGACCAAAGGCCCTCAAAGGCCTGCCGTGGGGTCCTCTGAGTTGGCACCTGCTTGGGGGTGAGGTGGGACTCACAGCCTCTCCTTCCTGCTTCCCTCTGCTGAGCTCTAAGGGCCAGGGCTGGATGCCCCAAGCTCTGTGCGCCCTCTGCCGACCACACTCAGGCACAGTGGCCAGGCCTGCCATCCCCAAACTCCCCTGAGCGTCGCTCCGCAAGGGCCCCCAGCTCTCCCCCGTCTCATCTCCTGCTTTCTCCCGAGACAGGCACCAGACTCTTCTATCCTTCAAAGGTCACTCTCCCAGAAGGCACCCCAGGCTTCTTGGCCTGGCCAACCTCTACCTGTCAGCTGCTGGCCCAGGGTGTGGCAGAGTTGGCTCCACAGGCATGCCTGGAATGGGAGCTCTTCTGACTTCCCTATTGTCTTCTGCACCAGGAGGCTGGGTGGTGCAGGAACGGCACAGGGCTTAGGTTTGCATTCCATCCCCCACTACTTGCTGTGTGACCTTGGCCAAGTGACTCAAAATCTCCAAGTTCTGCTTCTCTCCTTGAAAAGCCCAGTGACAAAGCCCACCTCACAGACTTGTGGTGAGGGTTAAACAGTGGAGATAAAGGCCCAGGGGCTCGCCTTGCATTGCCCACTGCCTCGGGCTGTGCTGGAACCCCTTCCCACTGGGCTGTGAGTTTCCAGCCTAGGTGCAACGCCAGCGATGGGGCCTGGGAGACAGCTCGCTCTCCATTGCACTGCTGACTGTGCAGCCATTAAGACTGTTCCAGGAAGCTTTCCTGGACTCTGTCCTGGCTGGTCATGCAGCTTTGCTCTGGCTCTCATAGTAACTCCTCCCTCAGCCCCCCCTCCACCCCAGATCTTTCCAGCCTCTAAACAATTGGGAAAATGCACCACAGGCAGAGGGAGTTGGTAGGGTCTAGAGTCAGAATCCTGCCCTAGCTTAGGGTTTCTCCTCTAACCCTTTAATGGCTACCTTTAGCTTCTGAATCCTCTTAACTGATTATTCCCATTTCACAGGTGAGGAGACTGAGTCACTTGCTCAAAGCCACAAGCTTGTAAGTGACAGACCTGGTATGGACTTTTTCTTTCTTTACAGAAGGGTCTTGCTCTGTCGCCCAGGCTGGAGTGTACTGGTGTGATAATAGCTCACTGCAGCCTTGAGCTCCTGGGCTCAAGCGATCCTCCTGCCTCAGCCTCCCAAAGTGCTGGGATTATAGGCGTGCGCCACCACACCTGGCTAATGTTTTTTTGTAGAGACAGGGTCTCACTATGTTGCCCAGACTGGTCTCAAACTCCTGGCCTCAAGCCATCCTCCACTTCAGCCTCCGAAAGTGCTAGGATCACAGGGGTGAGCCACTGCGCCCTGCCTGGTTTGGACTTTCATATTCATGTTGTCAAACAGCTTGCCAGACTCAGGTGGGAACTGCCCCATCTGAGCTGCACACTGAGGGCAGGGGCTGTGGCATCTCACCTGCTGCGTCCCTAAGTCCAGGTGAATGAATGAATGGAAGAGGGAGTGAATGGGCCAGAGGGGCAGGAGGTGAGGCCCGAGCAGGCTGGGGCTGGGCTGGGGGCTCCGGGGTCGAGTAGCTCAGGGGGCTTGCACACAGGCTAGGAGGAGTCAAGGCAGAGTTTATTGGCCCCTGAGCCCCCCTCCCCCATTCGTCCTCCTCTCATAGCCAGGCCAGGGCTGAGATGGAGAAGGTGACACAGACAGACCCACAAAGACAGCAAGGCCCTGCCTGAGGGACAGCCAGGCAGCCACCTGGGAAGAGGCTGAGGGAGTGGGGAGAGACAAGGGGCACTCTGTCCTGCCCTCCTGCTATAGGAGCAGGAATCAGGGGCCCCATCAGGGCCTCCTCCTCCCCTCCTGGAGGTGTGGGTGAAGCTGAATAAACTTGGGCAGCTCTGGGGTCAGGATCTTCTTTGGCCACCTGATCAACGGCCACTACTGCCCCTGCCCACTGTGTTGGCTTCCTGAGTCTGGAGACTTCTGCCATGGTCCCATTTACAAGCTCCCTGCTCTCTGGGGAGAGCTTGGTGACCCCTCTATCTCTCCTTGCACTGACCCAGACATCATCCTGAGAAGGCCCAGTCATCCTGGGAACCAGAGGGCCTGCCTAGCTCAGAAGACATAACTTGGACATGAGGCTTTCACAGAAAACCTCTGGAGCGGGTGTGGGAGGTGGCAGTGAGTCACTAGGCAGTTTTGGAGGGAGGGGCCAGAACCTCAGGTGGAGGTGCTGGGCCCTGCTTGCTTTGGTCTGGCATCGTCCAGGACTGCTCTGGGGTGGAGCCTGAGGCTCTGGATCCAGCATCCGCCAGCCCTCAGAGGGACGTAGGGGGAAAATCACAGCTTCTCTTCGCCTGCCTGGATGCGGGTGTAGGCCTCTTGGTCCAGTGGGATGTAGCGGCCCTTCCGGGTGTCCAGGTAGAACAGCGGGTCTTTCACGACAGCTGGGTCAAAGCCCTCCTTCCGCAGCTCTGTCTTCTGGAACTTGTAGGTCCCTGGGGGAGTGGGGAAGACTCAGACAGTTCAGGGTAGGGGCCTGAGCTCCAAGGCACCTGACCACCACTGTTGGGGAAGGACAGAGGGAAGGACTAGAGAGAAAACAGGAGAAGGGAAGTATGGGAGGAGGAGGCACTGCCCTTTAAAATTTGCAAAGAATGCTCCATCTGTTACCTTATGTACTGCTTCTCAGAACAGCCATGGCAAAGCAGAGGTGGGGGACAGGGACAGCTGTGTTACCCACCCATACCCATTCTGCAAATGGGGAAACTGAGACCTGGAGAAGGGAAGCTATGTGCTTGACATCACACCCTGAGTGACAGCAGAGTGGGCGACCAGAACTCGGGTCTCCTGACTGATGACTCCCTTTACTTGAGCACCTACTTAACTGGGTACAAGTGTGATCTCATTTTCTAAGATACATATGCTTTGAAATGTTAACATCTCTGAAATAGTTTAATTAGCAGCTTTTTCCCCCTTAATAGTATGTCAACTATGCCTCTTTCAATCAGTAGCACTAGCCCCACTGCACAATGAGAAGACTAAGGCTCATCAGTCTCTGGGATTTCAACCTGCATGTGACAGACTACCAAAAAGGGCTACAGATTCCTCCCCTCCCTGTGCACCTTTGTAATGTGGCTTTGCTGCTTCTCCCTGCAAGAGCTGGAATCTTTGTCAATCCCCACTGGCCTCAACCTGGACTGGCCTAATGACTTGCTTTGACCAATAGAATGTGGCAGAAGCAACACTGTGGGATTTCTGGGTGAGTCTAGGCCTCAAGGGGCCTTGCAGTCCTAGTCCCTTCCTATCCCCTTGCCCCCAGGGTCTTGGGGATGCCTTGAGACCAGTCTAGCCTTCTGAAGGATAAGCCATGTGGAGCAGAGATAAACCTTCCCAGGTGAGGTCCCCAGACCAGTGCTGTCCAATAGGGTCATCATTGGCTGTATATGGCTATTTAAATTTAATTAAAATTAAACAAAATTTAAATTTCAGTTCCCCAGGATACTAGGTACATTTCAAGCACATGATAGCTACACAGGGCTAGTAGCTTCTGTTCTGGACAGCAGAGATCCTAAACATTTCCATCATCGCTGAAAGTTCTGTTGGACGGTACTACAGAAGCAACCAGACATGTGAGTGAGGCCATCTTAAAGCCTCCTGCCCCAGTTGAGTCACTAAGTCATGGTAGCTCTTTGAGTGACCCCAGGCGAGGCCAACAGGAGAACTGCTCAGCTGAACTTATCCCCCAAGTTGCTGACCCACAGAACTGTGAGCAAATAAAATGGTCATTTCATGCCATTTTGGGGCAAGTAAGTTTAGGGGTGGTTTGCTCTGTGACAAAACCCATCTGAAACCCAAGGTCTGATAGCCTCCCTGCCTCTTCTGGACAGAAGTCATGGTGTCATCCAATCCCCAGGGAACTTGCAGTCTTGGTCATGAGCCTGGCACCAGTGTCCTCATCCTTCAGGGCCACACTGAAGCCCTAGACTCTCCCTACTGCTTCAGATGCTCCCAGAGGTCCAGGTGCCCACTCTCTGGCAGGGGCCACGTCAGTCGGGGAAGGCCTGCCATCAAGGCAGGCGATGACATGATGACCACATGGCAGGTAGCCAGGCAGATGTGGCCCAAGGGTGAGCAGCCAGGGAGAGCTAGAAAGGGCAGGTCTGGGCATGAGCCTGAGCGCTTCCTGCCCACCAGGAAACTCCTGAGAGCCATCAGTGGGCCAACAGATAGAAAGATGGTGCTGCCCTCCTGTGTGCCTGCAGGCCCACTGCTTACCTCTCACCTGGCCAACCACAACAGCCCCTCATGCATCTCCCCACTCCCCCCAGGCTGCCTGCAGTCCTCTCCCATTCCCCACAGAGCAGCCAGAGAGCTTTGTAGAACATGAATCCAACCAGGTTACTACCCTGCTCAAACACTTCTGTAGCTCCCTGCTGGCCACAGAATAGTCCAAACTCCCACCCTGGCCTCCGAGGCCCAGGCCTCTGGCCCCTGCCGGCCTCTCTCTCCCATCTCATGCCACTGCCTGCCCCTCTCATTTGGCTCCAGCTTGGGGGGCCTCCTTTCATTCCCCCAGCACCCAAGCGCCTTCTCACCCTGGGGATTTCACACTTGCTGTTCCCACAGCCTAGAACTCTTCCCGTCCCAGTAAATTCCTCCCTTTCCTTCAGGTCTCAGCTGAAACATCACCTCCTCAGGGGAGCCTTCCAGTCATCCCAAACGTCCCTTCATTAGCTTTTCTGTCAGTTTGATCTGTGGTCCATTCTTTATCTTTGGAATTCTTTGTCCTATGCCTACCTTCCCTCCTGCTCTAAAAGCTCCAAGAAGGCAAAGGTCCCATCAGAATTTGTTACCTGTATCCCCAAGGCCCAGCACGGTGCCTGCCAGTCAGTAAATAATTGTTCCACTAAGGGACCACGAGCCTCTTCTCTCTGAAGGCTCAGTCTGCTCACCTCTACACGGGCAGGTCAGTTTACCAACTACCCGGCCAGGGTGTGGGCTGAGATCAGATGACAGCCAATCGGGTCTCCACAGAAGGAAACGGGAAGGAGCCGAGGCTTGGAGCCCAAGAACTGGTGTAGGGGAGGGACACACCTGTTTTGTGCAGCTCATGCAGGAAACGCAGGAAGATGGGGCGGGCATACAAGGGCAGCTCCTTCTCTAAGACCTGAGCAAAGTGCTCCAGGTCACAGCTGTCACTGGGGTTGGCCACAGCAGCCATTCCAGCCCGGCCCTCAGCTCCTGGGGGCAGTAAGGTGGACATTTAGTGGCTGGAGGTGCCCCCAGGTGGTGCCTCTGGATGCACCTCCCATCTCCCCACACATACCTGGCACCTCGACACCATACACCACCACATCGGCCATGTCCAGCAGGCGGCTGAGTGTGCCCTCCACCTCAGTGGTGGACACGTTCTCGCCTTTCCAGCGGAACGTGTCCCCCGTGCGGTCTCGGAAGTACAAGTAGCCCAGCTCATCCATCACCAGCACATCACCTAGGGAAGGGTGGTATGAGGCAGAGCTTGGACCGGCTGACTGTTGGCCCAGGGGCTTGAGCCAGGCAGTCCTTGCTGAAGACCAAGGACTTGTTTTACCCTAAGGGCTGGGGTCAGGGAGTCCTGGGGAAATGTTCTCTGAAGGTGGGGGAAGGTCCCCTCATCCCACTCCACCCCCTTGGAAGCAGTGGTGGAGGGCTGGGGACCCACCAGTGAGGTAGGCCTGGTCCCCCTTCTTGAAGACATCCTTGGCAATCTTCTTATTGTTGGCGCCCTGGTTGAGGTAGCCGTCGAAGCGGCGCAGGGGGTCTTTCTGGATAATGCGGCCCACCAGCTGGCCCGGCTCACCTGGGGTAGGGGGGCAGGCAGACTCAGATGTGGCCTAGGCAGCCTCTCCCACCTGTCCCTGCCTTGCCAAATGCACCTGCATCTTGATCTTACTGGATTCATACTGCTTGCCACAGAGAAGAGGCACTGCTTGCCTCTTCTCCCTAGCCTGGGAGCTCATCTTGGCAGGTCTGATATACTTAGGCACATGGTGATGTCTGTTCACTGAATGGATGGGAAGATGAACACACAACCAATGGGGTCAGGCTTCACAGGGACAGCCTAATAAAACCAGAACCGTTGAGCCCCTGCTCCATGCCTTCCGCTCACAGAGCTTTATGTTCTTTACCATGCGTAATCCTCAGGTCAACCCGATGAGGAGAGTGCTGCCATCAGCCCTGTTTGCAGATAAGGGGACTCAGGCACAGAGGCTGAATAACTCGCCCATGACACAGAAATAAGGGGCTGAGCCAAAATCAATTCCAACCAGCCTGGACTCAGGGTCCTCTCAAATCAACATGAAAATGAATGAATGGACAGATGGACAGGTAAATGAACGAATGAATAGATGGACAAAGAAATGATTAACTTGTAGCCCTAGGAGCAGAGCTGACTGATGGCCACTGGTCAGAACAGGGCTCCCTGTACACCCACACCTGGCTTCCCTCCTTTCCTGGCCAATCCCTCCTCCTCTGACTCCCAATTCCGGCCCAAGGCAGACCTGGCTGGCAGGGAACGCAGATGCCATCGGGCCCCCGGATCAGCTCCATGGTGTCCTCGTTGACACGTACCAGCCGGATAGGGTACACGAAGGACAGGATACGGCTGTTGAAGCCACAGGCCCCCACCTGCAAAGGCTGAGACTTGGGCCTGGGCTCTCCCACCTTGGGCCCAAAACTGGACAATGGGGACAAGGGGACTCCAACACCCACACTCTCAAGCTGGAACTCTGCCCTCCTCTCTGCTGCCCAGTGCCTCCCGTGGTCCATCCCGCAGTGGCCTTGCCATTCCCCAACCTGGCCAAACCTGGCTGTCGAAGTTGCCCAGGCTGCAGTTGCACTCAGTGGCCCCGTAGAACTCAGCCACCTGGGGTATGTGGAAGCGGCTGGAAAAGTTGGTCCAGATAGACTGCCGGAGGCCATTGCCTAGTGCCATGCGAACCCGGTGCTGTTTTTCTGCCTCCCGGGGTGGCTGGTTCAGGAGGTAGCGGCACAGTTCGCCAATGTACTGCACGATCTGGGGGTGGACTTGGTGTGATTCTAGGCTCCTAAGGTGTCCTCACTTCACTACCTCCCAATCCCTCAAGCCTCTACCCTCCCCAGGGGCTGGCTGTGTAATCTTTTCCCTCTCTGGGCCTCAGTCTTCTCATCTAAACAATGGGAATGTTGCCCCACGTGAACCCTTCTGAGTGACTCTGACTGGCCACCTCAGCTGTAAGACAGGGGCCCGAAGTGTGGTTGGGGGGAGGGTAGCAGGGGGATGGGGACAGCTCACCCACTCCCTCCCTTCCCTTCTCACTCACTGTGCAGTTGTACTTGATACAATCATCCCAGAACCGGGAGGCTGAGAATTTCTTCCGGATCACCACTGTCATTCCGTGGAGCAGGCACTGCCCAATTCCCACAATGTTTCCTGAAGGAGAGGGGCAGGCCCTGAGGTCAGGGAAACGGAGCCCCCTCCTCCAGAGGCTCCCCTCAGGCCCTTTCCCTGGTCTCTTTCCTGCCTGCACTAAATGAACATCTCTCTCCCCTATTCAGACACCTTCTGCGGCTCCCCAGTGCCTTAGTCTGCTCCCAGGGGAGACTGGAGTTTGTCCCAAGCCCATAAAGCTGCCCTTCAGCCAGGCAGGACAGAGCTGCCCTGTAGGGCTTCTGCCCCTCACATCTGTCTGCCTTGAGGGACCTCCTCCCAGAAGCCTCCTGGCCTCCATCACCAGACTCTTCCCTTGGGCTGCACTTCTGCTCCCTGCCCCTCCTCTGTACTCAGGAACACACTCTACTCTAAATACCTGGAGTGCAGGAACTGTATCTATTTAAGCTTTGTCTCCCCTTAAGCCCCTACAACCAAGCAGCAATGCCATGCACATCTGTGGAAATGAACTGAAATATCAGACCAGCCCAGATGCCCCGTGGGACACTGCCAGACACACCATGAGGCTGGTGCGGACACCCTTACTTAATAGACAAGAAGACTGAGGTTAAGTCAATGGCCAGAGTTCTTTTTTTAGAGACAGGGTCTCACTCTGTCACCCAGGCTGGACTGTATTGGTGTCATCATAGCTCACTGCAACCTCAAACTCCTGGGCTCAAGCAATCCTCCTGCCTTAGCCTCCTGAGTAGCTGGGGCTACAGGCGAGTGCCTCCATGCCCAGCTAATTTTTTAATATTTTGAAGAGATGGGGGTCTCACTATGTTACCCAACCTGCTCTCGAACTCCCGGCCTCAAGTGATCCTCCTGCCTTGGCCTCCCAAAGTGCTGGGATCACAGGCCACAGCACCCAGCCCCAGATTTGACTGTAAACCTCGTGTGTTTCTACTGCAACGTGCTGCTTGACAAGAAAAGTGGGGTTCCTGTGGCCCTGGGGGGGTGTTAGAGGTGGGGGGGGACCCAGGGTTACCTGCTGAATGGTAAAGGGGGAGGCAGTCATAGACTATGTCATCGGTCCTCATGCGGAATCCATAGTACACCAGGGCAGCCATGCGGTAATACCTGGGAGGATACAGGGCGAATAGCTGGGTGGGCCCCTGGACAGGTGGGAGGGGGCTCCTAGGCCCTGCCCATGCTGACCCCCATGCCGGGGCACTTGCCCCTTACCTGCTGTGCACCACGATGGCGGCTTTGGGCAGTCCTGTGGTGCCCGATGTGTAGATGTAGAACAGCTTATCTGAAGAAAACAAATACATGAGTGCTGTGAGGGGGCAGCATAGGACCAGGCACGGGACCACACAGATGGATGCCTGCATATGTGCAGCCTTCAACACCTACTTCCACCACACCTCTTCTGGGAAGCCTACCCTGATGCCCTCAGACACTGCTCTGCTCTAACGCCTGCATCCACTCCTTCAACAAACATTTCCTGGGCCCTCGCTCCTTGCCAGGCCCTGGAAGAGAGACATTAGTGACTAAAATGGGCATAGGCCCTCTCGGGAGTTATAGCTGAGTGGGACAGTCAGATGAGGACAGAGGCAATTCCAATACTAAGCACCAAGTGCCAGGGGGAGGGTGGGAAGCACAGGACCTACTGAAGCCTGGTAGCAACACTTAGCCCAGGCTTGCGGGAGGGGAGGTGGTGCCAGGTAGGCTTCCCAAAGGAGGTGATGCCTGCCCCAAGTCTTAGAGTAGGGGAAGGCATTAGCTGCAGGAAGTGGGGTGTTGAAGTAGCTTCTGCACTGCTGACTATATATTTTTCTCATTCTGTGGCCCTAAATAGGGGCTGCCTCATTACAGTTTCTGTATGAAACTCAGCCCTACCAGACTGGAGGTTCCTGGAGGTCAGGAACTCCACAGGATGATCCCATATTCTAGCACAAGCTATGACATCTCATGCTCTCTGGCTGTCTGCTGTTTGCCAGCCGTAACCACCAGGAGGGCAGTAGGCTGAACCACCCAGAGTCCCTGCCCTCAAGCAGCTTACAAAAGCACCCAGGAGACCAGATCCACATATAAAAGAGAGGTCAAAGGACAACGATGACAATGACCAGTTACTGAGCCCTTCCTGCACAGCCTAGCTTCAGGACTTGATCCACTGTATTTTTTTTAACTCTCAAAGCCACCCCATTAAGTAGGTTCTGTTATTATCCTCTATTTTATGGCTGTGGGCACCGAGGCTCAGAGGGCAGGGTAGGTGTCGGGGCCACACAGGGAAGCAGCAGAGCCAGGATATAAACTCAGGTCTGACTCGCCAGCCTGAGCCCTGAGCCACCAGGCAGCATGGCTGCACAGGGAGGGCAGCGGGAAGAGCAGAAGGACCAGGCAAGCTGCAGTATAAAGGAAGAGAGGTGACAGGCCGGGCAGCTACCTGGATGAGGGTGGGGAGGCAGCCCAGAGCTGGGAGAGGATCACAGCTGGAGACACAGCAGCGTCCGGCACTCAACAGGCACTTGATGAATATTCAAAGGGTCTCGTGCCTCATCCACTGTCCCACCCCAAGCCCAGCCAAAATTCAGACGAAGCAAGTTCCTGGGGTCCTCGTGACCCTGCATGTGTCAGGCATCCATGAAGGCTTGTTCAACAAATAAATCAAAGAATTGGACTTAGTGAGCTCCTGTGTACTCAGCTCTGTGCCTGGCGCCTTTATACACATCAGCTCATAGCATCTTCATGGTAACCCCAGTGTCCTAGGGTTACTGTCCCTATTTTCCAGATGGAAAAAGGGAGTTCTTCAGGCACATAACGAGTTTGCAGAACTCATGCCTTCTGGCCCTGAGGCCAGTACTGTGGGCCCATCTTAGAAACCCTCTGGGGGGGGTAGGGCGGCCCACCTGTGAAACCCTTGTCAGGACGACTGGGCAGGTGCTTTGGGGCATCTTTCAGCAGAGGATCCAGGTGCTCTGTGCTGGCAGGCACTGCACTGGGCTCCCAGGAGCCGGAACAGAAGAGGCTGAGCGAGGGGTCCAGGTTGGCATGGATCTCACAGACAGCTACAGGGGAGACAGGGCAGGTCAGCAGGCAGGCCAAGAAACCTCATGTTCCCAGTACCTCGGCTTGTGCCAGGGTTGGGCATGTTGTCAGGGGAGACTGGCTCAGGGGAGAGAGGTGGGTGAAGCACTTGGGACTTCAGTGTTGACAGGAGCAACAGCTCCATCAGCTGCTGGCTAACCACAGAGCAGTCTCTTTACCTGCATTCTCCTGCTCCCACAACCCTAGAAAAGAGGTATCAATGACAGCCCATTTTACAGATGATAAAATTGAAAATGAGATAAACTTGCTCACAGTTAGAATGTGCTGGACCTCAGATGCAATGCTAGTTCTACCTCACACAGGGCCTGGGCTTTCATCCACTGCACTATGCTACTCACTGGGGGACTAGTTAGCAGGGAGGAGTTGGGGTCAGAGGCTGGCGGCCCTCCATCCCCTTTGGAGAGTGGGAACCTCCTCTTGGGCTCCCCCGTGCACTGCACAGACATCCAGATACTCACCTACCCTGGCATGGGGTAGTGCCAGCCCGCTTGGCTCCACGTGTAGTGGCTTCCTCTCGATTTGTCCAACCCTCTCCCCTCTCCCACTGCATCTTTCCTTCTCCCTTTCAGCATCTTAGTAACATCCCTGTCCATTATCCCACAACCACAAGTGTAGGGAGGAAGAACAGGGACGCTGTGATTAAGCCTAAGGTCAAATCCCAATTCTGCCACTTACCAACTGTGTGACCTTGGATGAGCTCCTCACACCCCTCTGAGCCCCAGGCTCATCATCCATAAAACCAAGATGACAATCCCTACCTCACCTGGTCTTCTTGAAGATTAGAGCTGTTCTTATAAAGCTCCAAACTCAGTACTCTGTCGGTGCCCAACGTGGCAGCAAATATTAACAAAATGTAAGCTTTGCGAGGAGAGTGGGAAGTGAGTCTTTGTTCCCATTATATAGATGAGGCAAATGAGGCCTAATCAGTCACAGGATGGTTACCATTAGATCTGAGAGACCACCTAGCATCAGCCACTTTGTTAGTGCTTCAGGTGAAGTATCTTCTAGAAAATAGGACGAGGTAGGAACTGCAGGTGAGGACACTGAAGCTCAGACAATTCAGTCCCTTAGTCAGGATCTCCAGCTTCCTGGTGGCAGAGCCTAGGCTGTCTGACTCCATGGTTCATGCCCTTAAGCACTGACCCACACAGCCTCCCCCAAGGCTAGAAGGGAGCTATGCTCTGTGTAAGATCCTATGGGACTCCCGCATGTCCCCTGCTTCCTTGGGGCTCACCTGGGGCCATTTCACTGCCGAAGATAAGGGCCCGTGCCCCAGAGGTGGTGAGGCAGTGGTGCAGGGCGTCCCGCCGGAGATTGGTGTTGATAAGTGCTGCCTCCACACCCAGCTTGGCCATGCCCAGCCACAGGCCCACAAACTCATTCCGGTTCTCCATGAAGAGGGCGGCCACATTGCCCGAGGCCAGGCCACGGGCCTGAAGGAAGTTGGCCACACTGCTCGAGTACTCATCCAGCTGGCGGAAGGTCCAGTGGGTGTCTGTGCCCTCGAAGATCAGGGCCATCTTGTCGGGGTGACGCTGTACCATCGAGGCAAACAAAGTGGGCACTGTCTGCTGCTCCCGCAGGTACCGTCGCACCTTTGCCTTCACCTTCAGGAGCACCAGGCCACCGCTGTGTGGGAGCAAGCAGGGGAGCTGTGACTGCTGGGGTTGGCAGTGAGGGGTTCTGACACCCCAGCCCGGGTTGCTGCCTCACCAGCCTAAGCCTCAAGAGCCAGGCCTCCTACAACACTTCCATGCCCAGTTCCTCCTGAGTGCTTGGCACCGTAACATGCCCCACCTCACTGATGCCTCACAATGACACTACAAGAGCGTGTGATTCCATGCTCCCCTTACAGAGGAGGAAACCACAGCTCTCACAGTGCCATGGCTTGCCCAGAGCTTCACAGGTGGAAGGTGGCTGAGCTGAGATTTGAAATCCATGCCTTTCTGGCTCCAGAGTTCAACTCCTACTACTCTCTCAGCCTGCTGCCCTGGCAGAAGCCTTCCGAGGATCCAGGGCTGCACGTCGAAGTCCAAACTCCTCATTTGGAGCCTTCCACAGGCCATATGTATCACCCCAACCAGTAAAGAAAGCATAAGTTTGCTGATTTGTCTGGTCTTTCTCCCTGTGAGCCAGGGTGGGCCTTTGTCTTGGTCACCACCTTAACCCATGGGTCCTGTGCCCAGCACAGAGCAGATGTTCAGTAAGTGTCTGTGGAATCACTTCGCAACATTTCCTTTCCTGCCCCACCTCTGCCACCTGCTGACCCCTTGAACCCTGTGAGCTCCCAGCTTCTGTGCCTTTGCTGATGTTGTGCCCTCTGGCTAGAAGCCCCTCCTTCCACCACCTTCAAGACACCTCTCAATTACAACTAGTTTTCCTCCAGGAAGCCGTCTCAGACTCCCCAAGGCCCTGGCCAGGGGCTATCTGTCCTTGCTCCAAGCTCCCACTGCCTTTGCTGCTACCACACTTCCTGCAGTGCCAATTGACACCTCCTTTTGCAATCAACCCAGACTGACAAATACTGAGCTGCCTGTTCTGGGTGTGGGTCACTGTGCTGGACATTGGGACACGGTAGTGAGCAAGGCTGCCAGGGTCTCCGCCCACACAGCACTGCCAGGGTAGGGGTTTACTGTGTCCCCTTCTTTCTCCCTGACTAGTCTGAGCTTGGCAGACTCAGTCTGCCTTGTTTCTCTCTGGGCCCCAGAGCCAGCCCGGCACCTTGCATAGAGCAGGTGGGAGCAAGTGTTTCTGGTATAGGACATCCCTGTGGAGCATACCTGGCTTTCTTTGAGGAACAGGTTCTCCCAGACATGTGACTAGGGGCCCTGCTCTAGAACTCAGTGACCCTTGTCCCCCTCAGACCTGTGCCAACCTGAGGACAGGGCCTCACAGGGTTCCTCTTCACCTTCTCATAATTAGAGTTTCCTCAGGACCCTTTGCAGATGTCTCCTCAACACACTTGGTGTTTGATGTATCTCCCAGGCCCCCAAGCCTGCCCCAGGCCAAAGAGCCTCAAGTTAGGGAGACTCCCTGGGAGAAGACGTTGACCTTGGAGATGGAGGTAGCAGGTACTATTGCCAGGGGAAGGGTGGAAACAGAGGCTGCTCTTCTGGGGCCCAGGTGCCTTGTGCTGGTAGAGACCATGGGGGCTGGTGTAGGAAGATTTGGGGGATCAGGAACCCAGTATGGTGTGAGAGATCCCAGGAAGGGCTGGACCAGGTACTTACAAGACATCGCGCCTGATGGTCTTGATGAAGACCCGGATGAAGCGCCAGCCGCCAGACCCCAAGTAGAGGAGCAGTAGGGAGAACGCCACCTGGGTCCAGGGCAGTTTCAGCACCAGCTTGGAGAACAGCAGCACCCCCACCAGAGAGGCCCCAAGCAGCATTGTGGCCTGCAGGCACAAGGTAGTCAGTGGACCCAAACATCCACATCTCCCAGGTCTCTTTCCTCCCAGCCCAGGCTGCCAGGCCACTGTGATCCCAAAGGGTCAACCTGTGGTGAGGCTTAGCCATACTGAGTGGGGTGACTGAGGACAGGGGTCCCTTTCCAGGATTGGGTCCCATGGCTGGCTAGAAGGGGCAAGCTACAGGCATGGGACTTGAGGTGAGGAATTCCAGGGGTGAGAAGCAGGAGGCTGGTTCTAGCCTGGTAGTCCCACCTCTACCTACCACTCTTCAAGTGACCTTCAGCAACTCCCTTACCCGCTTTAGGCCTTAGTCTCCCACTCTGTGCCACGGGTATGAGACTTACTCTCCTGACATCCAGGGTCCCTAATCAAGATGGCTTTGTGGTGGGTATTGACTTGAGCACCTCTAGCTCGACTCCTTGTCCAGAGACCCAGAGAGGTTCTGTGGATGACCAGGCCAAGTCACAACACCCAAAGGGCCAGCTCACGGGGAAGGAGCCCTGCTTAGTCCCTGCCCACAGGTGCAGGCAGCGCAGTGCTTCTGCTGGTCAATAGAGGGCAACCGAGCAAACAAGTTAGAGCCTGGAGGTGCCTGAGAGGTGACCGCCCAGGGGGCAAAGCTGATTAAGGGAGAGGAAGAGGGCCTTGAAGGTACACACCCAACCAGCACCACACCACACCACACCATACACATACATACACACACACACACACGCACGCACGCACCCACAGAGCAAGCCACTCAGATGAATCTTTGGGGACTGGGGCTTAAGGGAAGGGGAACGGCTGACTGTGCCGCAAAGACTGGGCTGAGATTAGGACTCTTGGGTTCTATTCCTGGAGCTTTGCGGACTTGCTCAAGGGGACAGCTGATGGGACTCAGTTTTTCTTCGGGTTTTCCTATTCTTGGGAGGAGCTGAAGGTCATGACTGTTAAGTAGCCTGAGAGCCTCCAAGCCAGGATAAGGACATGGTCTGTACCACAAGGAGCTCTTACAGACCACCTCCCCCTCCTCTTCGCGAAAAGTAAAAGCCAGGGTGAGAAGACTGAACCAGCGCCCCCAACCCCAATGCCTGGGTTTCCAAGGTCCTCAGATCTCTGGCCACCCAGAACCCACCAGAGCAGAGGGCAGGAACCCGTCCGGGAAGGCTGGGGGATGGGGAGAGGAGAGGAGGGGATGCCCAGTCTCCTCGGGCCCCCATCCCGGGTCATGTGTACCGCCCTCGCCCCTAGACAGCCTGGATAACAGAGCGTCCGGCAGGGAAAGAGCGCGGCACGGCGCGCCCTCCACCCCAGGCCGGCACTGCCACCTTCCCCTGACTCGGCCCGGCACATTTCCCTGTCCAGGGACCTACCGGCCCAGCTTGTGCTCACCCGGAGTCGGCTCCGTAGCGCAGCGCCCTGTCCAGATGCAGCCCGGTTACAGGAGCGGAGTGGGGAGCGCAAGGGGCATTGGCCGCCCCTGGGCGCACAGAGCCAGGTCTCAGCAGTGCTTCGCCGGCTCTGCGCCCTGCATGGCCTGGCCGCCGGGCCAGCCCCTCTTGCCGCCCGGCCCCGCCCGCCGCGCTCCTCCCCCGCCCGCCTCCCGCAAACCTAACCGGCTGCGCCGGCCGGCAGCACCGCCTCTCGAGCCTTCCCCAGGCCGGGGAGCCGCAGAGGTGGCGGCGCACCGAGCTCCAGCGCGCCCGTCGCCGCCCGACCCCAGCTGGCCCTGCGCGTGCGACGGCCTCGGGCGGCGCCGCCGCGCGGTACACTGGGAGTTGTAGTCCACGCCGCGCAGCCACGCCCGGCCGCGGAGACCCCGCAGCTCCGCAGCAGACACGTGGGTTCCGCCCCGGCCCCCGCTCCCTGCAGTGCCCCAGCGCTCGGACGTACGGAGGACACCCCGACCTGCACCGTCAGCCGAGAATCCGGGGCACGCGCCCAAGCCGGGACAGAGGTTAGCAAAGGCTCAGTGCCACACCTAGAAGAGCGCTAAAAGGACGGTTTCAGGCAGAGAGGCGAGCCGGGGTGAGAGCTTTGGCGACTGGCTCTGTGGCGCAATGGATAGCGCATTGGACTTCTAGCTCAGGCCTGATGGGGTTATTCAAAGGTTGTGGGTTCGAGTCCCACCAGAGTCAAATTTTGACCGTTCCTCTCTCACTTCATTTGGTATTTTAGGTCCTCTAGTACCCTTATAAGGATCAGTAAGAAGAACCGCAGGTCGCCCCTATCGTTGCTTCGGTACAATAAACTTGGCATTTGGGAAAGGAGCGTGGCCTGCTTGCTGACATAAAGGGCAAAGATTGGAGGCCCTTGGTTAACTTCAGCCTGTGATATCTCTGGACATGGCAGCAAATCAGTTAGCCTATAAACCTGAGGCCGTATTTGTCGTGCTACTGGCCAACCCATAGGCGATCGGCCAGATTCCCAGCCTTGTGGGGGCTCTTGGCCTCTGAAAACAAGGTTCCTTGAAAACCAAACATGTTAGGCATCCACGGTTGCCACGTGTCCTTAAAAAGATCCCCTAATCCCTTAGTCCAGTAGAAATCTTTGAAAGCGGGGAGAGGCATTTTTCAGGGTCTCTAGGGATTAAGTATGGACTTTTCGTCTGATAAGGATTTGGACCTATTTCTTCTGGAGTACAGGGTGCATCCTTTCGTGGACTTGGGTAAACTCAACCACCTCCTCCAGGGGTATCACATTCAAGAGGCAGGATGTGCAGTGGTTATGGGCATGGACACTGGCATCCAACACACTTGGGTTGCACTTCTTAGCTGAAAGTTTAAAGTCTCATTTTCTTCTTATATATTAATATAAAAATGGGGACATATTCATAGTGCTTTCCTCAGAAGGTTGGTGTGGAGATTCATGGGGAGCATTTAAAGTAGTGCTTGACATATTTATTATTGTGGCTTACAGGCTCATTGACCACAAGTACATATAAGATCAGAATCTAGCCACGAAGATTATCTCTGATTGTATCCACAGAGCTCAGCAAATGATATAAGCTAAATAAATGTTTGTTGAGTGAACGAAAGGGAAAGTAAATTGGAGGCTCTGACCCGATCCACCCCAGGATCCGTGAGTGTAAACCTGAGTATTTCCACATCAACTACTAAGATCAAATGCAAAGTGGCAGGTGAGAGTTTGGGGGAGGGCACTGATGGCCAGCCACCTGCTCTCCTTCAGCCAGGCTTGTGACACTGGTGAAACCAAGGCAGTACCCCAGCAGACAATGGGCTGGGCCTGAGGGGGAGGAGCAAGGGGACACGGAGGGAACACAGTCGGCCTTCAAGTTGCTTATAGTCTGTCTGGCTGGACACACAGAGGGTGGGTGGAGGTGAGACTAGGTTGTACGTCACCACGTGCTCACAGTACTGCTGCATAACATTCGCCACACAGTACTGTGATTATTAAACTGTCTTTGCTGTACAGTCAGACACAGCTGGGTGCACTCCCAGTCCCAGCTGTGAGACATTGAGCCAATCACCTCTCCCCATGCAGCCTTAGTGTCCTTACCTGAATACAGGCGGGAATACAGTCATCATGGCCCTTGCCTCCTGGGGCTGGGTAAGGATTCAAGGAGACGATAAATGTCAACCTCTCAGCTCAGGGCTGGCACATGGAAGGTCCTCAGCTGGCATAAGTACTCAACTCCCAGAGGGTAAGGATGGAGCTCTCTATCACCACTGACCCTCCAGCATCTGCATTCAGCAAACGCTCCGAAGATATCTGTCAATGATTGAAGACTAGTGGGCTTGGACATTACAATACATGGGGAAGGATACATGTGGTGGGAAAAGTGATTGGAAAAGCTTTTGTGTGCCAGGCTGCACAGTTTGTCCCAGGGGCAATGAAGAGCCATTGGGGGTTTTTATGAAGGTTAGGGACTGAGTCCTGTCATTCGTGGGACAGGCCAAGCTTAGGCTGACCTCAAGGCGGGCTCCTTTCCACTGACATGACCTCTATCTGCACTGCATCAGGGAACTAACATCAATCCTGCCATCTCCAGACTTATCAGAAACTGGCATTTGGACACATGAAGGAGTTCAGGCCCTCCAGGGCACTGAAGTGGTCTGGCCCCTGACACACAGTAGGTGCTTACCCCACAGATATTCAGTTCCATTTGGCATTAGGACTTCCAAGCTATAGAAGTCCTCCAATTCTGGGTGTGTGCATAATAAAATACCTCTGGCTTGACTTTGTATGTGGTGACTTCAGAGGTCTTGCAGGGCCCTCCTGACAAATGACAGCTTCCATTTCCTAAGTACTTACAATATGCTAAGCATGGACCATGTATGATTTTACTGAGCCTCACAACGGTCCTGCTGTGAGGTAGGTATACCACTCTCCCCATTTTACAGATGAGAAAACAGGCTTAAAGGGGTGATGTGACTACTGCAAGGGTGCAGAGCTTGTCACTGGCAGGACCAGGTCTGTTTGCCTTTGGAGTCTGTGCCCCCAAACACTGCTCTGGGGTCAGCTACATATGGTTTTTATCAGGCAAAGTGGAAAGGGGGCTTTCCCTTGGCTACTGGGAGAGACTCAAGACCTGTGTGTCCCAGGACAGGCTCCACCACAGTCCAGCTGTGACCCAGGGTCTTCACTGTGAAGTGAGGCTACCATCAGCCTCTACTCCACGGGGTTGTTATGGCGACTGAATGAGATCTTACATGTAAGGTGCTCGGCACAGAGCTTGGCCTCCATTCCTTCAACAATGAAGTGCCAAGCCCCTACTGTGTACCAAGCACTATTCACAGCAGTAAAGGGAAAGAACAAGGTCCCTGCCCTTCTAGGACAAACATGGAACTTGTAAATAAATTAACCAATAAGATAATTTCAGAGTGGTAAGTGCTCTAAAGAAAATCAGGTGATGGCATGGACCGAGGGGAAAGGGACTGCTTCAGGTGGCATGGTCAGGGAAGGCCTCTCCGAAGTGACATTTGAGCAGATATGACAAAGAGCTGACCATGTAACAACCTGGGGACAGAGTGCTGTTCCCAAAGGTGGGAAGAAGCCTGGTGTGTTCAGGAAGCACGATGAAGGCATGCATGATTTATTGAGATGGGAAATGGATGCTTCTAGGCAGAAGTTGGCAAGGCCTCACGGGCTGTTGTAAGAACTCAGTAAGTTGTAGCTATTGCCAGTATAATTTTTCTCCAATTATGAGCTGGTGACACAAATGCCACCCTATGGTTAGGAGACCAAACTCCATTCCAGATCATCCTGATGCCATGTCCATCTCACAGTGCTATAAAGGCCCAGGGTCGTCCAGGCACCGACTGGCTAGAGCAAGTGAGCCACCCAGCTGGGCAGAGAAGACCATCTGAGAGTCTGACCTTCCCCTGCCACCTTGGCACCACTGACTTTAATGAGCTGTGGTGGGGGTGCCTGCGACCCTGGGAAGCTGTGGAAACAGCTGGCAGGGGGTCTGGAAAGGTGGCCTATCCTACAAAGATTGATGAAGTACAGGGAACTCACCCCCATCCCCTCTTCTTCCTGCAGAAATTCCAGGTCAGGACTAGGCTTTCCTCTTGAAAAGTCTGTGGTTTGGGTTTTTCGTGGTTTTTTTTTTTTTTGAGACAAGAGTCTCCCTGTCGCCCTGGGTAGAGTGCAGTGGCGTTATCATAGTTCACTGCAACCTCAAACTCCTGGGATGAAGTGATCCTCCTGCCTCAGCCTCCCAAAGTGCTAGGATTACAGGTGTGAGCCACTGCACCGGGCCAAGTCTGCAGTTTTGAGGTAGGCCTCCAGCCTCCCACTCCTCTGCCACTGGGAGCACTAAACTGGATGTGGTAGCCACAGGGATGGCTGGGGGCCCTGGTGTGGCCATGCTAGGCAGGTATTCAGATAACTCCAGCTCTGCTCCCATTGCTTCATTAGTAAAACACAAGTAATGGTACCACCTCCCTCCCTCCCGGGGCGACCTTGGTGTGTCAAAGTGATGATATATCTCAAGTACTTAGCACTCACTGCTTGGCACATAGTGCAGCTGTAAATAAGCTGCAGCTATTGTTATACACAGGGAAAGAGGCATAGGTAAACCAACCAGGGGCCTTGTGGCCTGTGTTCTAGGTATTCCAGGCAATTCTTTGTCTACTTCTGGGCCTTAGTTCACCTATCTACACAATGAGGAGTTAGCCCCAAACAACTCTAAAGGCTCTGCCATCTTGGAAGCTTTTCTGGTTATAAATCCCAAGACAGGGCCACCCACTCTTCCAGTGATACTTGTCATCCTGCCTGTCCTCACGCCTTGGCTCCGACACAAGGAAAATGCCTGTTTACCACTGCAAAATGAACTGCAGCCTCACACTTTCCTCTTGTGCTTGTGAACACAGTGAGAATAAAACAGCTCCTGCTCTTTGGGCCCTTTCTCAGAGGCTCTTCTTCTGAACATCATCTCAGGAAACCCCCACATAATCCTAGGAGGTGAGTTCTGTTTGCATTCCCTTTGCTGAGGATGAAACTGGGGCTCAGAAAGGGGAAGGCAGGCCAGGCACAGTGGTTCATGCCTGTAATCCCAGCATTTTGGGAAGCCAAGGCAGGAGGATCACTTGAGGCCAGGAGTTCGAGACCAGCCTGCACAACATAGCAAGACTCCATCTCTACAGAGGACAGGGGACAAGCAGCTAAAGCTCAGGCTGGGAGGGGAATTTCTGTCCTCAGTGCTGGGAAGGCCCAAGGCTGCCTAAGTCATGGGCATCACGGGGCCAAGGGAAGACAAGCAGACACTTGACCTGTTAGGAGGCTTTATTCAGACAGCAGACTCGCCTCCCCCTCCCCCTTCTCAGGCCTTTGGAATTGGGTGTAGCCCTCACTCTTGCATGGACATTCAGCCTGGCCCCCAGAAAACCCTGGCTGGAGGAGAGGAGTCTGGAACAGGACTTGTAGACCGGAGACATTCCAGCATAATCACAGACAGGTGATAGCCATTCCATGTGGTTCTCTTTGGACAGCTCCTGGCTCCTCTGGGAGCCCCACTGTACTGCCTGCTCCCTCCTGGGTTGGTCTTTAAGGTCGCTCAGCAGTGGTTATGACAAATTAAGATAAATGATGTTCAAGGGTCAGTGTTCAAAGAAAAAGAACAAAGGTAGTGGCAAGGGAGCCCTTTGTCCCCAAGGGAAGCGGGGGGTGGGGGGGGGCAAGCCAGGCCCTCCTGGCTCAGCAGCTCAGGGCCTAGGTCATGCCCTGGATGTGCATGGGTGGTTCGGTGATGCCCAGTTCCTCCCGCAGAGCCCCCAGGGGCTGATCCCAGCGTCGCTCGTAGTATAGGTTGAGGACACTTGGGGCTCTTTGCCCATTCTGTACTGCCCAGGGGATCAGCTCTGAGACCAGCACTCGCAGGCTCCTGTGGGGCAGCAGAGGAAAAAGAAAACAGAAGGTCCCTGAGGGCCAGGCACTCTATGTGCTCAGCACTTAATGTGCATTTTCTCAGTTAATCCTCACACAGACCTAACGAGGAAGTTACTATCCCTACTTCTCAGATGAGGCAACAGAAGCTCAGTGAGGTAAAATCTCATGCCCAAAGCCACACATCTTGAACATACCAAAGCTCAGGCTTAAATCGAGGGCTACCTAACTCCAGGATCTCACACCAACTGGCTGTCCCACTGACTCCCATCGTGCTGACCTGGCACTGAGGCCTGGCCCGGAAGACCCTAGGGGCCCGTGAAACGTCCAGGCTTTATCTGTGCCCTAAAGACAGCGGCCCAGGCCAATCTCACCGGTCTGCTCCATTCTTCTCACCCTTGCTTCGTGGACAACCACGAAGGGATGCTCAGGGGCCTGCACGCTCTTCCTATTTCTGGGAGCCCTGGCCCCTCTGAATTCTGCCCCAGTCCCCCACCACTTGAAAACTTACTGAGCACTGAGTCGGATTGGTCCAAAGAGTGCACCCAGGATGCACATGGGTAGGCCGGTCTGGACAGCCTCAAACCATTTCACCACGATCTCCCCTGGGGGGTGAGGGATGGGGTAGGAGGTGAACAGGTGCCTAAAGGAGACCAGTGGTGCTCACAGTAGGGCACAGAGAGGCATCTATTTTCCTCTCTAATCTCTGCCAGGAGTCAGCTGTGCCCAGTCCTAGCCTGTGTTGGGCCCTGGGCACTCTCCTTGAGGTGGAGGAGAAGGTCCAAGAGCTAGCAGAAAGAAAGAAAGGCTGGAAGGAAGCTTGGGGTCAGAATGCAGAGGACCTCAAAAGCCAGGCTGAGGAGCCCAGAATGGTCCCCACAGACCTCAGAGAATTGCTGAGGTTTCAGAGCAGGGAGGCAGCTAAAGACCAGAATGAGGCTGGGAGCCCTGGTGTTTGGATACTGCTGCATCAGTGTAGAAGCCATTAAGGGGCAGTGGGGAGATGCTACCAAGATGTTTGAGACACCGAGCCAGCTGATGGGGGAGGGCAGCAGAGACAGGTGAGCCCTGCCCTGGCCCTGAAGTCACCCCAGGGAGACAGGCTAGCTGGAGTTCTCCACCCATTCCCTGCTCTCAAGGTAGCTGGGTTTGGGGCACTCACCCAGGATGTTGGTGGGCATTCCCAGCAGCGTGTGAAGCATGTCGTGCACCTCCCGGTATCGCTGAATCACGTACGCGAGCTCCTCATCGTCCACGAAGCGGGTGGGTGCTCGGGTGTCTGGTGAGACCCTCTGACAACCATGAGCCTCCCCTAGACCCCTTTGCAACAGTTCCCAGGGCCCAATTTGCAGCCTTTCTTGGACTCTGTCACCACACCCACCAAGCTCATACCCCACTAGAAGACCCTGGGACTTGGTTTCTGTCCACACCTGCCTGCTGGGGAGGCCTCAGGCAGGGAATATGGTGGCACTGGCACCTGCCTTGGCTTATCCCAACTCAAACATGTTTAGGACCTGTTGGAATCTATGGCAAAGAAGCCCCTAGTGGGGAGGGGAGGAATGAGGAGTTACTTAATGGGTATAGCTTCAAGTTTTGTAAGACGAAAAGATTTGCACAACAATGTGAATATACTTAATACTAATGAACTATACATTTAAAATGGTTAATATGGTAAATTTTATATTATGTACTTTTTTATTTACCACAATTAAAAATAAAAAAAGCAGCCTCAAGGCTCCTGATCCTAGCATGAACTGCTCCCAGCCTGGGGTGCTCTCTCCCATCACCCCCATCTTCACCTTGACAGTTCCTAGTTATCTTTCGTAACCTGGGTTAAGTGTCCCCTGCCCCACAGGAAGGCTACCCCTAACCTGTAGACTGAGTGGGCTCATGTTATGGTCTCTTGCAGCATCCTGTGGCACTAAAAAGACTATATCTTGAGGCTAAGTGCATGTGACTGTTAACGTCTCCTAGACCTGTGCTGTCCACTAGAGCAGCCACTCACCACATGTGGCCATTGAGCCTTGAAAGGTGACAAGTTCCAACTGAGATGTATTGTACGTGTAATATACACACCAGATTTCAAAGATTTATAAGAAAAAAAGAATGTGAAATCTCAATTTTAAAATATTACTTGTTGAAATGGTAATATTTTAGATATATTGGACTAAACACAACATATTATTAAAATTAATTCCACCTGTTCCTTTTTGCTTTTATTAAAGTAGCTAGTAGAAAATTTTAAATTACCTACGTGACTCACATTCTATTTCTACGAAGAGTGTTACAGCAGCCTGTCAGCTGCAGAAGGGCAGGGCTGGCTGTTTTGCTCACTGTTGTATCTCCACTGCCCAGATGAATAAACATTTCCTGCACGTATAAGTAAAAGGCCAGCCCTGGCTACTTTTCTAACTCCAGGTGGGACATCAACTATCCTCCTCTTACCCTCCCACTGCCTCTCTGGGTCCTCAGCAGCACCCATACAGACTAGGAACAGCCTGATCTTCCTATTCCCAAAGCATGGCCTCAGCCTGTCCAGAAGCTGAGACATCTGATGTCTTCATTGCCTTGGGACCGCTTGCTCAGTCTGTGTCCACATGTGGCCTCACTGGGTCCCAGGGCCTAGTTTCCTCTGCAGTTTTACTTGCTGTGTGAAGCTAAAGGTGATCACAGAGTATTGACTATGTGCCAGAACTGCAGGATATCCTTTACATATATTATATTTCATCCTCACAACAATCTGGGAGGTAAATACTGTTATTAGCCTTTATTAGCCTCAGATACACATAAGAAAAACAAGGCTCAGAGAGATAAAGTAATTTTTCCAAGACTGCACAACTAATGAAGTGGCTAAGTCAGAATTGAAACAAAGTCTGATGGATTGCAGAGCAGTAGCCTTAACATTCATTACCAAGAGCTGAATAAGTGCCCTGGAAGATAAATATTGGGTCCTTTTACTTCAGATGAGGAATCTGAGGCTCAAAGAGTTGAAGGACTTGTCTAGGGTCCTAAAGCAGCTAGGAAGAGAGGCATGATTTTTTTTTTTTAGAGACAGGGTCTCACTCTGTTGCCCAGGCTAGAGTGTGGTGGCGTGATCACAGGTCCTGAGGAGTAGCTGGGTCTACAGGCACACACCCACGCCCAGCTAGAAGAGGCACGATTCTAATTCAGGCTCCTCCTATCTCCAGAGCCCACACCTATAATCTTGATGCTACAGGATGACCACACCCCTTATCAATCTCAGCCTCAGGGAGGGTGGCTTCACCTTGAACCTTTATCTAAATCTCCACTGGGACAAAGGTGCTCCTTTACCATCCGTGGGCCGCTAATTTCCCTGCTCTAGAAGTGTCACAATCTCCAGGGCTGTCACACCAGTAGGGCTGTGGCTGGGCAAGATGCCCGGGATGGTCCTAGCAGTCTCATCCCTGCTATCTCCTCCCCTCCACAGCAACAGGACTTCAGAGAGCTCTGGGGACTTCAGAAGGCTGTGTCTCCCTGGGTGGCACTTGGGACAGGTCCCCTGGTGAGTTTCTCATTGATAAAATAACTTGCATCCTGGTGAAATCTGAGGGAGATAATGTAAAATAGGGCAGGTGATTGCCCTGCCAAGGCAACAGTGCAGGAGAATGTGAGGAACAGATTATTGTCTCAGGGACAATAATCTTCTAAAGCAGTGATTCTCAACTGCTCACCAAGGGACATCTGCAATGCCTGAAAACATTTGTGGTTGTCACAACTTGGGGGAATGTTTCTGGCATCTAGTGGGTAGAAGCCAGGGATGCTGCTAAACATCCTACCATGCACAGGACAGCCCCCACAACAAAGAGTGATCCAGCCCAAACATCGATATTGCCAAGGTTGAGAAACTGTTCTAAAGCAACCTTTGGTGACTCCTTTACCTCCTCCAGCCTGGCTAGCTCTGGCAGTTGGGCTGGACAGCCACTTGGAAGAAATGTTTTGATAGGATGTGTCTGTGTTGGGGAGGAGAATGGGGTAGAGACAAGGAAGGTGGGCCAAGTGGATTCTAAGGTCCTTTATAAATCAAGTCATGTTCCTATCCTGCTCAAAACCTTCCAACGGCTTCCTATTGCACCTACTACAAAATACAAACTCCTTTTCTGATAGCCCGCAGGGCCTAGGCCTGGCTGACCTCCCAGCCCACTTGCTCTTCTACAGCCACACTGGTCGACTTTCCTGTTCTTAAACACACGGAGCCTTTGCACTTGCTGTTCCCTCTGCTCAGAATGCTCTTCCCCAGCTCTCAAAAGGGCTGGCTCCTCCTCATCTTCCAAGTCTCCTCGAGGGGCCTTGCCTAACCACCCTGTCAGAAGTGGCTGCACCCTCCCCCACATTAAAGGTGTCCTCTATTACACTAACTTTTCTTTGTAGCACCCAGCTGCTAGGATGTAAGCGCCACAAAGGCAGGCTTTTTGCTGGTTTTGTCCACTGTAACCCAGATTGTTAAGAACAGTGCCAGGTACATTCTAAGTACTCAACAAATATTTTACCTAAATTTTTATATGAAAAATTTTTTTACTACTTTATTGTCTACCTTTCCAACTAGAATATAAGCTCCATGAGGGCAGCCACCCTAGCTGTCTAGTTCACCGTCATATACCAGGCACACAGAACAGGGGATGGCATGTGGCAGAGGCTGAATAAATGAACGAGTTCTTTAGTAGCTGAGAACACCTACCCCCTCCCCCAATCACCACCACCCCTGTCCTCACTGCCTGGGGCTGGAGCATGCCATATTTGCCATACCAGAGGGAAAGCAATGTCCCTAGAACAAAGGGACATACTGCAGCAATTAAGAGAAGATCTGCGGTTGAATACTGTCTTCATTAATACTGGCTTTGTGAAATTAGCAAGTTGCTTAACTGCTCTGACCCTCTGTTTCCTCACCTATTAAAAGAGGATAATAGGCTGAGCTCGGTGGCTGACACCTGTAATCCTAGCGCTCTGGTAGGCTGAGGCGGCAAGATTGCTTGAGGCCAGCAAGAGCAAGACTCTGTCTCTACAAAAAATAGAAAAAATTAGCCAGGTGTAGTGGCAGGCACCTGTAGTCCCAGCTACTCAGGAGGCTGAGGCAGGAGAATCACTTGAGCCCAGGAGTTTGAGGTTGCAGTGAGCTGTGATGATGCCACGGCACTCTATCCCGGGCAAAAGAGCAAGACTCTGTCTCAAAAAAAAAAAAAAAAAAGGATAATAATAAAACATATTTGACAGGGTTGTTGGGAGGATTCAGTGAGATCACAAATGAGCCTGGCATCTGGCATGCAGAGAGAGGTGAATAAACATTGGCCAGTATTATCATTTGGAGTGATGTTCCCAGCCCATTTGCCTGTCCCATAGAAAATGACAAAGCCTTGGCACAAGACTGAAAAGCACTCCTGCCCATGGTGGCAGCTCAGGGCACCTCCTTCCTCAGGATGTCACTCCTGTGCCATTCTCCTGCCCTTGCTGGTAATGCACAGATGCCAGATGGACAGAAACTGGAAACTCACATTCACATCCAGGAAACGAAGATATTCGCGGCCCAAGGAGCCTTCAGGCAGGCTCTGGAGCTTGTCCAGGTCAAGAGTGGACAGTGAGATCCGGGGACGCTCCCTGAAAGACAGGACTTGGGTATTGGGAGGGTGTCAGCAAAGGCAAGTGAAAGGTCCAACGAAAGCAAGCTGGGGCAGGGGGGCAAAGAGCAGCAATGTGGCCATAAGACCTAATGGAACACCTACAACTGGCCAGGCCAGTGTCAAGGACTAAGGAGACTACAACAAATCAAAACATGGTTACTGCCT
This sequence comes from Daubentonia madagascariensis, assembly GCA_023783475.1. Taxonomy (NCBI): domain Eukaryota; kingdom Metazoa; phylum Chordata; class Mammalia; order Primates; family Daubentoniidae; genus Daubentonia; species Daubentonia madagascariensis. The sequence goes on from JAKFHU010000776.1 coordinate 5,869,368, forward strand.
GCAGGAGTACAATCTAGGCATGAAGACAAGGCCTCAAATGTGATCAGGGTACTTACAAAAGGTAATGCAGAAGGGTGGAGTACAGCTAGTACATGTTATGGGAGCTTAATGAAGGCATAGAGCTGTGTAGCTGAAACTAGGTTGAGGCCACCACATTGTATAACCCAGAGGTCATCACAGTGTATACACATATATGTAAATGGCACCCCTGGAATTCAGCAGTACCCTGCCTGTGCAACCATCCATGGCCAGGGTATCAAGAAGAGCTTTGTAGAGGAACAGAACTGATACAATGTGACTCTAGAGAGGTCAGAATCCCTAGAGAATGCTCCCAATCCCCCATGCAGAGCTGGGACCTACTGTAGGATCTGGGCACCCTCTGGATCCCTCCTCATCTGGTCCCTGAGGACCTTCAGGGTACGGTGTCCTGTGGTCTCCCCTAGAACTGCAACCATGTCTGAAAGGACAAAAATGGGCATAAGTGGGGGATATGACCTTAGGTAAATTACCTTACCTGGTCTGAGCCTTAGTTTCCCAAATGATAAAATAAGGATGATATCTACCTATTAGTTATAAGGATTCATGCTAAACCCTTAGCAAATCACCCAGCACACAGCAAGGGCTCAGTGTACATATCTATAGTTGTTACTAGTGTTATTAATCTACTGGAGTGGGACGGCTCTGGTTAGCACCGTACTCTGAAGAGTTTATAATCACTTTCACATCCATTAGCTCAACAGAGTATCATGTCTCCATTGATTGGGACAGGCTTTGGCTTCAGAAAGTACTGGGTTTGAGCCCAGGCACATTCACTATCTAGGTGACCTTGTGCAAACTGCTTCATATTTCTAAGCCTCAGTGTCCTAATTTGTGAAGTGCAGATAACCCTTTCTTATAGGGTTAATATGAAAAATCAAAAACATCATGCATATAAAACACCTAGCACAGTGAACAGCCAAAATAAGTGCCAAATGAGCAGTCAGGATATTGCTTTTATTAGTAGGAGCAGTAGTGCTTTCCAGAACCTAAAAATTCTGGGAAGGATGAGAAAAGCACCGTGGAGTCCTAGGATGTTCTAGTCATACATCCTGCAAATATTTATTGAGCATTTACTATGTGCCAGGCACTATCCAATACGCTGCAGATACAGTGGAACAAGGCAGTCATGGTGCTTGACCTCATAAAGTTTACTTTCTAGTGGGATGTTATAATTTGATGGGTGTTTATAATTCGTCTATTTAGTCCAGAAATTCTCAATATGGCTGGATGACAAAATCTCCCGGGAAGTAGTTTTAAAAGGTGGACGTCCAGATTCCACGCCCCTTTCTCCCTTCCCCGCTTCCTTCCTCTTGCAGATTCCGATTTAGTGAGTTTAGGTGGGACCCAGACATCTGCGTTTTCATAATCGTCCCGGTGATCACGAGGTGCAGCCAGGTTTGGGTACCCCGGCCTAGCCCATTTTCCAGTTACCCATAGGAAAAAGAGGCTTTAGAGGTCGTGACCTGCCCAGGCTTCCAAGGCAAGGGCGCGCCCCGACCCCTCGCCGCTGCCCCACGGGAGCGCCGAGCGCGGGCGGCCTTACCGTGGCGATAGGGGTCGTAGAGCGCCATTCCGGCAGAGCCGGCGGCCAGCAGCGCCTTCTGCAGCGGCGAGGTGGGGATGTGGTCTGGGTACAGCAGGCCGGCGCCATGGCTCCCGGCCCGGAGGGGCACATCTGCGGGGCAAGAAAAAGGCCGAAGTCAGAGGAGCCAGGCGCCCCCAGGCCCCTTCCCACCTCCGCCTGGGACCTGGCGCCACTTGCCTGCCGCAGGCCGCGGAGCGCGCGGGAGCCGGCGTGGTGGGCGCAGGGCCCGGCGCAGCAGGGTCGCCATGGCGGCGGACTTCCGCTGGAGGACGGGCGGGGCACGGCTCACGCCCTAAGTTTCTCTGGCAACGGAGCCCGAGAGAAGAAAAAACTCGATTCTGATGCGCTATGGCTTTTTAACGAGAAGCACCGTAGCACGGGCAGTAAAGGAACCTTTTGCTAAGTATGTGAAGGAAACCCACGCGACCTGTCTACCACTAACCCCCACCGATACAAAACCCTCCCGATTCCACCTCACCCCTAGAAAGAGTCCCCACAGGAGACGTAACCCCACCAGCTTTGCTGTTCACAGCCGGGCCCTACTTCCTTCACCGCATCACCTTTTCCCCGGGGACAGTAAGAAGCGAACCGCTTCCGGCTGCGGAACATGGCGGCGCCCATTGTAGCACCACCTTTGGGGGCGGGCCCGTACGGCACTTCCGTCCAGATCCTAGTTTCTCGGCGAACGCGGGCCGCGGGCTTCAGTTATGGGGTCGGCCCGCCTGGCGCGGCTGCATGGGCTCTTCGCGGCCTATAAGCCCCCGGGGCTAAAATGGAAGCACCTGCGGGATACCATGGAGCTGCAACTTCTGAAAGGTTAGTGCCTCGAACCAGACCCACGATCCCGCTTTCATTCTCCTGGAAGTCCATCTCCGCTTGTAGTTTGTCCCGCAAAATAAAGTCACGTGACTTGTGCGCCTGGGCAGAGCGCTTTCCTTACCATCTGTTGTGTCTGTTTCATTACTTCTCACTTTCCCCTATTTTCAAGATGGGGAAACAGAGTCATTATTGTCTGCTGTCACAAGGTTGACAAGTGTAGAGTTAGGATTTGAACACAAGTCTGTTTCTGAACTACTACTATTCTGTTACGTATACCATGGGTGTTTCATCTGTCTTCTACATCTACAGTCCCCAACCCCTGGGCCACGGACCGGTAGGGGTCCAGAGCTCCCCCGCCCCGCCCCGTCCCATGGGGCTTCATCTGTATTTATAGCCGCTCCCCATTGCTCGCATCACCGCCTGAGCTCCGCCTACCCCCGCCCCCAAAAAAGATTGGGGACAGCTGTTGTACATCATCATATTTCCCTGCCCGCCTCTGCCCCAGGTGTTGGGACAGAATTGACAAGATATTCTTTACTTGTGTGTGTTTAGGTCTCAATGCTGGGAAGCCTCCTGCCCCTGAACAGCGTGTTCGCTTCTTGCTGGGCCCCGTGGAAGGCAGTGAGGAGAAGGAACTGACCCTCACAGCCAGCAGTGTGCCCACCCTCACCAGCCATCCACTGGGTAAGGCAGATTCAAGCAGAATCCTGGGTATTACTTCCCAGGAAATCCCTGCTCAGAGTCAGTGTCCCAGCACTCAGACTTCTATGCCAGGCCCTTGGAGGTCCAGAATGGGGATGAAGTATTAGAGCAGGGATTGGCAGACTTTCCTGGAAAGAGCCAGATCTTAAATATTTCATGCTTTGCAGGCCATGTGGTTTGTGTTGCAACTGCTCAGCTCTGCCATTGTAGTGCAAAACAGCTGTAGACAATGTCAAAAAGAATGAGCCTGGCTGTGTTCCAATAAGACATTTTTATGAACACTGACATTTGAGTTTCATATAATTTTCACATGTCACAAAGTATAGTTGGCCCTCCTTATCCATGGGTTCCACATTCATGGATTCAACCAACTGTGAATTGAAATATTCATTTAAAAAAAATCTTCTGCAATGGAAGAAAGGATTGGTAAATTTTTTTTAAAAATCTTCAAAGTTCCAAAAAGCAAAACTTACATTTGCCATGCACCAAATACTACATTGAATCCATGCAATTGAAGTGACGTGTAGGCATATGTATTAGGTATTGTATGGAATCTAGAAATGATTTAAGTTATATGGGTGAAGCCAGGCACGGTGGCTCATGCCTGTAAGCCCAGCACTTTGGGAGGCCAAAGTGGGAGGATTGCTCAAGGCCAGGGGTTCAAGGTTACAAGTTATGATCATGCCATTGCACTCCAGCCTGGACAACAGAGCAAGACCCTGTCCCTAAAAAAAAAGGTTTTAAAAAATAATGTATCTGGAAGGATGGTTATATGCAAATACTATACCATTTTATATAAGCGATTTGAGCATCTGTGGATTTTGGTATCTGTGGGGAATCCTGGAACCAATCTCTGAGAGACAACTGCATTATTCTCTTCATTTATTTTGATCCATTGAAAAATGGAAAAACCACTCTTAATTTGCAGGTCATTAAAGACAAAAAATAACCAGGCTTGAGGATTTGGTCTGTGGACAGTAGTTAGCTGGCTCTTTTACTATTCTGGGACTCCAGGTGGGAATTGAGACCCTCAATTCCCCAGATAGAAGTCATAAGGAAGGGGGTTGGGCTTTCTGGGAAAGAGTGACTTTTTAGTGAACAAAGTTGCTCCACAATGGAACTGGTTCTGGTAATGCGTCCCTGTTGCTAGACGTGATTAAGGCGTGTGTCAGGGAGGCTAGAGGCTTGATCAGAAACCTTTAAAACTCTTTCGACTGGTGTTATTCAGTGACTTGACCGTATAGTTAACAATTACAAGTATTTAATGTATCAAGTACCTACTTTGTACTAGGCATTGTGTTCAGCTTTCCCCAAGTACCATCTCTTTGATTCTTTACCACAATCCTGTGAGATAGGTCCTATTCTCATTTTACAAATGAGGAAACTGAGGCTCAGTGTTGACATTAAGTAACATAGCCTGGATTCAGTAGGCTCTCAACCACCCTGTACCTTCCCCTAGGTTCCTCTTGATCTGTACAAGTGTAAACACTTCTGGCTCATTCCTGCATTCATTCCTTCAATAGTTATTTCCTGAGCAGCTAGTAAATTCTGGGCTCTGGGGGTAGAACTGTGAACAGACAGACCAAGGTCCTACCTTAAGGAGTCTCCATTTTTCTTTTCTTTTCTTTTTTAAAATTTTTTCCCTAGAGACAGGGTCTCACTTTGTCACCTAGGCTGGAGTGCAATGGCACGATCCTAGCTCACTACAACCTCAAACTTCTGGGCTCAAGCAATCCTCCTGCCTCAGCCTCCCGAGTAGCTGGGACTATGGGCGTGTGCCACCATGCCCAGCCAATTTTAAAATTTTTTGTAGAGATGGCGTCTGGTTATGTTACCCAGGCTGTTCTTGAACTCCTGGCCTCAAGCAATCCTCCCATCTCAGCCCTTCCAAAGTGCTGGGATTATAGGTGTGAGGCACTGCAGCTGGCCAGGAGCCTCCATTTTCTTACTGGGACTCTCCTTCAGCAGAATTGGGCAGGGACTCCACAATCTTGATCCCCAGTGTATGCCCAGTCCTCTTAAAGCCCCTCACTGGGAGACTGATGATAAGCACAGTAAAAGACATGTTGGGTTTCCCTTTCTCTGGGTCCCAGGGAACTGAGGAAATGGTTCAGGGCCCCAGATTCCATAGTGGGGAAGCCTGAGAGTCTATCCTGATCCTAGTTTGGGCTCCACAAGGCTCCATTATAGGAATGAGGTCATCATGCAAATGGACCTTGTTTTTTTTTTCCAGTACGTGGACCAGCATTCACCAGTCTGAAGGTTGCTGTGGGACACCGGCTGGATGCCCAGGCTTCTGGGGTGCTTGGTAGGTGATGTGGTAAGCCTGGAGGTGCAGTGATATGGGCCTGGGGAAGGATCAAGGAGCCAACAGCAGCCCAGCACACTTTTTGCCTGACACCCACTTCCCACCACTGCCCTCCCCCCCTGATCCCTGCCCCAAGTGTGCTCAGCTGGGGAAATGATTGGTGAGAGGGTGGTAGTCATAGGGTAATAATCCTGGTCGCCACCTTCATCAAGGCATTCCTGTGTATGACATGCAGTTCAAAGCCCTTTGTGCATACTTATTCACCACAACAACTTTATTAGGTAGATAATTTTATGGATGAAGAAAGTAAGGCTCCAGGAGCTTAGGTGACTTGTCCTGGGTCACATGGCTAGTGAATGCCCCTGGCCCAGATAGGGAAACCATCATCATGTTATGGGGCAGTCAGGCGTGTGACTCTGGCCCTACTGGCCAGGGTCTGGATGTTGCTGGAGCTGGATACACAAAGCCTTAGTCATGAGCCATCTGTGTCCTCAGGGTCAGGTGGTAGCCACATCCTCCAGCTGTGACAGTCACAGTACCCTTGTCTTGCTTCCTGGGGTGCAGACAAGCAGACGTGATCTCATACCCCTTTCCTTGTTCTCCTCCAAGAATGAATGCAGGGTCATTCTCTCCTTCAGTCAGAGGGAGAAATAGCGGGAGAAAGGCAGGAAGTAGCCACAATGGCCACTGTTCATTGGGCCCCCCTTTTGTGCTGACTGCTTCCTGCCTGTGCATTGCCTCCTTTTTTTTTTTTTTTTTTTTTAGAGACAGGGTCTCACTTTGTTGCCCAGTCTAGAGTGCAGTGGTGTCATAGCTCACTGCAACCTCAAACTCCTGGGCTCAAGTGATCCTCCTGCCTCAGCCTCCTGAATAGCTGGGACTATAGGCAGATGCCACCATGCCAGGCTAGGATTTTTTGGGTTTTTTTTGTGAGACAGAGTCTCATTCTGGGTGGAGTACAGTGGCATTGTAGCTCACTGCAACCTCAAACTCCTGGGCTCAAGCAATCCTCTTGCCTCAGCCTCCGGAGTAGCTGGGACTACAGGTGCCTGCCACAATATCCAGCTAATTTTTCCATTTTTAGTAGAGACGGAGTCTCGCTATGTTGCCCAGGCTGGTCTTGAACTCCTGGGCTCAAGCAATCCTCCCACCTGGGCCTCCCAAAGTGCTGGGATTACAGGCGTGAGCCACTGTACATGGCCCAGTTGCCTCCTTTAATCTGCATAACACCCATGGGGATCAGACATCATTTTTACGTACATTTTACTGATGAGCTTGTGACCCAAATAGGTTCAAGGTTATACTCAGAGCCATCCCTGTTTTGAGTGCAGGTTGTATGACTGGGCCGGTGGTCTCTTTTAAGCATATCAGAATCCCCTTGCTAAGGATCCTAAGCCCCCTCTCCACCTGAGTCAGATTCAGTACCTATGGGTGAGGCCCAGAAATCCACATTTTGACATATACCCAGAGGAGCTCGCTTGCTCCCTGTAGAAGATCTTGCCCTCTTGCTGGCTTTAACAGCATCGGAGAAGGGAGTATTCTGATGGCAGGGGTGGGGAGGGGGGTTTCCAAGTGGACGGGAAGGGGATGCCAGGTATGAGATGAGGCTGGCTGTCTTTCAGTGTTCGGCGTGGGACAGGGACGCAGGCTCCTGACCAACATGTACGATGCTCATCTCACCAAGGTATGGGGGCTGGGGACAGCCCACCTATTCCTTGTTCTTTTCCGGGGGGGGGGAGGGGGGTCACCGGCATACTTCTGAAGCTTAGAGGATTCCGTGGAGATGCACCCAGGCCGTCAGCAAGCATTTTTGTAGTCGTGTGCTGGGGAGGCTGTAACAACAGCTACTGGTCTTATTGTGTGCTGACTATTCCTGTGCTGAGCACTGTTCGCGGATTCCCTCTTGGAAGCCTCACAACTCCCCTGTAAAGTAGAATCTGTTGTTAACCCTATTTTACAGATGAGAGAACTGAGGCTCAGAGAGGGGCTGTTGCTTGCCCAGGTCACACAGCCATTATAGGGCTTTAAGAGCTGGGATTTGACTGTGGATCTCTGTGACATCAGAGCCTGATCACAACACTCTTCCATTCTCTCCCCAAGACCGAGAAGTGGATGTCACCATCCACCCTCAGGGAGCTTGCTGTACACGGTGGGGCTATGGCATCTGGTACCACAAAGTATGTGAATAAGTGCCACATTAGGAGGCCCACATTTTTAGTGGTTAAGAGGACACACTGTGGGAAGGAGGCAAAAAACAAAACAAAACAAAAAAAACACAAATTCTAGGCCGGGCGCGGTGGCTCACGCCTGTAATCCCAGCACTCTGCGAGGCCAAGGCAGGAGGATCACTTGAGGCCAGGAGTTCAAGACCAGCCTGAGCAAGAGCGGGACCCCGTCTCTACTAAAAATAGAAAAAATCAGCTGGGGCATGGTGGCACGTGCCTGTAGCCCCAGCTACTCAGGAGACTGAGGCAGGAGGATCGCTTGAGCCCAGGAGTTGGAGGTTGCAGTGAGCTATGATGATGCCACTGTACTCTAGCCTGGGTGACAGATTGAGACTCTGTCTCAAAAAAAAAAAAGAGCACAAATTATGGAGCCAAATGGCTTCATTTCAAAACCTAGATTCTACTACTGCCAGCTGTGTGTCCTTGGGTAGATTACTTAATATCTGTGTGCCTCAGTTTCCTCATCTCTAAAATGGAAATGATGTTAATGGTATTTCCCCTACATGAAGACTATACTTGGAAGATTAAATTAATGGCTGCATGTGAAGTCCTTAGTACTGTCCCTGGCACATAGTAAATGTTCGATAAATGTCACCATTGTCACCATCTCTGTCATCACCGTCATCACTCTTATATGTGGCAGAGGCAGTTAGTTGCACAGATGGAGAGGAGGGGGAGTTCCTGCGAGCGGGGAGCAGGAAGGCCTTGATCCAGGTCATGAAAGCTTAGTCACATCAGAGGGCTGGAGAGAAGCCCACAGGGCATACTAGGAGGCCTCAGCATGGTAAATTGTCAGGTCAGGCTGCAGTGGAGAGACACGGAGGCGCAGGGTGGTCGTAGGATGGATATCAGTGCCTTCGCAGGCTGCCTGTGTTCCTGGTCATGGGAACCCAGCCAGCGATCTTGAAGGAGGCCCGCTGACTGGGAGCCAGGTACCGTGTCTCACTGAATCTGCCGTAGCACTATGAGATTGGCCCTGTCACCATCCCCAGGTCACAGAGGAGAGGTAGGATACAAATAGAGCAAGAGAGCTGCCGAAGGCCACACAGCAAAGCCAGTGCCCTTCCCCAGGGGGCAGTGGAGCAGCTGGGCAGGGTCTGGGTACCTGAGCTCCCTGAGGGAAGACTTGAGGGCCCCCAGCCTTAGGCTAGCACCTCTGGGGCATGAGCTGCTAGGGTTTAGCATGGGGACTCTGAGTGGATCTTCCCCTCCCTGTCCTTGAAGGATTATACAGTGCGTGGCCTCCTGGGCAAAGCCACAGACGACTTCTATGAGGACGGGCGGCTGGTGGAGAAGACGACATATGGTAAGGCCTGTGGGAGCCCCGGGCGGCTGCCGCTGCCTCCCTTCACGTTTGCTTTCCTTTGACTCCTGGCCCTCACCTGGACCACGCTGATCCCTTTTCAGCTACTCTTGACACACCAAGCTCAGGCTGGGACTTTGGACAATGTCATCTGTCTTCTAGGAACACCCTGTGCTTACCTCCTCACCTGGCTCAAATGTCACCTCCAAGTACTCCGGTTTCTCTTCAGATGGTATAAATTTTTCACCTTTTCAAACATCATCTCCTTAGAGAAGCCTTCTCTAGCCTCCAGACTTGGACTGGATGGACTCTCAGAATAGTGACTAAATGATGATTTGTGATCATTTAATATGTCTCCCCACCAGACTCACCCATAAGGGCAGGGATTATGTGGTTCACTCCTCTGGTCACACATACAGCCCCAGGCCTGGGAAGTGGGAGGTGCTTATTAGACACTGATAGATGGATGGATGGAGGAGAGATGGCTCATTCTTTACTTTCCACTTTCCCCGTGTTCTAAGACATTCCATGGGATCTATGGCATTTGCTCATTTGACAGATGTTTTTTGGACCCAACCATGTGCCAGGCACTGGCGGGACATATGGTGAATGAGACAGAACCCCTAGTCTCAATGAACTCAGCCTAACACACACCCCTACATCTCTTGCAGAAGACAGAGAACATCTGGCAGAGTGGCACTACATATTTGTATACGTCAGTATGTGTCAACATCCAACAAAACACCTAGAGTCGTTTTACCAAGTTGACCTCCCTAGGAGGGAGGAAGCTAGAATTTGTGGGGATGGGAAGGAATAATTGTTGTTGCTAGTCTAAATTTTTTTTTTTTGAGACAGAGTCTCACTCTGTTGCCCAGGCTAGAGTGCAGTGGCGTCATCATAGCTCACTGCAACCTCAAACTCCTGGGCTCAATTCTTCTGAGCAATTCTTCTGCCTCAGCCTCCCGAGCAGCTGGGACTACAGGCGCTCACCACCATGCCTAGCTAATTTCTCAATTTTTTTTTTTTTTTTTTTAAGAGACGGGGTCTTGTTCTTGCTCAGGCTGGTCTCGAACTCCTGAGCTCAAGTGATCTTCCTGTCTTGGCCTCCCAGACTGCTAGGATTACAGGTGTAAGCACTGTGCCCAGCCAGTCTAAATTTTTAGAAGAAGATTTAGGTGTCAATTATATAACTGAAAAGTAAAGTAAAAATCAAAGAAAACTAAGCGCTGGGAAAGAGACCCAGGAGCAGAGAGGCAGGAGCCAGGAGGAGGAAGCAACATGCTCTAGGAAGGGCTTCCTGGAGGAGGCAGCACTTGAGCTGGGCTGTGAGGAGGGGGAAGGAGGCAGGGCAGATACATCCAGGTCAGACCACAGCATGAGCAAAGCCAGACAGGAGGGACCAGAGGCCTGGGCCCTTCCAGGCTGGTGATGCTTTGGTCCCCACACCTGCTCTTGGAGCTCTGGCCCTTGGAGTCAGAAGTTGGCACCTGCCCCAGCTGAGCCCCAGGATTAGCCTCTTGGCAGAATTTGTGGCTCTGCTGATGCAGCCACTCAGTGGGATCAGCAGGCAAAACCGCCCCCACTTCTTGCTGCCTCTTTCTGTGTTTTGGGCAGATGGCACCCTCTCAGGGTCCCTGGCATGGGAAAGCCAGACTGGGGCTTAAGAGACCTGGCTTAGAAGGTTGGGCAGGTATGTCTTTGGGCTTCCATTTCCTGAAGAAAGTGTTGTTTCTAAAAATTTTTTTAGAAGAGACAGGGTCTTGAGCTCTGTCACCCAGGCTAGAGTACAGTGGCATGATCATAGCTCACTGCAGCTCCTAACTCCCAGGCTCAAGTGATCCTCCTGCCTCAGCCTCCCAAGTAGATGGGACTACAGGCATGGGCCACCACACCCAGCTGATTTTTTTTTAGTTTTTGTAGAGACAGGGTCCTGCTATATTGCCCAGGCTGTTCTGGTCCCAAACCCCTGGGCTCAAGTGGTCCTCCTGCCTCAGCCTCCCAAATTGCTGGGATTACAAGTGTGAGCCACCAGGCCTAGCTCAGAAGAATGTGTTCTTTTTTTTTTTTTTTTCCTTTTTTACCACCTCCCGCCCGATAAGAAAAACGTGTTCTTAACCTGGGGTCTGGATGGCTTCAGGAGATCTGTGAGCTCCTTGAAAATGTCCTCAAAAATGTTGCTTTCACAAGTATCTTTCTGAGAAGGTTCCGAGCTTTCATCAGATTCTCAGAGGACTCCCAGCCAGCCCCGCCATGTGAATTCCTCCAAAACATCCCCTCTCTGGGTCCCAAGGATGGGGCTGGTATGGGGAAAGGAGTTTGTTGTGGCCCATCCTCACCTGTGCACTGACCACTCCCTGCCTTTTCCAGACCATGTGACCAGAGAGAAGCTGGACCGCATCCTGGCTGTGATCCAAGGCTCCCATCAGAAGGCCCTGGTGATGTAAGTGGAGCCCTCGGGAAGGTGCTGGGAGAGCAAGGAAAAATGCCTGGGGGCTCCCATAGCTCTGCCCACCCTCGGGCAGACTCCATGGATCTTGTGTTTAGAACCTTAAACCACACAGGAACTACCCATTCCTTTCTCGGCACGCGGAAGTGTTTCTGTGTGCCAGGTCTTGGGCATCGAAAGGCTGAGAGGAACAGGAGATCCCAGCTGTCCTCCTTGGGAGTGTGTGATCTAATGGGAAGGAAACCAAGGATCCACATCATCATAGCACAGAGCTCAGAAACACGAGTAGCCTCGTCCTGAGAGCTTGGGCTCTGGAGCCAGCCTGCCTGGGATTCCTGACTCTGCCAGACACCAGTGGTGTGGCCTTGGGTGAATGGCCCACCTGGCTGTGAGCCTCACTTTCCTTTTCTGTACACTGGGAACAGAAAGAGTCCTCGCCTTAGGGACACATGCTGAGGACTCGAGGGGATCAGGCAGGTACTTGAACACAGTGACTTCCAGGTGTGGGGTAACACCAGCAGAACAGCCACCTGAGGTGGGGGAGGCTGCTGTGATCAGAGAAGATGCCCTAGGCAACACCATTTCAAGGACAAGTGTGAAAATGCCAAGTAGCTGTGGTTGGGGAGGTTATTCCAGGTGGTGAGAACGTCGTGTGCCAAGGTTCAGAGTAGTGAAACAGCCAGATGTGTTCAGAAATTGGGAAGGAGCCCCGCACAGGGGTGTGAGGTGCCTGGGGGAGGAGTGAAGGGAAGCGGGACAGTGTTGGTGAGGGCAGTGGAGAGCCATTTTCAGGTCTGAAACAGCCAGCACTCTGTGGTCCTGTTCCTGGGGGCCATGTGGAGAAGGGACCAGAGGGGACAAATTTGGACGCAGAGAGTAGGTAGCAAGGACAGTGCCTGGGCGACCACCAACAAGCGCCCGACCTGCAGCTCAGGCGTGAGCCGTGGAGGAGAGTGAGGGATGGAGCAGGGTGGACAGCACAACGGGGTGGCAGTGGGGAAGAGGCTGCCGGACACCTGGGTCACTGGAGTTGTTGGGATGGGGAGGAGGATGCCGTGGAGGGGGACAACACTGAGTCACTTTGGGTTGGGCGAGAGTGAGGAGCCTGTGGGCTGTCCAGGCTGAGATGCCGGAGCACACAGGTACGGGTTTGGAGTGGTCAGCATGTGTGACTGTGAAAGCAGGGAGGGTGTGCGGAGGCTGCATTTGGGGATTGCGGGGACAGAGGAAGAGGCTGCTGCCAGGGTGGCTGGAGGAGCAGGAGTGGCAGGGCACACGGAAGACCAATGAAGAGCTTCTGGAAAGGCGTCTTTCATGAGTGGGTCAAGGGTAGGGGCAGGTGGTCAGCCCAGAACTCCAGCCCCCTGCTGATCCGCAGGTACTCCGACCTCGACCTGAAGACCCAGGAGGCCTACGAGATGGCCGTGAGAGGCTTGATCCGCCCCATGAACAAGTCCCCCATGCTGATAACTGGCATCCGATGCCTCCACTTTGCGCCTCCAGAATTCCTCCTAGGTAGGTTGCCCTAGGAAGTTGGGGCACTGAGATGGGGCCCCTGGATTTGGGGAGTCACCGTGGAATGCTCTTGGTAGAGGCCACCGTGCTCTGGCTCGGCCGAGGCGGGCACACGCCAGCCCTGATCTCTGCCAGCCAAGGCATCAGGAGCTGACTTCCTTCCCAGCCCTGGCCCGGACTTGGCGGATCACAGAGCACACAGAACAAAAGCTCTCCTACCTCCTGCCAAGTCACCCTTTGAAGCCAGACTTTAACAAGCAAAGGTTATATTTAGTGGCTCATTTCCAGAGCTGCCAGTAGTTCAAGTTGTCATGGGCCCATCAGACACAACTGTTAACTCCCCAATGCCCCCGAGATCAGCGCCTCACTTATCTTTGTTCCTTTTGTGTGCTCCCCACACCTCACTCCTTCCCTCTCTGTTGATCGTATTAATCCGTGCTCCTTTGCTTGAGCGTTGACCAGGCTGTCCTGGTGCTGAGCACCTTCCGTAAATGATCTTCCACTCCTCACAGCCCCCATTTTACAGATGAGGAGACCAAGTCTTAGCACAGAGCTTCTCAAACTACCCTGCCCACAAATCACCTGGGGATATTCTTAAAAAGCAGATTCTGGCTCAGCAGGTCTGAGCAGGGCCTGAGATTCTGCATGTACAACACACTTTCAGGTGGCACACACGGGGCTGGCCCTCAGGCTGCGCTCTCAGTAGCAAAGCCTAGAGAGCTAAGGTGTCTTACTCAGGTCATTACGTTGCTGGGAGGTATCCACAGGGTGTGGATTCAGATCAGCCAGACCCCAGAGGCTGTGCTCCTGACCACTGTGTCCATCATTGTATGTCCCTGGCAGAGGTGCAGTGCATGCACGAGACACAGAAGCAGCTGCGAAAGCTGGTGCATGAAATTGGCCTGGAGCTAAAGACCACCGCTGTTTGTACCCAAGTGCGACGCACACGAGATGGCGTCTTCACGCTGGACGATGCCCTCCTGAGGACCCAGTGGGACCTACACAGTATCCAGGATGCCATCCAGGCTGCCGCCCCCCGGGTAGCTGCAGAGCTGGAGAAGAGCTTGAGGCTGGGGCTGGGCACCCAGCAGCTCCCCAGTCCAGGTTGGCCCTGGGACTCAGAGGGCCTAAGCTCTGCCTTGGGGCTGGAGAGTGATGTGGGACATTGAAAGGCCAGGCAGCTGCTGGGGCAGTGGATGGATAAATATAAGAACTGTTTATGAGCTGGAACTGATTGCTGTGCAGAAAGTGAGAGTAGGGGAAGCTTTTCTGCATGTGACACAAAACTCAGAAGCTCTAACAGAAAAGATTGCTGGACTTGACCCAACTGAAAAGAAAAAACTTCTGTATGGAGGAAAAGACAACAAACAAATGACAGACTGATAACTGTATTTGCAATATCTTTAACTAAGGACTAATATTCACAATATACAAAGAGCTCTTAGAAAGCAATAAGAAAAAGAGAACAAGAAAATTAGGCAAATAATATGAACTCTGTGTTAAAAGAAATCCAGATGGCCAGTAAGCCAGAAATGGCACCCAACCTCATTAACACTGAAAGACACAGATGGAAATGAGGTGATTTGACTTGCCTTTCAGAGTGGGAAAATTAATAAAAAGATATTGTACAGTATTGATGACGAGGTGAGAAAATGGGCAGTTTGTACTGTTGGTGGGAATGTAGGAGTAATTTGGTGGTACATACTAAAATGTGAACTCCTGCTCTGTGATCCAGCAGTTTCACTTTCAAGAACCCGTCTTCCAGCACGGTGGCAGACTGTTTTCAGTATATATGTGTTCATGTCATGGCTGCACTGACATAGTAAAAAAAAAAAAAGTAGGAAATGTGGTTACTGTTCCTCAGTAAGGGACTGGGTGAATAAATATGGCATATACAGGGGCAAAATCTCTATTCTAATACCCTGGAGAAATTACAAAACTATGGGGGTTTTTTAGCCTTTTTTTTTTCCCCATTTTATTTCTCTAGGCTTTAGATGTCTTGGACCCAGGTGTACCTTTTTTGTGTGTGTGTGTTTGTTTGTTTTGAGACAGGGTCTCACTCTGTTGCCCAGGCTGCAGTACAGTGACATGATCGTCGCTCACTGTAACCTTGAACACCTGGCTCAAGTGATCCTCCTGCCTCAGCCTCCTGAGTAGCTGCCTGGCTAATTTTTAAATTTTATTGTAGAGATGGAGTCTCACTATTTTGCCCAAGCTAGTCTTGAACTCTTGGCCTCACCAATCCTCCTGTCTCGGCCTCCCAAAGTGCTGGGATCACAGGATTGAGCCACTGTGCCCAGCCTTTTTTTTATTTAAAAAAATTTTTTAGAGAAGAGGTCTTGTTCTGTCACTCTGGCTAGAGTGCTGTGGCATGATAGTAGCACACTGCAGCCTCAAACTCCTGGCCTCAAGCAATAGCTCCTGAGTAGTTGGGATTGGAGATGCAAGCCACTGTGCCAGGGCCTGATTATCCTTTAACTTCCATCCATTTGGGTCTTTCCCCCTTGGAACACTTGGGCTAGAAGGACATAGCTGGCCTCTGGCTAGAGCTCCAGTTTGACCCTGAGGGGAAGCCCTGGAATGTCTCTGTCCGTTTGTCACCCATGGAAAAGGAGGCCCCAGCCACCATGGCTCCTTCACCTTCTTTCAGAGTTGTCTCCAGGGCAGCCACAGCTCAGAGCAGTGCTGAGCAGGTCCGGCTCGGCAGGCTCCTGGCTGTGAGACCTCGAAAGCTCAGCTTCCTCATCCATACAATGGGCATAATGATTTCTTTCTTTTTTTTTTTTTTATTAATAGAGACAGGGTCTTGCTCTTGCTCAGGCTGGTCTCGAACTCCTGAGCTCAAGCAATCCTCCCGCCTTGGCCTCCCAGAGTGCTGGGATTACAGGTATGAGCCTCTGTGCCTGGCCTGGGCATAATGATTTTTCCTGTGTTGTGGGGACAAATGAAATCATGTGTCAGTTGCTTATGGTAGCACCTGGCAAGTCATGTGCTCTCTGCATGTGAACCAGGCCCTCTTTCCATTGCCTGTTGTTTTTCTGGCATAAAAATCATCTGGGAACCTGACAAACACTACCTCAGCCAGATGATCAAGGTCAACATCAGCAGTCATAAATTATGTTGATAGTACATACATTTGATATGATGTGATGAAATTGGCCCTTAACCTCTGTGGTCTTTCTTCCAATAACCCATAATCCCAGCCATATCATGAGAAAACATCAGACAGATTTCAGTAGTGGGGCAGTCTACAAAGTACCTGACCAGTGCTCAAAACTGTCAAAGTCATCAAAAGCAAGGAAAGTCAGACACTGCCACAGCCAAGAGAAGCCTAAGGAGACATGATGACTAAATGTAATGTGGTCTCCTGGTGGGATGCTGGAACAAAAACAGGGAGTTAGGGGAAAACTAAGGAAACCTAAATAAACTATGGGCTGGGCGCAGTGGCTCACGCCTCTAATCCTAGCACTCTGGGAGGCCGAGGTGGGAGGATTGCTTGAGCTCAGGAGTTCGAGACCAGCCTGAGCAAGAGCGAGACCAGGTCTCTACAAAAAATAGAAGAATTAGCCGGGTGTGGTGGTGCATGCCTGTAGTCCCAGCTACTCGGGAGGCTGAGGCAGGAGGATCATTTGAGCCCGGGAGTTGGAGGTTGCAGTGAGCTATGATGATGGCACTGCACTCTAGCTGGGGTGACAGAGTGAGACTCTGTCTCAAAAAAAAAAACAAAAAAACCCCACAAACTGGATAGCTTAAACAACAGAAATTGATTATCTCACAGTTGTGGAGGCTGGAAGTCCATGGAATCAAGATGTCAGCAGCATTCGTTCCTTCTGAGGGATATAAAGAAGCTGTTCTAGGCCTTTCCCATTGGCTTCTGGTGGTTTGCTGGTGAGTTTTCTTGTTCCTTGGCTTGTGGAAGCATCACCCTGATGTGCCTTTATCTTCACGTGGTGTTCTCCCTGTGTGTGTCTGTCTCCAAATTTCACCCATTTATAAGGACATCAGTCAAATTAGGGGCCCACCCTGCTCTAGTGTGACCTTTACTAATTACATCCTCAGCAGCCCAATTTCCAAATACAATCACATTCTGAAATACTGAGGGTTAGGACTTCAACATGAATTTTGGGGGGAACACAATTCACCCCATAACAAGTGGTCAGACATTCACCTGGGCTGGCTCAGTGCTCTTCAGATCATTGTTGTCCTGTGACCAAAAAACTCCCCAGAGTCAGGGCAGGCCCCTCACTCTCCACCACCACAGCTGCCGGCACAGCAGACACCTAACACCTGCTGCGGGTGACTGGGGCAGATATGCTGCTGTGGTTAATAAACGCCCTCTTAACCCTGGTGAGAGTGCTGGAGGCCAGCGCTGCTCACTGCACTCCATGCAGCCAGGCTAAGGGGTAGGGCAAGGCACAGGGCTCCAGTGGTGACCCCCTGGGGACAGGGAATCCAGCTGTGCCTCTCCGGGCCTCTCCAGGGCTTCTACCAAACAGCTCCCCTTTTGTCCAAATAAGAATGTAAACTTGATTTGATTACACTGTGTACTACAGGAAGATATCTGGACCTCATTCTAGGATTTACAAAGTTTGGGCAGTTGGTCTTGGATTATAAAGCTAAGAAAAGTATCTCTCAGGAGGCTGTTAAGAAGTGGGCTGGGCAGGCTCAGTGGCTGACGCCTGTAATCCTAGCATTCTGGGGGGCCAAGATGGGAGGATCCCTTGAGGTCAGGAGTTCGAGACCAGCCTGAGCAAGAAAGAGACCCCTGTCTCTACAAAAAATAGAAAAGTTAGCCGGGCGTGGTGGCACGTGCCTGTAGTCCCAACTACTCGGGAGGCTGAGGCAGGAGGATCACTTGAGCCCAGGAGTTGGAGGTTGCAGTGAGCTATGATGATGCTACTGCACTCTAGCCCAGGCAGCAGAGACTCTGTCTCAAGAAAAAACAAAACAAAACCTTCGTAGCACCATCTAGGCTGGTGTTTTACCAAGGATCTGGGTACTATGGCCTAGCCAACTTAACACATAAAATGAACCCCCACAGGATGTATGTTTTTCATTTAGGAACATGATGGGTACTCCCTGTGGAAGGGCCCTGTGTGATTGAGCACCTGGGTTTCCAGCCTTGCCCTTTTCTCTGTATGTGTGAACTGGACAAGTTTACTGCTCACATTGGTGAGTCTGGGTTTCCTCACCTGTCAGATGATAGTGGTTCTCCCATATCAGTAACAGGATGAGCCCAGAGCCACAAGGCCAACACTTACAAAGAGTTTGCCATGTACCAGGCCCTCGGCTCACAGTGGTTAACATACCTGATCTCATTTAATCCTCAACAGGTCTAAGATTTAGGCACTGTGGTTATCCCTGCTTTATAGATGAAGAAACTGAGGCGTGACAAAAGAAAATGATGTGCCCAAGGACATCCAGTGCTATGGTCTGAATGTTTGTATCCCCCCCCCAAATTCATATGTTGAAATCCTAACCCTTGAGGTGATAGTATTAGGAGGTGGGGCCTTCGGGAAGTGATTAGGTTATGAGGGTGGAGCCCTCATAAATGGGATTAGTGCCTTTATTAAACAGGCCCAAATGATCTCATTTGCCCCCTCCACCATGTGAGGACATGGTGAGAAGGCACCCTCTGTGAACCAGGAAGTAGGCCCTCACCAGACACCAAGTCTGCCAGTGCCTTGATCTTGGACCCACCGGCTGTTTGTAGTGGTTGTTACTAATATTAATACTGAAAATACAATCATGCTTTCTACAAAAACATCCATCTTCTGTTAATATGTGTGTATAACCTTCTAGAGATTTCTCTATGCTTATGTTTGTAGATGTTAAGTTCCATGAGGGTGGGGGCCTTGTCTTGTTCACCATTATTCACCACTAATCCCCGGCACCTAGCCCCAGGCCTGGCACTTAGTAGGTGCTTAGTAGATATTTATTTAAGAAATGAATGCCTGTATACAAATGTTCAGTATATGTATACCGTTGACACTTGAACAACACAACATGAATTTGAATTGCATGGGTCCACTTATGTGCAGATTTTCTTCCAGCTCTGCCACCCCTGACACAGCAAGACCAACCCCTCCTCTTCCTCCTCCTCCTTGTGATTTTCTTAATAACATTTTCTTTTCTCTAGCTTACTTTATTGTTAAGTTTTTGGGGAGTCACAAGTTATACTTGGATGTTCAGTTGTGAATGGGGGGGCAAGCACCCCTAGTCCCCAAGTTGTTCAGGATCAACTGTATATTGAATATATATATTCAGCAGAATGAATGAATAACCTAAATGATGAATTTTTTAATAAAGTGAAATTAAAGTATACACAGTATGTTAGAACTTGCTGCTTTCGTTTGACAATAGAGCATGGCTGTTTCTCCATGTCTGTCTGCCGGGCACAGGCCCTCTTTCCTCCACTCTGTGGCGGTGGCCAGAGAGGCGGCCGTGTCTGAGAAAGGGCTAGCTCTACATAGGCCCTGAGCCCTTTCCTCCCTGGGCTGTTCCTTCCCGTTGAGCAAATTGTTGCCACTAGGATGAGGTGGCTTTCCCAAAGGCTTCGGTTCTGTCCAGCTTATTCAACATTAGCTCAACAAATATTTATTTTAGCACGTACCGTTTGTTGTTGTAGGCACCAGAAATACATCAGTGAACAAGACAGCGGGAGAAGGAGGGTGGCAATGTTAAACAGGGCTGTCTGAGAAGGGGTCATTTGAATAAAGATCTGAAGGAGGTGAGGGACCAACCTGCTTAGGAAATTATCCGGACGAAGATGTGTTCAAGGCCAGCAGAATAGCCAGTGCAGTTCAGAGGGTATCTGATTTATCAGGGGAAAATAATATCCCAGGTGGAGCTGCATTGCCTAGAGATTGGCTTAACTGCGTGTGAACGAGGATGACCTGGAGATAGGTAAGTGTCCTGCATTCTCAGGAAATAAGGCCCGGGAGCCCTTGCCTCAGGCCTGGGAGCCTGCTTAAAGTCACACATCCTGGGCCCTCCCCTCAGCGCTCAGACTCAGAGTCCACTCACCCTGCTGACCTCAGTTTCCTCGTCTGTGCATTTGATTTAACATCACAGAGTTAAGGACCAGCATGACCAGTGTTTGTTCCTCCTGAGGGCCCAACCCTTTGGGCCTCTTCTCCAGCACTGTATGACTTCACTAGAAGGTAGAAATTGGTTGCTCATGCTGTTTTCCTGGAAAGGCTGGGCTGATGCTCTTTGTCAACTGTTCCTGGGGCTCAGGCCCAGCCCAGGACCTGGGCAGGTTTGGCAGTCAGCAGCCAGGTGACCTGAAGAGAAGATGACGACAGTGATATTAACGGGAACTACCTTTGACCAAGGGCTTCCTGAGGTGCGGAGCTCTGTGCTAAGAGGTTTACACTCACCGTCTGTTACTCCCACTGTCACCTGGGATGGAACGTATCATGACCAGCCTCAGTCTAACCTGCGTGCTTCCTGCATCTGTGCCCGGAGGTGAGTACGGACTGTCTTCCTGACCTCAGAGTCCCTGGCACCCAGGGCTATGCTGAGCGATGACAAGTGCCCTCTCTACCTGTGCTTACTCAAGCCCCATCCATTGCCCACGGCGGCCATCCCTCATCCTGTTTAGGGGATCCAGGCTTCCACCTGCCACCCCCTCTTTCAGCACTCTGACCCCACACCGAAATTCCCAGGGAATTTAATCCCCAGTTTACAGATGGGGAAACTGAAGCACCAAGGAGGTAAGACCTGTCTGATCTCATAGGCTGTCAACAGAAGGCTCAAGATTTGAACAGAGTAGCCGGGCTCCAGAGCCCATGGCTCTTAATCTCCCCTTAACCCTGGCCTCCCTATCTTGATCCTGGCCCAACCCAGCTCTGCCCTAGGTGTGTCCTCAGTGAGATTTTGCTGTGGAGACCTTGGAGCCGGGGGAGATATGTATAATAATGCAATCTCATCGAAATTGTGGCCCTGCTGGATAGGAAGCACATGGAAATATGTTTCTAAATATAGTAAATTCAGAATAAAATCAAGCGATACTTAGATAAGCAGAATCTAACCCAATGGTGAGGAAACCTGGGTGGGGTGGAGGGTATCTGTGAATGTCAATTCCTTGGAAAAATTAGGTAACTCAAACCCAGGGTACATGGGCTGTCACACCACCCCATCTGGAGTCCTGATGGACACAGGGATTAGCAAAGAGGTCTCAGTGTGGCCTATCATCATCTTGGGATGGGGGGAAGCCTGAGTCATGGCCAAAATATTTGGTCAATGGACAGCCTCAGTCTGCTGGGAAAACCACCCCACATCACTTGGATGACAAAATGTTTTCCTTAGCCGGTGTCTTTAACCCTGAGAAGGCTAGAATTGAACAATGATAGTTAAAATGTACCAAATGTGTAAACAACATGAGATTTATAAATTTAACTTTAAAATTTAAGTTAAGCTATTGAGTTTACTTCAAGATATAGACGTTTTTAAAGCCAAAGAAGCTACAAACAGTCCCTTCTGTACACAATACCTGCTCTCAAGAACAACAGCAACCTCTCAGACAAACCCGCAGGCCCCCTCGTTTGCCAGGCACCTGCCCAGGTGACATGGGCACCAGAGGAAGAGCACAGCCCCCCAGGATACTCGTCTGGGCTTTGGCAGCAGAAGGGCCTGGGTGTGAACCCAACTTGCCCTGTTCACTGACTGCATGACTTGACCTCTGTGAAGCTGGTCACCTGTCTATAAAATGGAGATTAAAACAATACCCACTTGACCATCCCCTCCTTGGTCCCGCCCACATGTGTTAATCAAGTACTCCTGCAAGCCAGGCACTGCTCTGGGTGCTGGAGACTTGGTGTCCAAGGACAGAGGTGGCCCTAGGTCTCAGGGACCTTATGTCGTGGAAGGAGCAGGCAAGAAAATAATGGAGTGATGAGCGCCAGAAGGAAATCGAGTGGGTCAGTGGAGCAGAGAGTGGGGAGCTGCTTTAGACTGGGCTTGGGGAAGGCCTTTCTGAGGTGGTAACGTATGAGCTGGGGCTGGACGCTGGAAGCAGCAGCCCACACAGATGTCTGGGACCAGAGCTTTCTAGACAGAGGAACACAGAGACCCAGCCCTGAGGCCACGTGGCTGGCCCAGAGCAGCCAAAGTGGCGAGGGGGAGGACAGAAAAAGGCAGGGCCAGGCGCTCTGGTGAGGCCATGAGGGCCTGTGAGGAGAGCCGTCAGGCTCAGGCCTGGGGTGGACCCAGGGTTCTCAGGGCCTGCAGCCTAAACAATTTGGGAGCCCTTAAGAAAAGGAAGGAAGCTTGAACATTGTTAGCCTCATGGCAGACCTGCCTCTGCCCTGTGTGTGGTAGTAGGTGTTATAGAAATAGAAGCAGAAAATGATTTTTTTTTTACAGTATCAATCTCTAGTCTTTTTAAAATCTTGTATTACTTTTAATTTATGTACAGAGGTTCACTGTTTCTGGTGTGCAGTTCTAGACAAGTGCATGCAGTTTCCACAATCAGGACACAGACCAAGTTCCTCCTTCAACCCCAGCCCCTGGCAGCTCCTGGTCTTTCTGTTCCTATAATTGTGTCTCTTCCAGAATGTTTTATAGGCGGAATCACATAGCGTATAAGCTTTTGAGACTGGCCTCTTTCAGCATCATGCATCTGAGGTCCACGTGCATTGGGTGTGTCAGTAGTTTGTTCCTTTCTATTGCTGCGTGGTAGCCCCCGTATGACGCATCACTTTGTTTACTCTTTTACCAGTTGAAGGACTTCTCAGCAGTTTTTAGTGATTGTGAACAAAGCTGGAAAGCTCTTTTTTCTTTGATATATAATATTGCCTCTTACTTCACACAGAAAATAGAAGCAATTAGAAGGGGACAAACTCTATCACATTTCTACCTTCCCCACACCCTAGTCCCTGTTACTACGGATGGAGTCTCAGGGTTGGTGCCCAAGGCCGACCCACACATGGTGCACAGGGTCCCACCCTACCTCGACTCCAGGCCGTCACCCCAGCTGCCCTCCTCTCTCTTTTGCCTCATCAGTTGCCCCCTTCTTACTTATTTTCATCCGCATACAAATATGATGTTATAGCCCCTACTTTAAAAACAGCCAGAAAACGTACCGGGGTTCCTCAAAAATTTAAACATAGAATTACCATATGACCCAGCACTGTTCTACTTCTGGGTATGTACCCAAAAGAATTAAAAGCACGGGCTTGAACAGATATTTGTACATCCATCCTCAAAGCAGCATTATTCACAGTAGCCAAAAGGTGGGAATAACCCAAGTGTCCCTGATAAACCAAATGTGGAATGTCCATGCAATGGAATATGATTCCGCCTTATAAAGAAAATGCTGACACATGCCACATGAATGAAGCTTGAGGACATTACATTAAGTGAAATAAGCCAGTCACACAAGAACGAATACTATATGATTCCACTTACATGAGGTCCCTGGGGTACTCAAACTCATAGAGATGGAAAGTAGAATGGGGGCTGCCAGGGGCTGGGGGAGGGGGAAGTTAGTATTTAATGGGGATAGAGTTTCCGTTCGGGGAGATGAAAAAGCTCAGGAGATGGATGGTGATATGGTTGCACAACAGTGTGAATGCACTTAATGCCACTGAACTGTGTGCTTAAAAATGGCTAAAATGGTAAATTTTATGTTATGCCTATTTTACCCCCCCACACACAAACAAACAAAAACACAAAACATAAACTCTTTCTGGACCTCACATCTCTCTCCAGTTACTGCGGTTCTCTCCCTCCTTTAGAGCAAAACTCCTGGAAAGGTTGTCTGTTCCTCTCTTCCCACGCTCCCCTGAACCCACTCTAATCAGACTTGCACTCACCCCTGCTCCCCTGAAAGGGCACTTGTCAAGGTCAACAGTGACCTCCTCCTTGTTAAATCCAGCAGCCCCTTCTCAGCAGCATCTGACACAGCGGGTCGCTGCCAGCTCCCAAAACACTGTCTTCGGGAGGCTTCTCCCGGGTCTCTTCCTCCCTGCCGGGTTCCTTCTCAGTCTCCCTGGCTGGGGTCCCCCCTCTCTCGAGCTCTCCTCATTGGTGCCCATGAGCTCCAGCCCTGCCTCTCTCACTGCCCACACTACTCCCTGGGTGACATCAGCTTGATATTGCCATGGCATTGATTGATTGATTGACTGATTGATTGAGACAGGGTCTTGCTATGTTGCCCAGGCTGGCCTTGAACTCAAGCAGTCCTCCCACCTCAGCCTCCTGAATAGCTGGGACAACAGGTATGTGCCACTGGGCTCAGCTGCCCCGGTTTTTAATACCATCAATACATTACACCAATGGTGCCCATTTTTATACCTCCAGCCTGACCCCTCCCATGAACTCCATTCCTGACTATCTGTTGCTGTCACATTTCTACTTAGGTGTTGAGCTGGCATCTCAAACTTAACAGGTCCAAAGCCTAACTCCCATCTTCCCCCGAAACCTGCTCTTCCCACGGACTTCCTCATTGCAGCACAGCACAGCTCCACCCTTCTCGTTGCTCAGGCCAAAGTCCTAGCAGGGCCTCCTTTCCTCACACTTCACAGTTAATCCATCAGGCTCTACCTTCAAAATCCTGGTGTTTCCACAATCTGACCACTTTTCGCCATTCACCCGCTTTTGCCATTGTACCCTCCACGCAGGGGACAGAAGGCTCTCGGAAAAGTGCAACTGGATCTTATCACTTTGCTGCTCAAAGCCTTTCCCATTTCAGCTAAAGCAGAAGCCCAAGTCCCTACATGGCCTGGAAGGCCCTCACCACCCACCCCCATTTCCTCTCTAACGTCATTCCTCTACTCGCCTCCTTGATGGCCCTGCAGAGGCCACACTGGCTTCTTCACTGTTGCCAATCACACCTGCCTCAGGATCTTTGCACTTGCTGTTCCCCTGCCTGGAACAGTTTTCCCCCAGGTAGCCACGGGGCTTCCTCCCTCGCCTCCTTCAAGTCTCCACTCCACTGATACCTTCCCACCCTATTTAAACTGCCCCTGAATGGCCCCCTCCCCAGGCCCTGGACTTAAATTTAAATTCATTCAATATGTACTTGGGGGAGGTAGGGAGGCCCAAATTTTGTAAACTTTAAGTCCGTCCCTCTTTCCTGATTTGTTTCTAGCACTTATCACCATCTGAACAAAGATTTATTTTTTATTTGCTTTATTATTCATCTCCTTCCCCTTTAGAATGCAAGCTCCGTGAACACAGGCATGTTTGTCTGTTTTGCTTACTGTTACATCCCTGGAGCAATGGCGGAAAAAAATTCTTGTTGAATGTCTGTGAATGGCTGAGTAGCTGCAGCTCTCGCGGTAAGTTTTCCCTTGGTCCTCTCCCCAGCCCACGCCCCTCTGCCCCTCTCCCAAGTGCCTCCTTTGAGTCCTCCCAGCCCTCCTCAGATCCCACTGCTGCAGTGCTCCCAGCTACCTGGGGTGGTGGCTCCTTAAGGTCCCACTTGAAGCTGTAAGAACCTTGCCTTCCCCCCGAGGCCAGAAATATGCTTAGCACACACGGAGTGTCATCACCATTATGATGAGCTGCCATTTACCTACATCTTTACGATCTTTAGGTCAGCCTTCATAGAGGTGACACCTTGTAGAGTGGGCACAGCAGGCATTGTTTTACCCATTGTATAGTTGAAGAAACTGAGGCCTGGTGAGGTGAAGCCACCAGCCCAGCCTCCTTTGTCTAGCTATACATGGCATGGCTTGCTGAGCTTTCTCTTGTTTGGCCACAGATTAAAAAACAAACAAAAGCCATATCCACCACCATATCATCCATGTCTTGATTCCCTCCACAATCTCCTATCAGTCCCTGGCTGACCCCATCCTTCGAGCATTTTAGCAGGAGGGTCAGGACTCATCCCAGTGATGGGCTAGATAACCGGTGGCGCGGAGGGGGGCCCACATTAGTCACACCAAAGGAGTCCCTGTCTGGGTGACTCTAGATCAGGACAGTGCCAGGGGTGTGGAAGTTGACTAAGAGAGACAAGCATTGCAAGTGGGCGGCCAGGGTGTGATCGCTGGCGGGTGCTGTCCTGGGGCCTCCCAGCCTCCCTGGGGCCTGCAAAGTAGGCTGGAGTCAAAGTGAGTTCCTGCCCAGCATTCTTCACATGGTCCCTACCTCAAAGCCCTACAAGTACTTCCTGAGCTCCTAATAAATCAGAAGCAAGAAGGGTCCTAAGATGGCAAAACAGGCCTAGCTCCTCCCTGGCAGACCAGCCGGGCAGGTTTGCTGGTGCCGAGGGGGAGGGTGGGGGAGCAAGTCAACGCCAGGGAACAAATGGAGCTGACAAGTGCCAGGACCTGTGAGATGGGTCTGGGGAGAAGCCAGATGAAATCACACCTGGTTTGATCTAGTGCTGACCAAGCCTGGCTCTTAGGGTCAAGTGGCTTGTGAATGTGTTTGAAGATGGGCTGATTTTGAGGCAGGATTTGATAGGACGTTATTACTGGTGGTTAGAAGCAATTTCATCAACCATCAAGGAACATGCACCAGAGATGTAAGAAATCAAGAACACCAGGAGAGCCTGCTTAAGAAGAATACATTTTTGGAACTGTCAAATCAGGATTTCTAGAGGTTGGGGACCCAAATCTTTATTTTTGAAAGCTCTCTCAGATAATTGTGATACTCACTCAGAGATTTGCTCCTGTTCTTTAAAGAACATGTCTTTGGAACCCCTTCAACCTTAGAGTTTGCGACTTAGCTGTGTTTCCATAGGAAAGTGACTTAACCTCTCTGAGCTTCATTTGTCCTATTTGGAAAATGGGGATAACTCCATTTACCTCTTAGGGCTGCCATTAGGAATACATATAACAGGCAGGCCAATTATTAGCTTCAGGGCCTGGCACAGAGAATGTCCTCCAAGTGTTAGCTGCTACAATTGTTATTCCAGCCGAGAGACCCTTTGGGATTCTGGGATGCACAGGGGAGGCCGAGGGAGTTAGAGGTCGGGAGGGGCTTTGCTCCTGTTCAGAGTCCCTGATGTTGAGAATGAGAGGCTCCCTGGAAGGGAGCACGCAGGGCAGTGTGCTTAGAGGAATGAGGACTGAGGTGCCGAGGCTGAGCCCAGGGTTCAGCCTGTTCGTTTCTGGCCACTGACCTGGCTACTAGGTCAGGGCTTTGGGCAGATACAAATTACAAGAAGCACAGTAGAGATTTGTGGTTAAGACCTTGGGCTTAAGGGCTCAGAGAGTTCTGGGTTCAAGTTCTGCCCTTCCTTTCAGTAATGCATGACCTTGGATGAGAGACTCAAGAGCCTGAGCGGGGAGGAAGGACAGCACCCCGCAGTCGCTCAGCCAGGCTCTGGAGTCAGCCAGCTCAGCTCTTTATTGGACCTGTGACCCTGGGCAAGTGCTGTACCCCCAGAGCCTCCGTTTGGAGATGGGGATACTTCACCTAAGCTCACTTAGGAGATGTTGCAGGCGAAGTGCTCAGTTCCCTGTCTGACCCACAGAATTGCCTAAATGTTGGTTATCAAGGCCACCGATCCTTTCTCTGGTGAAACCTTCTGGCCTGTAACTGGTTTGGGTGTGTAACTGTCACCTTTCACCTCGTTCTCAGTCCTGTCCACGTGACTCGGAACCTGTGACTTCCTCACAATGCCTCCGGGCCATCAGGGTTGGGGGGCACTGGGCCCCTGGCCTGGGCTTCTCTCCCTCTTTCCCCAAAGCATCCCCTTCTGAGCAAAGCTGGATTGGGGTGATATTTGGTGACACTGCCTCTGTGACTTCAGGTTGCCCGGGAATAACCCCTTTCAGTCCCAAGGGGGAGAATGCAGGCTGAATTGCATTAGTGTTTTGAACTCCGTAGGTGCCAGTGATAAATATTTTTTAGTAGGGTTTAACCGGATATGATCAAACAAACTATGCATGTGCATACACCGTGTCAGAGTGAACCTCTGCGGCCTGTTTTCCAGCACCATCTGGGCACACCCTGAAAAATCCACATCTCACAACCACTTGCTCCTTATCGCCCCTGGTCGCTTCAGACTCCTGGGAGTCGGGCTGCCAGAGAGAACGCCCTCTTCTATGTGGGGCGCTAGGATCTAGCATTCAGCCTGTGGCCTGGCAGGTGGGGACCTTCCCAACAAGGCCCTCCCAAGGGGTTGCTTCCTGGGGCTATTGAGCACATCTCTGAGCGGACGCTGCCCCCCTGAGGCCGTACACACTATGACACCTGGGAGAGCCGATCTCACAGAGAAACAGCCCCAGGTGATGCTTTACTTCCAAATATCCTCTTTGGGTGCTCAAGATTGGCCCAAAATGCAGAGTCAGGTTAAAATTGTGTTTGGGTGAGGCTCTCATCCTGCACCAAGAATCCAAGTGAACAAAGCCAGCAAATCGCCAGCCCTGATCACTCTTCAAGCAGACCAATCCCTGTGCGTCCTGGGCCCACTAAGTTCTCCACCTCTGGGCCTTTGCAAATGCTGTTTCCCCACCTGGAGCTCTCTCCCACATCCTCACCTGGCCAACTCCTACTGTGGAGGCATCGACATCCCTCCCCCTGAGAAGTTTCCCCAGTGTCACAAATTGGTTAGGTGCTGTTCACACACACTTCTGCAAGCCCACGACAGCTTTTTGTCAAACTGTGTTTAGGTCCCTGACTTCCTGCTGGCAGGTGAGCACTGTGTTGCAGAGACCCAGAGACTGTGGCTGCCTGGCACCTAGTACCGAGAGACTCTTTGTGTGGGAAGAGGAAGATAAGCCAGCTCTCCACATGGGGAAAATGGGGTGGGGGGGGAAACCTCAAGGAAGGGACCACTTGTCCTGGGCTCCCACCCATTCTGAGCCTGGACACTTGCCTCTCCTCCTCCTCCACCATAACACAACATGGTCCAGGAAGTCAAGAGAGGAGTAGATGAGGCACTCACTGCTGCAGGCAAGGTGACAGCTGGGTGGGACCTAAGAAGTATGAGTCTCAGAGCCCCTCAGAGTCCTGGTTCCATCTGCAGTTAGCTTGTTAGTTCCCACCTAAGACCTAAGGGAACAGGACTGGAGCCACATTCAATTGGGCAAACCCTGAGCAAGTGTGAGGCACAGGTGGGACATGAAAATGACAGTCTTGTACTCAGAGGGCACCCAGTGTGGTAAGAGTCTGGTGCAAGGCCTCATGGTGTGAAACTAGGTCAGGAGCCAGGTAGACCTGGGCTCTGGTCCCAGCTCTGCCACTGATTTACTGTGACTTTTGACAGGTTGCTTCCCCTCTCTGAACCTCAGTTTCCTCATATACAAAATGGGAACAATAATGGAACCTACCTCATAAGGTGGTCGTGAAAGCCTTTTGACATTGTGATGTGAACATGTAAAGTATAAGAAATGGTAAGGAAAGCCCAGAAATGAGAATGCCTGCTGCTGGGTCCCGGGTCCCGGGGGCTTTTGAGGTGAATCTAGAAGGGCAGATAGCGTCTGAGGTCTGGAAGGGAGCTAGAGCATGGGCACAGGTCACGAGGGGGAATGGGTTCCTGTCCACCCAAGTCCTAGGAACTGCGTCCTATGCAGTTGCTCACCAAATACTCAGTGCACCCTTTGGAGGTGGGTCCTCATGGCTGAGACAGTCGTTCCCCATCACATATACCTGTGCTCACCCTCATTCCCAGCCTCCCTCGGGGGCAGTTTGGGCCACAGGACTAGTTGTAGCAGAAGTAATGTGTGCCAAATTTGGGGGAGTCAGTTTGGAGTTGATGTGTTTTCTCTCTTCCCCTGCCGGGGTGACTCTGGTGGCCACGTGTTCTGGCCGTGTAGCTACAAAATGGAGGAAGGCTACCAGACCTCATCAGACTTGAGACAAATAGACCTTTATTGTGTTCAGCCATGGAGACTTGGGGGTTGCTTGTTGAGGCAGCAAGTGCTGATTGTTCTGATGAACCTGTACAGTGCTACTATTATTGCCACTTTATAGAGGCCAAGTCAGTTGCCCACGGTCATACAACCCAGAAGTGGGCAGAGCTGGGACTCAAACCCAGGCTCAAATCGAACGGTGGGTTTTTAGAAACTATACTTCCTTTACCTTCCAACAGGCTGTCCCTAAGCACTGCCATCCCACCCGAAATCTTACGAGAACATCCAGCAAGGACGGGGCCAGAGGGGCAGCTGGAGCACTGAGAACACTGAGCTAGTCCGGTGTGCAATCCTGCCATTCTGGATTGCTCTGGCTTCTCTCCTGCTGATGGTGATTATTCATGATAAGCAACACACAATGAAGAAATGATGACAGCTCACCCTTGCTTGGCAGAGAATTATAAATGGAGACTGGAACCTTCATTCCAAGCATCCACTTACAAAGGAGGAATTCTTCCCAATGTCACCATTGCTCACTCTCAGCTCATACCTGCTTCTCAACCCAGAAAGGCAGTATTGCAAAGCACAAGCTTCAGAGTCAGCCTTGGGCTCAAATCCCTGCTCTGCCACTTACTACTGTGTGTGACCTTGGGCAAGTCGCTTTGCCTCTCTGAGCCTCAATGTCTTCATCTGTAAGATAGGGATAGTAATACTAATTCCTCGTAGGATGGTGTTAAGCATCAGAGATAATGGATGTAAAGTACTTAGCACAATGCCTGGCACATGTAAGCCTGTTTTAATCCAAGGCAGGCTCTGTTTCTCCCAGGTATGATTGGGGGCTATGAGAGAAGACAGAATCAGTATGCAGATAAGTTTATTGACAAATAGGATACACATAACCCTACACAGGTATCACTGGGACATTTCAGGAATTCTTGGAGCTGGGAATCCCCCTTCCTCCCTACCCCCTTCTCTAGGCGGGAGCTTGGGCTCTCTGGAAAAGGGCTTCTGGCATTTTCTTGCTGGAAACCCTTAGATGTGCTGGTTGGGCTCTCACAGCTTTTCATGTCCATACCCACCTGTCCCTCTGGGTCACGGACAAGGGGCTGTGAGCCTCTGCTCAGTCATTCACGTCCAGACCAAATTCCGGATACAACTCTTTGGTGGTGACACCTCGGATCATGGCTGAAAGAAAGGAAGGAAGGATGAACGTCCAGAGGGAGTATGCCAAAGCCCTGGGCCTGTGTCACTGCCCTGACCCACCAAGGACAAACATCTCCGGCTTCAAGCCAGTGCCCACACCTGCACCTCACCTAATTGGTCAAGGTAACCTCCCTGCTACTTCTTCCAGGCGTCTCCCTGGGGGCTCTGCCTGGCCACCCCACGCTAACAGCCCACACCTGGGCTCCTCCATGTGCTGGGCACTGTATTCAGCACTCGACCTACAAAAACTCCTTGAGCCCTCACCCCATTTTGCAGAGGAATGAAACAGAGCTCCCCTTGAATCCATTCTCCACACAGAGCAGCTAGAGTCATCTGCTTAAAATGTAAATTTTTTTTTTTGAGACAGGGTCTTGCTCTGCTGCCCGGGCTAGAGTATAGTGGTGTGATCAAAGCTCACTGCAGCCTCAAACTACTGGGCTCATGCAATCCTCCTGCCCCAGCCTCCCAAAGTGCTAGAATTACAGGTGTGAGTCACCTTGCCCAGCCCTTAAAAAAGAAGTATAAATTGACAGTATATCCCATGCCTGCTGAAAACCCCAGACTCAGCATGGCCCAGGTGCCAGCCCTTGCCCATTTGCAGTCCCTGTGATGCTGTTCTTCCTCTGTTCTCCTCCAAAGATGCGTCCTTTTCTCCCCTAGGAAGGGTTCTCCTCAGAGATTTCCCTTGACCACCTTATCTCCCCCTACCCTCCACCCTGTTCATGACTCAGTATCCCTCAACCTCTGCCCTTTGTCTCCTTCATGGCACTTAACACAATTTCTAATTAATTTTCTGTGTCCATTTACTTACTGACTGTTCCCCCCAACCCAACCCTAAAACATAAGCCACATGAGAACAGAGACCTTCAAGTGTCTGGTTGATGAAAGTATTCCCAGCACTCTGTAGAGGGCCTGGCACAGAGCAGGCGCTCAATAAATTCCACTGAATAAACAAAAAGGGACAGGCCCCTGCTCTAGGTCATATGACCTGAAGTCACAGGTCTCAAGGTGGTTGTAGCTAACAAGAGCTTATGCTCTCAACCACTGGGCTACACTCCCCTCATGTTCCTTTCTTCTTGGGCCTCGATCACCTTCCTTTCTCCATCCACCTATATTCCCTCCTCCTGTTTTCTCCTTCCCCTCCTCTAGGGCCCATTCGCCAATGACACACAGAGAAGCCCTCCCTGCCGTGGAATCCTGGATGCTGAAGGGCATTTCTGCAACAAGTGCCAAAACTCAGGCAGCAACTGGGCAGACAGCCCCAGCTCTGAACACTGTCACACAGGGTCAGTGGCTACTGACCCACAGAGTGCCCAGCACCTGAGCCAGCTGATGGACCTGAAGGGTTTGCCCAAGGCCATCTGCATATTTCTTTATCTCCAAGGTGGGCTGTCCTAGCCAGCCCAGACACAGAGGTGATTGTGCCTTGGCTAAAGCCCTCTCGATAGCAAGATTTTGTTCGAGGAACAAAATACCCATTTAAACCACAAAGGACTGCCCTTGCACTTGCTGCCTCTTTTGCAAGTCAGCCACCGAGGCATGGATGGTATCTCAGTCACTCTGAGTAGGCCCTGGAAGATTGGGGACACTGAGTCCTTAGTCTAGCAGGTGGGCGAGCCCTGTTCAAATCTGCCTGCAGCTCCAAAGCAGGCTCTGTCCTTAAGGAGAAAACCCAGGAATTCAGGTAAGAGCTGTACAGCTGTTTCGCCGGCCAGGGAAACCAGAGGCCGGTGAGAAGAGGAGCAGGGCGCTCCAGGAGTGGGGCTGCTGAGAATGGGGGGAAGGCTGGCAAAGGAGCAAAATCTAGCACCCCTAGGGGAAGGGATGCCCCCTGAATCCTGGTTGCTCCTCTGGAGTCCTGCGGCTCACCTAGTTTGCCCAGCAACATCTGCCCTACATCCTTGATGTCATTGTACTCATGGAGCTGTGCGATGTGGTCCTCCAGTTCACCCACACTGTAGCCTCTGTGGTGAGTGGTGGAAAGAGAGGGAGAGACAGCACTGTTAAGAAAGCTGATGAGGACCCCATGTTCAGACAGTAATGAGGCATGTGTTTAACAAATGTTCACTAAGGGCCTACTCAGTGGTAGGCACTGGGGATATAGTGATGACAAGACAGACCATGCCCTCATGAAGCTTAAGCAGGGTAGGGGACCTGCCCAGCCTCTCACTTCTGGCAAATGTGCCCTGTCCCCTGGGCTGGGGTGGGGGTGTCCATAGCCACATTGGTATTATGTGACCCTGGCCACAGGTGAGGGACTCACAGACAAGCATGTGATCCAAACAGCCAGGCAAATTCCCTCAAGTGTGAAATGCACATTTAAAGGCTGCTCAGTCTCTGCCATGTGGCTGGAGCAAGGGGGAACTCTAGGAGTTGTAGAAGAGCCAGCTTCCCCCTGCACACCTGAAAACCCCACCTGCAGAGAGAGAATGGAGTCTGTGTGCAGACGGAAGCAGAAGCAAAGAATGCAGCTCCAGAGAGAGACTGGGAGAACAGCAGCCTCCACCTCCAACAGCTTTCCAGTTCCTAGTTCCAGGCCCTCCCAGCCTGACCACCTCCCTACCAGAGAGGCTGCTGAGACAACCTGAATCCAAAGGCACTGTTCTGTTTTTGTGCTAAGCTAGTGCGACTGGGTTTCAGTCACTGGATGCTAACAAGTTATCTTAACCATGCTGAGGAACCAGTGACGCTTACTCAGATATTAACTGGGAGATCTCCTTGTCCAGCATGTCCTTCTTCTCCTTCAGTTTCTGAATATCAAGGTGCAGAGACTCCTCACCAGTCCCATCAGCCTGGCCAGTCTTGGGAGATGGTTGCTGAGTGGGAGAAAAGTCATCAGCCGGACTGGCAAGTAAACCAAAATTCAGAGCCTATGTGTTGTCCCCCAATAGCCACTCCCCATTTCTAATTGGTAGTATCCACCCCACCCCACCCCACCCCACGGCCTCCAGAATGAGAGTACATTTCCCAGCTTCCCTTGGAATTAGATGTGGCCCTATGACTAAGTTCTGCTAAATGGAACTTAATCAGAAATGGGTATGCAACATCTGGAATTGTCCTTCCAGGGAGAGGGCTTCCTTTCCTCTGGCCTTCCTCCCTCCTGCTGGCTGGAATATGGATGTAGTGCTGGAGCTGACAGCTATCTTGGATGATGAGGTAGAAGCTGCACGTGGAGGTCGTGGTGGAACAAGATGGAGGCCTGGGTCCCTGATGACTGTTTAAGCCACTGTTATTTGGGGGTTTTCTTTCACCACCAGCCAAACCCAATCCTAACTAATGGGCCTGCCCTAGCCCCTAGTCTGACCCCAGAGAATCTGCTCCAGGTCCCCTTCTTGGGTTCCCTTCTCAAATCTGCGCTATCACTGGGTTTATAATCTTATTGGATAACAAAACCCTTCCCTAGGGCTATAATTCATCTTTGCCCTTTCTGCCTCTAAAAGTTGTAAAGGCCAGTGCCTAGTACACAGCTAACGTGATATAAGAAGAGACCAAGGGAGACGTTGTTCCTGTTTTTAGGTCAGTGGATTGTAACCAGTCACTTAACAAATAGTGAGTGAGCACCATCTGCCAGGCACTGTCAAAGGCTCCAGGGGAGCAACAATGAATCAAGCCTGGCCTTCTGCCCTCATGGAACATGTGGCCTAGCCCCAAAGAGAAATACCCAACAATTATGTTCTTCCTCCAGATATCTCCATTTAAAGCTCTACTCACATGTCACCTCATCAGAAAGGCCTTCCCTGAGCAGCCTGTCTAAAATGATAACGCCTCAATCACTCACTATCCCTTTGTCCTAATGTCTTACAGCATTTCATACCATCTGACATGTTATACATTTCATTATTATTATTTTCATTGCCCACCTTACATCAACTGGAGGGTAAACTCCATGGAGGAAGGGACTTTGTTTTGTTCACTGCTGATTGCACAGTGTCTGCAACAGTACCTGGCACATAGTGGGCACTCAATAAATATTTTTCAAATGAATGAATGATAAATAATTAATCAACTAATTATAAGTCTGAAAAGTACTTTGAAGTTGAAGTACAGCATGCTAAGGGAGGTCTAACAGGGCAACCAGACTGAGCTAGGGGGAGGTATAAGGCTTCTGTAAGGAAGCTGAACTTTTAAGGATGAGTAGGCATCAGCTTGGCAAATAGCTCAAAGAAAGTATTGCAGAAACAGGGGACAGACAGTCCCCTTATCTGTGGGTTTCACATCCATGGATTCAAGCAACTACAGATTGAAAATATTTGGGGGAAAAAAAAGGGTAGTTTTATCTATACTGAACATGTAGACAATTTTTCTTGTCATTATTCCCTAAACAATACAGTACAACAATTATATCCAAGTGCCCTAAGGCAGGAGAGAACACCCATGTCGGAGGGAATGAGAGCAGTTTCCGTGCGGGTGGAATGCGTGAGTGAGAGGACAGTGATGTGAAAAGGAACAAAAGCAACCACACGTGGTACTGTTAGAAAGGAGGAGAGGCAGAGCCCCCTTCAAGAGCCTGGGGTACCACTGACGATGTGAGGGCAGCTGGGGAAGGAGTTGGTTTGTGGTCCTGGTTAGGATGCCAAGTGTGGTTTCAGACTTGGCAAGGGGGAAGACAAAGAAGGATATTCTGCAGGTGGCTCTGAGTGTCCCGAGAAAAGGTCAGGGCTGGAGAGAGACAGGAGAGTCATGGGCACTGGGGTGAGTTAAGGGTGTGGGAGTGAGACCTTTGAAGGGTGTGTTGCAAGAAAACAGTGGAGGGATGAGAGCAGAACCCTTGGAAACGCCCGCATTTACCTAAGGAGCAGCGGAAGGCAGAGGAGCATGCCAAGCGGGCAAAGAAAAACAGGGGCAGAAGGCCAGGAGGATGCTCCTGCAAATAGGCCCAAAGAGGAGCTCAGGCTCCACAGTGACACTGCTCAGTTCAACACCCTCAACTCTGCCATTTCCTGATGGTGAGACTTAATCTCTCTGGAACTCAGAGGCCTCACCTGTAAAATGGAGATGATAAAGTGTCTGCCTCTAAGGTTGTTGTAAGTATTTGGCAAGATGATGTATGTAAAGTAAGTTGATTGGGACAAAGTAAGTGCTAAAGGAAGCCTTGCTTTTAAAAAGGGAAAGAATGAATTAGCACCAATGAGAAAGGCATGATGTGCAGAGTCAGATGCCACAGGATGGTCAAAGACAGTGGATACCAACGTGCTCTCACAGAGAGGCTCAATCAGCCCGATGCTTTTGGCAGACTGTGGCTTGCCACCTGTCATCTGGACTCAATGCAACTTATCCATCAGGCTTGCCTCTGACCTCACCACCTCTGGGGAGCCCTCCTCGCATGCCTGCCTAAGTCTGGGCTTCACCTCTCCCCCTCACAAAACCATGCTCATTCTGTCCTGGAATTTTTTTTGCCTGTTTATTCTCCAGCCTGTAGTTCCTGGAGGGCAGGGACTATCTGGCACACACCTGCATCTCAGCAGTTGCTTAGTCAATGAACAAAAAAATACCAAGTCTTTCCGGATCTAACTTGAGAGTGGTGGTGGAGGAAACCCCACCTGGGGATGAGAAAAGGAGGCTGAGTTTTTGGGGTGGTTTGCCAGAGAAGAGGAGAGACTATTGGCAGCTAAAAAGAGTGGCCAGCTTAAAGGCCAAGAGTTTTCCTGACAGGGGACTTGTGGGTTTAAAGGCAGGGCTGGGTGAGGGGAGAAACGAGTGAGCAGGAGAAGCTGGTGCTGGGGAGGGGGAAAGGCACCTGAGGAGGCAGGGGGAGGGAGGCGTGGGGACGGGGAGAAGGAGGAGTTGGCCCTGGCAAGGACAGGACAGCACTTCTTTGAAGATTGGAGAGCAGGAGGAAAGGAAGGGAAGGGATTGAGAAATGACCGGGAGGTTCTCAGCAGAGTGGGTCTGCTGTTGATGGAGAGGACGGCTGGAAGCAGCAGTGATTCACACGATGGAGAGTGGGGGAGGGGGCACAGACATACTCACCGGGGATCGGAAGGTCCCGCGGTAACTTCGGTTAAGTCCTGGTTCAGTCCTGGAGAGGAATCCGAGGGGAAAGGCTGTTTGGACCGAGAGCCTGCTCTTAGAGGAAAGGAGTACTGCGGGGTGTGGGAGGAAGAGCCGGGGGGAAGTAGGAGTGCCCGGGACTGGACCAAGCTGGGAGAGGGGGCAGATACACTCCCAGGATCAGGGAAGGGGGGTTCTGAGAGCGGGAGTGTCTGGAGGACTGGATGGGGGTCCCTGGAGATGATTTCTGGGACGAGAAATTCTGGGCAGGGCTGTGAAGAGTCAGGAAAGGGACTGTGAAATGATGCACTTTCCCCCCGCTGTCCGTTCCTCGCCCACCTCCTGAGCCCTGGGGCCCGAGGCCCCCGGGTCGGGGGGTTCAGTGGCGCAGGAAAGTCCAGGGCGGAGGCCGGAGAGCGGCCTCTTGGGTCCGCCAGGTAACTAGAATTCTTTGAAGGCGGCCATGAACGGTCGTACCGAAAGCTGCGCGCGCACCCACCGAGAGCCGGCCCCACCCCTCCCCGGAGTGGGCGGGGACAGAGACTGCGCACGTGCGCTGCTTACATTGTGACTCAACTCTGTCTCTGGGCCCCGCGGCTGCATGGCCACGCCCCCTTTCTTTCATCTTTCTCATCGACCAATGGGCTGGGAGTATTGGGGCCACGCCCACATTTGCGTTTCCCTAGTATCGCCCTGGTACCGCCTGTTCTGGCTCAGTTGCACTTCTGCGCGGTAGCGAGCGGAAGCGATTTCGCGGTGGTTGTCGGGATCTCATGATGCGTTCCTGTAGATCCCACTTTCCCCCTCCCCCCCCCGGGATGTCGGAAGAAACCCGACAGCAAAAATTGGCCAGGGCCCGGAAAAAGGTAAAACGCGCCGGGTCGCGGCTCCCGACCCAGCCCGAGGCCCCCTCCCATGGCAGGACTATGGCCACAATCTGTGCCACTCCTGAGACACGCAGGGCTAGCCCCACGGCGCCCCTTGGCTCCCCTCATCAAAGTCTTCTCAGCCAGCCCCGCCCCCTCAGCAACCCAGCTCCAGCCCTCGCCAGTTGCCCCTGGGTGACTTTGGGCTGGTGGCTCCCGGGGCTCCCCACTCTGGACTCAGCCCTCACCTCCTACTGCCCCAAACACGCCCTCCCTGGGCTCTGTGGGCTCCCGTCTCCAATGACCTGGGTCCCGGCCCTGCGCTCCCCTCCCCCACGGCGGAGCAGAGACTGGGGCGTAGGTAGGGAGGAGTGGAATGTAGTTACGTCACAATCCCCCTCGGAACTGTCATTACTGCAGAGAGCCTGGCCTTTGATCTTACGACCCAGTATCCCCCAAGTGTTTTCACTCCCTTTCTGGTTTCTCTGGTCGCGGCACAAATTTCCAACTGGAAGGAGACTAAGGACTATGGAATTTAGGACTGAGAGGTTTCAGTCTCCCTTAGTCCCTTGACTTAGACGTTGGCAGTATGAAAAGCCTACACTTCACCAACTAGCTTCAAAACGTTGACAGTATCTCTGGGTGGCAATGGGAGAACGGGTTTGGTTTGGTTTTCTCCCAGGTTTCTACCCTCCAGAGAGACTTTAAAATTTTTTACTGAGTTCTCTACTTACCTTCTGTGGAACAGAGCCTGGGAAACTGACCTTCACAGCCTTGAATCTTCCCCAAATCACCTTCTCAACCCGGGGTTCTCTGAGTGACACAGGATTAATATGGGGTATCTTTCTGAAGCATCGGTTTTGCTTGATTCTCTTGAGAGAGAAAAAACATCAGTGTACTTAGAGATGACATTTGCATAGATTTGTAAGATTATAATAGACTTCTCTCTGAAATGATGCTTGGCCTGTCCTTTCTGTTAGGTTCTCAGATTCACTAGGGGTGTGCCTTCACTATCCTTCTGCCATTAGGATACATTGATTTAAAAGTTTGGGAAGTACTGGTGTGCACCTCTAACAGATGTGTAAGAAAGGGCCCCACTGTCTGATTCCAAACCACACAATGTACATACAGTTCCTGCCTACTGAATGCTTAACTTTTCTACCTCTGCCTTTGGTTTTGCCCCCTGGCAGCTGCAGATTCATGGGAAAACCCCAGGCCTTGGAGTCAGAAGACTGAATTTAAATTCCATTATTGCCTTTTTTTTAAAGCCATGTTATCAGTCCATTTCAGTCATTAAGTGATCATTACAACACCTTGTATGGTTGTTGGTGGCATTAAATCAGATGGTGTACACAATAAGAGTATTTTGTAAAGACTGTAAAGTAAATAAATAACTGTAAAGTAGAATGTGACTATATGGGCTTATAGTTCTCATGAGTATTACTGCTTTTCCTTTCCACAGCTGGCAGAATATCAGCTGAAGCACAGCCTCCCATCTTCTTATATAAAGAAGAAGAAAAATGTTAAAAATGACAGTAGCTCTGAGACATCAGCTACTGAAGGTTGCTGTTTACCTGAGGATGTGAGTCTTGGTTGGCCAGGCCCCTGGGGGTAGAGGGCTTAAGGGAAGGAAGTAAGGAGTACTGGTTAAGATTGTGGAAAAAGTGTTGGGTACTGGGTAAGAATTCTGTGTTTGAATCCTACCTCTCCCTCTGCTAGGGGTATGATTTAGGGCAAATTGTTTGGTCTCTTTGGGCTTCTCTTTTCATACCTGTAAAATAGGGGTAATATTGTTTTACTTACACTTATAGAAGTTTAAATGAGGTTTTTTTGCTGTTTTTATATTAATTCCTGGTACAGGGCCTGGTGTAAACATTCAGTAAATGGTAGTTGCTATTTGATTTTCCTCATCCCCAGCCTCAAGGGGAAGCGAGGCCAGTGAGAACAGCCATTTGCTATCAAGCTTTCCCTTTATTAGGAAGCAGGGTATGGTACGGAGAGCCCTAGGCACTAGGATTAGGAGAAGATCTGAATTTTGAGACCATCTTTGCCACCACCTTGCTGGGCGACTTCAGAAAAATCACTTCCTCCCCTGGGCCTCAGTTTCCTCCTCTGTAAATTGATGTTGTTGGATTATATCAGTGTCTTTCAAACTTACTTTTTAGCTGTAGCCCCCTTTGTTCAAGCAAAATCTTACAGGGAAGGCTAGTGTTTGGAGGTGGGGGTCTGGAGCCCCACCAGATGTCCCCCACATCCTGGGCCTGAAGAGAGGGCCCATGACATATAAAGCTGCTCATCGCTCAGGGACTTTCCACCATTGTTCTGCCTCTGGCAAAGCAGCAGGTGGCCCTTTGGAAGGATGGCACAGGCCTTGGTATTGATCTCCTCCCTCCTCTTCGGCATTTCATTTCCCTGAACCCACCTCTTCTTCCTTCCCTGACTTTCTTGCCTCTCTCTAAGCCACTTCTTTCTTTCTCCCCTGCCCTTGTTTTTCCCTTTTCGTCTCCTATAGATTCAGGACATTCTGAAGGTGCTGGTGTCCAACCTTAACCGTTCCAATGGGGTAGCGCTCCCCCCATTGGACAAGTGGAAGGTGAGGCAGTGCCGAGACCCCTCTCTGGCTTGCTCTCTCCCGGCTGTGCGTGCCCCTGAGGCTTCTCTGATTTGGGGGATGCTTTGCCTCTGGCTTATTTTATGTTGCTGCCATTAATCCCTTGGCCTGTCTGTGTCTGCTTCTTCACCTGCTTGGTTGATTGGGTTTTTTCCCTTCCCCCATATCATTTATCATCTTATAAAGGTGAGACATACCTTGAAGGTTAAAGGTAATTTCGGAATCACTTTTGGAGCAGATGTGTGGGATTTGGGCTTTGAATGGTACTATCAGACTAGGAGAGATTTTTTAGAAACCCAGCAAACCTTTAGATCTGGCCCTCTGGGCATCTGTCGCCAAATAACCAGTAGACCACATAGAAGTTTGTGATTTTTCTAGTTAATTCATTTTGGTTTGAGAGTAGGGAACACATAGTTAAGAGAAAGAGTTCGCATCATAGTTGCGAGAATTGAAGTTATTTTTTCAGAGGAGCTAACTGTAAAGGATGTGAGGTTAACCAAACAGATGAGTGACTAGGACATTCTGCCCCTAATCGCTTTTAAAAATCAAATGGACACTTAGCCATATTCACTGTGCTCTTGGTAGCAAAGGCACTTTGCTAAACAGTGGAGAAAATAGATGATAGAAAATAGATAGGATTGCACACTGAGGGAGGTAAGAGTCCTCGGAAAGAAGCAAGGGAGAATGTAGGAACATTCCAAATTCTCAACTGGGGGGAGGTTGCTTCCAAACAGACTTGAGGCTGGAGGAGGTGACATTTGAGGCCAGTATGAAGATTAAAGGTGGGTAACATTCATCCGTATGGAGAGTGGGGGAGGCAGAGGGAGCGGTGAGGTCATAGCCGGCATTATGAGCTCACAGAGCATCTTTTAGAGACGCAGGGAGCAGGTGGGGGCAGGGCCACACAGGGCTAGGAGATGACCTCCTCCGAATGTGATGTTGGCACCTCCTCCATACTTAACTTGCCTGGGGGCCCCCTGCCAAGCCAGAGGAGCAGGGCTTGAAATAGAGCCAGCTCCTGGGGGAGGTGGCATTGGGACAGGGCACCAATAGAGAGTTTTTCAGTCATCACAACTGTTTCTCCCAGTCCTCAGGTCTGTCCAGGTGCTGTGACTCACCTGGTCAGCTCAGAGGAGACACTGAGTGGCGTGGAGAGGGAAGCACAGGCCTGGAGGGGTCCTGGGACTGTGCACG
The DNA here is from genome assembly GCA_023783475.1 of Daubentonia madagascariensis. Classification (NCBI taxonomy): domain Eukaryota; kingdom Metazoa; phylum Chordata; class Mammalia; order Primates; family Daubentoniidae; genus Daubentonia; species Daubentonia madagascariensis. The sequence goes on from JAKFHU010000776.1 coordinate 5,910,929, forward strand.
TGGCTTTTGCTCTGCCAGTGGTCTCAGCGGGTAGAGGATCTGGGGCCTCAGTTTCCTCATGAGAAAATTATTAGTCTTTTGTAATGCTCTAAAATTCTGTGCCCGGTCCAGGTCCCTCTTCTCTGGAAATGAAGGCCCATATTCCTATACTCCCTTCTTACTATTTTTAAACTCTATATATCAATAACTATTTCTCACGTAACTTTTCTACACCAGGAATGCAGGCCTGTGATTGTAGTGTCTTGAGTAGAGCTGATAACATTTCTAGAAACAGGGAATAGTGGAGAGAGAAAAAAATTTTTTATGGGATGGGACATTTTGAGCAGAGTAGGCATTTTTAAAAAACTCTCTTCTTAGCTGCAAGACTTAAAATTATGAAATAACTTGGTTGCTCATAAAATAATCATGTTACGTGTATTGAAAAGTCCTCAGAAAAATACTTTTTTTCCCCCTCTGAGTGTTCCTTTGTCTAATCCTAGAGATCAGTGGGAACCCAAGATGCCAGGAGGGACCCAGAGCCTGCTAGGGTCCATGGCTAGGAGTGCCAGCCTCCCCTGAAGTCTCATGCCTGGCCAGCTGCTCAGTCCCTGCTCTTACCTGTTAGATTCAGCTGTAGACATTGTCAAGGCAACACTAGGTTCCGGGGCCATGGTCACAGTCTGCCTGCAGAGATGCAAAGACAACTTGGCTCATCCTCAGTTCCCCCAGCCTCTGCAGCACTTGCTCTAAGGAAGGAAGTAGATTTGGGTTTTCAGAGGCCAAGGCTGAAGGGTCCAGAGAGCAGGCAGCCTTTTCCCTGGAGAGAGTTGCAGCCGCTTCCTCCCCAGACCCGGCTTCCCTGACCAGGCCTTGGCTCCCTAGCACTCTTCTCTTGGCAAGCTTTGGCTAGCCAGCCATCTTTTGCATTCTCTGCCCATCTGGCCTGTTGGATACTAGAAGATCTCTAGAGCCAGAGGCTTGGACTGAGAATTAGGCCTGAGCCTGGACAGAGGCTGGATGGGGCTCCAGTCAAGCAAGTGGGTCCAGCTAGGGACGAGGGTGGGCTTTTACATGACTCCAAGTCCTAAATGCTAGGATTAGCCCCTAACTGCTATCCCTAGGAAAGAGGCCTCACGACCTCCAGGTTGCTGAGAGTCATAGGGCAAACACCTTACCACTGGTTTGTCAGGTGGTTTCTTGGTTGGGTAGGTGTTTCTGGAGCTAAGAGGTTGGGGTGGGGGTAGTGGCCATGATGCTATGTTTTATTCTCTTTTTACCTCCAGAGGGCAGGGAGAGGCTTCTAGTTGGGCAACTTATTTTTCCTGAAAAGGCCTGGATCAGAAATACAGCCCATGGTTGGGGCAGGGGAAGGGGAAGGGGAGGACAGGAGGAGAACAAGAGAGGAGAGAGGCAGACGGCTACATTGACCACGATGACCGCTCACCACACTTCTCTGCCCAGCAGGGGCCCAGGTTAGGGTCAATCTGCGGCACCAACCAGCTTTCTGGAAGAACAGTGCCTTTCTTCCTCCTGACTTTGGCACACCTTCCTCTTACCTGCTGTGGCTGCTGCAGGTCAGAGCCTAGTGCTGTCTTTTGCTGAGCTCCAGGGAGAACAAGGTTCTCATGTGTTAATGGAGGAGGTCGTGCAGCCCCTGCTTTGTGCTTTGGCTGCTGGAAATGCTGCCAATTGGCCCGAGGCCTGGGCAGGCTGTGTCCACACCCCCAAGGGGCTCCCAGCATGCGTGACTGTCACTCTGACTGCGGCAACACCTGTCCTACCTGCTCTGCACCCTTGTGTCCACGGCAGCAAGGCGCCTTTTCTCCTGCATGGCCCCCTAACCCCTGCTCTGTTCTGTGACAGGCGCCCAAAGACCGTGCTGCTCCTGTACCACCATCAGCTGATAACACCTTGTCACCTGGCGGTGTCCCTTCCACCGATGACACCTTGTCACCTGGCGGTGTCCCTTCCACCGATGACACCTTATCACCTGGCGGTGTCCCTTCCACCAATGACACCTTGTCACCTGCCGGTGTTCCTTCCACTGATGACATCCTGTCACCTGGCGGTGACCCTTCTACTGATAACACCTTGTCACCTGGCGGTGTCCCTTCCACTGATGCTAGTCTCACTAGCATGGATTCACTTGAGGTTTGTGCCTCCTTCCCCTTTGCCCACTGCCTTCCTGGGTGCTTGTCCCCTCCTCTCCTTCCCTAAGGACCAGACCCGCCAGGGATTCTCTTCTCCTTTCGCAGGGAGCTCGGTTCTAGAGCCAAGTGCCCTTCCTGGGGACTGGGATGGGGGAAGCTAAGACCAGGCTTTGTCTCAGGGTTTGGGGAGATGAAGATTGTTGGGATGAGTTTGGCTTACCCCACCCCTGGGTGATTCTTACTGGAAATTGAATGACCACCTCATAATGTTTCTTCTCAAACAGGACCATGACGCTGATAATATTTCTGATCTCATGGACAAAATCGAGTGAGTGTCACTTGTCGGGGCAGCAGTCCCTAGGCGAGGGAGTCAGGGCAGGCCTCTGCCTGTGACCCTCTTTCCCATTGAGCCACCTGCACCCCTGACCCCTGTGTCTCCATCCCTAGGACTTTCTCATCGACTGAGAGCCTGCGACAACTTTCTCAGCATATCAATAGTCTTGTGTCTGAGGTACCCCAGAAATTAGGGCCCGGGGGGGGGGTGAGGGGGAAGGAAGGTGTGATAGAAGGAAACGGAGGCAGGGGTTCGTGAGAGAGAGAGATGATCCTGGGACCAGCCGACTTGCTGGGTAATGCTGAGCAAGTCACCTCTTCTCTGAGCCTTCTCCCTTGAAGCTGTACAGATGAAGGAGTTGGGCCACAGACTGGTTACAACATTTATCCTGCTGTGGAAGCACAGGATGAGAGCAGCTCAGGAGGGGAGGGACAATGGGGAGATAAGAATGCTGAGAAGTTGGCACAGAGGGATTACGGGAAGAGGCGTCCAAGTTAGGCAGAAGAGAAAATTTTGCCAGTTGATGGGGAAGAAAAAAAGTCAGGGGGCTTAGCCACGAGGGGACAGAGCGTCTCTGAGTGAACCTCATCTCTTTTAGTCTACATCCTATGTCAATGGAGCAGGCCTTTCATCGTCCATTAACCTGAAGGAAATTGAGGTAAGTGGCCCTGAACTGTGGCCCGGTGACCCTGCAGGCCAGCCCCCTGCCCTTCACCCACAGTGGGGGCTAGGTGCCCCTCTGCCAGCTGAGACAGCCCACAGACCCCCCAACCCTAATGATTGCTCTCTCTACCTCTCCCCCCAACCCTCCTCCAACTCCTCCTCTCTGCATGCGCCTCAGAGCCGGTACCACGAGCTAGCAGTAGCCCTGGACTCCAGCTATCTAACAAACAAACAACTCAGTAGCAAAGTAGAGGAATTGGTAAGAGTCCAGTGGGGTCCCCTGATGCCACACTGCCCATCCTGGGCTCCAATTTCCCCTTGGGGCTCTGAAGAAAGAGGCCGGGGGCCCCTGGTGCCAAGGGAGAGTGGGTGCTGGGGGGCCTAGGCTTCAGCTGGAGGGACCCCGGGCACGGAGCATGCAGCATGGCTCTTCCTGTTGCTGCCGTCTTTGCCTGCTCTCTCTTCTCCAGACACCCCAGCCCGAGTCCACCACATTTGCCCTGGGCTTGTTGCCTCTTGTGGAAGCACTAGCTTGATGGGTCATCAGGAGCCCTGTGTTCCCACCCTGGCTCAGTCCCTAAATTGCTCTGTCTTTGATTGTGGACGAGCCACCTCTCCTCCCTGGGCTTGAGTTTCCTGAGGAGGTAGAATTAGAGGGTATCAAAGGTCTCCTTTAGCTCTAAGAATCAAAGATTGCAAGGCCCACTAGAATGTAACCCATAGGGTGAAGGGATCTTGTCTGTCCTTTTCATCCCTATATGCCTGTTATTAAGAGCAGTATCTGGCCTTACTGAGTATGTGCTCAGTAAATATTTGTTGAATGAATGCACCCTTCTGAATTACAAGCTGGCAGAAGGGTAGTCTTTTCTCAAACTCCATTTCTGGAGGTTTATGTTACTGTCCTTTAAAGAGAATCCAGATTCAGACTTTCAGTTTTATAGCTGTGAGCAAAATCCAACAAGGACACAAATTCTGTGACCGTGGGAGCTTGAGGGGAGTTCTGTCAGTTCACGTCCCCATAGGGCTGAGAATTTTACCTTTAAAATCCATTCATGGCCCCTGCCCACCCCTTCTTGGTCTGGGGAATCGAGTCGAGGGGGACAGTCTCAGTTACCTTCCTTTGACTCTCTCTACAGCAACAGCAGAACCAAGAACTTATGGATCAGCTAGAAAAAGTAATGTGATTTCTTTGTTTGCTCATGACATGGCTGATGGGTTTGGGGAAGGACTTGATGTAGAGGACCCAGTCTTGTCTTGCCCGCTCCCGGCCTGGAGAAGGCTCACCCTTTGGGTCCCTGATAATCTGGTTTCATGGGTGGGTCTGCCCCGGGGCATTGGTGACATTCTGGGGGCACATCCTTTGCTGTTCCATCTCTGCCTCCCCCGAGTAAGAGATCTTTCCTCCTCCTCTCTATAGGAGAAAAAAGAATATCAGCAAAAGTCGATGAGGGAGCAGGGAGCCCTACGGGAGCAATTGCAGGTGAGTGGACTGGGTGTCACCCCTCATATATTCGAGAGGACATTCCTTTCCCTCTCTTTCAGCATTTGTTTGACTTTTCTCCCAAAGGTTCACATTCAGACCATAGGGATCCTAGTGTCTGAGAAGTCAGATCTTCATACAGCACTTGTCCACACTCAACAGGCAGTCAGGCAGAAAGAAGGTGGGAATCTAGGCACCCTTCATCCTTCAGTCTGGTGCCCTAGAAGTCCTTCAGGGGAGGCCTTTGGGCTCCATTTCGACCTCTCTCATTCTAGGCGAGTCCGAGGATCTTGCCAGCCACCTGCAGTCTTCCCGGCAGCGCGTAGGAGAGCTGGAGCGGACTCTGTCTGCCGTCTCCACGAAGCAGAAACAGGTGGACCAGGTGAGCCCAGCCACCTGCTTGGCCCCTGGCAGCCCAGCTTCCCAGATCGGGGAGTAAGCCTGAAGGTCCCTTCTGCAGGGTGGAGTGTCCCACTGCCCAGAATGCAGCACCGGCCATTGCTTGCTGCTTTTGTTGTGCGGTTGTTAGAAGCAGCCTGTGGTGTTCAGTAGCGCGCACCTGTAGTCCCAGCTACTGGAAGGCCAAGGTGGGAGGATCGCTTGAGGCCAGGAGCTTAATGCCAGCCTGGGCAACACAGTGAGACCTCATCTCTAAAAATAATAAAGGGGAAAAATTTAAAAAAAAAAAAGCAGTTGCTTGGGGATGAGTCAGCTGCTGTGCATGAGTTGGGGAAGTGCTATGGGGAGTGAGCACTGGATGCAGAGCCCAGAGGCTGAGTGCCTGCCCTGCCCTTGACTGGCGGTGGCCTTGGCCAAGTGCTAGGGTATATGGTAAGTGGGCTGTGAAGATACAGAAGAATATCTTTAGTATGTTAGCATTTGTATAGAGAGAGGGGACGTGCTTGTGTGTGTGTACTATGTATAATACACATAAAATGTATCTGAAAGGATTCATAAAACACTCAGGGGAGAGGAACAGGGTGGCTGGGAGACATTTCATTTCTGTACCTTTTGAGTTTTGGACTATGTGAATGTATCATCCATTCAAAAAGTGAACAAAAGATTAATTTCTCCCTTCATATTTGCACTCCCCACCCCCGGGGGAAAAAATGGGCTTAGAGAATTAGAGAGACCTGAGTGTTCAAATCCCAGCTCTAAGTGACCTTAGGTGAGCACTTAACCTCTAATACTCTCAGTTTTTCATTTACAAAATGGAGATACTAATAGTAACTGTCTCATACGGTGGCTGTGAGGATTAAGTGAGGTGATGAGCGTGGTGCCTGCAGAAGCACCCGATAAAGGTTTGGACGTCGGTGATAATGGTGGTAATAACAATGGCAATATCACCTGGACGCCCTGGGCCTCTGTTAGGCAGCGGTAAACTTGATCATCTTCCTGCTCTTCTACCCTTTCTCAGTCTGTTAAAAACAAATGAGACCACAGGCTTGGAAATGCCTTGAAAATATGCCCAGTGTGATTCAGGGTAAGGAAGTGTCACTGTGGAATAGTTACTGTAGCTGTTGTTATTAGTGTGCCAGTTACATCTTCTGCCCACCAAATCCTGATTTAACCTTTCTGTATTTGCAGAACAACAAGGACTTAACCAGAGAGCGAGATGCTCTCAAGATGGAATTATACAAGAACAAGTAGGATGGGGGAAGGTGGGGTGGGTGGTCTGGGGGCCCATAGTGTGGGTGATGTGGTGGGAGGTGGGAGGGATACAGGTGAGCCTGGTAGGTGGTTGTACAGGTTTGGATGTGGGCAGAGCCACATTCTAGTCCCAGCTGTGCCACTGGCTTATGATGTAGTCACAAGCCTGCCACTTGTGACTCTTGATTCCTGGGGTCCCTTCCAGTGCTGCAGTTCTGTGGTTGTGTGGCGAGGGTAGTGGGTTGATCACCAAAGCGGTCCTTTCTGTTCTTCGTTCATTCCTTTCCCCACTGCCTCTGGCCGTAGCAAAAATAATGAGGACCTAAAGCAGATAAACTCAGAACTGGAAGAGAAGTTTCGCCTTCTAATGTCTGAGAAGGCGGCCCTGCAGCTCCAGTTCGAGGAACTGCAGAAGAAGCTGGACTTGTCCGAGCTCCTGCTGCTGCAGGTGAGAGGCTGCAGCCCCAGGACTGGCCCAAGCCCCATCCAGCTGGGGCCATAGTCTCTAGGGATCATGGCAGGGTATGTGGGGTGGCTTCTAGTCAAGAGCTGGAAAATTTGGATCCTTGTTCTGGTCCTGCCATAGAATCCTCCAGAGATTAGCTAAAAATCCACAAACTGGGGCCCACTCTAGACCTGTGGAATCAGAATCTCATGGGCTTTAAAAAAATTTTTTTTGTAAGTATCCTGGTTGAAAACCATTGTTTTATAGATTACATCTATATGGCTAGTCTGTGAGTCTGTTAACTTCCTCCAGGAGGCCAAGCCAACGCTTTTGTTATTACATGGTAATAACAATAGAGGGTAGAGATCTTTACTGACCCTGAGTTGTACGTTGAAGCCCTCTAGGGAGCAGGGTGTGGAGCAGCCTGGGCGCCCCAGACCTAACCCTCTCGCTTTTCACCATCTAGTTCGCTAGCCCGTCTGAAGCCCATGAGAGCAACCTGCAATTACAGCAGGTCTTGGAGGAGCGGGAAAAGCTCGAGAAACGCTTGGGCGAGGTGAGGCTTTGCAGAGGGAGGGTTGTGGAAGGAGGATGACCACAGGTGGCCAGGAGCAGGTAGCAACAAGTGACAGCCCCTCCTAACTGCTGAGCCCATTCTTGCAGCTTACTGAGGTAATGAAACGACTACAGATGGACAGAGACCATTATTTAGAGATTCTGAAAGGAGATACTGCCATGTGGCAGGAGAAGATGAAGCAAATGTCAGAGAAGGTGAGGTCTGACCCTGCAGCCCCCACCTGAGATCAGTCACTTGATCTTTCTGGGCATCTGTAAATGGGGGTCATATGGCTTGTGGGGGAGTGCAGGCAGAGGTGGGCATGTGTTTTGGGTTTGTGGAGGTGGGGTGGGGAGGGAGATGGTGGCCTGTCCGTCTATCAGTCTATCAGCCCCTCTCCCTCTGGTTCTTTCTCCCCGTGCTCTGGGCAGATGCGCATATTGAGGGAGGAAAAGGAGCACAGTGTGGCTCAAGTGCGGGAGCTAGAGACCAGCTTGGCTGAACTGAAGAACCAGATAGGTAAGCTGGGCCGGGGGGCCTGGGAGTAGGATTGTGTCAGAGGGCTGTGGGAGTAGGTTAGAATGCCCCTGGGAGGTGGGAAGATGGCAGAGCTTTGTGGCAGAGGGAAAGAGGTCTGTGCCAGGAGGTGGCAAGTCTTATAATCTCTCTGAGCCTCAGTGTCCACATTTGCAGAGGGGGGAATGCCCATTGTCACCCATCCACAGTTGTCTTGAGCACAATAATGGCTTGAAAGATTGACTGTCATACAAGTGTGAGGAATTATTAGCCAGGAAGCCAAGGTTTGGGGCGAGGAGCTATGGACCAAAAAGAGGGTTTTTTGAGAATCCAGAGGCCCTTATCATACACTTCCTTTCTCAGCTGAACCCCCACCTCCGGAGCCTCCAGCAGGGCCCTCCGAGGTGGAACAGCGGCTGCAAGTTGAAGCTGAGCAGCTGCAAAAGCAGCTGGAAAGCTTGGCAGGACAGCTGCATGCCCAGGTACAAGAGAATGAGAGCTTGAGTCACCAGAACTTGGAGCAGGGGCAGCGGCTGCGGGTGCTGGAGCAGGAGGCCGAAATCTGGGGGAACCAGGAAGAAGAGCGCAGGAAGATCCTGGAGACCATGCAGAATGACCGTGCCACCATCAGCCGTGCGGTCTCCCAGAACCGTGAGCTCAAGGAGCAGCTGGCCGAGCTGCAGGATGGATTCATCAGGCTGGTGCGTGGCCCCATCTGGCTAGCCTGCCCTCCTCACTTGCTCTCTGGGACTTTGTTTCCCCACCTCTAAAACTGGGTGGGGTAGACCTCATGTGAAATGATACCAGAGCCCTGCTCCAATGTATGGTGGGAAGGAGGGGGATGAGTTTTCAACCTGCCTCCACCCATCCCTGCACCGTGGGAGGTAGACATCAAGTTCTGGGGTCTCCTTCTCTCTGTCCAGAGCAATGACAAAATGGAAATTACCACTGCACTACAGTCAGAGCAGCATGTGAAGAAGGAGCTGGCTAAGAAGCTGGGCCAGCTACAGGAGAAGCTGGGAGAGCTGAAGGAAACGGTAACCACTGCTCCATCTGAGAAGGGAGGGGAGGTGCCAGGGCAGGACAAAGGCAGCTCCAGCCTGGGGGACAGGTGACCCCAGAGGCCTGCAGAGCAGTCCTATGATTATTGCTTCCTGCCCTCTGACTTTAAGAGGTGGGTAGCCCTAGGCTTCTCCCAGGTCTGGACATAATCATCCCAGCTGGAGGCACTGAGTGCCCCTAACCCTAGGAGATGGTATGATGGGTGGCTCCTTAGATTCAGACTGGATTCTAGTCTCGCCTCCACTGGTCAATATTCAAATACTTTACATCTAGCTGGGCATGGTGGCTCACCCCTGTAATCCCAGCATTTTGGGAGAGTGAGGCAGGAGGATAGCTTGAGGCCAGGAGTTTGAGACCAGCATGGGCAACATAGCAAGACCCCATCTCTACAAAAAATTTAAAAATCAGCCAGGCATTGTGTTGTGTGCCTGTAATCCCACTACTCGGGAGGCTGAGGCAGGAGGATCACTTGAGCCCAGGAGTTTGAGGCTGCAGTGAGCTATCATGACACCACTGCACTCTAGCCTGGGTGACAGATTGAGACTCTGTCTCAAAAAAAAACAAAAACAAAAAACAAAAAACAAAAAAACCCCAAGCAAACAAAAGAAAAAGAAGTTAGCACTTTCCTCAGAGAGGTGTTGAGAGTTAAGTGATGCATGTAAAGTATCAGGCATTTAGTGTGCACTTAACAGATGCTTGCTGGTTGGCTCCCTTTGCTTTTCCTCCCATCGGTGGCCTAAAGTGTAAATGGTGGGAAAGAACGTTATGGGGTGTGAGGCTGGGTGAAGGAGTCATGGGGCTCTGTGCAAGGGAGACAGTCAGTTAGGCCTGGAGTGACGGGCCAGGGGCCTACACAGGCAGCAGAGCCCCACACTGCCCCCACTACCCTGTTTATGGGCTCAGAATCTGGAAGCAGGCCACCACCTGCCCTCACATCCAGGGTCTTCCTGCAGGTGGAGCTGAAGAATGAAGAAGCCAAGCATCTGCAGCAGCAGGTGGAACTGAAGAAGGAAGAAGCCAAGCATCTGCAGCAGCAGGTGGAGCTGAAGAAGGAAGAAGCCAAGCATCTGCAGCAGCAGGTGGAGCTGAAGAAGGAAGAAGCCAACAGTCTGCAGCAGGAGCGAGATCAGTATCTGATCTACCTGCACCAGTATGCGGCAGCCTATCAGCAGCATGTGGCTGCCTACCAGCAGCTGATCTCCGAGAAGGAGACCTTGCACAGGGAGTTCTTGCTGCAGACCCAGGCCATGGATCAGCTGCAGCAAGAGAAAGTTCAGGGCACAGTGGTGGCCGAGATGGCCCGCCAGGAGTTGAAGGAGACCCAGGTGAGGGAGTTGCTGAGGGCTGGGCCTTTGAGTGGGAGGACCTGGCAGCCTCTGTGCCTTCTCACCCTCTTTCCTGGCCCCTTAGGAGCGCCTGGAAGCCGCCAGCCAACAGAACAGGCAGCTCCAGGCCCAGCTGAGCCTAATGGCTGACCCTGGGCAGGGTACGTGAGATTGCTCACCTGGGCTGGAGGGTGCCTGTGGAGGGGGAGGGGACCTCTAGAACGGCTGGTGATTCTGTGGGGAGCGGCTGGCCCAGGTCACACAGGGAGGGAGGTGGGTCCACGCCACCTCCCTTGTTGGGTTGTCTGAGACCCCTCTGGCTGCCCCCAATAGATGGATTGGACAAAGAGGGAGCGAAGGAGGACAAGGGAGCTGAGAAGGAGACGCCTGAGAAGGAGGCGGCACTGGAGAAGGAGGAGAAGGAGAAGCCACCTGACGAGGAGCAGGTAGCTGACAAGGAGGAGAAGAAGCCACCTGACGAGGAGCAGGTAGCTGACAAGGAGGAGGAGAAGCCACCTGACGAGGAGCAGGTAGCTGACAAGGAGGGAGGAGCAGTACAAGGAGCAGGAGCAGGAGAAGCCACCTGACGAGGAGCAGGTAGCTGACAAGGAGGAGGTAGCTGACAAGGAGCAGGAGAAGCCACCTGACGAGGAGCAGGTAGCTGACAAGGAGAAGAAGACACCAGACAAGGAGGAGGTAGCTGACAAGGAGGAAGCTGAGACAGAGGAGGGAGCTGAGGAGGAGGAGGGACCAGATAAGGAGGCTGCTAGGCCCAAGCTGAGCATCCCGGAGGACCTAGAGAGTCGAGAAGACATGGTGAACATAACTCTTCTCGCCCCTTCTCCATCCCGCCTTTCCTGCCCCCTCTGTGGTCCCTCCCAGAGACCCTTGTGCTCTTGGTTTCCATGCCCTCTGATTTCTCTTGACACCCACCCCTTCCTTGGGAGCCAGTGGTCAGACACCATTCTCCTGGGAACAGCAGGTGTACTCCCTGATGCCCCGAGTGGGGAGGGATCCTCTCTGCTTCCCTTCCTCTATAAGTCCTGTGTATCGCCCCACAAGAACACACACTTTTTGCCTGCAGGTGGCATTTTTCAACTCGGCTCTAGCCAGTTCTGAGGAAGAGCAGGCCCGGCTGCGCAGGCAGCTGAGGGAGCAGAAGATGCGCTGCCTGGCTCACCAGGCAGCTCTGGCCCAGAAGCAGCCAGAGGCGGTGGCCCCAGCCCCTGGAATTGAGGGTGACTTTGTGTCTGGGGAAACCTACCGGGCCCTACAGGTGGACATGGAGAAACTTCAGGTGAGTGAGTCTCTCCTGACATGGGCCAAGAAGGGAGGGGGCAGGCAGGTTGCTGCCCAGACCTGACCTCATTATTTTGGCACCAGAATCGGTTTGTGGCACTCATGAAGGAGAAGGTGCATCTGAAGGAACAGGTAGACGAGCTGGAACATTGCTGTATCCAGCTGGCTGGAGAAACGGAAACCATTGGTGAGCCAGGCGGCCAGGGCCCATGGCAGGGGGAGCCGCCTGTAGGGTCGGCAAGGCCCTGGCATCTGAAGCCTGTCCTTTTGCAGGTGAGTATGTCACACTGTACCAATGCCAGAGGGCAGCGCTGAAGAAGCGGCAGCAGGAGAACGAGGAGTACGTCCGCCGCATGGCACAGGAAAAGGAGGATATGAAGGTAGGCCCAGGACATCTCCATGGGCATGGGCAGGGGTCGGGCTGGGCGCTGAGCACCTCTCCCTGCAGGTGAAGATGCTGGAGCTGCAGGTGCTGGTGATACAGCTTCTGAACGAGCGCAATGACTGGCACGACAAATTCCTGCCAGGTACCCACAGCCCAGCCGAGGGGCCCACTCCAGGGCCCTCAGCCCCCCAGGAGCTTGGAGCTCACAAGCAGGGTGGTAAGTAGGACCTTGGGCAGGGTGGGGCAGGAGCAGGGCAGCGCTGCAGGTGGCTCAGAGCCCTGCCCTTCTCTCCCCAAAGATTTTTATGAGGTGAGCCTCACCAACAACGCCAACAACGTGGAGCCCACACAAGGAGAGTCCAGGAAGGGGTCTTGTCCTGAGAACCAAACTGCTCAGCAGATCATGCAGCTGCTTCATGAAATCCAGCAGCCCCATGATGAGACAGGCCTGGGCATCAACCCCTGCCTCCCCTTATTCTACCGGAATAAGGAGAAGAACCAGTTCAAGATCTGGATCGCCTAAAAGTCTTACGATGTCAGCAAGGCTTGGAGAAGTGGTGCTGCCCCCACCCCATCCCCGCCATTCCCAGCCACCACTTTCTCCTTTGATTAGAAAGATAAGACCCCTAAGCCTAAGACTAAGTCCTAATTTTTTGATTATTCTCGGGTGACCATCTTAGCAGTATTGAAAAAAATGAAATCATTTCCCTTCTTAGAAAGATAAAAACAAATTTGAGGGCAGCAGGAGAGAAAAAAATTACAAAAAACAAACATAGAAAAATTATTTCTCTTCATACCTGGATTTATAAATGGATTATTTCCCTACATAGATGGATTAAATGATTTAGATTATATCCCTGCTTAGAAGGAAAACACGAATTTGGGGGCTGGAGGAAAGAGGCAAATTAGAAAAAACAAAAACAGAAAAAAAGAACAAAAATTGAAAAAAATTTTTTCCCTTCTTAGCCAGTTTGAAAAGTAAATTTAAATTATTTCCTTTCATACCTACATTTCAAAAATGGGATTTTTCCTTTCTTAGAAGCATGAAAACAAAATTGGAGACTGCAGGACACAACAAAATTAGAAAGGAATAGAAACTGCAAATGAACATAGAAAATAAATTTTTTCCCTTCTTAGCTGTATTTTAAGAATAAAATTAGATTATTTTCCTCCATAGCTGGATTTTTAAGTAGATAAAAAAAAATTTAGATTATTTTCCCTTGAAAAATAAAAAATTAAAAAAATTAAAAAAATTAAAATATCTTTCCCCATGTGGGGGCAGAAAAAAAAGATTATTTCCCCTTGTTAGCAGCATAAAAAAAAAAAAAAGATGGGCGGGTGGGAGGAAAAAAAATTTTAAAAATAAAAATAAAAAAAATGACTTCCCTTGATTATTTCCCATCACAGATGGATTAAATAATTTAAATTATATCCCTTCTTAGAAGGAAAAAGACAAATTTAGAGGCTGGAGGAGAGAGGCAAATTTGAAAAAAAAACCGAAAAAAGAACAAAAATCAAAAAAATTATTTCCCATCTTAGTTTGAAAAATAAATTTAAATTATTTCCTTTCATACCCACATTTCAAAAATGGGATTTTTCCTTTCTTAGAAGCATGAAAACAAAATTGGAGACTGCAGGACACAACAAAATTAGAAAGGAATAGAAACTGCAAATGAATATAGAAAATTTTTTCCTTTCTTATCTGGATTTAAAACAAATTTAGTGTATTTCCCTTCACAGCTGGATAAAAATTGGATTATTTCCCTTCTGACGTAGTTAAAAAAAATTTATATTATTTTCCTTCTTAGATGGATAAGAAAAAACTTGACTGGATTGTATCCCTTCTGAGCTAGAGTAAAAAAATTGGATTAGTTTCCTTCTTAGCCAGATCAAAAAAAATTTGTTTCTGGATTATATTGTTCTAGAAAAATAAGGAGCCAGAACCTCATAAATTTTTTTTTTTTTAAGGAGGCTGCCTCTGGGGACAAGCAAGAGCTCCCTGGTAGCCTCCTCACACCCACCTACCCCCATTCCCTGCCCCCCAAGCAGTCCTTTCCTGGGGGCGTCCATCCTCTCTGTGAGAGGCACTCAGAGCACAGCGGGCAGCACCCTCTCCAGCTTTGCTCGGCCAGGACACACGCCTGTATATATCATATGTGTAATACTTTGTATATTCGGGGGTAGGGCCGCCCCCCTGTATCATACTGGAGTTTGGAGCTGGCAAATGGGGATGAATCTAAAGGCAAGACCTTTAAAAAGAAAATTGTTTTTTGGATTATTTCCAGGTGACCTTATTAGCTGGATTTTAAAAAATTGTATTATCTTCCATATCTGGATTTTTAAAAATTTGGATTATTTTGCTCTAGAAAAATAAAAAGCCAGAAGCTCATAAATTAATTTTTTTTTAAGGAGGCTGCCTCTGGGGACAAGCAAGAGCTCCCTGGTGGCCTCCTTGCCACCCTCCTCCCCAAGGAGTCCTTTCCTCAGGGGCATCCATCCTCTCACAGAGGCACTTGGGGCAGGACAGCGGCCAGCACCCTCTCCAGCTTTGCTCGGCTGGGGCTAACTTGGCCCGGGCAGAACACACGCCTGTATATATTGTATGTAGCATTTTGTATATTCGGGGGTAGGGCCGCCCCCTGTATCATAGGGGAGTTTGGAGCTGGCAAATGGAGAGTAGGTCTGAGGCCAAGATAAACCTTTTAAAAAAAAATGGGAGGAGGTTCTAATAATTATTTGGGGCTGGGAAACTTATTTATTGATATCACAGTACAGAGGGGAGGTGGCTGTGGCACCCTGGTGATGCGGCTCCTGTTTATCTTGCTTTTTATTTCGGAATAAATGGATTTAGCCATACTGCTTGGCCTTGTGTGTTCCTTTTTGTTACTGGGTCCTGGCGTCTGTGCCACTGAAGAGCCAGGAGAGAGCAGGCTTCTGATTGTTCAGAGCCCCAGAGCGTCTGAGTGTGTCCAAGGGGGCTGTTGGGGACCTTCCAGGCCTATCACCTGGGTGCTGCTTGGTGAAGCCTGGGGGACTCCAGCGGACTGCCACAGTGGGTGGGGAGCAGTCCTGCTCTGATGGCCAACAGGCTCAGGAACCTGATGTAACAATTTGAGGGAACGCAGGGTGTCAGCCCAGGCGTCTTCCATTCCATCCCTCCACCCCCTCGCCTGTGTGGGCCAGGTGGCCTGTTCCTCCTGTTTCTGTCCATCCAGGGCACCAGCCCCAGCCCCAGGTCCTCCCGCCAGGCTGAGCTCATGGCCCTGCTCCCTAGTGGTCAGAGTGGGGTTCACAGGATGAAGATGAGCTAGCTCCACGTGCTTTCCAAGGAGGCCTTGTAAAGGATGTGGCCTCTTCACCACTCCTGACAGCACCGTAGCAGTGGATGGGCCTTTCCCCACCCCTACAGCCCGATGTTTAAACCTTCACCTCCCCCTGAGCTCCAGAGAAAACACAAGCCAGCAGAGGACACATCATTCCTGTCATCCAGAAGTGGGTTTTATTCTCAGCCGAGAGACAGCAAGACTGGTAGCATCAGACCACACGGCTGCCTGTTCAGCACCCCCATGCTTCAAGGGGAGGGACGGGAGGGCTGGCTGTCCACAGGCGGGGCATGACAGGAAGGCTCACTGGATGTGGCACACTTTGAAGCGGGGATGTCAGGGGACAGCGTTCCCTTGTAGTTGGGCCACAAGACTTCACGAGGACAGCACAGTGATTGATTCCCAGCACTAGAGGCGAGGCTGTCGGCCATATATATGTGTATATATATGCATATTTATAGATATTTATAGAACAGGGCAGGAGCAATACCACAGAGGGGGCACAAGTTTTCACCAACATCACACCTGGATGTGTCAGCTCACCACTATAACAGACTAAGTCACGGATGAAGAGGGGTGGCTTTGGGTCTGGGGGAGCCAATGGTAAGTCACAGAACAGCCATCCAGGTAGGCTTGGAAGGGGAAGTCTCCGAGGAAGAGGAGGGATCTGGTTAGAGTTCGAAGGGGGGCCTAGGGCTCTCAGGACGGGATGGACTTGCCTGACCCGATCGGCTGGCAGTTGGAGAGAAAGCAAAGAGAAAACGGGAGAGAGAAAGCAAGGAGAGAGCTGGTAAGGCAAGTGCAGTCGCCCCGCCGGGCCCGGCAGTGGAGGTAGGGGACAGGGGAAAGACACAGGTGTGTGTGTGGGCGAGGTTCCTCGGAGAGAGGGGCCACACGGGAAAAGGGAGGAAGGGAGGAAGATGGAGGGAGGCGCAGGAGACAGGCGGGTGGATGGGCCGGAGCTTCACAGGTAATCCGGGTAGGGGCTGCAGTGGCCTTCCCCGCCCCATGCACACCGGCCTCTCACACATCACTCAGGCAGTACACCCACAGTTGCACACACGTACTCAGCCTCGTTGGGCTTCCCTCTTCTCTGGTCACCCTGTCTTCCAACCCACTGGCCCAGGGCCACCCCTAGGCTTCGGGAGCCCCACACAACAGCCACCAGGCCTGATAGAGAAAGAACGCTGCTTGAACCAGGAGGGTGAAGCTAACAGAAATGGCTGGAGGGAGCACTGGAGGCCCCTCTGGGCAGTCAGAAAGCCCAGGGGCCCTCTGAAGGGACCCTGGGGGAGGAAGGGAGGGCAGGCAGCCGGATGCCAGTGGCCACAGACTTATAAGTCTAAGAGGGGAGCCTCAGCTGGTCGGGGGACTGCAGGTCGCGTAGGTGAGGCTGGGCCCTTCCTGCTGGGGAGAAGCAGAAGAGCGAGAGTCAGTGGCCGGGGAAGAGTGGCGGGTGTGCTCACTGGCGGAACCCAGGCTGCCCAGACCAGCAGCCGTTGTTGCCCCCTTGGCTGAAAAGTGCTGGGGTCTTCCCTAGGACTAACAGGCCAAGGCGCATGAGCTCGAGGGCTGGCTATGGTGCTTCAAATGGGGCCAAGAACGCTATCTTCAGTCACACTCGGGCGTGTGTGATACTGAGGAGGTAGCGAAGGGGGCTGTGTGTCCCTGCCTCGCCTGTGAGGTGTGGCATGAGCTGACGGTGTGAATAGGACTCCCAGGCTTTCAGAAATCCTCAAACAACCACAGCCTCCACCCCAGATCACTGGTCGACTGCCAGCCTGATTAAGGAGGCAGGACCCCTTTTTTTTTTTTTCAGACCCCTAAGGAGGAAGGGAGGCAGGACCCTGACCGTGGCCCCTGCTCTGCCAGAGCTCCCAGGCTGGGAGCTGGATCCCTGCCCCAGCAGCACGGCTCAGCTTGGGCAACTGGTGCAGCACACCCAGGATGAAGTTCAAAGGCCTCTGGCCGCCTCTGAGTCCAGCCCCACACACAACCCCCTCCAAGCTCCCAGCCCCTACACCCTAAACCACGAGCTCCCTGCCCCCTCTGACGGCTCCAGAGAGCACCCATGTCTGGCTGCTTGGGTGTGGGGTCTGTCCCAAGAGCCCCCAAGCTCAGCCATGGAGGCCTTGGGCAGTGGCACCGAGTCCCCTGAGTCCCGAGGTTCGCTGGGAAGAGAGGAGAGAGCTAGCTGGCAGGAGGACGGAAAGAGGAAAGAGGAAGTCTGGAGCTGCAGAAGGGAGGGGTGGGGAGCCTGGCTCTGAGGTCCTGGGTGCACCCCCCAGTGTGGAGCTGGTGCAGCGGGGCAGACACACTGTTCATGCAGCAGGCGGAGAGGCATATACCTACCGTGGCTGACGCTCCTCAGGGGTCACTGATAGTGATTCTGAAAGACAGCACGAAATCAACATGGCAGTTCACACGCACGGGTGGGGCAGGCCTGGGGGTGGGGGACACGCACACGCACACGCCCGGGCGTGCACACACATGCTGTGAGGCCCCAAGGCCCCGCATGCACACACTAACACACATGCCCACAAATAACACGCATACACCTTCCTCCCCTGCACCTCCCAGTGCCCCGCACCCTCACTGGCCGGCGCGTGCAGCACGGATCTGGGGCATGCAGCCACTCAGCACACTGAAGCACACGCGTGGGCTGAGTCACAACACGGAAGCTCGCCCGCACACAGAGGCATTTGCACCAGCTCCCTGGACACTCATGCCTGGCGTGCTCAGAGGACCACCCATGCTGCTCCATAGAGACAGCGCTTGCTTTCTAGGGTCCAGCTGTCACTTCTCTGCCCAAGAGCCTTCCATGGCTCCCTACTGCCTACAGCATTGAGCCCCAAGAAGTCAAACTCTTCTGTGGACTTTGAAAGCTCTCCAACCTGCCCCTCTACTCACAGAACTCTTCTTCATTCCATCTGTATGCTTTTCTGGCCAGCGGCTCTCCTCAGCACAGCCTACACTACTCCTTTGCCCACATGCCCTCCTGATTCCTGCCCACCTGAGCCTTATCCCAATCACGTCCCGGAACTCACTGAAAACAGGCAGCCCTAAGGAAGCTCCCCAAGAATGCTCTCTTCCCCAAGGCAGGGCCATGACTTGCTAAATCTTTCCCGTGTGTTAGCAAGTCTGAAGTCAGAGTAGGTAGCAAATCTTACAGTTCTCATATGTCACACCTCAGCATAGACTTGGGAATGTTGAATAATACCCTTAAGAGACTGAACTCACATTGGCAGTTAGCAAAGTGCTTCTATAGCCACAATTGCGTTAACACGGCATCCCTATAGCCATTATCTCCCTCGATCTCCACACCAACCCTGGGAGAAAGGCAGAACGTTATTTGGTAGAAGGGAAAGTGAAGCCCTCAAGGGGAAATGACTTGCCTAAATGCCCTGGGTGAACCAGCATCTTTA
Source organism: Daubentonia madagascariensis (assembly GCA_023783475.1). Classification (NCBI taxonomy): domain Eukaryota; kingdom Metazoa; phylum Chordata; class Mammalia; order Primates; family Daubentoniidae; genus Daubentonia; species Daubentonia madagascariensis. The sequence continues at coordinate 5,929,521 of JAKFHU010000776.1, forward strand.
GACTCCCAGTCCAGTGCTCTTGCCCAATACCATGCTGCCTGCCTTTACCCAGCTGCTATGGTCAGATCACCATAGAGCAAGCCCCATGCCTGGTTCATTTTGATTTACGGAGGCTAGACCCACAGCCCTACCCTCCAGCCATCTGGAAACATAAACAGATGCTGTTGTTTTGATGTGTTCTTCCTCAAGGATCCGTGGCCAGTGGAAACAGGGCAGACTGAGTTAGATATCGAAGTAAACTTCCTTGAAAGAGGGTCACGGATTAAGAGGGCAAAGCCAAAGGATGAAATAGAATCCTGTTCCCTGGGAATCTCTGGGAATGTGGGCAGCCTTCACCCACTCCTGCCCCGGCCCCCACCCCCACCACAGTGGTCCAGCCAGGGTCAGGGGCAGGGGAAAGGAAAAAAGCCATCAGATCGCCCATGGCTCCCAGACCTTTTCCCCAGCTGCTCCCTGTCCTACCCCATGCCTGGGTGCCATTCTTACACTTTCACACCGGTGTGCACGCCCACACGCACATCACACATCTTGCTGACCATACAGTCACAGCCTGGCCTCTTCCTGTGGGCCAGTGGCTAGACACTCCCTGGGACTGCTCGAGAGTCAGGACTGGGAAGCAGGGGTAGTTACATCAGGGTAGCCCTGAGTGTAACTGAACGAAAGCCACACATCCAGAGAGGGTCTGCTTCAGACCCTCAGACCTGAGGTAGGCTCCCCAGGGGCTGCGAGAGAAGTTGAGGACGGAATGGAGAATGGAGGAGACCGAGAAGGGGAAAGGAGGAGGAATGCAGTGTGTGGAGGCCAAGAGTTTAAAAAAAGCGCCATGCAAGTGCTGGGGAAAAGGGGGCAGGTGGGATGAGGCCCACAGCCCCCTCCCCAGAAACGACCGCCTCCGGGACTCAGTGCTCCCTGGGGAGCAGGCTCCGCCAGCCCTCGGCCACACGTCCGTGACTCTGGCAGCCACGGTCAGAGTGCCAGTTGAGATGGAGAGGGCCGGTTCTGGCGGCCAAGTCCGGTGCCCTCGAATCCGGCCCCACCTCCCTCTCGGCCACGGCCGCCTGGCGGCCTCTCCAGCCGCCTTCAGCCCCTACTCACCTGGGAACCCCGGGCGGGGCGCGGTTGGGGCGCGAGGGCACCTGGGGGGGAGGACCGAAGGGGTCAGGGGAAGCCCCCGGCCTGGAGGGCACGGGGGGCGCCCCCCCCAGGGCGGACCCAGCAGGCGGAGGCCCAGGAGCAGGGCCCCGCGACCCGGGCCGGGCTGGGGGCACGGCGGGGGCTCGGCGCTGCGGCGTGGGGCTGGACGTGGGCGACCTGCCGGCGACAAGGAACCGAGCACAAGGAAAGGAGAGAGGTGAGCGGCTCCGCCCCAGCCTGAGGCCCCGCCCCCAGCCCGGTGCCGGCCACGCCACGCCCATGCACGCAAGCCCCTCCCCGCCGCCCCCTAGGTGGTCGCCGGATTTCAAGCCCCGCCCCCAGCGGCGCCAACTTTCCAGCTCCACCCCGCCCCGCAGCCAGCGCTCCACGGCAAGCCCCGCCCGCGACAAGCCCCGCCCCTTCCTCTCTAAGCCCCGCCCCTCGCTCCAGGTGGGAGCCGCCCGGGTGACACGGGCGCGCCACTGCCCGGTCCCGGCACTCCTCCCGCGGGCCCCGGGCTGGGGGGCTTTGGGGCCGTGGGGGCCGGCCCTGGTACCTGCGTCCGGCCGGTACGCTCTGCACCTGCAGCCAGGAGTCGTCCACGGGCGGGGGCATGGGCGTGCTGACGGTGGTCGTGTTGATGTCGCCGATGATGCCGAGCGCCTCCTTCAGCGCGTGGTACATGCGCAGCATCTCGTCGCGCCGCTGGGCCTGCTCGGCTGATTCTTCCATCAGTGTGTTCTGGTCCCCGCACGAGTACAGGTTGGCCAGCAGCTCCGAGAAGATGAACTCCTTCGTCTGCGGGTGGGCGAAGAGGGGAGAGGACTAGGACCTGAGGCCTGTGCCACCCTCTCCGCCCCGCCTGGCCCTACTGGGACTGTGCGCTGGACTTGGGAGCATGGAGTTCGGGGTTGCAGGCGCGGCTCTAACACCACCTAAACTTGGAGATCCCCCCACGCTGCCCTTTTCTCAGATGGTGCCACTGAGGTCCAGAGAGGAAAAGTCACCTAAGGTGACCTGGGAGGAGACTCAGGACCTATCATGTCACCAGGACACCTGTCTACTCAGCTTTTTGAGTCTTGGTTTCCTCATCTGTAAAATGGGGTAATTACACTCTTTCCAAGGACTTGCATGTTCCTCTGAACCAAAATTAGGAAGATGACGGTTTAAAATGGTCTGAACCCTTGAGAAACGAGAGTAACAGCTGTAAACGTGAGCTTGGATTAGGGGAAATATGAGTCTCTGTGAGTAGGGGTGCATTGATATTCTCCTTCCTAAGGTGTTAATCAGCCCTGCCCAGGTTCTGGGACATTGATGAGAGATGCTGAGGTTTTTTAAACCCTAGACCCAAGTATCATTTATTAATTGTTTAAATATATGTTCAGCACCTACTATGTGTCAGGCACTGTGTTTCTACACACTTTATATGCACTTAATCCTCAACTCTATTATTATCCATATATTACATATAAGGAAACAGGCTGAGAGAGGCTAGTTCATTTGCTCAAAGTCACACAGAGAATTTGTGGCAAAGCCAGGATTCAAACCCAAGTCTACTTCCCTGGGGGCCATGCTTTTTCACTAAGCCACAGGTGATGGTGGTGCTGTGAGGTGTGCATTTCAGAGCATGGTCTGGGGTTCTCAAAACATACAGATTCCTGGCCCCTCTCAGAAGACATTTCAGCATGTGTGGAACAACTTGGGTATGTGAATCTACTTTTTTAACTGTAAATCCCATGAAATCTAAATTCAGATGAAGAAATGCCAATAAAAACTTAATGTCTGAATTGGATTTGGAAAATTTAGTATAAAAAATCTTGTTAATTTTTTAGATTGAGTAAATGTTAAAAAGATAATATTTTGGATATATTGGGTTAAATAATTTTTAGATTGAAAAGATAGTATTTTGGATATATTAGATTTAAAATATATATTATTAAAATTATTTTAGTTTCTTATTTTAACATGGCTACTAGGAAATATAAAATTACAGACTAAGCCTATGTTACATTTTTATTAGACAGCTCTGGTCTGGACTATGCCTCCCTCCCTGGACCTGGTCCCATAGGGCTGGCCAGCATCTCCCCCGGGCAACCTGGCTTCCTGCCTCCCTGGTCCCACAGGAGCACCCTGCCCACATGTGATGGTGCACGCACATTGTTGATCATGAGATGCATGATGGTCTTGGGCATGAGGTCCCGCACGGTCTTGTTGACAATGGCCATGTATGAGTCCACCAGGTTCCGGATGGTCTCCACCTGCCGTTCCAGCTGTGGGTCCATGGAGTGCATGAAGTTGTCTGAGCCGTTCTCCTCAGTCTCGCTGGCCTGCCATCAGGAACAGAAGGGCATCAGGGTGGCCAGGCCATGCACCAGGCTCCAGGCACCCTCAGGATCTCAGCCCCTCCAAGGGTGCCTGGAACACTGCTAAGGCACAGAGAGAAGCAACTGGCCTGAACATACAGACACCCAGCTCCCCACAGGTTCTAGAGGGTCTCAGTTCTCTGCCATCCCTGAGCCTCGCAGGACCCCAGACTCCTCTCATTTAGCCTTATCTTAGCTCTGACTCCAGTGCCTAGAAATTGCCTCAGTTTCCCAATCCAGAAATTAGAAAAGGACATCTCCAAGGTCCCTTGCTTGAAGACCTGGCCAGAGCTGGTGCTAGGCTGGAGATGCCTAGCAGGAGGCAAGAGAGGGGCACACTCACTTTCTCCTTGTCCTGGGAGGCCCACACCAGAGCCACAGAGGCCACCACACCAGCGTTGCCACCGCCGCCGCCACCAGGGAGCACAGCCAAAGCAGACACACACACAGAGAGAAAAGGGGGAGGGATTGAGTGAACCTGGGACACTGCACCCCAACTCTAAGGCAGCTCCAGACATTGCCACAATGCAAAAGAGGAGAAAAGAGAAGGCAGTCACAAGAAACCACCATCGTAGGAAGGGGGTGCAGGAAATGCTATCTGTGGCGGAGAAGAGGACACCTAAAACTGCCACTGGGGAAGGATGGGAGGACCAGAAGGCTTAACTCTGATCCCACCCCAGGGCAGGTAGCAGGGAGGATTCCTGCTATTTCTGAGCCAAATAAGGGCTCAGAAACATGGCATGACTTGGCGTCACTGAGGATGGTGCCCTGGGGCCCCCTTCCATCCCCTTCCTGTGCTGACACTCACCCCAACACGCTCTGGGTACACGCCAGCCCTCAGGAAGGAGGCCTTCCAGCTGTCCACCTCCTCCTGTGTCTCGCAGGCCAGCTCCAGCTGCCGATAATCCTTGTAGACATTCCTGCAAGATGGGGCAGGCAGTAAGGGGAGATGGGGCAAAGCCCCACCCTCCTTGCGGGTTAAGGTCATGCATGGACTTGACTTTGGTGTCCTGGGGTCCAGTCCTGCCTTCCTCATTTCCCAGCTGTGTGACCCTGGGCAAGACCCTTCCTCTCTCTCAGCCTTAGTTTCCTCATTTGGAAGATGGGTTAATAATAATTCCTGCCTCTTGGGGTCATTGTGGGGAGTCAGTGAAGTGAGCAGTAAAATGCTTAGAAAGGGACTGAACCCTCAATAAAAGGGACATCCATAAGACAGTGTAGCCCTGGGCTTGGATCCCAGACTCCCATCAGCTCCTTCCCTTGCTCTCTGAGGTCTCTCCTGATGGCAGCTGTATTGAATCCTCATCTCTGAGTAGGAGACAGCCCAATAGAGTCAACCTTGGATTGAGAGGTGAGGGGCCTGGTACTGCCACTGGCCCCACAGGACACTGAGCAACAGAAGAGGACCAGGTCTCACTAGGGCTCTTCTTTGTCCCCAGTGCCTGGCAGAGTGTCTCATGCAGAGCAGGCGCTAAACAAGTGACTGTGGGAAGGAAGGAAGGAAGGAGGGAGGGAAGGAAGGCAGCAGGGAGGGAGGGAAGAGGGAGGGAAGGGAGGAGACCTTGACATGATGTCTAGCATAGAGTAGAAACTCAAAAAATATCTGTCAAATGATGGCTTGCTATGGGCTTGAGGCAGGTCCCTCTTCTCCCTGGATCTGTGTACCCAGTTTCTACTCAGTGGGGGTGGTCTGGGGCTAGCAGGGTCTGGGGCTCCAGCAGCCCCAGCCACGGGCAGGCAGGCACCTCTGCTCCGTGTTAAAGAGGGCAAAGATATGCTTGCTCGACATGAAACCCTTCTCCACGTCCCGCAGCTTGAGGTTGTCCACAGACAGCATGTATTTCTTCTCTTTCTCCTGGGGGTGGAGGTAGGAAAAGTAGGTGAGGTTGGCACTGTTCCCTGCCACGCCTCACTCCCTAAGAGTGCTCCATGCTATGTGCCTGGGGCTGTGGACCCCCAGAGTGGCCTGGGGCTTCTGGGCACCAGCCCCCTCCCACTGCATAGGTGCTGCCTGATAAAAACCCGGCCATAGAGCCCTAGGTCTGCAGGGCACCACTGGCCCCCAATAGCGGTCAAGCCAGTCCTGCCACCTGTGCATATGTGCCAGAGCCCAAGGGGCTGGCGAAGGGTGGTAAGGCTTAGTGTGGCTCCCACAGTCCCTCCCCAAGCAAGTCCTGGATACAAGCCAGGCTGGCCCCGGGCAGGGACTGCACACTCAGGCCCCTCTCGCCCCCAGCCTGGCCGCCTCTGACTTCATTTCCTGACTGCAGAGACCAGAAAGGGGGGGCCATCAGCCCCGGCAGCTTCAAAGGGCCAGCTCAGCCCACTCCCCCAGCCACCCATGTGTTAGCAATCAGGCACACAGCACAAGCCTGGAGATGGTATGTCTGTGTGTGCAACATGTGTGTGGTTGTGTGTTTGTGCCAACACATGCATGCCTGAGTACATATGCTATCACCACTGTGTTTGTGTGTTCATGTGCCTGTATTGCATAGATGTGTGTGTGCACACATGTGTCTGGGGAGGTGCCCAACCCAACCATGTGTCAGTGTGAGCATGTTTGCATATCAGTATGGATGTGTGCACACTTTGCAGATGTGTGTGGCAATTGTGAATGCCTACAAGTTTGCATGGACATGCCTGTGGGACTTGTACTGTAAGTACACATACTTACCTGCATATAGTTTGTGCAATGGGCTATATATGTTTGGTTTATCTAGAGTTGTCTTTGAGGAGTCATGTGTATCTGTGCACAGGCACGTGGGGTGCTAGGTGCATGTACACATGTGTGTATGCTTGGTGTGGGCTGACATGTGTCCGTAGGCTGCTGTGTCCCAGGGAAGGGGTTCAGGGATCTGGGGAGGAGATACCCTGGGATGGAGCTCCAGGAGTGGGGAGGAGTTTCTGCCTCTTGGCACACTTGCCCACCCAACCTCACAGGACCCATGCTGGAGTGGGGGTCTGTGTGGGTCTCAGGGACTTAGAGGGCTGGGGCATGAGCCTCGCCTAGGATCTCAAGTGGGGGGCTGGGTTTAGGGGGGTCTTGCTCCCTGCTCCTGGCATCATCCTGCCCACCCCTCTCCACCCCCCACACCCGCCTGGCCCATGCAGCCACATAAAGCCCTCTTTATGCCAGGCGGGTGGCCGGGAGCCCCAGAGGGCGGCTGGGGGAGGAGAGGAGGAAGTTGCACACATGGCCAGGGAACATCTGGAACCGTTCAAGGGAGGCCCCGCCGCCACCCGCCCTGTGCTCTGGGGTTGGACACTAGGTAGGAGCGGCCTCCTCCCCGCTTTCCTGCCGGCCAGCCCCCTCCCCAGGCCCCTCCTTCCCGGCCCCAGCTCCCGCTCACCCCTGCCACGTCAAAGGAGGCAGAAGGGGAGTTGGGAGCAGAGAGGGGACCACGGGCTGGCTGGGCTGGGGCTGGGGGGACGCTGGGGCTGGGGGGGTCCTCGGATCTCCAGGGGATGGGGCTGAAGCTCCTACCGGACGGATAGACACTGCTGCCTGGATGGACCAGAGGACACCTCCACTCCGTCTACCCAGTGTTTAGACTATCTGTTCAGGACTCCCAAATTGTACAGTAGTCTGCACATTGGTTAGGCTGGGCTGGGTTAGACCCTCAGTACCGCCGCTGGAGAGCTGGATCGACCCCCGCCCGCCATCCCAGAACCGGAGCCTGGAGCCGGGGCAGGGAGCTTGGGGGGCACAGGGTGGGCTGGGAGGAGGCACAGAGGGATGGGGTATCACCCTGCTATGCGACTGGTGGGGGGTAATGGTGATGAGGGGAGGGTGGCAGAGAAAGACTGAGAAGATGGGGGGCCAACCGGGACTGGGGATGTCAGCAGCCGCCTGTTTGCCCAGAGCGCCTCCCTCACCCCCAAAACCCAGGGGCTGGTGGCCGGGTGGAGGAGGGGGACAGACCACTCTACCCCCAGCCTGGACCACCTCCATGTCCCCATCAGTCCTAGTGTAAAAATCCACTCACACTCAACACACATGCACCTCGACACACACCCCTGAGCTCAGACACACACATTAGCACACCCAAACTTTAAATCTCACATCCATGCCCCAAACACACACACACACAAGTGCGTGCACACGTACCCAGGCACACATACCCTTGCAATGGAACCCCCCTCCTCCCCATCCTCACGTCCCAAATCCATACACGTCTTCTCCAATATCCCACACTGACACCCTCCATCCTCACGCCTCCTCCCTCCACACCTACACTTACACCCCAAGCACAGGCACACACACATGCTGCCCCCAAACGCAAATACAGACCCGCACAGTCCAAACACACCTAGACCTAGACACTTATACCCCAAACACACTCTCCTACAAAACACCCACACACAAGATCCATAAACCATACGCACCCCCACGCACGTACACGCCCCCCTCGCAGCACCCACCGCCCACGCCCCACTCCCACCTCCCCGCATATAGAACCAGAGCCGGTTTTCACACACGACTAAACTCCAATGTACACAAAAGCTCAAAAAAGACCCACATGCCTAGGTACGAGGACAGGGGACCCCTCTCAGCTACACTCCCCTCGCACCCCAGGGTAGCCAGTCTCGGGCCCTCAGCTCCAGGTCACCCACCCCCCTGGCCCTGTGTAAGGAGCCTCAACATAAGGGTGCCAGGCCCATGGGGGTGTCAAGGGAGCCTGCCGCGGTGACAGAGCAGGAAGCAAACCCCCTGCACCCCGCGCTACCTCACGCTCCATCCTTTCCAGGGGCCCCCATGCTTGGGGAGAGGCCAGGGTTGGGGTAATGAGGTCCAGATGGCTTGGCGCCCCCGCCAGTGACGACAGAGGGCCCTGCCCAAGGTGGGGAGATGGGGCCCCTGCCTGGGGCAGACTTGAAGGAGACAGGGACCTAGGAGTGGGCTTGGAGACCGAAATCACAGGCCCCCACCCAGAGCCCCTCTCCCCCGTGGAGAGTGCCCTAGCCTCCAACAGCCCCCTCAGGAAGAAGTGGGTCCTTTTCCCCACTCCTTGGCCAGCTGGAGTTCATTACCACAAGCCCACCCCCAGCCCTCCCCATTCTCTCTGGTCACCTCTGGAATCCAGATGTGGAAGCCAAATAGACTCATTCTTAAAGGAGACCAGCAACAGGGGAGGGAGGTGGCAGGGGGCTTCTGTGTGCCCTAGTGGGAGGGGAGGGGTTTCGTGTGGTGGCTCTGCCGGGCACTGTCACTCCTTGGCCCTAGGCCTGGAGGCGCTCTGGGCACTTCCCTTGGACTGCAGGGCTCTAGAGGACTGGGGCGCAGGGGTTAATCGGGTGTCTGGCAGCTGGACTCGTGTGTGTCATGGGCCTGTGGGGGCCACGGAGGAGGCGGCACGCCCTGGAGCGGGAAAACAGGAAGGCCGCTGGGCCGCAGGGTCAGGGAGGGGCACCTAGCGCCCCTGCCCACCCTCTCCAGGGCGCTCAGCCCCAAGCTCCCCAAGCCACCTTCTCCTTCCAACTTGGGTGAGAGGGCACCTCCCCAGAGCCCCCAGGATTGCTTGCCTCTGACCCTTGCCTCCCACCTCCCCCCATGGGTCTTTAATGGGACTTTTTAAAGCTCCTTTTGCATGGTCTGGTCTACTCCAAACCCATGATAGGGTCTGAGCCTGACTCTGGCCACCAGCCCAGCCCCGTGACGACCAGTGGCCCTTTGCTTACCTCGTCATCCTTGTACCAGGACAGATTCTCAGCAGTCAGCACAAACCAGTACTCCTTGGAGCCCCCTTTCATGATGCCGATGTTGTTGATGGTCAGCCAGCCCTTCCGGATGACCTGGGGGGCAGGGGGGCAGTGGGCAGGGGTGAGCTTCCCCGGGGAGGGTGGAGTAGGCAAAGAGAGGCATTCAAAAACCCACCCCTCCTCCAACACTTGGAGGCCCAGCTGGTAGGGGACGGTGGGGGCCAGACCTGCCCTGGCTTGAACCACAAGCGGACAGAGTGGAAGACAGAGGAAGGCAGAGGTCTGCCCAGGATAAAGAACCTTCTGATAGAGCTATCCAAGTAAGGGACTGGCGACCTTGAGAGGGGATGAGCTCCCCATCGCTAAAAGTGTGCAAGCAGAGTTTATGTGGCTGATTGCAGGAGACAACTCTGAATGTCTTTTAAGCTTAAGGTCTAATCTATTCTAAGACTTGTTTCTGACCCCGGGGACTTTTCACATGCTGCTGTTGCCTCTGCCTAGAAAGGCTTCTCCTTCCTTTGTGCCTGGTAAATTCCTACTCACCCTTTGGGTATCAGCTCAGAATCCCCATTCTCAGGCAGGCTCTCCCTGGCCTCCAATATAAATCAAGATCCCCATAATAATCTTTAATCACTCCCTTAAGTCGTCTTCTGTAACAGTGACTATGATTTAAAATTAACGTGTGTGTGTGTGTGTGCGTGAGATTATCTGTTGATGCAGCCTCCTCTGCTAAATTATGACCTCTCTGGGTCACCAGTACGTCCCAGCTCCTTGCAGAGTGCTTGGCAGACAGTAAGTGATCAATAAATACTTGTGGCCTGGATAAATAGATGCTGCACTAGTATGGTTCTAAGAGTCTTTGGCCCCAGGTCCCCCGGGGCAGGAGAAAGGGCTGAGCCATCAATGCCCAGGCTGACTAGCAAGCAAAAGTCCCTTTCCATGGCAGGAAGTGGTTGTCCCCAGGACTGTCCTGAGCTGTGGCCACCGAGCAGGGCCTGTGGCTTCTGCTCCAAAGGCAGGGTCACTGGCCAAGGAAGGCCTGGTGGTGGGTCCAACCGAGAGGATGATGGAGCTGCTTCTGTTTCCTTCCCTGGGCCTCACTGCCCTGGCTTCTCCTCTGAGCATCCAGAGAAGACCCAAGGAGGCCTGGGCTGGAAGCAAAGCCCTCTAGGGCCAGGCTTGCTTCTGGAGCCCTCCTTACCCTTCTCTGGCTTCCCCAAGAACCTTGCTGAGAACCCAAGCTGCACAGCCAATCAGCAGCTGAGCTGAGGGTAGACCATAGCTGTCTTCCCCAGTTAATAGGGACACGACAGCCAGGCATCCCGCCATCCCTCTCCTACCCGTCCTGGCCAGGCAAGGATCCCCTCAGTGTCTTGTCACCATCTTTGGTATTGAGTCCACTCTGGGTCCCAGGATCTGACCAGCACATCTTGCCACCTGCTCCCTGCCCTGACTAGCAGCCTTTGTCCTCCCCTTGGCCACCCCCAACCCCTTCTGGAGCCCTGTACCAGGGACCTCCTGCTCCCCCAAGCCCCACCCTGCCTGGGACTCTGGGCCCTGCCTACAGGCCAGGTCTCCACGAGGCGGGGGCAGGGTCAGACTCCTGTCTGGGGCCAGCAGAGTGGAGGCACCAGTGAGTGTGGGCCGAGCTGAATCAAACTGCGATATAACATTCCTTCCTTCCTTCATTCTGTTGAGCACCTACTGCACACCAGGCGCTGGGCTCGGGGCTGAGGATTTAATGATAAATACAACAGACTCAGCCTTCCTCTTAGGGGCCTAGAGGGAAACAGACATTAAGCCAATAACCACAGAAACACCTAGAGTCTTACAAAGAAACTACAGCCTCTGGAACCCAGGGAAAGAAAAGCTGTGGCCCCTCGGGCTCCTGTGTACAACTGGGGCTGAGGGGGCTTCTGAGGAGGGGTGTTTCCGCAGACATCTGAAGACAGAGAGCAGGAAGCCAGGTGAGGAGCGACTTGTCTCTTGACTTTTCATTCATTTCTTTACTCAACACTCTGGTGGTGATAGCTGTCAGCTTCTTCAAAACATGCCTCTGTCACATGCATGCATGCATGCATCCATCCAACAGATGTTTAAGGAGCACTACTTGGTGCCAGGCCTCTGCCAGGCCTTTCCACCCACACAGCCCCACATGGTCTAGTTCTGTCTGAAGTAGGTGCTTAGCTCATGCACACTGATGGACAAGTGGATGGGTCCAGGCCTGCCCCTGGCCTGAGGGCAGGTGTGGAATACCAGGTGCTGGTGTGCACGAGCAGCTCAAACCAAAGGGCACCTTCTTGCCCCCGGCAGATCCCCGCTACCAATGGCCCCTTCCTCCCCCTCACTACACAAGCCAAGAGCCCCAGTCCTGGTACTCACCAGAATCTCATCCTGCAAAGAGGTAACCATAGCAACCACGAGAGGCATCGGGGAGAGAGGAGAGAGGGTTACTGAGGCAGAGTGGGAGGCTTGTGGTTGGCAGCTGACAGGCTCCCTGGCTCCCATGGGACCCTTCCCCTTAGGGGAGGGGGCTCTCAGTTTGACGTCCATCCGGCACCCTCCATCCCTCGGGCTGGGGCACTGGGGCCCACTCACCTGGTTCCCTGAAGCCTTCTTCTTGTTCATCTGGTTGCTCCTCTGCTGAGCACTAATGGGAGAGAGGGGAGGAGTCTCAGAACTTCTCCTCTCCAGAGGCCCAGCTCCACTGCCCATTGTTCAGTGGGCACAGGACCCAGAGGGTTAATCTAGCAGTCCTGGGCTACACACACACACACACACACACACACACGAGGTGTCACCTTCTCTGCCCAGGGAGCACTCACTTGGCAAAGCCTATGAAGTCCTCATGGTTAGTGTTCATGTAAGCCAGCTCAATATCGATAAGAAGCATGACCTGTAAGGATACATAGGTCAGTGGGCAAGTGCAAAAGACACCACAAAGTTTTAAAATGCAGGACAAGCTGGGAGAAAAACACTTGCAGCACACGCAGAAGGTTAGAATCCATACTAAGTAGAATCCTTACAACCAGTAAATGAAAGACAAGAGCCACACAAATCAAAATAGTCAAAGAACATGAATGGGTAATCCTCAGAAGAAATGCATACAACCAATAAGGATATGTACAAAATGCTCACCCTCATTAATGAAGAAATGTAACTTAAAACAATGAGACCCTTTTTATTTTTTTTCTGATTTTTATCGTTGCTTTATTTTCCCCCAAATTCTTTCTTTTTAAATTTCAGAATACTATGGGGTACAAAGGTTTTGGTTACACGAATTGCTTTTGTACAGTTTGAGTCAAAGTTATAAGTGTGTCCATCACCCATATAGTGTGCATTGTACCCATTAGGTGTGAATTTACCCATCCCATAATCCCCCGAGACCCTTTTTAGGCCTACAAATTTAATAATAAATACTGATAATGACCAGTTTGGGACAAGTATGTGGAGATAGGTTCTCCTATACAGGCAGTGGAAGTGTAAATTGGTATCACCTTTTTGGAGGGCAATTTGGCAATATTTAACAACATTCAAATGTACATATTCACTTCTAGAATTATATCTCACAGATAAATTCATCAAGTGAGCAAAGATATATGTACCTGAGGGTTCAATGTAGTATAGTTTGAAATAAAGAAAAATTGGGAACAAGACAATAGCCATCAGAGGGTGAAATAGATTATGATAACCTGTAAACAAGAAAACATTCTGCAGCTATTCGAAAGAGTAAGCACAGTTTCTAGGTTCTGGCATGAGAAGACCCCTCCTTGCAAATTATTAAGTGTGAAGGGATTCATAACTGAGTCGTGATGAGAATGACTTTCCAGATAGGACGAAGACTGCTGGGTCCATACCCAAGCCCCACTGCTTCCTGTGAGCCTGGGGTCTGCTCCCCAACCGACTCTCAAATTCCATAAATGAATTGTTCCTGCTTCACAGGGACTGGTGAAGACACATAAGGAGATGAGGCAGGTTGTGTGTCCGACAGGTAATAAGTACTCAATAGATGTTAGCTGCTACAATTATCTTTAGGAAAAAAAGGCAAGACACAGCAGAATTATGGTTCTTTCTTTAAGATAAAAATGAAATTTGGAGTGTGTGTGTGTGTGTGTGTGTGCGCGTGCGCGCGCGTGCATGCCTAGGAAAATGCCTGGAAGGCGATGCACCAAATTGTTCTTTTTATGTTAAAAATAGTGCTTTTTTTTCAGGAGGGACTGGGGGTGAGGAAGAATGAATGGAGGCATACTTCCTTCTTTGTAATTTAATCACTTCTATACTGATTGAATGTTTGTAATTAAAAAGCAATCAATAAGGATTTAAAAACATGACATCAACAAAAATGTGTATGAGTAGAGACAGCACCATTGTGGAGAAGGGATGTGTCAGGACAGGGGTAGGAAATGGGAGCCACAGGTGGTTATAGACAGGGGGAAGGCAGAGGAAAGAGGACTAGCCTTTAAGTGCGCGTCTCTCCTCCTTGACGCTCAGAAGCAGCACTCAGTGACTATGTTTGTGATTGATTGAATGAATGACATAAAGGAAGCGTGGCTATGAGGGTGACCTAGAGAAACAGCAAATAGACAGAAGGCCCAAAGAGAGATGACCAGAAGGACAGACTGCCAGAAAGTTAAGAAAGCCAGAGAAGCAAATCATGGGAATGCAAAATGGTGTAGCCACTGTGGAAAACAGTATGGCAGTTCCTCAAAAGATTAAGCCTAGAATTACCACATGGCCCAGCACTTCCACTTCTAGGTATACACCCAAAAGAACTGAAAGCAGGGACGTGAACAGACATCTGTACACCTATCTTCATAGCAGCATTATTCACAATAGCCAAAAAATGGAAACAACCCAAATGAATAAATAAAATGTGGTATACACATACAATGGAATATTATTCAAGCCTAAAAAAGGAAGGAGATTCTGACACTTGCTACAACACAGATGAACCTTGAGGACATTATGCTAAGTGACCAATGATTCCATTTACACGAGGTACCTAGAAAAGTCCAATTCATAGAGACAGAAAGTAGAACGGTGGGTGCCAGGAGCTGGGGGAGCAGGGAATGGGGGTGGGGTTATTGTTTTGTGGGGACCGAGTTTCAGTTTTGCAAGATGAAAAGAGTCCTGTGGACGGATGGTGGTGATGGTTGTGCAACAGCGTGAACGTACCTAATGCCACTGAACTGTGCACTTAAACGTGGCTAAAATGGTACATCTTATGTCATGTGTATTCACCACAATAAAAAAGAGAGAAGCAGAGAGTCAGCACGAGAGGGAGGAAGACTCGGATGTAAGAGACAAAATGGGAAGAAGAAGGAGACCCCAGGGGCAGGAGTGGAAGGTGCGGGAAGGTGGCAGCTGTGCTCACCTGCTCCTTGGTGCGACCCTCGCGCTCCCGGATGTGGGTGGTCACGATGCGCTCCATCTCCTCCCGCAGCCGCGGGTACTGCTGGAGCTGGGGAAGGGTGGAGGGCAGAAAGCCACGTACACGGGGGGGGGCATGGGCAGCAGCGCCCAAGCCCCAGCAGAGCCTGGGGAGCCGGGGCATGGGGTGGGAGGCGCACACAGAGGCCCACGTCGCGGGGAAGAGCCCTGGGGTCCCAGGAAGCTGATGGCACCAAGCCTCGGCCTCCCCTTTCCCCCCAGTGCGGGTTCCAAATGGCAACTCCAGACCCTCTTCGCTGGCCTACCTGGGAAAGGGGCGCTTCCCATGGGAGAAACACCACGGGACCAGCCTGCCCTGGGCCGTCGCCACGGCGGCCATCTTGGGAGCCGACCGTGTTAGGTCTGGCCTCTGCCGCTCCCAAGGCTTTCACTGACCCTCAGGGCTGCCCACTGCCTTCTTAAAGGCTTGGAGGGACAGCCAGATGGGGAATCAAGCAGGGAACAGCGTCCAGATTCCTATCCGGGAGGAATCGGGGGAGGGCAGGGCCCAAGGTGCCAGTTGGCCTCCTGGGTCAGGCTGGGGACAGGCAATGCTCCTTGTCAGAGCTGGGGTGTGGGGTGGGGGTTCAGGGGGAAACCAGCAGTCATACCAAACGACATGCGGGAGCCACAGGCACAGACATGCGAGGGGTGGGGGGCATGCGGAGGTGGGGTGCCAGCAGCATGAGCAGTACCCCGCGGGGGCCTGGCTGGGCCTGGCCCTCTTGGTAGAATGCACCCAGTTCTGCCTCCCTTTCCATGCCCCTGCCTGGCACCATCATCCCCAGCCACATCTGCCCAGCTCTGAGCCGGCTGGCCAAGCGGCCTCCACCCCATTCCCTCAGGTGCTCAGCAGCACCCATTTCCCAGCTCTTATTAACTGAGGCTGAGGGGGCAGGTGCTTCAAACCCTTCCCCCTCTGCCTGTGAGTCATGCCCTCAGCCTTCCCCGACTACCTGAGAGCCAAGATAGGGGCCTCCCTGGACCCCCCCACCCCCACACCAACTGGGTTATAACTGCCCCAAAGCCAGGGGCCAGGGCAGGGCCAGGCACACTGCCAGTGCTCAAAGAGGGCATGTTGAGGGAATGAAGGAAGGATGGATGTCTTTGCCCTCCTTGCCAGGGTGGGTGCGCACAGGGTCCTTGGCCCCCTGGCTCATGAACAGCTCTTCTCTGGGAGGGAGACTCACTGCGCTTCTGACGTGGGAGCCTACCCTCAGGGGCCCCCGGGCCTGTTGGCCAGCCCTCCCCATTCGGTGGCCATGTGGGGCCCAGGTGGGGTAAGAGGGCAGAGCTAGGAGCACTCGTCCCTCTTCCCGTGGCTGGGTCAGGCCCCTCAGGTGGGTCCCCTGATGTGGGAAGAGAGCTAGGGATTGGTGTGCCTGAGTCACAGGGGGTCGTTCTGGGGGCAAGACGAAGGCCAAGAAGATTGGGGGAGGCTTCAGGAGAGGCAGGAGGGTGGGGGAGAAAGCAGCGCTCTGGCTGCCAGCCCAGGAGAGGCAGACACAAGAATGCCCACATCTCACCCATCCTGTGGCTGTGCCAAGGGTGTGGCTGATGGGGCCAAGCTCAGGGGACCTGGGGAGGGGCAGTCTGAGACCAGGGGCTTAAAAACACTGGCTGGAGGGCCCTGGTGGGCCCCTCTGCCTGTGAAGCTGCAGGAGGGGCTCCCACTCCTTGCGCTCCAAGTCTGGGCAGAGATTCGGACGGACGGAGTCACCGCCACCAGCTGCCTCTGGGGTGGTCCCAAGTGCTCCTTCCCAGGGCAGGGTTGGGAGGATTGAGGGTGGACAGGGAGGGAGGAGGAGGGAGCAATTTGCCAAAGAGCATGACCAGTTCTCCCACTAACCGCCTGCATGTTACATCTCTCAAGTTTTCCACGTGTCGCACACAGCAGGGCAGCCTCAGCCCCTTTGAGAAGTTATGTTCCCTTTAAGCATCTTTTTCCATTCTGGCTGCCTCTGAGCATTTCCAGGACTTTTAGCCAGTTTTTAAAATGGAACTTTCCTCTCTTAGTCCCTGGCTGAGGGGGCAGTCAGCCTGGAGCCCACTGGTTTAGCGTCAGGGACATAGCCCCTGGAGCCCCAGGGCCCTGGGTTCAAAGCCAGCCCCTGCCTGCCAACTCTCCTCAGAAAGGCGACTAGACCTTGCTGAGCCTCAGTTTCTCTATGTGTAAAATGGGGTAGTAATGGCACCTTCCCTCTTAGGGTTGTTGAGAGGATTGAGTAGCACATCCCATGCCTGACATAAAACTCCAGGTTTCATTCAGAGGTAGAAGTCTAATCCCAGGAGTAATTAGAGTTGAACACTTATCAAACCTCTGGCAAAAGTGGCTTGCTAAACTTAGAAAACTTAGGAGAAAAAAAGACAAAGATGGGTGAGTTTTGCCATATAAAGAAAAAATAATTATAGTCTATTAAACAAATCAAAAGCCAAAGGTATCATTTTCCTCCTTTTTGACCAAAGCTTTCCTTTTATTTATTTATTTTTGAGAGAGGGTCTCACTATGTTGCCCAGGCTGGTCTCGAACTCCTGGCCTCAAGCAATCCTCCTGCCTCTCTCTCCCAAAGTGCTGGGATTACAGGTGTGAGCCACTGTGCCAGGCCTAAAGCTTTCCTTTTTAAAGGTTTTGTGGATTAATTTTTCTGCTCACAAAAATCACACAGACTCACTGTAAAAGATTTGAACATCACTAAAATTTGTGAAGTAGAAATGAAAAGATTCCTATGTGCCTTGCAATCTTTTAGAATAATGGTTAGCAATGTGGTTAATATGACTTTGGAATTTTAGCTTTCATATATATTATTTTTTCCCTCAAATACCATGCCTTCTTTTCTGAAACCTGCTTTTTTTCCCTCAGTACAATGTGGAGGGACATGTGAATGGAGACAAATAGGCCTTGCCCTTTTAACAGCTATAGTCTTCTATTGTCTGTGTGATACTTTGCATATTATCAATCCCCTCTTGATGGACATCTGGGTTGCCTTCAAAATGTTACCATAATTACTGCTATCCTTTTGAAATGCAATTCAGCAAAGTGTTCTACTGGTTTTATTCTCTATCTGGTAATCGATCTTCTAGGAATCTATCCTAAGGAAATAATCCTAGAGAAAGAAAAATAAAACTCTTTTTCCACAAAGATGTTCATTGCCAGGTTATTTATTACATTTATTTTTTTACTTTTTTTTTGATAGAGACGGGGTCTCACTCTTGCTCAGGCTGGTCTCGAACTCCTGAGCTCAAGCGATCCTCCCACCTCGGCCTCCCAGAATGCTAGGATTACAGGCGTGAGCCACCGTGCCCAGCCCAGGTTATTTATAATATTGAAAAATTGGAGACCATATAGGTCCAGGTGCAGTGGCTCACGTCTATAATCACAGCATTTTGGGAGGCAGAGGCGGGAGGATTGCTTAAGGCCAGGAGTTTGAGACCAGCCTGGGCAATATAGTGAGACTCCATCTCTACAAAAAATAAGTTAAAAAATTAGCTGGGCATGGTGGCATGTGCCTATAGTCCCAGCTACTCGGGAGGCTGAGGCAACAGGGTTGATTGAGCCCAGGAGTTCAAGGCTGCAGTGAGGTATTATTGTGCCATTGCACTCCAGCCTGGGTGACAGAGCGAGACTCTGTCTCAAAAAAAAAAAAAAAAAAGTTTATATAGACTACATAACAATACCCCCTAAAACACCCCCACATACATATTATTAAGAGAAAAAGCAGGATGCTGATATATTCACAGTGTGATTACCTAACAAAATAAACCAATGTACAGAAAAAAGATTTGGAAGAATATAAATTGGTGAAAACTTTTTGGAGGCTAATCTTGCAAAAGTTACTAAAACTGTGAATGCTCATATCTATTGACCATTTTATATCTAGCAATTTGCTCTAAAGAAACAATAGGACAAATACTACAAATACATCTATAAGGATGTTCACTGCAGCACTGCCTATAACAGCAAAAACAAAAACCAAAAAGTTGAAAAAAACTAAATTTCTGTCAATGGGACATTGCACATATCAATCATGCCACATTTCTACAGTGGAATACAATTCAGCAGTTAAAGGGCATAAGACTAATCTTTATATAGCAACACACAAGGATTTCATAACACTGCTCAGTAAAAAAGAATGGACATGATACTAATTTGGAACTCAGAGTGAAGGCAGAGGTGTCCCCCACCCCCCAGCACAGGGAACTTTTTCAGATACAGGTGAGCCTGTGCTCTCCCCCAGAGGCTCGTATTCAGTCTGGGGGCCAGGTGGTGGTGGTGGCAGTATTTGAATTCTGGAAAAGCTCCTGCCAGCAATCGATTCTCTTATACTTCCTTGGGAAGAATGGCTTCAAACGACCTGGCTAAAAATCCTCAAAATGTCCAAAAGTAGACAAATAGGAAAAAGGCATCTAAAAGGTCACAGACAACTCAAGAGAGGCCAATCCTATCTAACATGCATGGATTATCATAAAATGAGTAATCCAATATGCTTAGGCAAATCGGCTTTAAGGGTCTGGGATAGCTCCCCTGCCCAGGAGGCCTGGAGCCCAGACCCCTTCCCTGGACCTTCCTAAATCTGAATCCCACTCCACTTTTCCTTTCTGAGACTCTGTTTTGTCATCTGTAAGATGGGAACAATAACATTACCCACTTCTTAGGGTTGTCAAGAGGATTAAGCCAGACAGTAAGGACACGCACTTAGCTCAGTGCTTAGCACATAGTAGGTACTCAGTAAACAGCTGGCATCTCCTTATTGTCATCATTGTCATTGTCATTCTTATTGATGGAAAGGGGCCACTGAGGATGCTTGGGTTGGAGCAAATTCCTCTGGCAGGGTTGGGGGCCTGAAAGGATCGTCAGTGCAAGTAGAATATAAGCTGGCAGGAGGCACGAGGGCCAGAATTACCCAGCCAGCATGGGTCCATGTGAATGGCCAAGAGGCCGCCAGGCCTGCTCAGCAGATAGTTCTGCCCACGGAAGGCCACGGCCACGAGGAAGGAAGGGACGGCCAGGCCCAGCCCCGCCCAGGCGGCCATCATACCTTTTCGCTACACTTTCTGATGGTGGCCGTGAGCTCACTGACTACCATGTCCACACACTTGATACTGGGCTCTTTGAGCTTCTGCACCTGCTTTTTCACTGTGGCTTCAAAAGCGAGGTCAGGTGTGAAGAGGCCCGTCCTGCACCCGGGGAGGAGGTGGGGACAGGCAGGGAGCAGGAGGGGGTGAAAGCCAAGCAGGGCCGGGGCCGGGGCAGGGATGGCACGGGCATAGGGGAAGAGAGAGAGACACCGACACAGAGAACGAGAGAGAGAACAGAAGACACTGTGAGTGTGGGACTGGGCCCTCCCTGCTGCCACCCGGGGTTGGCACCTCCCAGGTGCTGCCAAGCATCCCCAGGGCTCTGTGGGTATGGCCAGGGGTCCGGGGGACCAAGCCCCTGACTGTGGTCACCAGACCCTGGGCCACAGACAGACTGGTACCAGTTCCTAACGGCTGGTTAGGAGCCAGGCCGCACAGCAGGAGGTGAGCGGTGGGCGAGTGAGTGGGAAGCTTCATCTGTATTTGCAGCTGCTCCCCATCACTCACCATCCCCCAACGTCCATGGAAAAATTGTCTTCCATGAAACTGGTCCCTGGTGCCAAAAAGGTTGGGGACTGCTGCTGTACAAGACCCCTACTGAGTTCAGATCCTCTCCCCATGGCTGTGCCCCTCCCCACTCCTCAGCTGCATCGAGTCTGCCTGCTCTCTCTTTTCCAATGCCATCTTTGTCCATAGCCTTGGGTCCTTCTAGGGAGCTGGCCCTGGCCAGGACAGACCAGGACCCCACCCACTCATCCTGCTCAATTCTAGGTTTCCCAGTGCCCCCTGCATTTGCTTCATCCTGACTTCAAAGCTCAGCATCATTCCCTACCTCCACCAGGGTTGCTGCATCCAGCTGCGCAGGCTGTGCACTGCACAACTCCAGGGGGCTCCATTCACATAGACCACAGTGCAGACGATGCCTCCTGGAGTTGCAGTGTAGCAACCTGACCTCCACTCTTGAGCCCCCTGCTCTACTTCTGTCCCTCTCTTTCTCTTCAAGGGGCATCCCTTGCCTCTCCTCCAGACGGGTCTGGTGGAACTCAGCTCCAAAAGACAGAAAGAGAGAGAAGAGGAAAGACAGAAAGAGTGGAGGTGGTGATAGATAGGGGCCAGGGGCCACAGTGGGGAGAGGAAAGGATAGGAGGCTGGGGGGTGGAATCAAGGAGCACTGGACTTGGAGTCCAAAGCCCTGCCTTCTAGTAGCAGCTCTGCTTCCTCCTAGCTACTGTGACCTTCGGCGAGTCACTTGATTTCCTGAGCTTTGGTTTTCACGCTGTGAAATGGGTACTGTCCTCCCTGTCCTTGCTTGGTTCTATGAGGCTCAGTTTACGTGGCAGATGGGAGAAGGCTCTGTCCCTGGAAGGCCAGATGTGGATGGAAGGGAAGGCCCTGCGTGAGGTCCTGAGGGAGGATGGGGTGAGGATGGGGAGGAGGAAGGACAGGGGGAGTCAGGGTGCCTGCTAGTCCTGGGGCCTCTGCACCTCTCTGGCCACCCAGGCCCAAAGAGCAGTGCCCAAGAAGGCCTTGTGCCTCACCTGTCTCCAGGGCCAAGGTTTCCCCAAGACCCCTCCCTGGAGCTCCCAAAGATGACCCCCACCTCCCTGAGGGAGGGGAGGGGGCTCAGGGTCCCCTCAAGTCCTCTTCTCTCTGAGCTGGGGGGCTCTTGGTGGACTCTCAGGGTCAATAGCCAGCCACCAGATCTGTCTCACGAATGTCCAAGCTCTTGGTCCCCAGGCCTAGGGGTCAGGGGTGGGTGAGGCCCCTTCAGAGGATCCCCCTCTCCTGGTCTGTGGTGGCCGGCCTCCCCCACCCCGCTGAGGTCTGGACATGCTACCGAGGAGGCAGTGGGGGGCATGGGGAAGGAGCGCCTGGCAGCAGTGCAGGGCGGGGCAGAGGCGGGGGGGCTGGCCCGGGCCACCAGGTTACCTTCTTGGTGCACTGTCTAACGGTGCTGATTAGCTCCGAGATAACCATGTCCACACACTTGAGACACGGTTCTCGGATCTTCTTCACCTGCTTTTTCACAATGGTCTCAAAGGCCATGTCTGGGGTAAACAGCCCCGTTCTGAACGCCCGGAGCGGGAGAAGGGCACAGTGTCACAGGCCAGTGCCGGCCAGGAGTGCCAGGCCAGGGCCCCTCCCCGAACCCCTGAACTCTGCCCAAGGGGCCCTTCCATTACCTCTCTCTGGGCCTCAGGGTCCCCAGCTGCAAAATGGGAGGGGGGATTCAAATGAGGGGCTTTCAATCAATGCTGTTTGGGACAAGACAAGGTCTGCTTGTATCTGATGTATATGTCCTGTTTCCTTGTAAGAGTCTGCACATACAGAAGCTTCTATGGCCAGAAATGGTTTGAAAATTGCCAAACTGATTCTCCATAAGAGGCTTTCCAGGAATAGAGAATTTTATTTTAAGACTAGGAGAGATTTTTTTTTCCTGTGTATTGGCCAATGCAGTTTTTGGTACGTAAACTCCATGCCAAACCTTAGAATTGAACCTGCACGAAAGCAGGGACATCTTGGTCTTGTTCACTGCCTGGCAAATAGTAGGTGCTTTAAATTTTTCTGCTGAATGAACTTTTTGGATGAACACGGTGTAGGTCTGAGTCCCTGAAGTGGGTATAAGCTTTTAAGGAACAGAGTCCACTTCCCAATCCTCCTTCCTGCTGCACAGGCCTTGGGGTTGCCCAGAAGGAGGGAGGTGGGGTGGAACGGGGCCGACTTTGGACTGATGGGAATAGAGTGGGGTCTGGAGGGTTGAAAGCCCCACTCCGTCATAAAAGGACATAGACTCATACCTAGATGCCCCAGATGCGCCACCCCAGGCCCTACCCAGCGGTTTGGACACCTTTGCTCAGCCATGTGGGTGGTACTAGGGGAGTTGTCTCACCCTGGAGATGGGCAGGGGGCCCAGCCCCAGAGGGTGCTTCCCTAGCCACCTGTACCCTGGGCTCTGGCAGCTGGTCCAGACTCCTGCTCCCAGGCACAGCAAAGAAGGCCAGCATGTGGCAGGGAGGGGGGTGGTCCAGGCCTCCCAACCAGCACCCCCAGCCAGGGCCTGTCAAGCTGGGGGCCAGAGCATTGGGGTTGAAAGGATTGGGGACCAGGGCTTTCGGGGCCCACTTCATCACTCCCTGTGCCTCTATGCTAGACCCCCCACTTCTGGCTTTCAGCCCCCCTCCCTGGTCCCAATACATGCCTAATGCCGTGGATATTCTTGATGGCATAGCTGATCTCCCTTCGGAGTTCCTTCTCATCAAACTCCATCTGTGTAGGAGAGCAGAGAAAGGATGGTTAGGGCCTGTCCCTGCTACCTGGGAGGTCAAGACAGGGCCCACCCCACACCCAGGGCTGGGCACCAGGCCCTCTGGTGAGGTCTGGCACATGTCGGAGAGAGCCCTCCTGCCCCTAGGCTCCCTGTCTTACCTTCACCAGCTCAAAGGGGAAGCGCTCATGGAAGATCCGGTTAATGCGGGCTCCCCCCGACAGTTCATAGGTGTCGATCTGATCGCCTGAGCCCTCAATGCGCTTCTCAAAGTCCACTGCAAACTGCTGGACCATCCTGGGGGGAGAGTGGTATGGCCTCAGGGGCAGGAGCAACCCAGGGGAGCAGACCCAGGGAGAGCCCTGTGCTGGGGATGGTGCTGAGAGGCGGCGGTGGGGGTGCTCAGTGGTGGGGAGCCTCACTGCAGCAGGGCCTTGGTCTTGCGGGCCGGGTCATCGGGGCGGAAGTTCTTGTACTCCTCCACCTCCTTCTCGATGGACAGCAGCTGGCTCTGCAGCTTGTTCCGCAGCCCTGGTAGTGTGTCCCGGATGTGGTTCGTCAGTTGCTGGGGGCAAGGGTGAGGAAAGGGTCAAGGCCAGATGCTCAGAGGGCCAGGCAGGGAAGGGGTTCCAGGGGCCTGTGTGAATGTGGTGAGATGCAGATGCAGGGCTATAGGGGGCAGCAACAGCACTGCCCCCTGCAGCCCTGCTCACCAGAACAAAAGCTAGTTCATACTGGGTGCTCACAGAAGTGTACTAATTGAACTAATGGAAGCCAGAAATCTAGATTTGTATTTGAAATTACCTGATTTTTGACTGGTTTAATATTTTTAGACACCATTAGGGCCATCTCAAATATGTCTGGGGCAGGGGTGGCCAGAGGGCTGCTCCCTTTTGCCCTCTGGGTTTAAGGCCTCCCTTAAGGTAATTCTCAGGTTCTGGTGCTCATTGTCACTAGGTCCCCCCATACCCTGTCTCCCTGAACCTTCACAATGACCCTGTGAAACAGGGTCTGATCACCATTATCGCCATTTTACAGATGCAGAAATACAGGCTCAGAGTGCCAGAGAGCGTCTCAGTGGGGGAGTGACAAAGCTGGAATTGGAACCCAGGTCTGTGTCACTCCTCACTGCCTCCCTCCTGTCAACACACACACACACACACACACATGCCTGCCTCAGTTCCGGAAGCCCTATTCCAGACAGAGAAACACCCTAGGGAAGCCCCTGGGATCACCTATCAAGGTCTTCATTCCTGACCCCCAAATCCAAGCCCTTGTCAATGCCACCCTCCACAGAAGATCTTGGTCTTCTCTACATCCTGGGGAGTTCCAGGCCTCCCCTTGCAGGTCCCAGACAGGGAAAGGTCAGCAAAGCTCTGCTGCTACCTGGCTGTGGGACTATGGACAAGTTGCTTTGCTTTTCTGGGTCTCAGTTTGTTCATCTGCATGATGGGGATGCTAACCTCTGCTGGTCACTCTCAAAACACACTTAAATCATTCTGTTCTCATGTTTGTTTTCCCAGGCCCCATCCTGGTCTGGTCCCCTACCTGGTTGAGGACCTTCTGCAGGTAGGGTGTGCCCATGCGGTCAGCTAAGTGTCGGTAGGAGGGATGGGAGAGGAAGAATTTGCGTTCAGCAGCCAAGGCGGCCGTGATGTCCTTCTTGCCATCAATATCCTTCTGGCTCCGGTTTACCACCCCGATATAGCCTGTGGATGGGGTCAAGGTCAGGGGCCACCAACCTCAAGGGGAGGGAAGGGGTGGGTTGGGGTGGGGAAGGAGAGGGGAGTGGGTCAGGGGAGTGGCCCGCTTACCCCTGCGTAGGGGTAGCAGCTTGTTCTCCAGCACATCGCGGGCGTCTGTGCCCTCGTCCATCAGGTCCAGCTTGGTGATGACCCCGATGGTGCGCTGACCTGGGGGCACCAGCAAGAGGGTTGTCTACATCTGCCCCACTCTGACACACAAGACCCATGCACTCACACTGTCTCCCACTCTGCCCCCCTCAGCCCCCTGCCCCCTCCCTCCCCCCTTCCCCTCATCCCTTCTCCACAGAGTGGCCAACACGATTTTTCTGAGACAAGAGGAGATGAGATCGGGCATGTACGGGAATGGTATGGCCGTAGATCAACACGAATTTTAAAGGCACAAATCTGATCCCAGCACTAAGACCCTCCTGGGGCTCCCCCTTACACTAAGAATAGAGCCCTGGGCCTACCCTGAGGGTCCACCTCCTTGGCGACCTTGAGGGCATCGGAGTTGGCCAGGTCAGAGTTGGCGGGGGACACGGCCAGGATGAGGCAGTTCTCCTTGGTGACGAACTGCATGAGCATGTCCCGGATCTGGAACTCGATGTCGGGAGGTTGGTCCCCCACCGGGACCTTGGTCATTCCGGGCAAGTCCACCAGGGTCAGGTTCAGCACTGGACGGGGCGGCGAGAGGGCGGGCTCAAGCCCAGGGGCGTGGCCGTGGGCGGCGGGGAGTTACGGGACAGGGCTGGTTTTAGGAAGGGTCTGCACGGGAACCCGGTGGTGGTCGTAGGTGGGCGGGATTAGGGAGCAGGGCCGGGCTAGGGTGCCGGCCCGCTGGAGGCGTGGCCAGAGGTGGGCGGAGTCACAGCGGGGTGGCGCTCGGGGTAGGATGGCACAGAGGAGGGGTGGCTGTGAGGGCGGAGTCCGCAGGAGGAGCGGCCGGCGTACTCAGGTGCCAGCAGAGGGGCGGGGCCAAAAAAATTCCCCCCCCCGGGGCGTGGCTAAGAGAGGGGGCCCGGAGGCCGGGGGCGGGGCCAGGCCTCCTCACCATGCGGCGAGTAGACGCGGAGGTTGATGGGCACCGGCGAGATGCCCTTGTTGGTGCCAGTGACCCGGTCGGTCTCGGCCTCGATCTCCAGGCGCACCTCCTCGAAGTCGGTGAATTTCTTCCCCTTACAGTGCAGGAACTCGGCATATTCTGCCCCAGAAGTGGGCAGGAGAAGGGTAGTAGGTATCATGGTCCAGAACCCTGCCGAGGTCCCATCTCCCACTGGTAGTAGACACCCCCACACACACCCCCAAGCAGAACCACCCACATCTTCGTTATGTATTTTTATCCCCACTGTCCAGATGGGGAGTCGAGGCCCAAAGTCACACAGCAAGCAAGTTCAGCGTCCAGGCTGGACCTCACCTTGGGGATGGGGGAAGGGCTGAGGAGGGTAGGCCAGGCTGCTGGTGGACGAGGGCACGCACCTGTGGTAGCATTGACCAGCTGCAGGACCAGGGGACGTCGGGTGACAATGCCAGATCCTCGAGGCAGGAAGTCCCTGCAGTGAGTTGGGGGTTAGAGGAGGGTCTAGATCTGAGGGGGCTCTGTCCCAGGAGTACCTGTCCTGCTGGGAGAGCCAAAGCTCTCCCAAAAGTGCTGGCCCCACTGCACCTTAGCCCAAGGGCTTCAGGTCACTAAGGGGAGATGGCAGCCCAGAAAGGTGGAAAAGACCCTCCCCCAAGTCCCCTGGTCACAGAATTTATGCATCAGAGCTGCCAAGAGACTACACCAACAACTTCCGGGATCTCTCTCAGACATGTCCTGTGTTGGTTCTGAGCCAACAGGAAGTCCCTGCCCCAACCCAGCCACTGCCATTGAGCCTGGGAGAAACTGAGTCATGGGGTGTCCCACGTGCATATATGTGTCCAGTGGCCACAGAGTGGATCCCAAGAAACACAGCGGTGCCTGCTCCCCTCCCTTCCGCTGTGGAGAAGGGCAGCAGCTCACTTCCCCTTCCCTGGGCCCCATCTGGCTGGGTTGGAGGATGAGGGGGAAGGAGGAGGCAAGAAAAAGAGCTCACGCTTCTCAAGTGCCTACTGCATGCTAGGCACTTGGTGGGAGTCTCATGGACTCCATACAGTAGCCCCATGGCGTAGGTGCTGTTATTATCCCCATTTTACGATGAGGAAACTGAGGCTCAGAGCCATTCAGGTTCACAGCCGGTATCTAGCAGAGCACATCCTGGACTCATCTGTTTGACTGTGCAGTGAAAGCTCCCTGCCCTTCAGCCCTCTGCAGACCCAGCCCCCTGTGAAGGGTTGGACTGAAGGGTTCCGAAGTCATCCCCTGTCCCCAGACCTGACAGTCTATACCTCAGACATCTGCTCGTGCCAGTGTCAACCTCAGCTGTCCTTTTGGCTGACCCTGCATTGCTGGTTCTCCCTGTCCAGTCAGCTCTTCTCATTTACCTCCCCTGGTCCCCCTCCCCAGGCTGCCACAAGCCTGAGGGTGGAGGCCTCTTCAGGAATCGGGCTGTCGGTATTGGCAGTCATGGGATCCCCAGGGCCCAGGAAAGGGTGGAGCAGGCCAGAGCTCAAGGGACCATAAAGACCCAGCCAGCCACCTTATCCATGGAGAGGCACATGGAGACCCAGGGAGGGGAAAAGACACACTCAGGCTCATACAGGGCTCAGTCAGAGCCAGAGGCAGAATATAGGTCTCCTGCCCCCAGCCCAGAGCCTGACCTGGACTCACAAGTCTTCCTGTACCCCAGGGTCAGGGGCAAAGGGTCCTGGGGACAGCAGACTAGGTCCAGAGCTTCTATGTTTGAGGCCTCCTCCTGAGGCCTCCTCCCAACTCCTCGCCCTGGGGAGAGCAGAGGCTGCTGGGGAGGAGGATGGAAAAGGATAGCAAATCCTGCACTTATTAATCATGTCTACACGCCAGGCAAGTGTTTTTCATTCTTGCCAGACTGTGAGCTTCAGGAGGGCAGGGATGGCATCTTTCTGTCTACCTCTGTATGCCAATGCCCTGAACAGGACTTAGCACACAAGAGGTGCTCAATTAATTATGATTGAACGCCCAAGTCCTCAAAACAGTACTGTGATATAGAAATGATCATTTTACAGATAAAGCTACTGAGGCTCTGAGAGGTGAAGTGACTCACTCAAAGTCATACCAAGGTCATACCACAAAGTGGGGATTCAAACTTGAGTGTCTGTTGGACCCCCAGCCTAGGAACTTCCCCATCCGACTGTGCCACCTCAAGCCTGAGGAGCCAGACTTGGCTTTTTATGTAATTCAATTAAGTTCAGTCTGTGCCAGGCCCTGCGCTGGGCCTTGGGGACGTAGAGGATGAGTCAGACAGTTCCCCACCCCGAGGAGCTCACAGTGTGGTGGGAGAGACAGACGAGTAAACAGATAATGCAATGCAGTGTGGTATGTGCTAGAACAGAGGTGTGCCAGGCAGCACAGCATTGGGGGGAGGGGGGACTTCCTGTCTGTATCTCTCCCATCCTTTACTCAATGACTCCTTTGGGGGTGTGACCCCCAGTTTTGGGGGCCCCCAGGGCTATGGAAATAGGACATCTGTTCTCACAGAGGCTGGGGTGGGTGTGGGGGCTGGGGTCCACCCTCTTCCCCACCAGCTCCTCACCCAGCAATACCATGGCAACTATTGTTGCCATGGAAACTGCGGGAGGGGCTGGGAAGGATGGGACTCCCCACAGAGAGCCCCCACACAGACACATGGACTTTCCCTGGAGTTCTTCTCTGAGAGGCCTCCCCCTGAGTCTAGTGGGCCTTAGGGGTGGAGGTGGCATGTCTCTGAGATGCCACATGGAGGGTGTGGGGAGCCCAGGACCCAGCTGGGGAGGTCTGTGCGTGGGCAGGGGCCTGGGGCAGTCCGCCCCAACTCACTGCCCCCTGGGGCTGCTTAAAGGACAAGTAGTTTCTGGGAAGCAGAGATTAGAGGTCAGGGCCATGTCTGGGGGGTCAAGCCCCTCCTCAGACCAAGATCTCCCGGGATGCCTGGGTGGGGAGGTGCCCCATCTCTGCATGGCCCATGTTCTCAAAGTGAAGCCCTCACACGCCTGCAGCAGAACTCCCTGAGCAGCTTGCTAAAATGCATACTCCTCAGCTGTGCTGGGTTAGAGTCTCAAGGGAGACGTAGAGGCGAGGCAGATCTGGATTTTAAACGTGATGTCCAGGTGATTTTCATGTTCCCTTTCAAGTTTAAGGATCATTGGCTCAGTGGTTAGGAGCCAGTACCAGGCAGAGGCCCTGGGTTCAAATCCTCCGTCTGTCGTTCCCCAGCCTGGTGCCCTTGGCTAAATTGCTTTGTTCTCTAGGCCCCAAAGTCCTCAGCTGTAAATGGACGTTATATTAACTGGGTGTCATATATTTCCACGTGTGGCTGTAGGAGGATTCATGGAGCCTTTTCATGGAAAAAGCTGAGCCTATGCCTGGCACATAGCAGGCACTCAGGCAATACTGGGAGGAAGGAGCATGGCTCAGGCAATACTGGAAGGAAGGAGCATGGCTCAGGCAATACTGGGAAGAAGGGGCATGGCTCAGGCAATACTGGAAGGAAGGAGCATGGCTCAGCAGCTCCATGGCTCTTTCCTTTCACCTGGACACACTGTCCCACCTCAGCTCTCTGTTAAAGGGCCCCCTGGGCAGCCCCCCTCCCAGCAGGGATTTGGGCTGGATCCAGCCTCCAGCTCCTGGTTAGGCTGAGGGAGGACAGAACAGGTGCCCAGAGAGAAGTGTTGGGCCCACCAGCTTGGGCGGCCATGTGCCACGCCCGTGTGGGAGGCAGGGATTGTGCCGTGCCAGCTCTTCCCGCTCGTTTGGAGCAGATGGTGGTTTCCCAGGGAGGCCTTGCCTGGCCATCTGCAGAGGCACCTTCAAACCTGAAGCATAGGGAAGACAAGATAAACACCTCCCAGCACCTCTAAACGCCACACACTCCCTGTCCAGATTGGCACTGTCACTCCCAGAGGGGTCTGAAGAAACTGCACCAAAGGGCTAAAGTGACCCCCACCCCTACTCTAGGACCTGAAATTTGGGGCTAGAGCTCAGGGACCCTGGTTCCCAGACCCTGCTGAACACAGTGCCAGGAAGTATCCTGCTTGATTTGGCCTGTACCCAGTGGTGGTCATTCTTCTAAGTTCTCCCGTTTCTTGGGCTCTGATGTCAGACAGGCCTGGCATTGAATGTCAGAGCTGCCATTTAGGAGCTATGTGGCTGTGGACAAATGACCATACCTCTCTGAGCCTCAGTTTCCACAATAGTAAAATGGGTTGCTGTGAGGCTTATTTCAGTTGATGCCTGAACAAACGGTGGCTATTACGATTATAAGTAATGGTGGCTCTTTGAGCATGCTGAGAACATAGGCTGGACTTCCACAACCACAGCACCCAATGCAGTAGGGAGGGAGTTGGAAGCCAGAAGAGTTGGGTGGGGGGAGGATATTCCCAGCCAAATCTTGCCCCTGGAAGTGGAAGGCAAGGGGGCTGGGAGGGCTCTGAGGTGCCCTCTGAAACAGGGAACTGAGGGGCCAAGGGAGTGGCTGGGCCAAGAAATACAGTTGGGAGGAGGTGAGGCTGCCCCAGGCAACAAGTCCCTCTCTGTTCCCACTGCCCCAGGAGGCCCTAGGCAGGCCCACGTCACAACTCATGAATTTCAAGCTGAGGTTTGAACACTGCAGGGCAGTTCCAGCCCTGGCTTTCCTTGATGTTTTGATGATCCTGAGAGTGGGGACTGGGCCAGACCTGTTTTCCACCATATCCCAGCACCCAGTTCATGGCCTGGCACATAACAGGCTCTCGGGACACCCCTGTTGACCAAAAGAATGATGTGAAGATGAGCTCTTCCAGTTTTCCCACCATCAGCCTCATTGTACAGGGATGGAAACTGAGGCACGAAAAGAAGAGTCTTGCCCAAGGTCATGGTGCAAGTTGGTGACAGGATAGGATTGGTGCACAGAGCTCCTGACTCTGAGTCAGTGCTCTGTCCACAGCAAGTATTTTCTCTGTTAGGGAGAGCTCATCGTCCTCCCTCCTCACCCCTCCATCTGTCCTGCTTTCTTCTTTCCCTCTCTCCCTCCCCTCTTCCTTCCAAGTGGTGATGACTTTACATTTACAAAATGGAAATAGATTTCTCTTTTGCTCCTAATTTTAAAAATCAGGCTGGGCATGGTGGCTCACGCCTGTAATCCCAGCACTTTGGGAGGCCGAGGCAGGAGGATCGCTTGAGGCCAGAAATTCTAGACCAGCCTGGGCAACATAGCAAGACCCTGTCTCTACAAAAAATTTTTAAAAATCAGCCAGGCATGGTAGCACATGCCTGTAGTCCTAGCTACTGAGGAGGCTGAGGTGGGAGGATTGCTTGAGCCCAGAAATTCGAGGCTGCAGTGAGCTATGATTGCACCACTGCACTCCATGCTTGGTGACAGAGTGAGACTCTGTCTCTAAAAAAAATAATAATAATAAATAAAATTTTAAAAATAAAAATCATATTTTCTCTACTTAGAAAAAAATTCAGAAAATACATGAAATATTTAAAAAATAAAAACCAACCATCATCCCAACACCTGAAGAGAAACCATTATAAACATTTTATTATTAATAATAATCATGGCTAACACTGATGGATTGTTGACTGTCAGCCAGGGACTCTGCCCAGAACTTGAAAGTCTACATCAGCATGAGATTTCTTTTTGGGGTGATAGAAATGTCCTAAAATTAGATTAGATTAATGGTTGCACAACTTTAATATATTTTTGTCAATATACTAAAAATTATTGAATTGTGCACTTAAAATGGGTAAATTGTACGGCATGTAAATTATACCTCAGTAAAGCTGTTTAAGAAATCTAAATCCTCTGGACTGATCCTCACATGCCTGTGTGAGGACAGTGTGATCAGTTTCCCCATCTTACAGGGGAAGAAACTGAGTCTGGGAGAAATGAAGTCACAGGCCCCTCAGGTGCCCACACAAACACTGGGTTCCTAGCCACACTTTGGTAGCTTCTCTACTCACCTAACAGCACATCACGGACATTTCCAAAGTTATTCAGTATGGAGCTACACCTGGATCCATATTTCTTATCACCAGCAGCTTGATGAGAAGGAACCCCAGTTCCCCCACTAAATTATTTCCCTGCTCTGAGGCTCAGTTTCCCCATCAGTGAAATGGGACACAATCCAGCAGCTCCCTCCTAGGGCTGTTGAGGGGATGTCCTGAGATCCTGGCTGTGGAAGGATCTAAGAGAGGGTGCCCATCGGTGGCACCCAGTCCCTGAGCACATGCTGTGTGCTGAGTGCTTTGTGTGTGCAAGAGCATTGTGTTCTCTCGAATTGGGGACTTGGTCGGAGGTAAGTATGCATTCGCCTGCTGAGATTTTTCTCCCCATCCTGTCTAATGGCCTCCTTTCCCTGCATCAGGACCAGAGACATCTGAGCCACAGTGATAAAAGAATAACAAGGTAATAAATAGATAAGATGTTAATATTAACCATGGCCAGAGCTGCTGTCTGCCAGGAGCTCTCAGACCAAGGCAACAAGCTTCTTTCTTCCTCTACAGCTCCTCATCTTGGGTGAAAACAAAGCCCTGGCCCCCACACAGAGGATCAGGTCATGGGGGCCAAGTGAGGATCAATCCAGAGGATTTAGATTTCTTAAACAGCTTTATGGAGGTGTAATTTATATGCCATAAAATTTACCCATTTTAAGCGCACAATTCAATGATCTTTAGTATATTTACAGAGTTGTGCAACCATCATCATAATCTAATTTTAGGACATTTCCATCACCCCAAAAGGCACCAAGGAGGTGTTGGCTGATATGAGACTTGGAGGAAAAAGCCAGTGAAGGAGGAAGACAAGGGCAGGGTGA
Organism: Daubentonia madagascariensis; assembly: GCA_023783475.1. Classification (NCBI taxonomy): domain Eukaryota; kingdom Metazoa; phylum Chordata; class Mammalia; order Primates; family Daubentoniidae; genus Daubentonia; species Daubentonia madagascariensis. Next base: position 5,962,124 of record JAKFHU010000776.1, read on the forward strand.
GAGCCTTCCAGGTGAGAGAGGAGCATATGCAGTAGCCACCCAGGAGATGGGGGGGTGGGGGGGTGGCGCAGCCCATTTTTTCCATAAACTGTACGATATTCAGGTAGACCAGGAGGGAGTGGCTGGAGGGGAAGCTGGGCTGGGTAATCAGGCCTCAGGGGCCCAGATCAGGAGCTGGGGCTTGGTTTTGAGGGCAGGGGGTCCAAGCAGGGCTTCACATAGAGGAGGCTAGATTGGGAGGGTATAGAGACTTCCATGCTGTCGGGGGGAGAATGGGTTGGGAGGGCAAAAGACCAGGCTGCCCCCAAGCTGAGACAAAGGTGATGGTGGTCAAGCTAGAGAGAGAGGGGTGGGCTGGGGGCAGAAGCCACAGGGCATGGGGACTGAATTGGATGGGGAGGATGGGGGTGGGGGAGGTCTATCCCAGGGCCTCTGGCCAGGGCACTGGGAAGATGCCATTCAGGAGAATGTCTTGAACACCTTCCAAGCCCAGTATTCTTTTTTCCCTATTGCCTGTAGTAATTCCAAGTTGCTAGAGCTGACTTCTTTAAATGATCCTTGTTACTTAGCCAGATTTCAGTCCAGGGAGGGGGCAAAAGTGCCAGAGTTACCCAGGAAGAGTAGAAGAGGAGAAACTGAGGTGTGTTGGTGGGTAGTGCATGGAGCCATGGGGAGAGGGTAGACAGACACATGGAAAGGTCTGACTTGAAGGCAGGAGACTCATGCCAGTTCCTGTCCTGCCTCTGATTTGATTGCTGTGTGCCATCAGGCAGGTCCCCTACCCTGTCTGTGTCACTTCACCATCTAAAAACCTGGGATGATAGTCCCTGCTGCTCCTACTAATGGGTTGTTGGTTCCAAGAAGATATTGGTACTGCCCTTAGACCTGGGGAATTGGGGTTAGGGATCCCTCTCTGAACCTCCTCTGACCTCACCCTCCCCATGGGGCAAAAAGTCCCCAGGGGCCAAGGGAAGATGCCCAGCTGGAGCCTGTGCTCCCCTCCTAGGCTACACTCAGGTGCCCCGGAATTCCCTCTCAAGCAGTCCCAAGCCCACAGCCAGGGCCTGCCCTGCTGCGAGCTGATTTTACTGCTGGGGGCAGCCCAGGGCTTAGCGGGGGTCCTTTCTGGGACTGAAGATGGAGCTGGGATATGAGGGTTGGGGTGTCCACATGTGAGCCCAGGAGGGATGGAGTAGGAAGAGACAGGGCAGCCAGGGGAGAGGGGCCACCTGTCCCCACACCTCCACAGCCCATCACGGAACTCTGAGGAGTCTGAAATTCTAAATTCAAACCCAGTCGACCAGGTTGTTGTGAAGATGTGTTTGTCAAGGTAGGAGGGCGGAATGCATTGAATTTAGCAATTCCTTAGCTTGATTTATAACTGGAATATTCAGACATACGGCACGTGGGCCTCTGTCTCTGCTCTCACCCCACGCCTGACAGCACTGTGCCCATGAGTGGCTTCCTCCACTCCTGCCCTGCCCAGCCCTCCCCACCCACCTGCCTGCCTGTGCCTGCTTCCCTGGGGGTCCGACCCCCTGACCCCAGCCAAGGCCTGGGAAACTCAATTCTCCTGGCGCCAGGATCAGATGCCATCTGCCAGGGTCACCTTTCATTCTCAGCTCTTCTGGGCCACCAAGTGGGCGGGAGTTTGGAGAGGATGTCCTCCGGCTGGGGATGGGCACATTCCTGTGAGTCCAGCCCCCAGGTGTGTGTTCCACATGTGGTCCGCAGGGAGCATGTGCTTAGCATGTGGCAGGTGTGTGCTCTGAGCATGGAGAGGCAGAGCAGAGTGTGGCTGTTGGCAGCTCTCTGGCAGCGGGGGGCCAGGGGGGCACGGGTGGAGGTGGCTGTCGAGGGTCCCTAACAGGCCCATGAAGCCCCACCTCCCTGAGCTTCCTAGTCTCACCTCTGGCCTCTGCGCCTCACTGAGCCACGCTGCCCTTCGTCTGGGTTCTCAAGACCACTGGCTTCCTTCCCACCTTGGACCCGGAGTGGTCCACAGCTTTGCTTGACCAAGCCCTAGTCTTGCTCAGGTCCAGCCTTAAGTGCCACCTCCTCAGGGGACTTTCTTTGACCCCCCCCCCAGATGATTCCTATCCCCTCAATATCAGGTTCCTCATACACTTTTTCAAAACACACAACAAATGAGCTCTTTGTGGATTTAATGTCCATCTGCCCTGGTCAGCTGTGAGCCTCCCCAAGCAGGGATGAGCCTGGCTTGTTCACAGCTATATCCCCAGGGCCTGGCACACTGCAAATGCCAAGGAAATGTCAGTTCCCTCTGTCCCCTCCAGGTCAGCCACCCTTTGCTTGGGATGTCTAAGTTATTCCCTAATACTCTTTCACCTCCGTCTCCAAATCTGAAAAATGGGACCACTATGATGAATTCCAAAGTGTTTGGAGGAAGAGACAGAGCTTAATAGTGGGAATGGGGCTGTCTCCCCTGGGAAGGGCTAGGCCTGACAAAGAGAGGGGCTCTCGGAGGCCAGAGACCAGCGCCAAGCCCATGCTGCAACAAGAATGCAGAGGAGGGGCAAGGGGATGGGCAGGAGGCAGGGAGCCTCACTAGGGGACAGGCACAGCCATGGAGACACCTACAGCCCTGCCTCCCAGGCAGCCCCTTGGGCTCCGGGCAGAGGCTGGCTCACAGGCCCCTTCCTTAGCCCTGGATGGAGAAGCTCCCTCCCCTACCCCCACCCCCACCCGCCTCCCAGCCTGCACCATCTCAAAGGGCTTGCTGGCCTATGCCCGGGCAGGAACAGAACTGGCCCATCCTCTATGCCAGGCCTTATCCCGAGTGCTGCACGGGCATTACTTCATCATTCACCATAACCTCACGAGGGAGGTGCTATTATTACCCCATTTTACAGATGAGGAAATAGCTGGGCAGGCTTAGGAAACATGCCCAAGGTTTCTGAGGTTGTCAGAGGCAGAGCTGAGCTTCAGACCCAGCAGGTCTGACTCCAGAGCCTGAGCCTTGGCCCCCTGCTACATTCCCACTGGCGTGGCCTCCTCAGGGCCAGAGGGCAGGGAGGGTGGGCACTGCCCATTTGTCAACCTGCCTGGCACCAGAGTGAGTGAAGCTGGGGGGCTGGAGCCTGGAAGCCTGTCCCAGGACACCCTGCTCTTGGCCCTGGGTGAGTGTTGCAGGGAGGGCGTGTGCAGTGGGGGACAGAGGGGAGCTGCAGGGACAGCAAGGAGGCCCCTTTGGCCTAGAGCGCCAGGCACCTGTTCGTGAAATGCTGGCGTGTGCTGGGTCCACGAGCACTCCTCCATCTACACTTACCCTCAACATGATCTCATCTACTCTTAGGGGTTTAAATCCCATCTCTACACCAATGGCTTCCAAATTTATATTTCCAGCCTGCCTTCCTCCTGAGCTCCCGACTTACATCACCAAACTGCCACCTGACATCTCTGCTTAGAAGTCTAGTGGGCATCTCCGGCTCAGTATGCTCAGAACCAAATCCTGGTCTTCCCCCCCAGTCCGCTCCTCCTGATGCATCAACGCCCACCCAGGAGCTCAGGTCAAAGACCTGGAAGTCATCCTCAATTCCTCTTTCCTCACCTTCTCCATGCATCCTCCAGTGGGACCTTCCTCCAAAGTACATCCTGAACCCCACCATCCTCCTCGCCCAGGCCCAGGCCCTGCTACCTCCTGCCCACTGCAGCAGCTTCCCCCAGTCTACTGCCTTCTCCCTCGTCCCCTCCCCAAGTCACACCCTTGACAGAATCAGCTCAAGTCATTCCACCACTTAAAAGCTTCTAACAATAATGAAAATAAACCCAGACTCCTTGCTCCTCGTGGTCTAAGGGCCTTGTAGATCTAGCCCCTGCCTATCTCTCTGATCCCGTCTCCCCCTTGCTTGCCAGACACCAGCCACAGTGGCTCCTTTTGGTTCTTTAAACACACCAAATTCTTTCCTGTGCCAGGGCCTTTGCATTTGCTGTTCCCTTGGCCTGGACTTCCCCTCCGCCAGCTAGTCACAGCTTCTCAACCCTCAGTTCGCATCTCAGATGCCACCTCCTCCTAGAGACCTTCTCTGACCGCCCATGGACAGCATCCCTGCTCCCCTCCCTGACATTGACCACAGTCTCCAATTGTCTTTCGGGGTTTCTCCCTCTGGAATGCAGAGCCTTTGTCTTTTCCAGCATGGAATCCCCAGTGCCAAGACATTGTGGACCCTCCATGAATGTTTGCTAAATGACTGAATGAATTGGCCTCAGTTTTCCCTTCTGTAAAAGGGGGGAGGGGTGAAGAAATAGCACAGACCCACACAAGTCCTAGCAGGGTCCCGGGCAGCTGCTGGGCCACCTCCATGGCAGAGCCGACAGCAGTGTTCTCCTAGGTGCCCCCGGGCCCAGGCTGGCCTGGAGCAGCCTCTCCTTCCTCTGCGTTTTCCACCTCCTTTCCATGGGGGTTTGGCTCCTGGGAAGCCCCAGGAGGCAGAGCAGCTGTTACCATGCTCACGGGTCTGGGGACGCAGCCCTAGGTGGAGAGGTTGGAAGCCAAAGAGGGGGCAGGCAGGGCTGGCTTGGGCGGGGGAAACCTCACTGAGCCCCAGTTTCCCTGCCTGTGCCCCAGCCCTGGCCTCCTCACTAGCTTTTGGGGGATCACTAATGCTTTCCCACCCATTCCTCCACATCAAACTAAGCCCTCCTCCTCCGCCCTGGGTCTGCATCTCGACACCCTGTGCATCCTCCTGCAGGGACCACAGCCAAGGGCATTGGGGTATGGAGGGCAGGGAGAGTGGCCAGGTCTCCTGGCGCAGAGTCCACACCTTGCTCTGCCACTCTACAAGCAAACAGGTGCTGAAATCTGCTGTGGCTATGGCTGGCCTACTCCAAGAGGACAGGGACTGGGCACACGTAGGTCCCCAAGCCTAACTGACTCCCTGCCATGTGTTTACACAAGGACTTTTACACCCATGAACTCACTGGAGCCCACAGCCAACCTCTCAGGAAGGCAGGACAGCAGCTGCCAGTGTTCCCATCCCACAGATGGGGAAAATGGAGGCCCACACAGCTGTATGTCCCCATGCCCAGTGCAGGGCTTGAGGATGTGCAGGGTTGAGATTAGGAACCTGGGATTTGGAGTCTAACAGATGCTTCCCTTCCTGAATGTGTGACCTTGGGCAAGGCATCTAACCTCCGGGGTCTCAGTTTCCTCATCTGTAGGACGGGCATCAGGGTACCTGACTCCTGGGGGCTGTGTGAGCCTGTGAAGGACTCAGCATGGTGCAGGGCACATGAGAGGGGCTCAGTAGACAAGAGCTGAGGTCTCCAGTTGCTCCCCTCCACATTTCCTGCCCAGAGCATACAGCCTGGCATGGGGCAGGAGTTCAGCAAATGTTCAAAGGATGAGAGGTAGGAATATAGTTTGTATACTGTAAAGTGCTGGGTATCCCTGACTACTGGGCCTTGGGGAAGGCGCCCATCTGTGTGCCTCTTGCCTGTGTCTCTGCAGTTCTGGGGGTCACAGGATCAGAATAGGGTTCTGCAGGAGCCTTTGGAAAGACAGATGCCTCCCCCCTGCTGACCAGAGGGGCGCAGCCACCCCATGGTGGCTTTCCCACATCCCACACACGCAGCACTGCAGTCAGCTCCTCTCGCTGTCAACTCAAGGGCTGGAACGGGGCTTCCCAGACATTGAGGGGCAGGAACACCCATCCAGTCCAACTGTCCGTATTAAAGATGGTGACACTGAGGCCCAGAGAGGGCAAGTGACTTGCCTGAGGTTTCACAGCAGAACCTGGCTTGGACAGAACTGCTGACCCTCTGGGGGGAGGGGCCCCTGCCTCCCTCTCCCACGTGCCAGTCATCTCCTTAGCCATGAAGGTCATTGGAAGAAAGCAAGGGTTACTAAAGAAGATGAGGGAGGGAGATGATGGAGGGGGGGAGGTCAGTGTCAACTCTACCGCCTCCTCCTTCCGTCTGCCCAGCCCCCATTCCACCTCCAGCACCCCGAGAGTGCCATCCTCTCTCTCTCCTTCTCAGCACCAGAAAAGCCATTTCTGCCTCTCCTTTGGGGAGGGGAGGGAAGCCAGAGGGGTCACGACCCTGCCTGCCCCCCTAAACCCAGGACCCTTTGTCTTTGTGGCTGCTCTGCACTCCGCCACCTGGCCTTTTCAGCGCCTTGTGGGATCAGAGGCGGGAGGGGGATTAGGTTCTGCAAATGGCTCCCCCCCTCCCTGCCATCCTGTTTCCCTGTCTTAGTCATCTCTGCCCTCCACCGCCTTCTCCCTCCATCACGATCCCTCTGCCAGGCCAAGGGGAGAAGGACATTGACAGGCGCCCCCGACCCAGGGCCGCGGCGAAGCGAGGGGCCGGCTGCTCGGAAAGGGATCAGAAGTGGTTTCTCCTCCCCCCTTCCCTTCCTCATCCTGCAGCCCGCGCCTCCCCCCAGCGCAGCGCTGCGCACGGATGGCGGCGGGAGCCGCAGAGGTGTGTGTGCGGGGGGGAGGCTGTGCCTGGTCCTCGATGCCCACGGGGTTCTGTCCTCTTCAGGGGCTGGGGGTGGGCGTTTGTCCCCTGCCGCAGCCTAGGAATTCCCATGGGGGTAGGGGACTGTCTTCTGTAGAGCTGCCCCCGGCTGCTGCCCGCTCCAAGGGACTCCCGGAGCCGAAGGGAGGCGCTGAGTAATGCGCGCTCCCTCGGTGCCCATATTGGGGCGGGGGGCAACCCTTTGCCAGGGTCTCCTGGCGGAGCGCTGTCTTCCCTAAAGGATGGGGCGGAGGAGGGGGCGTGATTCCGTGGCCGGCGGCTTGACGACGTTCGCAGACTAGCCGGGGGCGCTGCTGCCCCCGAGGGGCTCTCGTGGCAGGGGCAGGGCCGCCTCCCTCCGGCTGGGGATGGAAGGCGCGCCGCCCGCTGGTGCAGCGCCCCGGGCTGCGAGGTCGCTGCGCTGTCGCGGCCGCGGGCGGGGCCCCTCGAGACCCGGGGGGCGGGGGTCCGCGCTCAGGTGCGCGCCGCTCCTACCTGCCTACGAAATTCTCGAGCACCGAGCTCTTGCCGGCGCTCTGGCCGCCCACCACGGCGATCTGCGGCAGGTCGAGGTCCGCGTTCTGGCCGATGGCAGAGAAGGCGTCCTGCAGCCGGTTGACCAGCGGGATGAGATCCTCCATGCCGCGGTTGCCCATGGCTGCGGCGGGCCTCGCGGGCTGCGATGCGGCCGCCGATCCCGCTCCGGCTCCTGGCTCCGGCTCCGCCGCTGCAGCCTGGCTCCCCGACTGCCTGCGCCGCGGGTCCCCCGCCCCTCGGGGAGCGGAGCGGAGCGCCGCGCCCGGCCGCCACGAGAGGGCGCCCGCGGCCCTGCGGGCCTGCCGCCGCGCGCAGGCGCCGCCCAGGGCACCTTGGGCGTTGTAGTTTTCTCCTTCTGCGGCTTTAGGGGCGCTTTTAGCAGTGTCTGGGGTGCGCGCATGCTGCGCAGAAGGTATAATTTCTAGCAGTTGGCGATGGCTTACCCCTAGGACGAGGCTTCTTGGATAGGGGTCGTGGCTGCCTCGTTCCACCTTATATATGGGGAAACTGAGGCCTCAAGAGAAGATCGGCCTCCTCCGGAGTCAGAGCCTCCTGACCCGGAGTTCCACTTGACCTCTCTGCCTTCTACTCTAGGTTCTGACACTAATCTCCAGCATGTCCCTTCTCGCCTTTGGGCCTCAGTTTCCCTGTTTCTAGAAGGAGAAAGGTGGAGCATTAATTCAACAAATATTTACTGAGCACCTCCTATAAGCCAGGCCCTGTCCTAGGCACTGGAGATACAGCAATGAACAAGACAGCCAAGGTCTCTGCCCTCACAGATCTCGCATTGGCAGACAGAGGCAGTCAATGAATAAACAGATACATGAAATAGTAAAAACGAAAATAGCTTATAAGAGCGAAATAAATAGGGAGTGTGAAGACAGAGGTACCTGTGTGGATGTGAAAAAGTCACTTTAGGCTGGAAGGAGTCAGGGAGTTCTTTGAGGAAGTGACTTTTGAGACGAGACTTAAATGATGAGAAGGAGCCGGCCACAGGCAGATCAGGGGAAGAGTGTGCCAGGCAGAATGAATAGCAAGTGCACAGACCCTGACACTTGTAAGGCCCTTCTTTGGAGAGTAGAAAGCTCTCATCCTAGATAGGGGCAGTCTTTTATTTTTTTGTTTTTTTAGAGATAGTGTGTTGCTCTGTTGCCCAGGCTGGAGTACAGTGGTACAATCCTAACTCACTGTAGCTTCAAACTCCTGGGCTCAAGGGATCCCCCTGCCTCAGCCTCCCCAGTAGCAGGTACTACAGACCCACATCACCACACCTGGCTAATTTTTTAAGGTTTTGTAGAGATGAAGTCTCACCATGTTGCCCAGGCTGGTCTCAAACTCCTGGGCTCAAGTGATCCTCCTGCCTCAGCCTCCCAAAGTGCTGGCATTACAAGCATCAGCCACCGTGGCCAGTAAGAGCAGCAGTCTTTGCCCCAACCCATCAGGATGGTGGTAAAACAGTGGGGCTCCTACAGCCCTACCCTGCTTATTCCTTTCACATAGAGAGATCATGGGGCCCCAGGCAAAGTGTCCACCTCTGCATTTAAGGAACCTACTTAGGACTCTCCATTAGGAGGCTAGGAAGGGGAGGCCAACCTAGTCCATGCTATTGGGGGGGCAGTGGGTTATTTCCCTGTGCTGTGAACAGGGTGGGGGGCATTGCTGGCAAAGCAGACTGTTCATTCATCCATCCATTTAATGCATGTTAATCAAGCTAGGCACTATGCCAGACCCCAGAGTTAAAGCAGTGAGCAAAATGGACAATGTCCTTACCCACATGTGGCTTACATTCTAGTGGAAAAAGAGGGATAATATACAAATAAGCCAGTATCTATGATCCTGTTCATGGCAATGAGTGCTCTGGGGAGCAAAAAAGCAGGGTTGGGGTAGGGGTGGTGTTGCTATTGTACAGAGGATGATCAGAGAACTCTCTGGTAAGGTAAAATTTGAGGCCAGGCATGGTGGCTAACACCTGTAATCCCAGAATTTTGGGAGGCCTAGGTGGGAGGATCGCTTGAGCCCAGGAGTTCTAGGCTGCAGTGAACTATAATCACACAACTGCACTCCAGCCTGGGCAACAGAGTGAGACCCCATTTCTAAAAAAAAAAAAAAATTTGAGCAGAGCCCTCAAGGAAATTAGGGAATGACCCCTGTGGACATCTGGAGGAATTTTGGAATTTTCCAGGCAGGAAGAGGGGAAAGAGTAGGCCCTATCCCTGGTGGCACCAGCAAGTGGGTTAGGAGCCTAGCCTGGACCTCAGACAAGCTGCATGATCCAGGTCCCTCCATGTCTCTGAACCTCAGTTATGTAACCTGGATAATGGGGATCATGATAGATTGGAATGCCTGCGTAAGGCACGGCCCAGGCCTGGGCTCAGGAGGCCCTTATTAAATTGCAGCTGTGCGGACACCGATGATGACAGCTCTCCAGACAGCTGCACCTTCAGCTCCACACACTCGCATCCTGAGCAGCTGCTCAGGCCCACCTGTTATTATGCTCTGAGGACCAGAGAGGGCAGAGACGGGAGTCTGGATGAGCATCACCATTAATTTGGGGAGGGGGTGGAGTTTACAGATGTCTGCCTACAGGGTGTTGTGACTGGGCTTTTATTATTTTTAATCTTTTTTTCTATCTAATTACAATGGTCAAACTTATTGTAAAATCAGACTTTACACAAGTGTTTGAAAGCCTCTGGTGATCCTCCCACCTAAAGATAACCACTATAGCTTAGGGTTTATTCTCTGGCTTTTTTTTTTGAGGCAGGGTCTCACTCCATGATGAGGCTACAATGCAGTGGTGAGATCATAGCTCGCTGCAACCTCAAACTCCTGAGCTCAAGTGATCCTCCTGTCTCAGCCCCCCAAGTAGGTGGGACTACAGGTGCATGCCACCATACCCAGCTAATTTTTAAATTTTTTGTAGAGTCAGGGTCTCACCATGTTGCCTAGGCTGTTCTGGAACTCCTGGCCTCAAGCAATATTCCCACCTTGGCCTCCCAAAGTGGTGGGATTATAGGTGTCAGCCACTGCGCTTGACCTATTATCTGCCTTCCCCCCGTATATATTTGTTTTGTTGCATTTTGTTTTTATAGAAATAGGATCAAGTTAAATATCTCATACTACTGTATCACTGATGCCTGGGCAACACATTGAGTTGATTAGAAATGCAGAATCTCAGGCCCCACCCAAGACCTGCTGGATCACAATCAGCATTTAACAAGAGCCAAGAACTCCAGGTGATTTCTGTGCACATCAAAGTTGGAGAAGCTGTGATATATATTTTCTGCAACTTGCTTTTTTAGTAACAGTATGTCTTAGACATCTTTCAGTGTAACAGGTCACTCACAGTCCTGGTTCATGACTGCACAGTTTTCCACTGTTGAGTGGTGCCCTGCTTTTGATCTCTGGTCTGCTAAAAATGGCTGTGTTGGACTTGAAGAATGAATGAATAGAATACCATCGGGGTGTGGACAAGGGAAAATGTTGTGGGCAGAGGAACCAGCAAAGCAAAGGTATGGCATAGTCAGAAAGGAAATGAACCTGAAATCTACCCTGGCCTCAGTTTCCCCATTGGACCTGGCAGGGGTGGAAGGAGAGCTGCTGCAGATGGTTCTCCCCAGGCTTGGAGAAGCTGGGTACCCTGAGGGCCAATGAATTAAATGAGAGTCTTAAAAATGGCTTTGACCCTCTACCATGAACATGGGAGAGGGAGAATTCTCTCTTGATCTCCCAAAGTTTTGGCCACCAACTGTGTTGGGAAGGTTACTAACAACAGGCTCATGAGCTGGATATTTCATCCCAGCCAGGCTACTGTACTGAGGATTCACCCACACTATCTCCCAACCCTCAGAAAGGAGAAGTTTTATTAGCCCCTTTTGACAGATGAGGAAACTGAGTCTCAGAGAGGTTAATGAGAACATGTCCAAGGTTACAAAGCCAAGAAATGAGGATGTCAAGATGTGAATGGAGGTCGGTTTGTCTAGGAGCTTCCACATTTATTTCCTACACTATGCTGGCTCTTGCTCTTGTAATCTATGTATCTTTTATGCACATAAAATAAAACATTAGCCCTTTCTGCTAACACCTCTGTTGTGCATATAGCAGGTGCCCAATAAATGCCAGTTGAATTAACAGTGGCTTTATTATAGAGCTCCTGGGTCAAGACATTGTGTTTAGTCACTAAGTCTGCTCAGGGTCCAGCCCTTTGGATTCATTCATTCTTCTACTCTTCAACAGGTACAGGTCAGTGGCCACTTTGTGCCAGACCTCATGTGAGACACAGGAGGATGAGAGGTTAATAAGATGCAGCAGGGCTTACCCTGCTGGAACACAGCTTCACAGGAGAGAGGCAGACTAGCCAAGCAGACCAGGTGCACAGAACAAGGGCACCTGGCCCGGCCTGGGCCAGGGTGGCTGGGGAGGAATCAGCTGGACCAGGCTGGGGCACACACAATGCCCTTCTCTACATGGCTGGGAGTTGGGCACCAAGATTTCTTAGGCTTTGGGTACCGGCAGTTCAGGCATCTGTGCCTGCACTGCCCCATCTCATGGTGAGGAGCTCCGCCCCAGCCCAGAACAGGGCAGGTGCCCGTGAATGCCGATTGTGCCGTAGTTAAGTCTGAAGCCAGACTGCCTGGTGCTCAAATCCCACTTCTGCCACTTTCTCACCTGATGACCTTGGGCAAGTCACTTCATTTGCCTGAGCCTCAGTTTCTTCATCTGTCAAAGGGGGTAATAATAATGCCTAACTCATAGGATTGTGTGAGGATTCAGTGATGTAATAATCATTTAGGTAACGCGTTGGAACAGTGCCTGGAACTGTGAATAATGAGAGCTATACATAGTGTAATTATACTGTCCGAAGGAACTTCTTCAGGCCTGTGAAGGTAGCAGAAGATGTGGCTGAACATGGAAAGAAGGGAGAGCCTGCTACCCGCATGTCGGTCCTGTCCAGCAGAGATGGCCAAACTAGGGCCCCAAGTCAGGAGGGGATCTGTCCTGGGTCACCCCAGAAGGTAGGGGCAGCAACAAGGCTGTGCCCATCCTGCTGCTCCCCACCTCTGTCCTCTGTCTCTCACACCCCATTTATTTATAGAAAAAGGCACAGGTGGGTGACAGCCACTGGGGAGGCCACATGATAAGCACATGGTCTTGTATTTTTCTCTGCCTCTTCTCTGACTAGGAGATGTTGCTGAGCACAGCGTGTTTCTGGGGATTCTGAGCTGGGCAGTCTGGTTGTGGGGCCCACCTGATTGCCTATGCTTTTGTGCTGTGCTGGGTACCTCGCTGGGGATTGCCTCTGTAGGGTGATCGACACAGATGTCAAGGAGGGAAGAGCTGCTCTGATGAACACTAGCCCAAGGATAAAGGGAAGAAGTTGCATCCTGGAGTAATCCATTCATTCACTCATTCACTCACTCATTTAATCCACCTTCACCAGGCAACCTTGTGGTGTGCAGGGCTCTGAGCTGGGTCCCAAGGACAAGGGGACAACTCAGCAGCTGCTTCCTGTCATCAAGGGCACATGCCATTGCTGAGGACAGAAATAATGCAAGGTGGGGAGGTGGCAGATTACAAGATAAAGATGCCACAATCAATAGCCGGTTAGAAAGTGTACTGGGAAAATAGCAACAATAGCCAACACAGAAACTGCCCCACAGGGGCTAGGTGAAGAAACCTGCAAAACCATAACACAATGCAAGTCTTGAATACATGGACGCATTTACTTCATTTTTTTTAGAGGCTTGCTTAGATAAAAATTGATACATACTATTTTTAATATTTATGGGGTACATATGAGTATTTATTACTTGCATAGAATGTGCATTTACCTCTTTTTTTTTTTTTTCAGAGACAGAGTCTTACTCTGTCATCCAGGCTGGAGTGCAGTGGTGCGATCATAGCTCATTGCAGCCTTGAACTTCTGGGCTCAAGTGATCCTCCTGCCTCAGACTCCCAAGTATCTAGACCACAGGTGTGAGATACCATGCCCGGCTAATTTTTAAAAATGTTTTTATAGAGACAGGGTCTTGCCATGTTGCCCAGGCTGGTCTCCAACTCCTGACCTCCAGCAATACCTCCTGCCTTGGCCTCCCAAAGTGCTGGGATTACAGGCATGAGCTACCACGCCTGGCCTTACCTCATTTTTAAACTGAGAGACTCAGGGTAAAGATGTCGGCTCTTCTCCAACTTAAGCACATTTAGTGCAACACCAATCAGGATGCTGATGGGAATTTGGGGGCTGGGGAAGGTTTGACAAAACTCTGTAATTTATCTGAAAAAAATACATGATTAGGAATTGGCAAAAAAAAATTTTTTTTAAATAATAATAATAATGTCAGGGACTTGTACTATCAGGCATTAAAACATATTCCAAAGCATCATAGCACGTGGCATCATCATGAGAAGGGATGGTAGATTCCTAGAGAGAACAGGTCTGCACAGAGATCCACAGAGTCTGAGAATTCATCTTGTGATAATGGGGCGTCTCAAATCAGAGGCAAGAAAGAGGCCTCAAGATGTTTCCTCAACTTTTTGTGGGATACATAGAGATGCAGCTTCTCTTTTGCTTCCAAAGATATCCTTTGGGGGGCTTTGCCTGCAAGGGATTGATTAAAAGCAATTAGCCCTAAACAGTGTCCCAAGAGTATTCTCATCCACTATCTTGTCTGGTCTTCAAGGAGGCAGCACAAGGTCTTACACATTAAAAAAAAAAGTTAACTCTCCCTGCATGATAAAGTTATCCGGACCGAACACAGCAAATTAGAAAAAAGGAGAGAAAGTGAAAAACCCCATGAGCTCACTACACACATACATTTATTCTTTCCAAAATCAGGATCATAATATGCATGCAATTTGGTTACCTGCTGAGCTTACTTTACATCACATTGTGAGTGTTTAAACATTCTTTGAAAACATAATTTCTGACGACTGTGTGCTATTCCCTAAGAGGCAGACACCATGATTTATTTAGTTGCTCCTCTGAAGTTGATTATTTTCCGGACAACTATTATAAATAATGTTTCTGAGAACAACCTGCTGGCTTTTAAAAGTCTCATTTCTGATCATTTTCTTAGGCTAGATCCCTGCAAGTGGGGTTACCCAGTCGAAGGGCATAACATATGCAAGAGTCTTGATAGAAAATTTGCAAATTGTCACTGCTGAATTTGACTGGCCAAAAAATAAAATATAAAAATAAAAAAATTAAAAAAAAAAGAAAATTTGCAAATTGCTTTCCAGAGATGAACCAACACAGGAGGCTAGTGCTTGCTGGCTTCCCTACCTTCACCAGCATGAGCATTATTTTTAGTTTTTTTTACTTTGGCAATTTGCTAAGCTCGCTCTGTGCCAGGTGCCAGTGCTAAGCATTATGTAATGTCATCCTCACACCCCATGGGAGGGGACATCCATTTTACAGATGCGGGAACCGGCTGAGAGGACTCCCGTGGGCCAGGGTGCCCCAGCCAGAAGGCAGGGCGCCCCGACTCGACCCTGGACTTCTCCAACGCTGGCACGCAGACCAAGGTGTCCGCGAGCAGCGGCCTGGTTGGCAGCCTGGGTGGTCCTCACTCGCCCTCTCTCCGTCCCCGCTGCGTCTGTCTTCGTGCTCACCAGAGCGAGTTTGCTAATCCGCGGCTTTGGTGCTGTCACTCGCGGGCTTCCCATTCTACCCTAGAGCTCCCTGCCCTTCGGGGATAGGGCCCCCGTCCGGCGCTCAAAGCCCCCGCCTCGCCGGCTGCCTTTGCACCCGCGGGCGCCCGCGTCCCCCTGGCCGCAGCTGCTACCCGGCTCCGGCCAGGCCGAGCCCCTTTCGCCACTGGTCCAGACCGAGCCGGGCTCCTCAGCGGCCGCCCGCCGCAGCACAGTCGGTCCGTAGCTCGGGGCAGCGCTTGTCACACGACTGCAGTGACCTGTCGGCACGCGGGTTCCGTGGCCGGAGCGCCCTCGGTTAGAGCACCCGGCCGGGGCGGCCCGCGCGTCCCTGGTGCCACCGGCGCTGAACAGGAGCCCAGGCTGCGCAGGAAAGGAGAGAGGAATGGCTCCTTAGGAACAAGGATGGTTTGGGCTCCGGGACCGGGCACAGAGTCGTTATTCAACGGGTTGGGGGCAGACAGTTTTCGGGGCAGGATGCGGGGGCAGGGCCATTTTTGATAACTGAACTCAGCCGTCCTCTCACACACACCCCAGCCAAATCTAACGAGAAAAAGTACTTTCAACTGGGTCCCCCTCACCCCCTTCTAGAGCAAGCTCCTGCCGGGCAGTGCGACCTTGGTCGCCCTCTGGCCGCGCCCGGGCCCGAATGTACAAGGGTCGGCTGCACGCCCCCTCCCACCCCAGCCTCGCGCGGGACCCCAGGATCGCGGGACGGCGGCGGCCACGGGGAGGTCGGTTGGGGACAGGTCCCCCTGGAAGTGCCCCGCGGTGACCCCGCCGGACGACAGACCCCTCCGGGCGACGGGCTCAGAGCCGCCCCTTCCCAATGAGGAGGACGCGGGGCGGAGGGCCTGCGCTGCCCAGGAACCCCTGGCACCCCCGAGCCGCGCCCGCAGCCGCCCGGGCGCCGGGTGAGCGGGCGGCGTCTCCGCGGCGTGACCGGTGCGCGGGGCCGGGGCTCGCGGCTCGGCCGGCGGCGCCAGGACCTCCGCTCCCCCAGGGGGCGCTGCCCCGGCCCGGCGCCGTCCACAGACGGGCCTTCCGAGCGACCCGCCCCGGCGGAGCCGCGGGGAGCCCAGAGCTGCGAGCCCAGCCGCCTGCCCCGCGTGTGGCTGTGGCGACGCGAGTGCAGAGCGGGTGCGGGGAGGAGGCCGCGCCCTGGCCGCGGCAGAGGCGGCGCGGGAAGCGAGGTGCGGGGGAGGGCCCGGGCCGGGGCCGGGGGAGGACGGCCGGGGCCGTGGCAACTTGAATGGAGGCTGCGGGCCCCGCGCGCGCGGGGGTCAGGACTCGATGGGCGGTGGTGGCGGTATCTGCGGAGGAGGGGCTGGCGGGGTGGGGCGCGGTAAGGTGCGCCGAGGGCGGAGCGCAGCTGTCCTACAGGGTTCACGGACCGAAGTGAAAGGTCGGAGGCGGGGTGTTGATGTTACTGTCACAACACAGGCACGATGGCGAGGGTCTCCGTATCAGAAAGGGGGTGTGAGCCGGGAGGTGCCGCATCAGGAAGTGGTGGGCGCTGAGGGTGGGGGTGGGAGGTGTATTTGGGTTGGAAGGATGGAGCTGCCGAAGTTGGAGGGATGGAGGGCGAGGCTGCGGATTTGAAGGAGGGACTGTTGGCAGGATGTGGGGGAAGTCGGCGGGAGGGTGGCTGAATCCTGCTTCTGGCAGGATTGGAGGTGGATGGGAAGGAAGGGGGTGCCAATGTGGCACGCTCTTGTCAGGCCTGGGAGTGTAGCTGCGAGGCTCAGCAGGCAGTATTTGCAGGCTGTGGGTTGCAGCGAGTGGCCATGGATGGGAGGGGAGCTGGACCAGCCTGTGGTGGGGACCCGGCCTTACTCCCCTTCCTGCCCCCAGCCACCATGTTCAACCAGCAGCAACAGCAGCAGTTCCAGCAGCAGCAATTGCAGCAGCAGTTGCAGCAGCAGCAGCTCCAGCAGCAGCAATTGCAGCAGCAGCAGTTGCTGCAGCTCCAGCAGCTGCTCCAGCAGTCCCCACCACAGGCCCCGTTGCCCATGGCCATCAGCCGGTGAGTTCCCCACGTAGGGGACGGATGGCTCCAGCTCTGCCTCTTGGAGTCCCCCATCCCAGCCCTTTTTCCTAGGGGCATCCCTGTTTGAGTCCTGGAGGTCATCAATTGCACCCCCAAGGGGTCCTCTGTCTACTCTAGGGGGGGCAGAGAGTGGAGGAGGAGGGTCTGACTTTCCCAATAACCCTCTGACCCCTCCCAACACACAGGGGGCTTCCCCAGCAGCAGCCACAGCAGCACCTTCTGAGTCTCCAGGGCACCAACTCAGCCTCCCTCCTGAACGGCTCTGTGCTACAGAGAGCTTTGCTCTTGCAGCAGTTGCAAGGTATGGTTACCGGCCCCTTTGCTGTCTGTTTTAGTGGTATCTTCTCAGCAGGCCCATTGCATAAATCTCACTAAATTCACACAGTGACCCTGAGAGGGAGTTACTCTCAGCACCCTGTTTACAGATGAGGACACCGAAGCTCCAGGAGGTAAAAGTTCCTAAGCTGCTGAGCTGAACGCAGGGCTATCTGATCACAGAGGTGTGCCCTTGGCCATGGCGCTGGCTGCTCAGGCAGGAATCAGCACATTTCACTCACATTCAGATTAGATGCCGTTTGACAGATGAGGAAGCTGGGAAGGCAAAGCATTTGCCCTGGGTCACACAGCATCAACAGTGGCTGAGCTGGACCAAGGCCTGGGCCTGCTGACCACCCAGATCCCTGCATGGTTGTCTTTAGCCCTGTGCATTAAACTTGTGGCCTTGCCTTAGTTTCCCCACATGGAGAGCAGTCTCAGCTCTTCCTTCCAAGATGCTGCTGATAACTATAAGGGGGGGGGTAAACCCACAATCCCATTTTATAGATGAAGAAACTGAGGCCCAGAGAGGGGGCATGTGCACAAGGTCACATAGCAAGTGGGTGTTGATTAGATGGTCATCACTCTTCAGCCCTACCAGGGCCACATGGGTGTGGATGGTCCTGGGAGCTGACTTACAAATGATAGGTGCATGGGTGGGAGAGAAAAACCACACCCAGGGACTCACAACATATACATATATATCTTCCCGTTTGCCTTTCCCATTTTAAAAGTCACACCCTTCAAAGTGAAAAAAAAAATTTTTTTTTAAAAAAGGGGATAGGAAAACCCAAACTGTCATTTGTAGACTCAGTCACCTCCTGAAGAAAATCACCAGTTAGTATTTTGGTGTATTTCCTCCCATTTTTTTGTAGCCACAGACTTGGGATTTGTATATGGTTACTATGATTGATATAAGTGAAAGGCTATGTCTTGTTTCTTTTTCACTGACTAGAATGGCATGATCATTTATCATATGATTTGATAGACTATGTCAAGATTATTTTTAATAGCTGTTTAATATTCCACCAGGGGGGTGTGCCCTTGCTTATGTAAACCTTCCCAGTTGTTCAGCTGTTTCCTTTTTTCTTTCTTTTTCTTTTTTCTTTTTTTATTTATTTAATTTTTAATTTTTTTTATTTGCTATTTTAAATAACACTAGGATGAATATGATGTTTGAGACTATATTCTGACTGAGTCGGGGGGATGGATGTTTTATGGCTCTTGATAAGTATTGCCAAATTGCTTTCCTAAAGGACTGGACCAGTTTGCAATGCCACCAGCCACGTATGACAGTGCCGGTCTCACCATGCCCACGGCAACATTGGGTATTATATGCTTTTTATATATATATATAAAAATGTATATATACATATAATTTACTAAGTTGGTTGGCAAAAAAGGCTATATCATTAATGATTTAATTTGCATTTCCTGGAGTGCTAGTGCAGTTGAACATTTCATATTTGTCTGTTAAACATTTGTATTTCTTTTTGTGACTTGTCCATGTCCTGTGTCCATTTTTCTTTTAGGGTGTTTCATCTTTTGTCTTATTGTTTTTAAGAGCCAATTGGCTCTCTCTCTGCACATATGTGTGTATGTATTTGTTTCAAGTTAATGTTAGTTGAACATTTACTTTGTACCAGGCACATTTGTATATCCCATTGAATCCTCATAAAACATTGCGACACAAGCACTGTTATTATCCCCATTTTATAGATGAGGGAACTCAGGCTAAGAAGGGGAAGCTGATTTGCTCAAGGTCACAGAACTTGTGCTATAGAGTCTGGACTTGAACCCAGCTCTCACAGCACAGCTGACCCATGCCTGTAACCCCTGTGCTTCCTGTTTCAGCTTCAGGACAAGGGTTCTGACTGTCTTTCATCCCTCACACACTTCCCAAGCTCTGGGCCTCTCCTGAGGTGTGGAGCTGAGTCAGATGGGGTATAGCAGGAAGCAGACAAGTAAATTATGCTGGTCCGAGGACAGGGAAGCTGGGGCCTCTGGGGACAGGGGAGTCTGGGAAGGCCTCCTGGAGGAAAGACCCCTGGAGGGAGGTCGGAAGGATGGCGGGGGAGTTAGCGGGGCAGAACAGCCCAGGCAGAGGGAACAGCACGTGCAAAGCCCCTGAGGCAGGGTGTTTGAAGGACTGAACAGGGACATATGACTGGAATGTAGTGGGGACATGTGTGGGGAGAATGGCAAGAAAGGAGCCTGGGGAGATGGGCAGGGACAAACCTGGCACGGTGAGGAAGGGGCTTTGTTCCTGAGCAGCAGGGAGCTGTGGAGCAGTTTGGGCAGGGGAGGGAGTAGATCAGAACATGGTTTTGGAAAGATCACTGTTTGCTGCCATCCTGTGAGAAGGCTGTGGCTGAAATTCAGGCAAGGGATGAAGTGGCTTTGGAAGGGGGTGGGTGGGAGTGGGGGTGGAGAGGGGAAGCCAGATTGGGAAGAGGCGTAGGAGACAGAGTTGATAGGATTTGGGGGTGGCTAGGATGGGGGTAGGGTAAAGAGAAGGAGGAATCAGGAGCCCCCAGAACCTGGCTGGGGCCAGTGGGTGGACGGCAGTGCCCCTCATGGGGACCGGGGGCAAGCTACTCCTCTGCTTAGTGTCTCCTTTGTCATTGGTAGAAGGAAAATCTACCCTGATGCCTGCTGGGCCAAGTGACTGGGGCAGTATATGGATGTACGGAATGTGCTTGGCACAGTGCCTGGCTCTTCATCAGCCTTTGATGAAGGGTGGCTGGTGGGGGGAGGTGGTGTCTTATTGGGCTTCCCTGTCCAGGGACCAGCCACCTTGCTGGTTCTCCCTGTGGGCCCTGTGCCAGGTCTCTCATGTACCCTAAGGCATGCCCTAAAGCATGCCTGTGGATGAGCAGGGTTGCTGGGGGTGCTCGGCTGCTAACTGGGAGGTATCTGGGAGGGAAAAGGCAGCACCCCTCTAACCCCAACTGGAGCGGAAAAGCAGCCCTGAAGCCTCCCTCCCACCACGCCCACAGTGAGCCACAGTGAGCCTCAGCTCTCATCTCTTCCCTCTGACTGCCCTTGCGTGGGAAGGGTCCCTTTCAGAGTAATCCGTGATGTTCCCATGATGCTCTGGGGGACTGAATCCTGACCCTAGCCTCTGTTACCTGACCACAGTGTGATCCCTCTCCTCTTCTTGCCTGCAGGTAACTTCCGAGGCTACAACATGGCAACCCCAAGCCTGACAGCCCCCAGCCTTGCACCCCCCCAGCTGGCCACTCCAAATTTGCAGCAGTTCTTTCCCCAGGCTACTCGCCAGTCCCTGCTGGGCCCCCCTCCTGTTGGGGTCCCCATTAACCCCTCTCAGCTCAACTTTTCAGGGCGGACCCCCCAGAAACAGTCCCGGACCCCTTCCTCCACTACCCCCAATCGCAAGGTAAGTGGTGGCTGGGCTGGAGCAGGTGTGGATGGGCAAGAGAGAGCAGACACCTGGGCATCAGGCCCAGCTCCACCCACTCGGGATCATCCTGGGCTTTTGGGCAGGTCACACTTTCTCTTTGTGCCTCAGTTTCCTTGTCTGTAAAATAGTGGGGGGTGGGCTTGTCTAGTATTTCCCAAATTTCATATATTCCTATATGCCTGGCATGACCTTTGCCATGCCCAAACACCACCAGTTCTCTTATTTACTTCATATTTCTCTTAAAATCAGTGCTGCCCAGTGGAAATAAAATGTGAACCATAGATGTGATTTTAAATCTTCTGGTAAACACATAAATTAAGTAAAAAGAAATGGGTGAAATTAACATTACTAATATATTTTATTTAACCCAATATATAAAAAAATTATCAGCCAGGCATGGTGGCTCATGCCTATAATCTCAGCACTTTGGGAGGACGGGGCAGAAAAATTGCTTGAGGCCAGAAGTTTGGGACCAGACTGGACAGGATGGCAAGACCTTTTCTCTATAAAAATAAAAATAAAAAATTAGCCAGGAGTAGTGGTGCATTCTTGTAGTCATAGCTACTGTACTCCAACCTGGGTGACAGAAGGAGACCTTGTCTCTTAAAAAAAAAAAAAGTGATCATTTCAACCTGTAATCAATATAAAAAATGAATGAAGTTCACTGCAAGAAAGCAGCTAGGAAAAAAAAAAAAGACAAGAAAAATGAATGAGGTATTTCACATTTTTTTTTTAATTTTTAAAAATTATTATTATTTTTTATTTTTTATTTTTATTTTTGAGACAAAGTCTTGCTCTGTCGCCTGGGCTAGAGTGCTATGGTGTCAGCCTAGCTCACTGCAACCTCAGTCTCCTGGGCTCAAGTGATCCTCCTGCCTCAGCCTCCCAAGGAGCTGGGACTATAGGCACACGCCACTGTGCCTGGCTAATTTTTCTATTTTTAGTAGAGACAGGGTCTCGCTCTTGCTCAGGCTGGTCTCAAAATCCTGAGCTCAAGCAGTCCTCCTGCCTCGGCCTCTCAGAGTGCTAGGATTACAGGCGTGAGCCACTGCACCTGGCCTATTTTATTTTTTTGAGACAGGGTCTCACTCTGTTGCCTGGGGTAGAGCGCAGTGGTGTCATCAGGGCTCACTGCAACCTCAAACTCCTGGGCTCAAGTGATCCTCCTGCCTCAGCCTCCCGAGTATCTGGGACTACAGGCGTGTGCCACCACGCCTGGCTAATTTTCCTATTATTTTGTAGAGGCAGGGTCTTGTTCTTGCTCAGGCTGGACTCCAACTCTTGGCCTCAAGCCGTTCTCCTGCCTCGGCCTCCCAGAGTGTTAGGATTACAGGCATAAGCCACTGTGCAGACTGACATTCCTTTAAAAAAACAAAAAACAAAAAACAAAACCCTAAATCTTCAAAATGCTGTGTATATTCTTATACTTACCTCTCAGTTCAGAGTGGCCCTGTTTTAAATGCTTGCACGTGACTACTGGCTACTGTGCTGATAGCACAGCTTTAAATGAACAGGTTTCTTTTTAGTTACATTTATTTTAAAAGGAAACATTATATCACAACCTGAAATTTTAAAAACTGTCTAAATTAATTGCCGTACATAGAAGTACAAGAAATGTAATTGGGGTAGAACAATGTTATAAAATCCTAAGCTATACACTGTTGCCATCTAAAGGTTCCAACCTGCAGCCCTCTGACTCTCTGTGTGTCTGAGAGGTGTTAAACCTTTCTCTGACATAAGCAGAAAGTCTGCAAAGGGAATCACCTCCTCCCCAGACTGTCCTGTCCCTGAAGGTCCCTGCAGTTCCTCACTCACACCCTGCTCCTGAGTGCATTCCAGGGCAGGGACAATGTGCCCTTTCCTGGCTGCTTTGGGGCAGCCCACATCTGGAAGTGAGGCATGTCCCTCCCAGAGAGGGGCCCAGCCTCCAACCTTCCAGATGGGCCTGTCATAACATGGTCTTGTCTAGTGTTCAAGCTACCCTGCCTCTGAGATTGGGGTGGGGTGGGGGTTGCCTGGGGCCGCACAGCTGTCAAGGCAGACCCAGAGCCCAGGCCTCCTAACTCTCAGGCCAGTGCCTGTGTCATGCAGGGTGACAGCTGAGTAGCTTCTGAAGAGCACAGAGTCCTGGTGTGCTATACAGATTGCCGTTCCCCGCTCAGGGCTGGTTCCTCGGGCTTAGCAGGAGGGAGGGAGGCTGCAGGCTTCTGGGGGCTTCCTGGGATGCCCTGGAACTGGCCAGAGCCATGTGTTTGTTCAGCAGATGTCTGTAAGCCCCTGCAGGGCACTCAGTGGTGTAGGTGATGCACCTGTCCTGGCTCTCCTTGAGGTCTTGGGTGGGGGTGAGCGATATTAATGAACATAATGCTCCAACCATTTAATTAAGACTGTGGAAAATGCCATAAAAAGGAAGCCAAAAGCCTTTTGGGGACCTGCACTAGTCTGGAGTCATGAGGGCTCCCTGCAAGAAGTACCTTTGAGGCTCTGGGTGAAGGCCTGGGAGCAGGGAGAGGCCTGGGGCTGGACCAGAGAGAAGGCCAGTGTGGACGAGCAGAGAGGGCCGGGGAAAGTGGGGATGGCCGAGGCTGGAGGGGCAGGGGTAGGGCAGAGGCCAGGTTGTGCAGGGCAGGTGTGGGGCATGGGGAGGGTGTTTTCCGGCTTGGGGTAAGGAATACTCCAGGGCTCCGGGGCGGTAAGCCTGGAAGAAACAAGAGGCATGATCAGGTTCATACTTTGGAAGGATCCTTCTGGCTGCTTTGTGGAGAAGGGGGTGGGAAGTCAAGAGGCAGCACCGTGGGTCAGGAAGGCTTGTGTCCCCCAAACCTGGGCTTATTTAACAGGCAGCTAGATGGAACCCCCTAGACACAATTCCTGGGGTTTTTACAATCATCTGCTTGGCAGCCCTGGGGCCGGGCCCGCCACAGGTCCCTGGATCCCTTCATCCCCTGGGGGACTGTCGCAGCCACTCTTGGGCAAGGGGGTTTTTACAGTGGTGGGTGGCAGATGTCAAAAATGGTTTTTGAAAGGAAGCAGGATTCTTCTTCTCAGACCATGCCTGTGGAAGATAATTCAGACCCCCCAGAGGGGTCTGAGGAAGCCGCAGAGCCCCGAGTGAGCACACCAGAAGGTGAGGAGGGAGGCTTCTGGCCCTTCAGAGGGACATGGGTTGGGGCATGTGGGTGCACGGTCAGCAGGTGATGTAGGCAGATATGGAATGAAGGGATTCTCGGTTTGGGGTGGGGGTTGAGCCTGGGCCCTGTATCCCAGAGCTCAGACACACTCTATACAGCATGAGTGTTCCCTCCCTCTTCTGCCTACACTCCAGACCAAGATTCACCCCCCTGCCCAGATGACATCCCTAAGGAGAAAGGCACTCCAGCACCTGGGCCTGAGCCTTGTGAGGTGTCTGAGCCACCAGCCAAGAGGATGAAGAGGTAACTGATGTTGAAAACTTACCCTGGGCCCAGTGCCCTGTGCTCTCATTCCTGCAAAGGCAGGGGTGGGGTGGCAGAGGTGGCCTCCCTTCAGTGGAGCAAGGAAAGGGCCTTGGCTTCTGGCTTGGAGGAAGGTCAAACTTATTCCTGCACCTTTCCTGGGGAGGCTCCAGGCCAGACTCTGGTGTCTTCCTTGGGACTGAGGCCAGGCTGGGTGGCCAGATTGGAGGGGTGAAGATGTTCATCTGGGACCGCAGAGGGTGGGCGGGTTTACAGGGCTAATTGGATACGTGTTAGCAAGTTGTGGGAGGTGAGAACAATTTTCCTCCATTTATTTAGGTGAAACTGAGGCCCAGAGAGCCAAAGGAGTTTGCCCAAATCCCCCAGCTTGTAAGTGGTAGAGTTAGCGTTGGAAACTGGGTCTTATCCTTTCTTGGAAGCCCCTGGAGCCTCTTGGAAGACATGACTTTGATATTCTTTTGCTCCTTCCTAGCTCAGAGGAGCCCGCAGAGAAGGGGCCCCCAGGGCAGCTACAGGCAAAGGTCCAGTCACAGGCCCGGATAACAGTACCAAAACAGACACAGACACCAGAGCTGCTGCCTGAGCCCCTGGAAGCCCGAGTGCTGCCACGATTCCAGCCACGGGTCCTGCAGATCCAGGCCCAGGTGCAACCCCAGACTCAGCCACGGATGCCACCAGTGGACACCCAGGTGCAGCCAAAGCTACAGAAGCAGGCACAAACACAGACCTCTCCAGAGTACTTAGTGCCACAGCAGAAGCAGGTGCCGCCACAGCTGCAGAAGGAGGCTGAGCCACAGAAACAGATGCAGCCACAAGTGCAGCCACAGGCACATTCACAGCCACCAAGGCAGGTGCAGCTGCAGCTGCAGAAGCAGGCCCAGACACAGACGTATCCACAGGTACATACACAAGCACAGCCAATGGTCCAGCCACGGGAGCAGCCACCAGAGCATCCTTCAGTGCAGGCACCAGTGCAGCCACCAGAGCAGGTTCATGGGCAACCTCAGACCCAGCCGCAGGTGTCGGTACTGGCACCAGAGCAAGCACCGGTTCTGGTTCATGGCACGGTGCCGGAGACACCGCCTGATACATTAGAAGCTGGAGGAGGTAAGTGAGCACTGGCTCCCAGCCAGTCTCAGAGATGAGACATCTCTGCCTGGGCCCTTCATTCCTCCCCTGGCATTGTCCAGCCCTGACTCAGGGCAGCCTAGGACTGAGGTCCAGGCCTGGAACCCAGGTCCAAGGCCATCCATACTGGGGGCTTCAAGGTCCTGGCTGCAGGCAGAGAAGGCAGCTCTTGGGCTCAGGGTGGGAGGCACACTTTGGGAAACAGAGCTAATCTGTCATTTCAGGCATGGAGAAGGCCTCGCAAGAGCCAGTGGGTGCTCAGGTCAGCATGGAAGAGAGCCAGGAGGAGGCAGCCAGTGGCCTGGATGTGGCAGAATGTGAAAAAAGAGCAAGAGAGATGCTAGGGGTGGGTAGAGGTGCTGATGTGGCAGCGTGAGGGCCACATGGCCCAGCAGTGGGGTCACCCCTTGCTGCTCCAGGTCACCTAAGGGCCCCCTGGTGTTTCCCCACCTGTGAAATGGTACAGTAGCCCTTTGCCTGGGGCGTGTGGGCAGACCAGACTGGTCTGATGGTCCTTGGTCTGTGTGGGCCTCTCTTGCTCTTGTGTTGCCTTTGTGTGCCTTGCTTCAAAGACTGGGGGTACTTCAGGTGACAAGAGTCCCTTGCCACCTGCCCATCCACACATGAGAGCCCCCAGTCCCCTCACATGGGTAATGGTGCTCTAGTGGAGAGCACACAGAGTGGAAGCCACTCTGTGGGGCTCGGGTTCCAGCTCTGCCTCATAGTGAACCCACGGGCAAAGCCATTCCCTTCTTTGGGTCTCAGTTTCCCCATCTGTCACACGAGGGGTGGGGTAGGGTGGACTTTAGAGTTAGGTGGACCTGGGTTCCCATCCTGACTGTAGTATGTTCTAGCCGTGTGAGCTGGGGCAGTCACCTGACAGGTCTGAGTCTCACTTTCCTGGTCAGGAAGGTCCGATGAGTCAGTGCTCGTAGATATTTAGTGCTGGGGCTGGTGGAAGCTCTGCTCCTGCTCCCGGTGCAGGTGTGGGGCGCCGGGGGCTCCCTGAAGGTCACCATCCTGCAGAGCAGCGACAGCCGGGCCTTTAGCACCGTACCCCTCACACCCGGGCCCCGCCCTGGCGACTCCACCTCCACCACCCCTGCGGCCGCCAGCACACCCGTGAGGCAGCCCCTCCAGTTCTTCTGCTACATCTGCAAGGCCAACTGCACCAGCCAGCAGGTACTGCAAAGCCAGGCTGGGTGGGAGGGTGAGTCGGGGGGAGAGTTGAGGGTTTCCATGGGGTGCCCAGCCCACCCTTGCCCCAGCTGCCTCAGGGCCTGCACTGGGCACTCGAGCCCTGCCCTGAGCAGCTGTGCGTTTGTGTCCAAAACATTTCCTGAACAGCCAGGGAGGCAGGTTTTTAGAATCAGGCAGACCTGGTTCAAATTGGCCCTGAACAGCTGTGTGGGCCTCTGAATTCCACCCCTGTGCCTCAGTTTCCTCTTGTATCAGATAAAGAAACGTTTAGAATCCACCTCATTGGGTGGTTCTGGGGACTCAGCGGCTTGATATTGGAGTCACAAGCCCAGGCCTCGCCTGCAATGAGCACAGCAGTACTTACAACTCGTATTATTACTACCATTGCTGTTGTTACTGCTGTCACTCTGCACCTTGCCTGAGCAGAGCCACGGAGACCTGGAAGCTAACAAGGCTGGTGTGTCCTCACTCTGTGCCTGCTCTAGCCTGCGCAGGGCTGCTGTGAGAGAAATGCCTCCCAGTGATGAAGCTGAGGCTGGAGTCTCCCTCCCCAGGCCCAGCCTTGCCCGCCCCTCACTCCCTCCCACTGCAGGAGTTCCAGGACCACATGTCGGAGGCTCAGCACCAGCAGCGGCTTGGGGAGATCCAGCACATGAGCCAAGCCTGCCTGTTGTCCCTGCTGCCCGTGCCCCGGGACGTCCTGGAAAGAGAGGACGAGTGAGTAGGGGGTCGTGGGAGTTCTGTGCTGGGTGGTGGGCATTGTCATGGACCAGGCTTGAATCTGCCATCTGCAAGGTCTGCCTTCGGGTTAAGCATTGCCCTTCCCACCCAGGCCTCTTCACACCATTCACTGTGTGACCTTGAACCTCAGTCTTCCCCATCTGTAAAATGGCCTGGTAAGGGGTATAGTGCAGGAATTCATGACAGCCTCTTATAGCTCTATCCAGGTAGGAATAGTGTGACCACCCCTCTGGGAGGGGGTAGTCCCAGCTGTGGCACAGACCCCTGCTCCCCTGGCACATGTGCCGAGCCCAGCCATGGGGCACCATGGTGAGGAGAATTCATCTTGTGGCTGGAGGGTAGGACTTCCCTGCATCTCCCCCTCCCATTGTCATGGGGGCTTGGTTGATCATAAACTTCAGCCCTCCTGGAATCTGGGACTAGCTCTTGGGTGAGAAGGCCTTCTGGGAAGCTAGGGGAGCTTTCAGGACTCCATGGGCAGTCACAGAGGCCTGCAGGGTCTGGGAGGTATCATCAGAGCAGCAGGACAGTATTGCCTCAGGCCACCTGGGGGGTGTGACCTCTGTCTCACAGGACAGCTGCCTCTTAGCTCCTGTTTGCCTAGGTTTTTTAGGAGAATCCAGAAATCCAGATTTGCATGTGAAATCTACTGATTTCAAAATGTTAATGCCTAGTTCAAAATTGAAACAAAAGAAACCCTATGGAGGCCACATTGGACAGTCCCTTGAGTCATTGGTCAGGGACTCTGTCCTGAGTTTACAGAGGTCATCATTTGAAGCTCCCCAAGTGGGGACGAAGGGACAGGAAGGGCTCTTGGTCGACCTCTGCTTGCATGCCTCGTGTGACACGGAGCTCCTTCTCTCCAGTGGCAGCTTGTGGCTCTGTTAGCTGGTTCTGACTTTGAGAAGAGCTTCCTTAAGTGGTTTTATACTTAGGTGAAATAATCATAAACATAGGAAAAAGGTGACTCACAAAGATGTTCTTTGCGGTTAATAAATGATGGAAAAGCCTCATTGGAAATGATCTAAAATAGTCAAAACTAGGGGATTGGTTAGATCAGCTAAGGCCTGTCCACTTGGTGGGACAACCAATAAATAGGACACTTGCTGTGAATTTATAATAATGTGGAAACATGATGCAATGTCAGGGTAAAACAGGACTCAAAACTGCATATGCAGAATGAGCTTGACTGTATAAAAATAGATACTGTGACACAGAAGAAAACCAGCAGGACATAGAGCAGGCTGTTAACAAGCTTCAGGTGGAGGGGATTCATGGTCTCCTGTTCGATGACTTGCCACCTCCCCACCTCCAGGCCATGAAGAACGTGACAGTCTTTCCAATAGGCTGCCGGTCCCTCTGTCATCTAGCACAGTCAGAAACTGGGCCGATTGTGAGCTGGGCCCTGGGGATTCCAGGATGGGGTCCTCCCAATCCATTGTGGGAAATGGTATGGCAGTGGCACTCTGGATCCCTGAGGGAGCTTATTGGGATGGGGCAGGTCTAGGAATGGGGGTAGGGTCAGGAAAAACCCAGTGAAAGTCAGGGCGTCTACACTGAATGGTAAATGGGGGTCTTCAAGGCCATATATCCTCGCTGTGTCACCATCATGGTAGCCTCCTGGACATGCCAGTGTAATCAGAGCCATATATCTGTCAATGCCCAGCTGCACTGCAGTGTTAATAACAATTTGTAAAACAAAATAACCCTCACCCTGGTCCCCAACATGTAGACGTTGATACTGTCCTCTTGTATCAGATGGGGTCTTCTGCAGTTGTAAGTGAGAGAAACTGATTTCTGTAAGACAGAAATTGGCTTGAGCAAAAAGGAGCAATGTTTCTGGCATATATCACTGGGAAAGTGAGGAATACAGCTGGATCCAGGGGACAGCACTGTAGGGAGACAGCCGTTCCAAGAAATGCTGTCCCCTGGGCCTAGGTGGGTAGGGCCACTTCGACTCAAAACCATGGAATGGGTTCCCCTTGGAAGCAGGGGGTATTCCCAGGAATGGGGCTGAAGGCTGGACCCCAGAACTGAACCCAGCCCCCTTGCTGGTGGGCTGTCCCTCCCCTCCCTCCTCGAAGCCCAACAGCAGGGGCCGTGGACCGCGCCCTTGCCCTGGGCATGACACTGGCACAGGCTGTCCGCCTATCTGATGACCGGGTCCTCTCCCCACTCCCACTCTTCATTTGTCATCATTTGATTACAAAGGTACCAAAATACATATTAAAAAACTCAAACTTTACAAAACCATGTTTAAAAGGAAAATTCCAGCCGGGTGCAGTGGCTCACACCTATAATCCCAGCACTTTGGGAGGCCAAGGCAGGAGGATCGCTTGAGCCCCGGAGTTCAGGGCTGCAGTGAGCGATGATCACTCCACTGCACTCCAGCCTGGGTGACAGAGCAAGACCCTGTCTCAAAGGGAGGAAAAAAACGGATAATTCCACAGTAACACTGCCCTCTGGAGCAAGCTGCTTTAAGGTCTGATTCTGTAGATTGCTCTGGATTTGTTTGCAGCAGTATCAAGAAGATTTTAAGGCCAGGTGGGGTGGCTCATGCCTATAAAGCTGGCACTC
Source organism: Daubentonia madagascariensis (assembly GCA_023783475.1). Lineage (NCBI taxonomy): Eukaryota > Metazoa > Chordata > Mammalia > Primates > Daubentoniidae > Daubentonia > Daubentonia madagascariensis. The sequence goes on from JAKFHU010000776.1 coordinate 5,991,684, forward strand.
TGGGAGGCTGAGGCAGGAGGATCGCTTGAGCCTAGGAGTTGGAGGTTGCAGTGAGCTGTGATGACACCACTGCACTCCAGCCTGACAGAGCGAGATCCCATCTCCGAAAAAAAAAAGGATTTTACTGAGGACCATAAGTGTCCCTAAACCCTTAAGCCTGGTACCCACACTTAGTGGTTGATGTGCCTTTTTTGATTTTAAAAAAACTTTTTTCTGATTATGAAAACAATTTGTTCATTATATAACATTTTGAAAAGGCAAGAACACACACACACAAGAAGATAAAAATTGCCCATAATTTCATTGCCAAGAGATAAATACTATTTGCATTTTGACCTAGCTCATCCCATGATCCTTTCTGTGTTTATACAATCTTTAAAAAAATAAAAATTAGAATCATAGTACCTGATGTATGTGAACACTTCCCATGTCTCTGAACAGCCCTCCACAACAGGGTTCTTACTGGGGCTTTGTGACATTTTGCAATGTGTAGAAGTTTTAATTTTATGCAATTTTTTCCTTTATGATTTCTGGCTTTGATATACGTAGAAAGATCCTCCCCAACCCAGTATTATACAAATATATATAAATAGTTGCCCTCCCCTTCTTAAAGTATATGGTTTTGGTGTTTTTTTTTCAAGTGATCCTCCTGCCTCAGCCTCCTGAGTAGCTGGGCACCACCACTCCCAGCTAATTTTTTTTTTTTAAGGGCCAGTATCTCGCTATGTTGCCCAGGCTGGTCTTGAACTCCTGGGCTCAAGTGATCCTCCCGCCTCAGCCTCCCAAAGTGCTGGGATTACAGGCATGAGCCACCATGTCCAGTCTGGCTTTGATTTTTACACCTGACTCTCTAGTAGTCCAGCTAGAATTTATTTTGAAGTAGGCAGAAGGTGGGAGCAAAAGGCTTTCCTTCTCCAAGTGCACAGCAAATTGTCCTGACATAACTTACTGTATAATCTATGCTTTTCAATACCAATATATCAGAAGCTGAATTCTTACCAATATTTCAACCTGTTTAGGACTGTCTGTTCTTTCCCATTGCTACACTGTCAGGGTGTACATCACACACATAATCTTAACTATTGTAGCTTGTGGTTTTAATTTTAATGGCTGGTATCCCAAATACTTCTAAATCTCATCCCCCACCCAAAGTTTCCTTGGTTATTCTTGCTTAAGTATTCATTCAGATAAACCTCAGAACCATTTTGTTAAGTTTCAAAAAAGATCCTGTTGGAATTGCAATTGGAATTACATTACATTTATGGAGCAATCTGGGAGTGCTGCTGTCTTTCCAACCAGAACATAGTGTCACATTGTACTTGTTTTGATTGTCATCGTTCAGAGAGCCTCCACCAAGGCGCTGGTGCAACACCTGCCAGGTCTACTACATGGGGGACCTGATCCAACACCGCAGGACACAGGACCACAAGGTAGGAGGGCCGGCATGCTACAGAGGCACCTGCACGTGCCAGCTCCAAGCCAAGGGCTGACAAGGAGGGAGCCCCAAGTTGGGAGCGAAAAGTAAATGTTGGTCTTTGTCTCTGCACGACCATAGCTCACAGTGTGGTTTCTGGACACGTCAGTCATGTTTCTTCACTGGGCTTCAGATTCCCCATCTGTCCAGCCATGGAGCTCATGGGGGTCCTTCGGGTGGCTGCCCTCTCTCCTGTCTTCACTCTGTGTCTGTCCTGTCTCTCTGTTGCCATCTGCCATCCCGTCTCATAGCCACCCACGCAGGGAAGAGATGTGTTTTTCCATGTTCCAGTGCAGGGGCAGAGCACAGCCCAGCTTGCTACGGACACGATGGGGCTGCAGAGGGAGGCGAGGTCTTACTGGGCACTGCCTGGCTGCTAGTCAGGGGGCTTGCACTTGGGGACACCACTGCCACCCACTTGGCCTGTCCTCCTTTCCCCAGATCGCCAAACAATCCCTGCGACCCTTCTGCACCGTTTGCAACCGCTATTTCAAGACTCCACGAAAGTTTGTGGAGCATGTGAAGTCCCAGGGGCACAAGGACAAAGCCAAGGAGGTAACCCCAGCTCCCTCAGGGAACATGGGCCTAGAGAGGTAAACAGGCGTGGCCAAGGCCACACAGCAAGTTGAGGTTTATCCTAGCCCAAATTCACAGCAGGTCTGGAGGGATTGGGCCTCTCAGGAGTGGGGTGGGCAGGGCGTGGTACCTTGACTGCCCAGAGCTGACCTGAGCCCCTTGTCCACTCCCTGGACAGCTGAAGACTCTGGAGAAGGAGACAGCTGGCCAAGACGAGGACCACTTCATCACGGTGGATGCCGTGGGCTGCTTTGAGGGTGATGAAGAAGAAGAGGACGACGATGAGGAGGAGGAAGAAGAGATCGAGGTGGAGGAGGAATTCTGCAAGCAGGTGCTGGGGGGTGGGTGCGGGAAGCAGGCTGGGGGCTGGACTCTCAGCCCAGGAGGGACCTCGCCCCGCCTCCCAGGGGCCAGGCACTGTGCTGGCATCGTAGGCACTAATGCATGCCACGATTTATTGTTAATCTGAACTATCTTATATGTGACTATGTAATTACGCATCACGATGACTATAGAATGGCAGTTAAAGTATGCAAGGGCCTCGAAGCCTGGCTGCAAGTTTGACCTGTGTGGAGGAGGGGAAAGGGCACCCTAGGCCATGGAACAGTAGCAGTAAAGGCACAGAGGTGGGAAGCTCAGATGGTGCTGCTGATGGTGGTGGCGGTGATGGTGATATCAACCGACATTTTTTTGAGCACTTACTGCATGCCAGGCATGTGTACCGAGCACTGTCCGGCAGAATCTCAGCAGATTGCGTGGCAGGAAGTGACACTGCAGAGCCTGTGCTCACAGCACTGCACTGTGCTCCCCCCCACAGGCGGGGGCTGGAGGAGCTTGGACTCTGCAGTTTAGCAGTGTTTCTGGAGCACATTCTGGGCCAGGTGCTGGGGCTGGGCACAGGGACACATGAGGACCAAGGCCTGACCCTTGCCCTCACAGAGGTCGCCTAGTTACAGCACAGGGTGGTGAGGGGCCAGGCGGCGCTGCCCACGGGCTGTGGATGAAGGGCTGCGAGGGTGGCCCTAGTGCGAGGTCAGTGTGAGGCCCAGCTTTGGGACTCCGTAGTGGCATGATGTCAGGTGAGCCACTTAGCCTCCCTGAGCCTCAGTTTTTTCTGCTCAGAAGTAACAATCCCACCTTAGGCTGCAAGGAAAGGCCAAAGCCCAGGGCCCAGACCTAGAAAGGGCTCAGCAAACGCGAGTGGTTGTCATTCTCAGAAGCCACATTTGTTTGCCTGGCGAGTGGTGGAGGGCACTGCTGGGCGTGGGAGGGCTGACGTGGCCAGAGTCAGATGGCCTCATCTAGAAGGGGGTCACATCCAGCAGGTGAGACACAGGCTCCTTGATCACCTGAAACCCACCCCTGCAGCACCAAGGTCACTGCAGTGTCACGTAGGAACTCAGGGAGCTGGCAGGGCACTCATGGTTAAGAGTGTGAACTCTGGCTTGGGCTCATCAGGGTTCACTACCCAGCTGCTCCACAAACCAGCTGTGTGACTCTGAGCAAGTGAGCTAATGTCCTCGGGCCTCAGTTTCCTCTTATGTAAAATGGGGTAACCTTGGAGGGTTGTTATGAGGATTCAGTGAGATGACACGTGATGTGTTGGGCATATCTGGCATGGAATATGGCCACCGTGGGACCAGTAGGGCTTCCTGGAGGAGGGGGCTGATTGAGCAGAGCCTAGAAAGTATGGATGGGGAAGGGCACTCTGGGAGGCAGGATCAGCATGTGCAAAGGCTCAGAGAGTGCCACCCACAACCTCCTGGAAATCAAGGGGATGGTGTGTCCAAGAGCATGGGTGGGCTCCAGGCCCCTGACTTATGTCTGGGAGGGGTCTGGGGGAAGCCAGATTCTGAGGCCCATACTTGCATGTTTCCAGGTGAGATCCAGAGATATATCTATAGAGGAGTGGAAGGGTTCAGAGACCTACAGCCCCAACACTGCGTATGGTAAGAAGGCCCAGCCCCGAGCCCACCTGTAGGGGCTGCAGCCCTCAGGCCCAGCCTCCAGGCAACCCCCCAGATCCCAGCCACAGCATCCTGGCCAGGCAGCCTATCCCCTGGTCTCCTCCTCTTCTGCTCCCACCAAGAGGGTAGAGGAGAAAATGAGCCCCTACAGAGGGTGGGACACCTAACCGGTACCAGGACTGTGAGCACAGACCCAGCTGTCCTGCAGGTGTGGACTTCCTGGTGCCCGTGATGGGCTATGTCTGCCGCATCTGCCACAAGTTCTACCACAGCAACTCAGGGGCACAGCTGTCCCACTGCAAGTCCTTGGCCCACTTTGAGAACCTGCAGGTGAGCTGGACGTCCTGCTCCACCCTCCTCTGCCCGGGGACTCAAACTCTGAGCTGATGGCCCCTCCTTCTTGTGCTTGGCCTCACCCCCAAGCACTCTGCCCCCACCAACAGGGAAGGAGTCCGAGCTGGGCTCTTTCTGTTACTGTTCTGGGGAGGGGATGCTGAGGGGCAGGCTGTTAGCTCCAGAGCCCTGGCCCAGAGAGGCTGAGTGCATCACACAGGGTCACACAGCACACTGACACTGTCTCATCTGGAGCTGGGGAAGCAGCTGCTGGCAGCACACCATGTAGGGAAGAAGCCCTGACCTCACCTGTGCCCTTTGTGTCCAGAAATATAAGGCGGCCAAGAATCCCAGCCCCACCACCCGGCCTGTGAGCCGCCGGTGTGCCATCAACGCCCGGAACGCCTTGACTGCGCTGTTCACCTCTGGCGGCCGCCCACCCACCCAGCCCAGCACCCAGGACACAGCCAAAACCCCCAGCAAGGTGACGGCCCGACCCTCCCAGCCCCCACCACCCCGGCGCTCAACCCGCCTCAAAACCTGATAGAGGGAGCTCCCTGGGGCCAGATCTGCTAATGCTTTTTAGGAGTCTGTGTGGAAACTTTGACATGGTTCATGTTTTTACTCAAAATCCAATAAAAGAAGGTAGTTTGGCTGTGCAGTCCCCACCAGCACTGCTGTCTGGGTAGATGGGGAAGGCGGACACCTCAGCCGGCTCTCAGCCTCTCTGGACAGTGCGGTGGCAGAACTGGAGGCTGAAGACAGGCTCCCTGGGACCAGGGACTCTGGATCACAAGGCACTTCACCTCTCTGAGCCTCAGTTTCCCTCTTAGTGTATCAGGGCTAGGAAAGTATCTCAAAGTAAGATCTTATTTAATCTTCACAATCACCCTAGGAGGCAGTCTTGTTGTCCTTAAATTACAGATGGAGAAACTGAGGCCTGGCAAGGTCAAGTGACGCACTGAAGGCCATGCAGTGGTAAGTGGCCAGGGCTTGAGCCTGGGCTCCAGCCCTGTGCTGGCTTATCTCTCCAGCTGCACCCCATGGAAGTTGAGGTGCCAGAGTGGGGGTCCTTGCTGCTTGGGCCCTCTGGTTCTGAGTTCTCAGTTCACTAGCAGGGCCTGCCCCTGGTCAGAAGACCCTAAGATGAATCATCGGCGAACGGGCCCAGGCTGACTTGGCTCTTTAGTTCTGCTATTTCCTCATTTAGAAAGACCATTAGAGACAGACAACCAGACCAGCCGTTATTGGCCAGCTGGGGAGACAGGCCAAGAGTGGAATGGCAATGCCAAGGTTGCACAGCATGTCTCGTACCCTAGTACCCAGAGAATCTGAGAGCATCACACAAGGTCACACAGCATGTCTGACAGTCTTAGCCGGGCTGCTGGGCTAGGAAGCAGCTGCTGGCCAGAAATGCACCAGGTAGGGAGGAGGCCCTGGCCTCACCCGCACCTTCTGTGTCCAGAAATACAAGACGGCCAAGAACCCCAGCCCCACCACCTGCTCCCTGAGCCGCTGGTGTGTGATCAATGCCTGAACACCCTGACTGCCCTGTTCACCTCCAGCAGCACTGGGGTCCCCATCCTGGGATACAGAGGAGAGAGGCACAGCAGTGTGGGAGACCCATTTAATGTGGACACTCAAGGCCTGGGCAGAGTGGGAAGTGCCCAGGACTTGGGCAGGCAGGCAAGTGGGTGGGTCACAGGCCCACAGCTGGCCTCAGGAGGGGATGTCAGGCGGTGGAGACTGGCCCAGGCAGAGGGGAGTGCCAGAGGGTGGACCAGGCAGGCAGACCTACCAAAGGCCAGCCTTTGAGAAGGTATCTAAGCCAGGGGGTGAGTGCCCAGACCAGAGCCTGGCCCAGGGAGGCAGGGTTGGGGCCTGCTTGGGGACTCCCAGAGCCTAGGGGCTGGCATCGCTGGGGGCCTCCCCGAGCTGCTGCTGGAACTCAAGGCGTGTCTGCCGGTTGGACTCCAGCAGCTCCTGGAGGCGGGCATGGAGGTGGTCATTCTTCTCCTCCAGGTGGTCCAGACAGGAGTTGATCTGGTCCAACATGGAGTTGATGGCAGCATATTCTGGGAGGAAGGGGAAAGACAGAGCCAAGGTCCTGTGTCTCCTCGAGGCTCATAGAAAACCCCCTCCACTATCTCCCAGCCTGCCTCCAAAAGGGCTTTGGGCAAGTCCCTACTCCTTCCTGAGCCTCAGTGTCACCATCTGGAAAATGGGTGGATACCAAAAGAGGAATGGCTTTGAAGAAACAATACCTTAGTATCTAGTACATCCTTTTTTCTAGGGTTACGGTGGTCACAGGGTGGTCAGCCAGTGTCCTACCAGGTGCCAAGTCTCTGCACTTCAGCAGCTGCCTAGAGGCCACATTCCTGAGTCGGGCAATGAAGGCCTCTGTCACCAGGCAGGCCCTATTCTCCAGCCCTTCCATGGCTCCCTCTGCCCTCAGGATAAAGCCCCCAGCAGACTCTCCTAGGCCCTGCTCCCCTCTCTGGCCCCACCTCTTGTGCCTTTTCCTTTCCTCTCTCACACCTGCTTTTGCCTACCTCAGGCCCTTTGAACATGCCGTTGCCTCTGCCTGGAATGCGATGGGTCCTCCCGTCTTCCTTTCCTCCTCTCCTGGATGAGTGCCACTCATCCTTCAAGTCTCAGTAAGGATGTCACCACAGGAGCCCTCCCAGTGCCCCAGACCCGATCATGCCTCTATCCTGATCCCCTGGCCCTCCCCTCAGGATTGTCTGCTGTGCTGCTTTGTGTGCTGGTCTGTGTCCCCCACTCGACTATAAAGCTCAGTGAGCGGTGAATGGTCTTGCGTTTGCTGCTGTCTCCCTGGTGCCCTCATTGTCACACAATAAGCATTTGTTGAATGAATGAGTGAGTGAGTGAATGAAGCCTCTGACTTTCCAGCCTCTCTGCCATTGCTCAACTGTCCCTGCCACCCAGAATGTCTCAACCACAACCCTTCAAGGACCAGCTCAAAATGCCTCCTCCAAGAATTCTTCCCTGGTCTCCACTGGAAACCATCCCTCCCTCGTCCACAGCCACTCCTGATCTGCCTCTCTCAGCAACACAATGTCCCTTAGGACCCAAGGTCTGGGCCTGTGCCCACTGCGGGACCCAGTTCTGAGCCAGCCCATGACTCAGATACACTCAGCTGCCAGCTTGGGACCGATGGGGAAGTGGCTGGTGGAGGCCGGACGAGGCCAGGGCCTGAGGAGTGTGTCTGGGATGTGGGTGCGAATGTGCCTGCGTTCTGGCCCCGAGATGGCCCCCCTCACAGAGGACAGAGTCCTGGGAAATCTGCTGGATTTTAAAGTCCAACCCCCTTGTGGTACAGTTGGGGAACTGAGGCTGAAGAAGGAAGGAACCTACCCAGGGCCCTCCAGCCAGCTGGTCACAGAGCCAAAACTCAAGATTCCGGGATCAGGGCACATGAGTTTGAGTTCCAGCTCTGCTCTGTCCCAGCAAGTTAGTGCACTCTTCTGGAAAAGGGGGCTAAGAAAGGGGTTGTTGTGAGGATTCAAATATAGCAAGGGTTCAGACAGGGTCTGGCCACAGCAAGTACTTAATAGATGATCATTATTATCAGTATTTCTCATTCTGTGTCATGGGACACAGCTGGGAGAAGAGATGGGGGAGGGGGGTGTTTCCACACCGTTCCTGGCCAGGCTTTATCTGTGTCAAGGGTACTTTCCAGTCCCATGCCTTTGTTTGTGCCTGGGATACCCTCCTCCCCACTGTTCTAAGTCCTATCTGCCAACAGCCACTCAATGTCACCTCCTGGGAGGCCCTTCCTGATGCTCCCACCATGGCTACCAACAGTGACTACACACTGGCCACTGTTCACCAGCATTGCCCAATCCAAACCTAGCAGCCCACCACCCCCAGTGGGAGGTCTTCTACCTCTTTATTAAAAGCAGACCCCGGGGTGATGAAAATGTTCTAAAACTGTTGTGGTGGTGGATGCACAACTTGGTGAATATATAAAAAGCTACTGAACTGTACAGTTGAAATGGGTAAACTGAATGTGAATTACAGCTCAATAAAGCTTTTACCCAAAACAAAAAGCATGCTCCGTACTTACCCCACATAGTCCGCCCTCTATGTTAATACACCAATCTTGATCACAGCAAAGAGGAAAATGGCAATAACCACTTACTGAACACTTGCGTGCTGGAACCTGCTAGGCAGTTTCCATTTATTTTTTCATTTAATCCTGACACATCCCAATCCTAATCATTATTCCTATTTTATAGATGGGGAAACTGAGGCTGGAGAAGGTGAGAAGGGAGCTGAGGGTTCTTTCTCCACACTCTAGCCCTGCACTCTTAAGCATGCAAGAGGCTGCTTTGTAAGCTGGTCACATTTGGCAAGGCTGCGAGGCCACACCTGTAAAGCCAGGTGGCTGGGGGTGCTGACTCAGCAGAGCGCGCCCCCACCGGGTCAGCCCCTCCCGCTAAGCCCAGCGCCCAAGCTCGGCTCCGCCCCCCGCAGGTGCTCCGGTCTCCCTAGGGGCTGAAGGAAGAGGCTGGAGCAAATCACAAACGGGTGAGTGTCCCTGAAGCTGCTTCAGTTTCCCCGTCTGTAAAACGGGACCGGCTCCCTACAGCTCTCGACTCAGGTTTCCAGGGACCCGCTCGCAGGTGCTCGCCCTGCATCCGAGACAGCACCTGCAACTCCGGATCCCGGAGGGGCAGCTGGGGGACGATTCTTCGGTCCCTTCCAAGCCCCCAAGCTGGCCCCGATTCCCCTTCCTAGGAGGGCAACCCTGGAAAAGCAAAGGTCGCTTCAACAGCCCCCTTGGGTCACCTGCTTCCCCGAAGCCATCGTCCTCGCCTTCCGCTCCCGCCTCCACCGGCATGCTCAGGTCCCCGTTGGGGCCCGACATTGCAGGCTCGGGCGCCGCAAGGGCTGCGCGACGCTGGAACGCGGCGACCGTCGCGCCGAAAGCCGGCGCAGGGCGGAAGGTGGAGGCGGTGGATGGAACGAGGGGCCGGAAGGGTGGATCGCCGCGGCGGATCTGTGCGGGGTGGCCCGGGCCCCGCCCCCGGCCCCGGAGCCCCGCGGCCCGAGCTCCGCCTCCGCCCCGCCCCGCAGCCAGAACTCCGCCCCCGCCCCGGGACCCGGGCTCTGGCCCCGCCCCGCCGCCGGAGCCCCGCCCACACCTGCCTCACAGTTGAGCCCGGCCCCCCGCCTGCCCCGAGCCCCGCCCCTGTCCCGGGCGCTGGGCGGGGCCGTCCCGGGGCCGCGGGCCGTGAAGTCCAGGCGGTGGGGCTCGGGCGCTCTGGCGGGGCAGCCCAGCACCCCATCTGCCCATCTCTTCCTCTCCCGCCCTTCCGTTTCCAAGGCCTCCTATGGCTTCGGGAAATTCCTCTTCACAGCCCCCCCTCCCGAAAGTCAGGAAGGGTCTACCTCCTACTCGCCTCCCCCAGCCCCAGCGAAGGGGACCCACCACCCGTACCCCCTGTCCCCAGCCTTCCTGGTCTTTGGCGCCTCTCTTAGGGCTCAATGGCTACACTCTGTGGGTGGGAATCAGGCCGGACTCGAGCTCTGAATAAGAGAAATCGGGACAGTCCGTTTTAGGGAGAGCCCCTTAAACAGGGTGGGGGCGGAAGAGGGGGCGAGGCTCCCCCCAGCCCGGCTTTTCTCAAGGGCCAGCCCTGTGTGTCATGTTCCCAGTGAAGAGGTTTGCTGCCCCCTCACATGGGTGCTGCAGAGGAGGGTGGAGGTCTGTGGGGCTCAGTGCTGCCAGGGCTGTCCATCGAGCAAGGCTTCATGATAACCTGCCCAGCTGCCCTCATCCCCCATGCCACTCACCAGCTAGGAGAGGGCAGCTGGCCTGCCCACAGTCACCCAGCCAGCAGTGTCACTCCTGGGTTAGACCCAGAGGTGTGATGCTGGCCAGGGGTCCAGCTGAGAGGCCCATGTCCCAGGGGAAAAGGGCTCACTTACTGGGACTCCTGTAGCTGTAGTGGCCAGGAGGCCCCACGGCTGCAGCAGCCTGGTCCTGGTTTCACACCAGTTGTTTCTGTGGACAGGCCACCCTCAGCACAGGGGTCAGGCCTAGGGTGTGTGTCCCAGATGGTGACAATGGGTAGAATCCTCTCCTGTCCCAGAAGCCTCCCCTGAGGAAGGTAGAGGTGAGGTTGAGCCTGCAGCCTGCTATAGGGGTCACCACCGACTTGTACACGGGCAGTCCTGCCTTCTTTTCCCTGAACCCGGTTGAGTGGAAGTGAGGACTGCACTGAACCAGTGCCCAAAGAATTTTGGAGAATAGCCTCTTGTCCAGGTCAGTGTGCGCTCCTTGACTGAAAGTGAGGCCCTCAGCAGAGAAAGAGGTTTACTGACGCTACACTGTCTTTGAAGAAGGAGGAAAGGGCCACAAACCAAGGAATGTGAGGAAGGCGGCTCTAGCAGCTGGAAAGGCCAGGAGGCAGGTGCTTCCCGAGAGCCTCCAGAGGGAGCACAGCCCTGCGGACACTTTAAGTTTAGCACAGTGAAACTGATTTCAAACTTTTGACCATCAAAACTGTAAAAGAATATGTGTGTGTTATTTTAAACCCACAGTTTGTGGCAGTTTATTATAGTGGCAATAGGAAACTCATATACCTCCAGTGACCCAGGAAGGAAACACAAAGCCCCATTTGTGCCCTAAGAGTTTGATCCAGAAAAGCCCAGCAGGCCCAGGGGGTGATGGGAAGTTGCCTTACTTGGACCAAAGTAGGAAACTAGATCTACTGCCCAAGGAGCAGCCCAAGGGCCAGGCGTGCTGGGTGTAGCCTCCAGCCCCGCGGCCGGCTAGCGGGGCTCTGGCTAGTGCTCCCTGAGTGCCCTTCTCAGCCCAGACCCTCTCTGGGTTGGGCAGAGCACCATCCCTCTCTCAAAGCCCAGGCTGCACCAAGCTGGTCTCTTCCCCGAGTCTGGCCCAGACTTCTGAGGCTTCAGCAGTGTCTGGTGGGCTGGGTCTCAGGCCTGTCCTGCTCCCTGGGGGACCGAGGCTGGGACTGCTCACTCTCCCCCTTCCCCTGGTGAATGGGGTGGTATGTGTATCCGTGGATGGGAAACCTGGGTTTCTTCTAAACCCCACCCACTCTGGCCTCTGACCTTGCAAGGGAAGGAGAGGCTGGGGAGGGGAATTCTGTGTGTGGTGCAGACCTGGGGAGGCTGCAGCTGCGACCAGTGGGGGGACAGGGGCTTGCCAGGCCTGATACAGGCCCAGCTAAATGATGGATGCAGGCCTGGAGTCTTCTAGGAAGCTGGATTCCTGGCTGCACATGTCCCTCCTCCCTCCCCTGGCCTGGCCCTGGCTTCAGAATGCTCCCACAGGTGGTTAGGAGATCATGGGGTGGGGGGTGGTGTGGGGTGAGGGCATCGCTCTGAATGGGGTCAGCTTGGACATGGCCACCTGCCCAGTGGGCAAGCACTGGGCACCGGGGGGCTGTCAGAGGGGCAGGGACAACCCTTGTGACCCTCTCTGCCTGGAACAGTCTCAGGCTGTGCATGCCTCTGCCCCACCCACTGTGCACCCCTCCTGCCCTACCCACTGTGCACCCCTCCTGCCCTGGCTGTGGCCACCCAGCATCCACAGGGGTCCTGGTGAGTTGGGGGTGACTGGGCTGCTGCTCTGGGCCCGGGGCAGGTGGCCAAGTGTGGGCATGAGGTGTGCCCCATTGGCGTCTGCGTTGGACTGGGCACCCTCAGGCAGGGGCATGTGAGGCCGCTGCTCCGGGGCCCAGCCCAGGGTTGCAGCAGGAGGGAGTGTGGTGTTAATCTGTGTAGGGAGGACTCAGGGCAGTCAGCTGCGAGGGCGCTGATGGCGATGACAGGGGCTTGCGCCTTTGCTCTGCAGCCTTAACATCCAGGTTCTATGACCTTCATCCCTTGCTGGGGAGCACAGGCCCTGGGAGTGATTCTGGAGTGAGCTCCCCCTGCCCTTGCCCTTCCCCATAGCCCAGGAGTCAAGGAGCAGCAGACTGGGGGCCTGGGGGCACGTGTTTATTTAGCAGGCTACGTGGGGCTCCATCAGCAGGGTGGCCCGGGGGCAGCTGGGTGGGTGGTACTGAGAGAGGGGTCTTCCAGCTCTCACTGCCTGGTGGGGCAGCTGGTGGCACCCTGGACAGAGGGGGACATGGGGGAGAAGGGTGGGGAGACAGGAGGCACCTGAGGGAGGCACAGTGGAGTGAAGATGGCAGCAGTGCTGGGGGCAGGGGAGGAAAAAAGGCAGGTCTGAAACCCCCACCCGCTGCACCCTGGCCCCCTCCAGCCCCCTCCGGCCACACTCACTGTGCACTCAGTCATCGATGCACTGGTCTGTAGGGAGAGAAAGTCCGTCAGAACAGGCAGGTGCATGCGTGCGCGCGCGTGTGTGTGTGTGTGTGTTGTGTGTGTGTGTGTGTGAGGGAGATCCCTGACTGCCAGGACCTTTGCACTGTCTGTGGGCAGCCCCTGGCCCAGCTTGGCCCAGCTACAAAAGATCTGGGGGTTCCCTTCAGGGATAGAGCAGCAGAGAGGCCAATGACGGGGCAGGGGACACAGGAGAAAGACCCGGGGACGGGCTGCCCTGGGGGACACCGTTCATCTGGAGAGGCAAGTGAGGCCCAGCCCCACAGCCGCTCAGGCACCCAGACCTCCCGCCTGTTTCCCCACTGAGCCCCGCTGAGCCCCACTGAGCCCGGGCAGCCCCTCGGCCTTGGGGAGGCCGGTGGCTCTCTGAGTGGCCTGGCTGGAACCTCCTGCCTAGGTCAGGCCCCCTGAAGTCAAGGACATTGCCCGAGTCAGTAGTGAGCAAGACCCAGAGTATGGAGAGGTTGCCCAGGACAAGGGGGCCTAGGAATGTGTAGGGAGGAGGCCCAGGGCAGTGAGACTGGGGACACTTGGGACTGGATCTGCATCCTCCTCTGGACAGGCCCCGGCTAAACTGTCAGGGAGGAGCACCTGGGGCCTGGATCCCTGGGGGAGCATGGTCTTCTTGAACCCAAAGTGGCTCCCAGGGAGCTCCGGGACCATCCCCCCTCCGGTGGCTGAAGCAGGCGACCGAGTATCCTCTCTCCCCCTTTCCCTGGTGAGGCAGCATCAGGCCCAGACAGTCCCCATGTCCCCTCTTCCCAGCTGGCCGTTACCGATTGGGACAGGGAAGATGATGTGGTTGTCAGTGAGGCCCAGAGATTTGGCGAAGCGGATGAAGTTCTCCTTCAGTCCAGGGGGCAGCTCCTTGGTTCTCCCTGTGGCCAAGGTGGCCGGTAAGTGGCCGGCAGACACTCCGTCAATATTGTCGAGTGAGTGAACAAGGCCTCAGATCCCTTCCTCAAGCAGGGGCTGTGGAACAACTGCTCCCCTGGCCGCCTGGGGCTTTGGAGTGGAGCTGGCGCAGGTGTGGACCTTGGGGTCAAGGTGGGGATGGGCCCCCTCCCCCCAAGTGTGATCAGGAGCCAGGTCCCCCAGGGGGTGGAGGAGGACCCACCATAGAGGGTGGTCTTGAAGTATTCCTTGTTCTTAGACACCTTCTTGAAGAACACCATGGCAAACTGGTTGTAGTTGGTGGCGGCCACTCGCACAGTGTAGCTCTGTATTCCAGGATGCCCTGCAGGTATGGACAGCGAGGGATCAGCCCTGCCCTGGCTGGGAGGAGGGAGCTGTCACCTTTCTCCCCAGCCCATCAGCAGGGGCTTCTCCCCGCAGAACACCACCTGTGTTGTTGCCAGGGAAGTCTGTGCCCCTTCCAGGAGGACCCTGCCCCATGAAGCCCCAACCCCAAGGCCCCACCTCACTCAGGACTCACGCTTAATGCTGCCCAGGGTGAACTGGCCAGGCTGGGAGCTTGGGACAAAAGTTCTGATCCAGTAGTCACAGTTCCCATTACTGTGGGAACAAGAGATGGGCAGCGGGAGGGGACACCATGTAGGCTTGGGCTCCCTGGCTGGGCGAGGTGGGGATTGGGGCTGCAGCAGGGCTTGGACACCCCCAGTCCAGCCCAAGCCATGACAGCCCATCCCCTACTACACAGGGGCCCCCACCCCACCCGACTGGGATGGGTCTTGGCCTTCCCCTTTTTGCCTTCCCCTGGCTGTCCCTCCTGGTCTGCTGTCCTGGGCCACTGGACCCTGCTCAGACCCTCAGCACAGCACCCATTGCCCTTCCCTCCTCCAGCTGCCTCTGTGGGTGGCCTTCCCCACACACAGTCCCCTCCTCCGGCATCTATCTCTGCTCTTGTCTTGCTGCTTCCCTCTCTACACCTCTCCTGGGGGATCTACCTGAGGTTCCAGTCTGCTTCGTGCCAAGTACTGCCCTAGCTCTTGGGCCAAACCAGCCCCCCAAGGCCCACCCCATTCCCTGATGCCTCAGGGCTGAGCTCCCCAACCTGCCTTTCTTCTGCTCCTTGGACCACAAATGCTTCAACCCCCATCCATGCAGCAGCCAGAGTGAGAGACCCACTGGGGGTGGGTTCCCCTGACTCCTCTCCCTGAGTCCTCATTTGCCCACCCTGTTGTCTCCTGCCTGTGACTGCCCAGCCTCGCTTCCACTTGTCTCCCAACCTCCCAGGCTGCACCCCACTATCTCTCCCCTGCTGCTCAAACCCCCTCCTCATCAGGGTGTCGTGCTGGTGTCTGAGGACCATGCCAGTATGGCCTCCTGGCCCCTCCAGGCTGCTCAGCGGCTCCTGCTTGGGGTGGCCCTGCCGATGGCTTGCTGCTTCCTGAAGTCACGGTGATGTCCAACTCAAAGTCCACCAGCCCCTGCCGTGAATACCCCTTGCCTCCTTTGGAGGCAGGTTGGCTTCTTTTAAGGCCACCTCCCTGGAAGCCCTCGATGAAGGCCCTGGGTGGGGATCCAGGCTGGAACCAGTGTCCCTCCTCCTGTTCTAGGACACCCCTATTCACTTTGTCTTGTTTTCTAACGACTGTGTATGTCTATCCCCACTATTGTCTGTGTGTGTCTGAGCTGAAGTGACCCACAAACATTGCTCTAAGGGACAGAAGAAGGAATGAACAAATAGATGAATTCAGTGCAGAACAGTGGATAAATGACAGGATCTCTCAGCTTTGGTCACTCTTTGGTGGTGACATTGGTCTGCCTCTCAGATCCCTAGGAGGTGGTGGCTCTCACCTGAGCAGGGTGGAGGTGACATTGTAGCTGTGGTCTTCTTTCAGCTCATAGGTGGTGGTGTACATCGTAAACTGGCCTTGTTCTTCTTTGCTAACTGCATTCCCGGCCAGGCCTATGACATACCATTTCCCCTGGAACTGCAGGGGGGCTGGTGGTGAGTGGAGCCAGGAGCAGAATGGCCCCAGGATCCACCCCTCTCGCTCTGTCCCTGCTGGCACCTCTGGGCAGCCTGGCCCGGAACCAGGAGCCCCTCTAACTCAGCTTGCACTGATGAAGCTGGCTAGAGCTGAAGGCTTCGGGCTGGGAGGAAGCCCTGGGTGAGGAGGCTGACCTGAGTCGGGCAGGGCTGGGGGTGACCCTGGACAAGTGGCTGGTGGACCTTCCTGACCCTCAGTTTCCTCATCTGTGCAGAGGGACTGAAGATGTTCCCACCTTGCATGAACAACAGGGATTGTGAGAGAGAGGGGGTGGGCCTGGGAAGGTCTGCTCAGTCGACCCTGAGTTGGGGCAGGAACAGGGGTGTGGGGTGTGGCTTCCATCAGGGAACCCGGGTGCAGGGTGAGCTGCAGCCTGGGCCCTGGACTCCCTGAGTCCCACCTGTCCTGCCCAGCGCTCTTCCTAAGTGTCTTTGCCTCTCCTCCCCTCTGATCCCCCTCTTCCTTGGGCCCTCCCTTCTGGTGCCCCTCCAGACCCCTTACCTGGTCGTCCTGGAAGTCTGGCTGCAGAGGGACCCTGACCAGAGGTGGGGCTGGAATCAGCTTTTGGGTGGAGTCCTGGGCCTGGGTGTGCAGGGCCCCCAGCAGGGTGAGGCCCAGCCACAGGAGACCTAGGGGCATGGTTTCAGGGCTGAGGAAGCTGTGCTCTGGGCAGCTGCTGGGCTGGCAGTGGTGGGGGAGGAGGAGAGTAAGGAGGGTGGCCCGGGGACCCTATTTATGGGCTCATCCTAGGGCGGGGTGATTCATCCTTTGCCAAATCCAGGAAGGTGAGGCAATTGCCAGCAACTCCTGCTGCAACACTTGGCAGGATTTTTGCCCCTTTCCTCCCCCTGGGCAGGATTGTGCAAGACACACAGACAGGAAGGCCTGGAGGGGCAGGTAGAGGGACCTTCCCAGAGCTCCACACCTCTGCAGGGACAGGGGCTCCCACTGCGCAGTCTGTAAGGGATCCCCTTCCTCTGACAGGCCCTGTGTGTGGGCCAGTGGCCCCCAATCCAGGAGAGCTGTTATCTCTGACCCCCAGGAGCCCCTGCTCAGCCCCAGCCCAGGGTGGGATCCATCACTGCCTCCCCACACCCGCGGAAAGCACAGAGTGCCTCTCGCCAACAGATCATGTGCTGTTTCCTTGTTCCTGTAAGGGTCAGGGAAGGGTGGGGTAGCTGAGCATGGACAAGGAGGAACAGGAGCCCCACGCCAGGCCCTGGCACGGGATGAGGTGCCTGAGAGGCTTCCCTTGGAATGCCCTGGCTTTGAGTCAGCCCCTCACCTCCTCCACGCCCCATCTGCAGGAGTGGACGGCAACAACACGGCCTCAAGAGACCCCAGGCCAGGCACGCAGGCCACAGAGGCTGCAGGCCCAGCTCATTATGGAGCCCTGGTGGGGGATGATGTAGGGTGGCCCTTGCCTGGGGGGAGAGGGCTGGTGGTGGTGGGTGAAGGCAGGCTCTATCCTGCTGCTCTGGACACCAGGTGCTTTGGGTCACCGGGAGTGCAAGGATTTGACCTCATCCTTGAGAGGTCATTGAGACCATCCCCCTGTCTTTGGCCACACCTTTGGGCCATGGAACCCAGTGGTCCAGGCCTGGGGTTCCAGAACCATCCCTGAGATGGTTGATCTCAGCCTTATCCTAGAGGGAAGCAGTTTTCTCACTGGGGGACTGGCCAGCATCCCTGGGAGGCAGTGAGCCCTGTGCAGTGTCCCAGAGATGGCTCACCCATGAGGGCCAGGGATGTCCCAGATGCCTGCCCTGAGGCTGGACTGAGGGTTCACTGGCCTCAGATGGGACTAAGAGGGACCTCATTGGCTCTACTGACCTAGTGCTTGGGACCCCCAGACTGGTCTCTGGGGTGGCGGGGTCCTGAGGGAAGGGGCTTTGGAGGGGGTCCTGAGCTGGGGGTAGGGTGCAGCCTCAGCCTCCCTGAGGCCAGATAGGGCCCCTCCATTCCCATCCCTTCAGGCCCTGCCTGCCTATCTGGGTGATGAAAGGGCAGAAAGCAAAGATGAGCAAAATTGCAGGGGACGATGTTGCCCCCAAATCCTGCCCTTCCAGAGGCGCCAGTGGTCACCCCCTCCCTCCAAAGCCCCTTTTTCCCACCCGTGCTCCCAGCCCCAGGGTCTCCACCCCTGCTGCTCTCTTTGACCTTAAAAAGTATCCTCAAGTCTGGCCGGGCGCAGTGGCTCATGCCTATAATCCCAGCCCTTTGGGAGGTGGAGGTGGGAGGATCACTTGAAGTCAGGAGTTCGAGACCAGCCTGGGCAACATAGCAAGACCCTGTCTCCACCAAAAATACAATAATTAGCCGGGCGTGCTTGTGCACGCCTTTAGTCCCAGCCACTCAGGAGGCTGAGGCAGGAGGATCACTTGAGCCCAGGAGTTGGAGGCTGCAGTGAGGTATGATGACACCACTGCACTCCAGCCTGGGTGACAGAGCGAGACCCCATCTCCGAAAAAAAAAAGGATCTAGTTGGGGGCGGTGGCTCATGCCTGTAATCCTGGCACTCTGGGAGGCCGAGGCGGGAGGATCACTTGAGCTCAGGAGCTCAAGACCAGCCTGAACAAGACTGAGACCCTGTCTCTACAAAAAATAAAAAACTTAGCTGGCGTCATGGTGTACGCCTGTAGTCCCAGCTACTCAGGAAGCTGAGGCAGGAGAATTGTTTGAGCCCAGGAGTTTGAGGTTGCAGTGAGCTACAATGACCCCTCTGCACTCTTGCCAGAGCAACAGAGCAAGACTCTGTCTCCACAAAACCAAAAAGGATCCTCAAGTCTGCAGTGACTGTTGCATGTAGGGAGACTGATGGTTGGGGCCCCAAAGAATTTTAAGTAGGGGAGGAGCAACTGGATGGAATATTCGTATTCCAGGCTCTGAAAGTCAGGGTCAGGGGGCAGAGTGTCTACTGCTCCCCAGGCCAGGGGGTGCTCCAGGGTTTGTGTGGGGGGACAGGGCACAGGGTCTGCAGCATGAGAAACCAGAGCCAGGTGCAGGAGGCGAGATGGCCCAGCTCAGGGCCCCAGGGTGGTATGAAGCCTGGCCCCTCCAGGGACACACAGACTGTCCACTTCCCGCTCCCATCAGGTTCCTCCTCTGTGAAGAGCTGCTCTGCCGATTCTGCAAAGCTGTGCACAGACAGCACTGGAGATTGAGGTGTCCCCACACAAGGCTGTCTCCGAGTTTCTGCGCAAACCCATGCAGGGCCCATTCTTCTCTCTGCGCTGGCTCCAGGCCTGTCTCAGACCCGCTGGCCTTGCCTCTCTCTCTGTTCTCACGTCTGTTTGGTCTTTGCCTCCGTGGACACCTGGCGGTGGCCATCTCATTACCCTCCCTTGCCCGGCCATTCCTGCCTCCTTGCCTCGTCCAGCCCTGGAGTCAGAGTTACAGTGAAGGGGACGAGGTCTGTTGAGAGATTCAGGTGTCAGATGTGCTGTGTCCCCAGCCAAACCTATGGGGGTCCATGGACAGCCATGGCCATGACTGGGGTAGAGGCCAGGCCATGTTGTGGCCAATCCCAGCCAACAAGAGCCTGGTGATGGGCTGGCAGGAGCTGGAGGGTCCGGGGGCAGCTGGGGGCGCAGGTGGCATTCTGCCTAGGAGGGGAGGGTCCTGCAGGCTGGTTGGGGAGGAAGGGGAAACGCTCTGCCTGCCCTCATCAGAGTCCAGCTGGGCTGCGGGAGGAGGTCAGCTCAACACATGCCTGCCTCACACAAGCTGTGAGACTCAGCGCTGGAGGGTTGGGTGAGGACCGTGAGTGGACCTCCCCTTCAGACTTGGCCGACTCCAAGGCTCCAGGGTGGACAGGACGCTGGAGGCCCCGTTCCTCACCCACCCCCTTCCCACTGGGCCCTATTCCTTGGGCCTGGGCCCCTGGCCAAGGAGGGGACTTGAAGGTTCACACTGCCCAGAGCTGAGGACAGTCCCGGGGCCCTGGGTGCTTGAAACAGTCTATACCGCATGTGAGGCACTATGCAGATGGCACGCTAGGCACTCACCTGTCACCCTTCGCCTCTCTGATGGTTTCCACTGTGGCCCCTGGTCTGGTCCTGCTTTCTCTCTAAGAGCTGCAGATATCTTTAGTGAGCCCTCAGCAAGCCATGCAGAAGCTTTGGGGCCAAGCCCCTCCTAGGGGAAGCTGGGACTGGGCCTCCCAAGTCCTGTCTGGGTCAGCTTAGTATCAGCAGGAGCTTAAAAATGGTCCATGCCTGGGTTTGCTATGGCCAGCAGCCAGGAGCTCTGGCTGCTCCTCACCACCTCCTCTGTCTCTGGCAGGTGGCTCTCCCTCCTCCCCATGACCAAGAGGGGAGGCTCCCCAGAGACTACAGTGTCCTATCCTCCCTCAGAGAGGCTCATGAAAGCAGCAAGATGCTCCCTGGCGGTTCTTGCATCTCAGGAATCCAGTCTGACTCCCTGGTCTGGTTTCTAGAAGGTTGTGAGCAGTGTTCAGCCCAGCTATGAATGGCTGACCCTCTTCCCTGTTTGAAGGCTGGGCAGGAGGTGACTAGGCAGGCATCTCAGAACCAGGGCCATGCCTGGGAGGAGCCCCAAGAAGCCCAGTCACGGCCACAGGAACTCTTGGTGTCCACAGGTAGGCCCTCCTTGGTCACTGCAGGTCCAGGCTGGGCACCCTGCCTCCAAACACCCAAGAGCAGGAAGGGCTCTTTGGTGTGAGGTGCTTGTTCCTCCAGGGCCTTGGGTTGAGTCTCCTTTTCCAACCCCCATCGCCCATGTCTCATGCCAGGGCTCACCAGGGGGCCTTGAGGATCTCCTGTCCCTTCTACCTGACGGGGACACTGCCTGTGGAAAAACTGAAAGGCAACACCACCAACCCTCCCGCCAGCATACTCACTGGGTTCCCCCCTCTGGTGAGGCCGTGGGGTCTGCGGGACAGGGGGAAGCAGGCTCTGCTCCTTGAGGTCTGGCCCAGGGTCACCTCCTGGTTCTGGTGCTTGGGTGCCTGGCCCAGACACACGCCTTAGAGGGTGTTCCTGCCTTTCACTCTGGAGCCTGGACTCCCATGCAGGCAAGAGGGCTCACAATGACCACTGGGCCAGGGACTGGCAGCCATGGCTCAGAGGAGGGTCTGCAGTGGGCTCTAGGCAGCCGGCAAGTGGAGGGTGGATGCTGGGCTCCTGTGGAGCTGGGCAGTGGGTACCTCTCCCTTAGGCCTCTGCCTGGCACAACCTTGGCACTGGTCAAGACCTCTGCTCCTCTGGCTCTGCACTGACCTGCCTAGGCTGCAGCCCCCAGCACCTCAGGAGGCCCAGGAAAGGGCATCCCCACTGCGGCCCCTCCTGGGTTACTCCACACTCCCTGCTCCCCAGTCCCTTGGCTTGGCCTCTGCTGGACACCACCAAAGGTGGCCATGTGAGAGGACAGGTCCCGCCCTCCTGAAAGGCTGTTTCTCCTTTGTGCCCTGAGAGCCCAGGACAGGTCAGGAGAGTGCCCAGCCCAGGGGACAGGTTAGTGGGTGTGGGAAGGGTTCAATGAGACCAAATGCCTGAGAGGATATCCTGGCTCTAGAACTATGGCGCTCAGGCTCCTTCCTGGGGCCCCCTGGGTGCTCTGCAGGGGCTGGGACTGAACAGGCTGCAGCCCCCTGGGCCCTCCCCCTCATCCCAGAGGTGGAGAAAGGTTGGGGTCCCAGCTCTAGCTCTTCCTTGGTGCCAAGTATTTATTTTAGGTGGGGGAAGGGGGGTGTCTGTGGCTGAGCCTCCCCCTCTGGGGGAGGGGGACCTGAACAAGGCTGTGACAGGCAGTGAGGACCAAGGCTGGCTCCAGAGCGAGAGCCTATCCACCTTCAGAAGGAGAAGGGGCTGACCTGGGCTAGTGGAGGGTGGGCTGAGGGGGTGGGGAGGGGGTGCAAGAAGCAGAGTAGATCAAGACACTGAGAACACCCACCCTTGGCCTGGCTACTGTCCCTCTGTAGAGCAATTCTCAGAGGGCTCAGGCCAGAGGTCTAGGGAGAAGTGTGAGTTTCTGGGGATAGGGTTTAGTGGCCCAGACCTTGGGCTGGAGGGAGAACCACTCCCTACCCCCCCTCCCATGACTCTTGGAATCCCCTCTCAGGGTGGGGACCCTCTGCGCAGGCGTGACAGGCAGGAAGGCTGGAGGCTGCAGGGCACAGGTCTGAGTGCCTTTCTCTGAGCCCGGAGTCCCTCAGGCCTCGGGTGGGCACTGGGCTCCCCCAGGGTCACTGCAGCCCAAGTACTCCTCCCTAGGAACTCAGTCTGGGTTTGCCAGGACTGGGGTGTCTCGTGGTCCCCCTGTCCTGGGCCACCTCCCCACACTCCTGGGTCTCTCTGTCCTGGGCTCCCTCTTCCTGACACTCCTGGGACCCCCTGTTCCATGCTACCACCTCCCATGCTACTGGGCTCCTGTGACACAGGCCACTTCCTCCCCACATCCTGGGGGCCCCTGCCTTCTCCACATCCATAGGTCCCCTGCCCAGCCACACCCTTGGCCTTCCCTCAAAAGCACACTTTCTTAACAGTGAATTTCCTACTGTCAACATCTTCTGCAATCTGGAGAGGCTGAGAATTTCCCAAATCATCAAGTTGCTGCAACAAGTTACCACAACCCTGTTGGCTTAAAACAACACACTCCGAAGGCCAGAAGTTCAAAATCAGAAATTCACTGTGCCACAGTCACACCGAGTGTGGCTGGGCCACTCTCCCTCCAGAGGCTCCAGGAGATTGTTCTAGGTCTCTCCCCGGTTCAGGGGCCTGTGGCCACATCTCGGCCTCTGTCCTCATGTGGCCTCCTCCACTGTGTGTGCCTCATCTCCTTCTGCCTGTCTCAGACACTTGTGCTGACATTTAGAACCCACCTGGGTAATCCAGGGTCATCTCCTCATCTCAAAATCCTGAATTAAGGGGTGGAATGAGAAGAGGGAAAGGAGGAGGGAAGAGAAAACACGGGGAAAGGCCATTAGTCCAGAGTGTCTGTCTTCTGCTATTACAATATTGGTGAGTTGCAAAAACAATTTTAACTTCTTGCTGGGGGAGGTGGCACCTGCCTGCAGTCCCAGCTACTCGGGAGGCCGAGGTGGGAGGATCTCGGAGCCCAGGAGTTCAAGGCCAGGCTGAGCAACATAGCAAGACCCTGTCTCTAAAAGTAAAAACAATAATTTTATTCCTCTCTTAGAAATTAGAAGAAAGAATACACTCTGCATTGTATCATTAACCAGGAGTGAGAACATGGTCACTCTTCAGGAAAGGGAAAACTCTGGGCCATAATAAGAAAAAAAAATAGCTGGTTTTATTTGCTTTCGAAGAGAGTAATGCACATAATCACATCTGCAAAGACTTTTTTTTCCAAATAAAGTTACATTTACATTTATAGTAATCATTTACACAGATGTCTTCTGGGGCCATTTTTCAGCCTGCTGCTGTCTCCGTATCTTCTGTGTGGGAGAAGGGGTCTGACTCACACAGACACGTTCTCCCCACACCTCAGTTTCCCCCTGTCCTGGGCCACCCACACCAGGCCTGCTCACGAAGAGATGGGGTTCATCTCAGGAGGGGTCTGGGCCGTGGGCGGCCTGCACGGGGAGCTGCAGCCGGGTGCTCGGAGAGCCCCCGCCACCCAGGCGGAGGAGCCCAGGGGTCAGCAGTGTCCTGGGAGCGCTCAGGGCTGGGAGGTGGGAGCCTTGCCCTTCCCCCACCAGTCCCCTGCTTGTGTAGCTCAGGGTATGCACAGGCTCCCAAGTGTACACCGAGTGTGTCCCCCCCCCACCACGTGCTGTGAGTGTCACACCACCGATAGGGCCTTGCCTGCTATTCAGGGGCCTCAGGGGCCTCAGAGGCCTTCCGTCCCTGACCACAGCCTCTCCTTTTCTATGGACAATTGTCCACTTCCCACCACCTGCCCAGCAAGGACCATGGTAGAGAACTGTGGAGAAGGGGGGCTGACTGCTGACCTGGGCACACATGGACTGGGGTCGGACTATTGCTAAGAAAAATCTAAAGGCGAGGGACATGGGTTTGCCCCTGCTGGACAGCATAGGGGAGGCTGCCATTCCCCAAGGGCAGGCAGGGCTGCTTGGTCTTCCTGTGGCCTGAGCGGACCTCAGGGGGGAACCCATCCAAAAAGCCCATCCTGGCTGAACAGCAGCCTGGACGCCCTGAGACCCGCCCCAGCCAGACACCGCGGGAAACTGCGTCTTCATGCCCTGCGGGCTCACAAGAAACAAGGGACACTTACAGCCTTAAATGTGTGTTTTACAGTAAGAAAGGCTGCAAAGTCATGAGCACAGGGTCCAAAGTAAGAATTCAGAAAAGAAAGCACAGAACAAACCCAAAGAAAATGGAAGGAGAAAATAAAGGAAGAAGTGGCCCGGGCACCGGCACGCCCAGTGCGGCCGGAGGCGGAGGCGGGAGGACGCTGGGGACCAGGAGTCCGAGGCTGCAGTGCGCTATTATTGTTCCGTGGCAAGACCAGCAGCCTGGGTGACAGAGTGAGACCTTGTTCCAAAGAAAAAGAGGAAAGAAGAAATCAATAAAATAGAAAGGATTATCAAAGCCAAAAGCTGACTCTTGGAAAAGACTAATAAAATAGATAGAAATTTGGAAAAAATTTCTCAAAACAAAAAGATTATGGGATTTTCTCATTGTACCTTTTGATGTCTACAGACTCTATAGTTATGTCCCTTTTTAATTCCTACTGTGGTTTATCTGTGCCTTGTGGGACAATGCTGTAAGCAATGAAATGGGACATTTCCCAGCAAATTATAACTTACAAAATAAATTCAAGAAAAAGAAAGTCTGAGTCATCCTCTAACCATTACAGAAAGTAAATCCGTCGTTAACAAATCTCCCCATGAAGACAACACCAAACAATGCAAAACACTGCTCATATTCAAAGTGTACAATTTGATAAGTTTTGTTAAAATAACCTTTTATTTTAAGAATAGTTTTAGATTTACAGAAAAATTGTGAAGACAGCACAGAATTCCCATATATCCTGTACCCTGCTTCCCCTGTGATTAACATTTTACATGAGTATAGTACGTTTGATACAATTAACAAACCAATATTGATACATTATTATTAACCAAATCTGTACTTTCTCCAGATTTCCTGTTTTTCCCTAAGGCCCTGTTTCTGTGCCAGGATCCCACTCGGAGACCATGTCACATTTAGTCCTCATGTCTCTTTAGGCTCCCCTTAGCTGTGACAGTTTCTCAGACTTTCCTTGGTTTTGATGACCTTGGCAATGTGGGATTTTTCTTGACAGTCTAGTGTTTTTGTCATGATTAGACCGGAGTTATGGGTTTCAGAGAGAAAGACCACAAAGTGCCACTTTCATCACGCCGTCTCAAAGCTACATGCCATCACTAGCAACATGACTTATCACTGTTGATGGTGACCTGATTGCCTGACCGCGGTGTGTCTGTCAGGTTTCTCACTGTAAAGTTATTCCTTTATTGCCCCTTTCCACACTGTGCTCTTTGGAAGGAAGTCCCTACGCACAGCCCACACCCGAGGAGTGGGGAGTTTCGCTCCACCTCCTGTGGGCAGAGAACCTACGGAAACTACTTAGAATTCTTTAGCATGAGAGATCTGTCTATTCTCCCTCACTTATTTATTTATTTATCCCATCATTTATTTATATTTGTATGGCTTTGTTAAATAAAACTGATAGGAGGCCATTGGTTTGGGTCTGCGGTCTCCAACCCCTGGGCTGTGGCCCAGTACTGGTCTGTGGCCTGTTAGGAACAGGCCACGCATCACTGCCTGAGCTCCGCACCAGACCCCCACCCTGCACCCCGCCTCGCCCTTCCCCTGGTCTGAAAAGTTGTCTCCCGTGAAACTGGTCCCTAGTGCCAAAAAGGTTGGGGACTGCTGGATTGAATCCCTGCCCAACAGACCAAACCAAAATGGAGTCACTCATGCTGAAGTTCCCATCACCAAGTGGAAACTAAATTGTTTACTCGACCTTCCCAGAACCAGGACAGTGAGAAATAAAAGCCAAATACCCAAACAAGCCAGTTACGATAAGGAAGTCCTTTCTGCTTTAACCTTTACAAGGAAAGTAACTTCGAAATGATCAATCTGCCTTTTGTTCTCTGTTTCTACCTTCCTCAGCCCTTATCTGTCTATAAAACCCTCTTCTGCCCAGCTCACCATAATGTTTTATGGAACGAGGTGTTGCCCAATTCTAGAATTGCAAATAAAAGCCAATTAAGATCTTGCAACTAAATTTGCTTTAATTTTGTCTTTTGACAGACTCATGGATATTTATTTTATACTTTGAGTTATAACCCAATACTACTTTATTTTTTTGCTCAAATTGTTTTGACTTTAGCCATTGGGAGTTCCTGAGTCCTTTTGACATACCCCTTCACTGTGTTTTTTGAGCAATTTGGTAAGTTTTGACATAAATGCAAGCCCACAAAACCACCACCACAATCAAGACAGTGAACGTAGTCCTCATCCCTGAGATTTCTTCCTCCCCTCTGTAATCCTTCCCTCCAGCTCCTCCTCGTCACTGCTCTCCCAGGCAACCACCAATCCGCTTTCTGTCGCTGTGGGCTAGTTTACATAACCTAAAGAGAATGACAGGGCAAACACTCTTCATTGAGGGGCCTCCTTCACTCAACGTAATTATTTTGCGACTCATCCCTTCAGTAGATTCTGGACCAGCTGAGGGGCATTGGGTGTTAGGGAGGGGTAGTCGGCAGGGTCAGCAGGAGTGGCAGAGCAGGGCCGGGGAGTGGTGGAGGGGCAGAGGCTGGCGGGACTCCCGGGTTCCCCCTTGGCTGCTGACGCAGGAGCAGAAGACAAGAACATGGCCAGGTGGGAAGGAAGGCAGGTTGGGTGGCTGTGTCTGCACTGAGGTGGGGGTACCTGGGGGGACAAGCCAGCTGTCCCAGAGGCAGTGGAAACCCAGGCCTGGAGTCAGGATAGGGCTGACTTGAAGCCACAGACTGGGGCCTTCAGGACATATGTGTGACAGAAACCAGAGAAAGGAAGAGGTAGCCAAGGGTGTGTGTACCAGGCCCAGAGGGGCCAGGACTGAACCCTGAGGAACTCTTTTTTTTTGAGACAGGGTCTTGTTCTGTCACCCAGGCTAGAGTACGGTGGCATCATCATAGTTCACTGCAACCTCAAACTCCTGGGCTCAAGCAATCCTCCTGCCTCAGCCTCCTGAGTAGCTGGGACTACAGGAGTGAGCCACCACACCTGGCTAATTTTTCTATTTTTAGTAGGGATAGGGACTCACTTTTGCTCAGGCTGGTCTCGAACTCCTGAGCTCAAGCGATCCTCCTGCATCAGCTTCCCAGAGTGCCGGGACTACAGGCGTCAGCCACTGCACCCAGCCAGGAACCTAATTCTTAAAAGACAGGCTGCAGAAGAGGAGGCGGGAAGGACACAGGGAAATGCGTCCAGAGAGGCTGAAGGAAAACCAGGAGCAGTGAGGTCACAGAGCCATGGAGGGGCATGTGTCCATGAGACTGGCCACCAGGTCAGACACCAAGGGCAGGTCACAGAAGTTATGGCCCAGAATGGGGCTCATGGACTGGCAGGATCTGGCTTCTGCCTGGACAGAGGCTCCATTCTCTCCTACGTGAGAACCCTGAGTCCCACCCACCTGCACCAGCTGTCAGGGCAACAGGGAAGAGCACAGCTGTCTGGGTCTGTACCTGCTGCTATAACAAAATACCACAGACTGGGCAATTTACAAATAATAGAAATCTATTGCTCATAGTTCTGGAAGCTGGGAAGTCCAAGATCAAGGTGTCGGCAGGTTCGGTGCCCGGGGAGGACCTGTTCCTCATAAATGGCACCTTCTAGGTGCCCTCACATGGCGAGAGGGATGGAAGGGCAAAAATGGCCTAGCTAGTTCCCTTGGGCCCTTTTATAACAGTACTAATCCCACTCATGATCAAGCCCTCATGTCATGACTTGATCATCCCCTAAAGGCCCCACCTCTTAATACTACCACATTGAATCTTAGGTTCCAACGTATGAATTCTGCGAGACACATACATTCAAACCATAGCAACAGCCAGCCTGGGATGGGGCATTCTGCCCCTTCATCAAGCTGTGGTGGGGGAGGCTGTGCCTACTTGCTCAGCCCTGGGATGAGGGCTGGGGGAGGAAGGGGACAGAGGGAAGGGGTGGGACAGGAGACAGGGCTGGGGTAGAGGATGGGGTTGGGACCAATCAGAGACTAGCTGGGGCTGAGAGATGGGCAGGAAAAGGGGCCCCACAGCCCAGGCTGGGCTCCATACCACACCCCACCCCACTGGCCTCTGAGATTTCTTCAGTCCTGGTCCTGCAGCTCCATCCAGCTCAGTCGCCCCTGGTTGCTCGGCCCCGAGGGGCCCTGGCCATTCAGCAGGGCTGTGCTCAGTGCTGCTCACACACTGGAGGTTTCTGGCTAGAGTGAATTAAGGAAGAGGCAGTGCAGGGACCAAGGGCAGTGAGGCAGAATGAACACTGGACAGCAAGCCAAGAGTTGGCCAGAACAAAGAAAAAGAACTTTGTCATTATTTTGGCAGAGGGGCTGGTCATTGGGTTTCCTTCCCAGATTTGGCAAAGGATGAATCATCCTATGCTAGGATGGAGCAGTGTGCCGGGGGCCCTCCCAGGCTCTAGTCTCACTAGCTTCCAGCCTCTTCCCGATGGTTTTCTCATTTAATCCCAACACATCCCAATGCAGGCGACACTAATAATTATTCCCATTTTATAGAAGAGGAAACTGAGGCCAGAGAAGGTGAGAAGGGAGCTCAGGGTTCTCTCTCCACACTCTAGCCCTGCACTTTTTTTTCTTCTTTTACTTTTCTTTTTTGGGTGGTCTTCAGTGGAATCTAGCCCTGCACTCTTAAGCACGCAAGAGGCCGCTCTGAAAGCCGGTCACATCCGTAAACGGGGCTGGCTCCTCAGTTCTCGACTCAGGTTTCCAGGGACCCGCTCGCAAGTGCTCGCCCTGCATCCGAGACAGCACCTGCAACTCGGGATCGCGGAGGGGCGGCTCGGGGAGGGCTCTTCAGTCCCTTCCAAGCCCCCAAGCCCACCCCGATTCCCCTTCCTAGGAGGGCAACCCTGGAAAAGCAAAGGTCGCTTCAGCAGCCTCTTGGGTCACCTGCTTCCCCGAAGCCGTCGTCCTCGCCTTCCGCTCCCGCCACCGCCGGCATGCCCAGGTCCCGGTTGGGGCCCGACATTGCAGGCTCGGGCGCCGCAAGGGCCGGGCGGCAGGCGGAAGCGGTGGCCCGAGGACCGCGGCAGAGCGCAGCGGCGCAGCAGAGCCCCGGGCCCGAGCTCCGCCCCCACCCTCGGGGCCCCGCCCCCCGCGAGCCCCGCCCCCTCCCAGCGCTGGGCGGGGCCGTGCCGGGGCTGCCCGCGGAGAAGCCCAGGCGGTGGGGGCTCGGGCGCTTAGCTAGGGTGAGCGTGCCTGGCAGAGGGGCAGGGCAGCCTGGCACCCTACTCTGCCCATCCTGTCCCTGGGGACCCCGGGTCGCGGGGCCGGTAGCTCCGCTTGGGCGAAATCCAAGACACGTGGTTTCCAAGGCCCCCTTTGGGTTCGGGAAAATTTTATGGTTCGCGTCACAGCAGGAAGGGTACACCGGAGCGGGAGGGCAGAAAGAGCTGGAGTCGCCGCTGCCACCCCGCGGGGCCAGGTCGGGCCGTTTCCGCGGTCTTCAGTGACCGGAAGCCGGGGGACCGGGGGGGCCCTTGCCCTGACGCTCGGAAAAGCTTAATTTCTTTCGAATGGGTGCATGAAGCAGGAATGGCTGAGCACGTATCACGGACGGCCACATCGCTCGAAGGCCGCGCCGCGAGCTAGGTGGCCGAGGGGGGCCAGCACGCGGGCACTCCCCGCGCTCGGCAGAGTCACCGCCGGGCCCCGTTACACAGACACCTTCAGAGGCGGAGGCGCGAGCGACTCCCAAGCGTCCCTGGGTGTGCTTCTGCGGCCCTGACGGGTGTTTGGAACCTGGGCGCCGGGCACACGCGCCCAGGCCCGAGACTACTGCGGGTCCCCCCGCCCCCGGCGTCGCCGTCACCCCGGGCAACCGCCGACCCGGCCCTTTAAGGCGCGCCCGGGCCTCGGTCGTCTTCGTTTTGCGCGCCCGCCCGCGGCGCCGGCGGAGCGAACATGGCCCAGGCGGCGCGGGCGGCGCGGGCGCTGTGGCCGGGCCGGTGCGTCCTGGCCTGCAGGCTGGGAGGCCGCCCCCGGCCTCTGCTCCCCGCGCAGAGCCGGGCTGGCTTCTCGGGGGCGGCGGGCGGCCCGGGCCCCGCCACCGCCGCCCGCAAGCGGGGCCCGCGGCTGCTGGGGGCGGTGGCGCTGGCCCTCGGGGGCGCCCTGGGACTGTACCACACGGCGCGGTGGCACCTGCGCGCCCAGGACCTCCGCGCAGAGCGCTCAGCCGCGCAGGTAAGGCCTGGCCGGGCCGTGGATGGGGGCGCTGGATCAGCTCCGAGCTCAGGACTCCCCCGACCCCGCGGGGTCCGTGACCTTGGGCGAGTGACTTGGTCTTAAGTCTCCCAATCCTCAGCGTCCTCATCTGTAAAATGGGGGCGCTATTGATGCCCGCTACCTAGAATTGTTCTATTTCTCATAATATTGTTTTTCTATCGTGTTTAAGGGGGCTTTTTTGGTTAAGAGATTTGGAGACCACAGAAAAGACAAAGTCTCTTTCACAGGTTATGACCTTCCAAACATTTTGTCTCTCCCCTCACTGCCCCCCAATCCTAAGGTCGTGTATTTATTTAGCAGCAGCGGTAGGTTTAGGGAACAATGACCCTTAGATTCCAGGCCCTAAAACAGGGAGGGGCTGGGAGATGTCCCCTACCCCCCAGGTGGTAGCTTACATGCCCTTGAGGAACTTTATACCCTGCACTATCAGCAGCCCTTCTCTGCTCTGGCCCCCCCCCCTCCCCACAGATGCCCCTTTCCTGGACCCAGGGGAACAGGGGTGGGTGAAAGGGGAGTGGAGTAACCTGTGTCTGCCTGCCCCCTGCCTACCTCCATGGTCCAGCCGGTTTCCCCTCTGAACCTTGAGGGAAGTGATTCACAACTGTGGCTTTCAAACATGAACAAGCAGCAGGCTCCCCTGGGGGCTTTCCTGTGCCCAGAAACAACCCTCCCTTTGGAGATTTGAAATAGACCCCATTCTGGCCAACACTGGCCTGGGTAGAAGCCCAGCTCTGCCTCTCACCCAGAGCTCCCTGGGGTTGGAGGAGTGGAGGGAGCCCGCCAAGCTGAAACAAGTGTTCTGCATGCGGGGACATGCACACCCTGGGGCTATCTGGTGTCCCCTTGGCACTGGAGGGGAAAGAGATGTGTCTGTCCAGTGTTAGAGACTGGAGGACTCCTCCTGCACAGACCTTCAACAAATGCTGGGCCTCCTGCCTGAGGAACGTGCTAGCTGGAGGCTTTCCTTTCCTCCTGATATTCTCAAGATCATCTCAGAAGACTCCCCTGAGAAACATGTTTGTTTGGGGGCAGCGACTGGGCCTGGGGTACCAGGCTTCAGAGGTCACCTCCCTTTGCTGCCTGCAGCTCTCCCTGTCTGGCCGCCTGCAGCTGACCCTGTACCAGTACAAGACGTGTCCCTTCTGCAGCAAAGTCCGCGCCTTCCTCGACTTCCATGCCCTGCCTTACCAGGTGGTGGAGGTGAACCCAGTGCGCAGGGCTGAGATCAAGTTCTCCTCCTACAGGAAGGTGCCCATCCTGATGGCCCAGGAAGGAGAAAGCTTGGTGAGCCTCGGGGAACCAACTTCCCTCCTGTCCTGGGTTGTCCCAGAGTGTCCCCAAGCCTGGCTGCTCTGCAGCCCTGGAAGGAACTTGTGATCCTGAGGCATCCACTTAGGACTGTGAGGGGAAAGTAGCTGGTGTATGGCAGATGCCCAGTAGATGCAGGCTCCCTCCCTGCCAGCACCAACAGACGGAGGCTGCACCACAGAGCTCAACAACTTGGGTTCTGAAGTCAGGGTGGTCTGGGTTCAAGGTATGACTCACCCACCCACTAGCTGTGTGACTTGGGGCAAGTCACTTAGCCTTGCTGGGCTTTATTCTTCATTAGTCAACAGGGGACCATACTCTGGGTTACAGGGACAGCAGATGTGAAATGCCTGACACAGTGCTTGGTACCTAGTATGTGGCATCTGGAGCCCACCCTGCCCCTTAGTGCATGGGAGGTCAGATGGGTGAGTGGGCTGGGGCCTCCCCCACACCTTCCTCCCCATTAGCCACACTTAGGTCTCCTTTACTCAGGCGTTGGTTTTAGGGATGAGGTGGATAAACAATGCCCAGACTCCAGTAACCAGCTGCCTCCGAATGTCTGGGGCATTCCTGCCAGCGGCCAGTTAGAACCTCTGATCTAAACCAACCTCTGTTTTTCCAGCAACAACTGAATGACTCCTCTGTCATCATCAGCGCCCTCAAGACCTACCTGGTTTCGGGGTAAGGAGCCCCTCGGAAACCAAGGCAGACATTGTGTTTGGTCCCTTCTTTCTCCAGGAAGGCCTCACCTTAGGTCCTGTATGGGAGCAGCATGGGGCTGCTGCTTAGATGTCCAGAATGGGCCACAGGTGTCCTACTCTGAGACCCCCTACTTCCTTGCCTCCCCTTGTCTCCCTCTGTCCAGGGAGTACTGCTGGTGTCTACCCCAAATCCCTCTTGCTGCAGAGAGTGGAGAGCCTTGGTGGGTCAGGCTGGCTTGGTCAGCCAAGGTGGACGGGAGGAGGAGGGAGTTGGGGTGAGACTCCGGTTCTCTCCCGAAGGCAGCCCCTGGAAGAGATCATCACCTACTACCCACCCATGAAGGCCACGAACGACCAGGGCAAGGAGGTGACTGAGTTCTGCAACAAGTACTGGCTCATGCTAGACGAGAAGGAGGCCCAGCAAATGTACGGTGGAAAGGAGGCAAGGACGTGAGTGCGGCTGGGCCAGCGGGGGTGGTGGTCAAGGCCGGGGTCTGCCCCAGCAGGGGACGAAGCGCCGTGAGGAGGGTGGCGTGGGAGACCCGGGCACGGCTGCACTGGGCGTCAGTAAAGACCTTCCTGCCCAGGCTTCAGCTTCTCACCCGCACAGTGGGCGCATTCTAGGGAGTGCGCTCTGCTCCCAGCACCTCCCAGGCCCACCCTGCTCATCCTCCTGTGTGCGCAGGGAGGAGATGAAGTGGCGGCAGTGGGCGGACGACTGGCTGGTGCACCTGATCTCGCCCAACGTGTACCGCACGCCTGCCGAGGCCCTGGCCTCCTTTGACTACATCGTCCGTGAGGGCAAGTTCGGGGCTGTGGAAGGCGCCGTGGCCAAGTACATGGGCGCAGCTGCCATGTACCTCATCAGCAAGCGACTGAAGAGCAGGTGATGGCGCGCTCGCGTGAGTGCGTGTGTGTCCCTGTGTGGCCGCAGCCTGCTGGCCTGAGCCCCGGCACGTCGAGCTGTGCTGATCCCATCTAACCCCTGAGGAGCTTGGCAGGAGCCTGAGGCCCAGAGGAGGCTAGAAAACCCTTGGCCACGCCAGGACCTGCACCCAGAGCTCCTGCTCGCCCCCCGACCCCGGGGCAGCAGGGCTGGCTTCTCTCTCCTTGGCTGGGTCTCTTACCCCTCCTGAGCAGTCCCCATCTGGGGCAGATGCTCACCGAGGACTCTGCAGCTGTGATGCTCTCACCCGTGGTGCTGCCCTGGCTGCCGGGCCTTCCCGCTCTCCCCAAGGGGGCCCCACTTCCGCCTGGGCTGGGGGTAGGGGCTCCTCTGATGGACGTCCCCCCACCCCTGCCTCAGGCACCACCTCCGGGATGACGTGCGTGAGGACCTCTACGAGGCTGCCAACAAGTGGGTGGCAGCTGTGGGCAAACACCGGCCCTTCATGGGGGGCCAGAAGCCGAACCTCGCTGATCTGGTGAGTGTGCCGGTGGTGGGCGGTGCCCAAACCCAGGGTCCTGTCCTCGAGGTTGGGGAAGGTTTGTGAGGGAAATCCCAGGCAATGCCCGCGTCTTGCCAGAGCACCTGCCACCATTTGCTGTCAGGGTAGAAACCCAACTTGGAGTGGTTTCAGTGAAAAACCAGCTACAGAAGTTGTCTCGGTTCACATAACTGACAAGTTCAGGGAAAGTGTTGGCTTCAGGCCTGGCTGGATCCAGAGGCCTGGGTGGCATTACCAGGGCTCCTTTTCTCAGAGTTGGCTTCAGCCTCCGGCAGGCCTTGCCTGGTCCAGGGCTCCAGGCTTCCACTGGCCAGCGGCCCAGGACAGCATCTCATTGCTCCGGCTTCTCTTCCCATCCTTGAAGCCGTCCTGCAGCTGGGTGGCCTGGGTCCTGGAACTGGGTGGTGGGGTCTCTTCTCCCCGGTGTCAGGACCTGAGAGTTGTGGAGGGCATTCTCCCCAGGAAAGGCCGGCAAAACCTGCAGCCACCCACACGCTTCCTCAGAGCCCCATGTGCAAAGTTGGCCCTTCAGTGGCTCACAAGCCCTGAGAGAGGAGGGGACAGGCCCCTTGGGCACACAGCTGGCAGAGGACAGGGTGGGGCAGGGCCGAATGCCCCTCTGTGGCCTTGGTGCCCCCGTCCCGGCCTGGCACGGTGACACATTCTCATTACCACGCCAGGCGGTGTACGGCGTGCTGCGAGTGATGGAGGGCCTGGAGGCCTTCGATGACCTGATGCGGCACACACGCGTCCAGCCCTGGTACCTGCGGGTGGAGAAGGCCATCGCGGAGGCCCCCCCAGTGCGCTGAGTGTCCCCGCCCACAGGAAGGGGAAGGCAGCAGAAGAGGCCAGCTGCGGGGGGCAGGGGGGGTCAGGGCCAGCGCCTGGCGATGTGTGTGGTGTGTGTGTATTGTGTGTTGGGGGATCATCCTGCCTCTTCCTACCCCATCGCCCCGCCCTCTTGCTTCTAACACTGAACGCCTGCTAGGGCCTTGGGGTGTTGGGGACTGGGCCCAGGCTGTTTCCATTCACGACACCCCTGAGGGTTCGGGGGGACTACCTCCCCTCCCAGCCCTGCCCAGCTCCCAGGGCTGACCCCCTCCCTGTCCCTCCTTGTCCTGGACCTCCCTGCCCTCCGGCTCTTCTCCTGGGGCTCTCAATGGCTGTCCTGTGGCTACACTCTTTGGGTGGGAGTTAGACCGGACTCACGCCCTTGACAGGCAGCAGGACAGTTTTTTAGGGAGAGCCCTGGCTTTCCTTGGTTTCGGCTCTTCCCAAGTGCCCCCTGGGACTGGGTCACGTTTGCAATAAAGAAAAGGTTTGCTGCTCTTGTGGTAGGTGCTGTTGTGTGTGGCCCAGTGCCGTGTGGGACTGTTGGTCAAGGAGGCTTCAGGATGAGGCCACGCCAGCCCTCGTGCTAACTCCTGTCAGCCCACTGCTTCCTGAGTGGCATGCGTCATGCCGCACCGTCCCCAGGGCACCACCGTGGGGGCACAGAAGGCCCAGGGTGCAGGTCTAGGTCTCCTCCTCACCCACTGTGGGACTCTGGGTGGTGACGCCCCTCTCCGAGCCTTGGTTTCCTCATCTGTCCAGTGGATATACGATACGATAGTCTCACCTCATGGAAAAGTTGTGACGGTTCAATGACAAGACCCAGGTCATGTGCACAGAACAATGCCCAGCTCAGAGCAGGCTCCTGACCCAGGGTGCCAGGGCCATTCAGACCCTGGCTCTACAGATGAGAGGGCCGAGCTGCAGAGAGCACGGGGCCCTCGTTCCCCTGGTTTCTCTGAGAGGCATGGTGGTCTGCCCAGGGGGCCCTCCAGGGCCAGGCTGGCAACCAGTGAACCCAGTGCCACCCACTGGGCCCTCACAATTGGGGGGTGACTGGGCAAACCCCCAGACCCGCTCAGGAAACTTTTAAGATTTTATTTTCTTTATTGTTTTAAAAACAAAAATAACTTACGTTCCCTTATGTTCAAGTAAGGTAGAAATGCATGCTGAGCACCCTGGGGACAGACAGTGTGCTGTCTGGAAGCAGATAGCTATGGGGTCTGCGACCTCCGTTTCTCCCACAGGACCCATCTGCCACCTGCTTTGTTCTCTGTCCCATCCTGGGCATCTCTACCTTGGCACCTGTCACACTGGCTTGTTCTTACACAGCTGCAGAGGGCAGAACTGCCCAGACCCACTGTAGCCCCATAGCCAGTCCCCGTGTGCCATCTGGGAGCACTGAACTCGGGTACATGGGCTGCAGGAGGGGAGAGGCCAGGTCAGGCTGTGCTGGTCTGTGGCACGAGGAAACATGGAAGCCACCTCTGAGGGGCCAAAAGGTGTCCAGAATGCCAGTTCCGCTTCACTGGTCAGGCCTTAAAGTCCTGGGGGCCTTTGCTCCAGGGACCCGGGGTGGCCTGTGGACCCCAGAACCTCCCTCAGTAGGATAGGAACTAGGCCAGGAATGCCATGGGACGCCGAGGGAGGGCCCTCCCTTCATCCCTCCACCCCTCCGCCCCTCCATCCCTCCATCCCTGTATCCCTCCACCCCTCCCCCGGCTCCCCACCTCCCACTTTTCCTGCCTCTGCAGCCCCTGCCCAGGGTTACTTGGTACCTTCCAGCTGCACAAGGAGGCTGAGTCGCCTCTCTGTCTCAGTCCCAAATTCCCCAAATGGAGCATGTAATGAGCCCAGCTTGTGACAAGGTGTCCACCTTCCGTCCACAACAGTGCAGCCAGGGGGTCCCACCTCCTGCAGCCCTGCCCTGTGCCCTCTGCCCTTCCTGGTCCTACCCCCAGCCTCCCTGAGGCTTGGTCTTACCTAGGAGGCCCCGGGCGCAGGCCAGGCCCCCGCAGCAGACATGTGCCCTTTCCCCATCTTCACAGTCTCGGAGATAATGTTTCCTTCTGTCTCCCCTTTCGCAGAGAGAGATAATGTTGGCGGCTGAGCCGCGCCAGGAACAGGGGCCTGACTCCTGATGGGGGCTCCTTCCCTGGGGCTGCAGCGGCAGGTAGAGGAGTCTGCACCCTCCACCGTGATGAAAAGTCCAAGGGCTGTGCTAGCCACACCTATTCCCTGTAACTGGGTTTGAAGAATGGTCAGTCCGCCTGAGGCCACCACGGGGCACCACCTGGGCCCAGTTGCTTCTCCCAGGTATCCCTCCCCCAAGAGGTGACACCCCTGCCTCAGTTTCCCCAAATGTTTCTCAGCAGGCCCCTTGGTGTGTTTCCCACAACCACCAGAGGGCGCCAGAGTCTGCGAAGTCCTGTAGCAGATGGAACCAAGGCCTGGTGCTGCCACCTTGTGGCCATTCCGGCAGAGACTCTTCGGGCAGCTTTTATCACCCAGGGACTCTACTTGCCCACCTGTGAAATGGGTTTAGAATGTATGGGTCTGGCCGGGCGCAGTGGCTCACGCCTGTAATCCTAGCACTCGGAGGCCGAAGCCGAAGGATTGCTTGGGGCCAGGAGTTCAAGACCAGCCTGAGCAAGAGTGAGACCCCCGTCTCTACTAAAAATAGAAAAATTAGCTGGGCATGGTGGTGCGCACCTGTAGTCCCAGCTACTCGGGAGGCTGAGGCAGGAGGATCGCTTGAGCCCAGGAGTTTGAGGTTGCTGTAAGCTAGGCTAATGCCGCTGCACTCTAGCCAGGCGACAGAGCCAGACTCTGTCTCAAAAATAAAAAAGGAGGAGGGGGAAGGGTGTAAGGGTCTGAAGATGAGCGGGTAGGAAAAACATGCCTATCAGGGTTGAAGGGCCCCAAGCTGGGAACCCCTGCCCCGTTATTGTCATGCTCAGGGCGCATGTCCCCTGTGGTCTTGGTGGTGGCAGAAGGCTTGTGTTTGGGACCCTGCAGCTGCCCGCTGTGACCTCGGGCAAGCCCCATCCCTCCCGTGAAATGGCGTCAGTAGCCTCCATGGGGGTGGTGAGGTCAGGGAAGGGAAGGTGTTTGGGATGATGATGCACAGAGCCAATATTTGAGGGGCGTTTTTATGCAGCCAGTGGGGTCTGCTGTCTGTTCTCAAAACACTCCCTGCTGCGTTCCCTAGGGGGCTCCCAGAGCTCAGGGTCAAGGGCTCCAGGAAGTGAGAACCGAAAGAGAGTCCTGAGAACAGCAAGCTCCCGCCCCACTGGGAGTCAGGGGGACTCCTGGGGACAGCGAGCCCATGGGCAGGATTCCGGTTTGCTTTTTTTGTTTGTTAAACTTGAAAAATTTCATTTTGATTATGTACGTAATGAATGTTTATTGTACATAAATAGAAAGTGCAGATAAGCAAAAAGATGATACAAATTACTCAGTCCCTAACCACTTTTAATATTTTTGGAGTATAGTTTATTTTTTATGTAGTTTATGTATGTATATAACCTATATAGGGCACACATATATAGACATATATTTAATTAATATATAATATGCATAGTTTATATATATTTAACAGTTAAATGAGGCCTATTTTGTGGCAGGCACTGTTTCAAGCACTTTACAGATGTTACCTCATTTAATCCTTACAACATCCCTGAGGTATACACAAATATTCCCATTTTACAGATGAGGAAACTGACACCAGAGTTTAGATGAGGACACCAGAAAGGTTAAGTGAATTGCCCAATGTGGCACAGCTAGTAAGTCACAGAGGCAGGATTTGAGGCCAGACCTCTTGGCTTCAGGTTCTGTGATCTTAATCACAATGCCATTTTGCTCCTCTTTCTCTAGATAAATTTCTCTTTTTTAAGAATAAAAATTCAGTCTGGACGTAGTGGCTCATGCCTGTAACTCCAGCACTTTGGGAGGCCAAGTCAGGAGGATCGCTTAAGCCCAGGAGTTTGAGGCTGCAGTGAGCTATGATTGTATCACTGCACTCCAGCCCAGGTGACAGAGTGAGACCCTGTCTCTAAAAAAAAAAAAAAAAAAATTTAGATCATATAGTGGTTTCTTGATCATGAACATATTCCAGGTCAGGAACTACTCCCCCTCACCAATTCTAATGGTTTTGTAGATTTCTGCAGTATGCCAAGTGCCAGTATATGACTGTTCCCTGGTTTATTTACATAATATACTATATCATCATTACTATACTGCAAAAATATTAAAAGTGGTTAGGGACTGAATAATTTGTATCATCTTTCTGCTTATCTGCAGTTTCTATTTATGTACAATAAACATTCATTATGTGCATAATCAAAATGAAAATTTTCAAATTTAACCAAAAAAGCAAACCGGAACCCTGCCCATGGGCTCGCTGTTCCCGGGAGTCTCCCTGACTCCCAGCGGGGCAGGAGCTTGTTCTTAGGACTCTCGGTTCTCACTTCCTTGACTTCCTGCTTGGCTAATTTTTAGATTTTTTTGTAGAGATGGGGTCTTGCTGTGTCGCCCAGGCTGGCATCAAATTCCTGGCCTCAAGCGATCCTCCTGCCTCAGCCTCCCAAAGTTCTGGGATTACAGGTGTAAGCCCTATGCCCAGCCTCCCTGGTTTGTTTAACCAGGGGAGTGGGAAGGATTTTGATGGTGGGAGTGTCTGACGGGGAACAGCGCTTAGTGGTGGGCTGATGAGTGGCCCCAAATATATTGAGGTCCTAACCCCTAGAACCTGTGAAGTTTACCTTATGTGGTAAAGGGAATTTGTATTAATAGATGTGATTAAATTAATGATCTTGAGCTGGGGAGGTGATCCAGGTGGGCCCGAACAGTAATCAGAGCGTCCTAAGAGGGAGGCAGAAGGAGACTGGATGGATACAGAAGACAAGGGGGTGAGGATGGGAGCTCTGGGGCTGGAGGAGCCAGGAAGGGACCATGAGCCAAGGAGTGTGCACGCCTCCAGGAGCCAGAGGAGGCGAGGAACCAGACTCTCGAGAGCCTTCTGCAGGAACCAGCCCTGCTGTCACCTTGATTTCAGCCCAGTGAAACTGACTGGACTTCGGCCTCCTGGACTTTAAGAGACTACATTTGTGTTGTGTTAAGTCACCAGGTTTGTGGTTACTGGCAGCAGCTGCCCCGGGACACTGGTACAGATGACTTAAGCCAAGTATAGTCAGGGCAGGGTGCTTGGTGACCTGGGCAAGTCCCCAGGTTTCCAGTCTGTCAGTTTTCTCCTCCGTAAGATGAGGGGCTGGGGGTTGGGCTCTTGGGTTCAACCAGGGGTGCCCCACACTGGCTGGCTGGGTGGGGCGCTTCCTCTCTGCTGTGGGGAGATAATGGCTCTCCCGGGCCACAGGGGCTGTGCCGATGGGCGATAGTAGATGACCTAGAGAGCTTATCTCCTTGTGGCTGTTCCCAGCCAGCCCCTGTGTTCTGGGAAGCCCAGAGTGGAAGGCTTAGATTTATCTTGCCCCTGGGGGACTGGGGCAGGCCTCGGGCCCTCTCTGGCCTCAGTTTGCTCATCTGCAGGATGGGGGCGCTATTCCTGGTTCCTCTGCCCCACCACATCCCTCTCCAGCCCCTCCTAGCGAGCCCGGCCACGCAGGCTGCTCCTGCTGCCTCTTGGCCCTTGAGGGCAGACACCAAGGTCCACGCCTGGGCAGCGGGCCGGCCCGCGGCCCCTCCTCTTCCCGCCTTTCCCCTACATTCCAACCTGCTCGGACCGGTGAGGTCTGGACCACAGGCAGCCCAGTGTTTAGCCCCGGCTGAGAACAGGGCCTCACAGTGAGTCAACAAAGCTGGTTTGAATCTCAGTTTAACATTTATTTACCCTTCGCAGGAACCGGACAAGTCCCTTCCCCCTCGGGCTGTAGGGAAGTTATTGTGTCCATCTTGCTAGTAAGGAAACTAAGGCTTAAAGAGGCAGAAGACCTGCCCAGGGTCACCCCACGGGGAAGCAGGATCAAACACAGGCCTGCCCAACATCTCCCAGGTTCTCTGTGGCCTCCTGGCCCCAGGGAGGCAGCCAGGGACCAGGTGCCACCCCCCTAGGGTGAGGGGAGGGGTGCCTGTCCCTTGGGCATGTCTAACTCAGTGAAGGTCCCACCAGTGGGCCGTGGCATGGTTCCGGCCTGCTGGGCTGGTGTGGGCAGTGGCTCCCAGCCTCCCAGCAGAGCCCACCCTGTCTTCACCTCCATGCTTGCAGCACACCAGTCAGGGGTCCAGTGACCTGCACCCCTGCACAGGGAGGCCCTGGGCAAGCCCCTTCCCCTCCTGGAGCCTTAGTTTCCTCATCTGTAAAGTGGGGTCATGGCAGTAGCAGCATCTCCGAGAAGTGCTGAGGGCTGAGTGAGGTCCTCCACGTGCAGTGCCCCAGCTGGCCGAAGAGACCAAATGCCCAGCTTCGGGAAGGATCCATGAGGAGGACCCAACAGACAGCACAGTTCAAGTGGCTCCCGGGTTGGCTTCAGATTTCCTCTCAGATGCCTGAGACCCCGGGCCCGGCGAGGGTTCAGGGCGGTCGCTCTGTCGGTTTGGGGTCCTGGAGGAAGGAGGGCTGCTGGGGGGTGAAATTGTTAATTAAGGACCAGCTGTCCCATTTCCTGCCTCATTTCGACTTCCCAACAGCCCTCCCAGGTGAGCCTTGCTCTCCTAGTCTAAGGGGTAAGGAAACAGGCTCGGAGGGGTGGTGTGACTTGCCCAAGGTCACACTGCCTGGACACTGTGGAATAGGGATCTCCATTGTCCTAGTGTCAGTCTGGCAAGTTTCCTGCAGCTGCCCTGCCTGCCACCACCCCTCTGCAGGACTCCAGTTGCAAACCCTGACCAAGGGGGATTTTATCTCCATCAGGGGCCCAGTGGGTGGGAAGTGGTCTCCTCAGCCTAGAGGAAGAGGGAAGTCTGGAGCTACCCTGTGGCTGTTGTAGCAGATTACCACAAACTCAAACAATGCAAATTTATTATCACAGTTCTGGAGGTCAGATTC
This sequence comes from Daubentonia madagascariensis, assembly GCA_023783475.1. NCBI lineage: Eukaryota > Metazoa > Chordata > Mammalia > Primates > Daubentoniidae > Daubentonia > Daubentonia madagascariensis. Next base: position 6,033,070 of record JAKFHU010000776.1, read on the forward strand.
TGAAATGGATCTCATGGGGCCAAAATCACGTGCCAGCAGGGCCGCGTTCCTTCTGGAGGCTCTAGGGAGGCTCCATTTCCCAGTCTTTCAGAGGCTGCCGCGTTCCTTGGCTTGCGGCCCCTTCCTCCATCTTCAAAGCTGCAGCGCCGTGTGAGGCGCCGGTGTGAGATCTCCCCACACCATCTCGCTGGCTCTCCTGCTCCCTCTTCCACACTGGGAGATTCCTGTGATCACACTGGGCCCACCTGGATGATCCAGGACACTCTCCTGTTTTAGGGTCAGCTGATCAGCAGCCTTGCTTCCTCTTCGCCGTGGAACCTCCTTCACAGGTTCTGGGCGTCTTGGTGGGGGGCACAGTCTGCCCACCACGCCAAGAAACACTTGGGTGTTGAGGACTCACCGAGTACTGTTCTAGGCTCCAAGCGCCAGGAACGGCAGTGAACAAACCCAAGAGATGCCCCCACCCTCATGGAGTTTACATTCCCACAGGAGGGAACAGGTAGGAAACCAAGGAGTGGAAATAGGTAGCATAGTTGACAGTGAAGCGTGTGGGGAGAAAAATAAGACGGATGGAAGCTGGGCTGGGCTGGGCGGGGTCAGTGAAGGCCTCACAGGAAGGCGGGTGACAGAGCAGAGGGGGTAGCCACAGGGAGGTTTGCTAGGGAGGCTCTAAGCTTCAACTCCCAAAGCACCCCCGAGGCTGACCTCCTCCCAGCTGGATGGAAGTGAGGACAGGCCCGGGGATGGGCCCCGGTTGGGGTTGGGGTTGGGGTCGGGGCACCCCCCCCCCCCCCAGGCAACCACCCTCCTGATTCCTTTCACCATAAACTAGAAAAACATAGATTAGGTAGAATTTGCCTAGAACATTTACTCTTTTGTGTCTGGCTGCTTCCTCATCCCAGCAAATGGCAACTCCTATGTTTTTTAGATTCATCACGGTGTTGCCTGGAGCTTCAGTAGTTCACTCCCGTTTGTTGCCAAGTACCATTTCTCACACTTTGGTGCAGTAGCTTTAACTGCAGCCCTGGTATGTGCACACTGATGTCTCATTATGGTTTTACTTCTCCCTGACTACTAATGGCACTGAGCCCTTTTGCATGTTTATCGACCATTCCTTCATCTTCCTTTGTAAGCGCCAATTGTGAATTGGGTTGTCCTCTTCTTGAGTTACAGGAGTTAATATATTCTGGATACAGATCCTGTTAGATTATATATATATAATGTCTATTATATATTGTACTGCAAAGATTTTCCCCCAGGCTGTGGCCTGCCTACTCATTGGAGGGTTTTGAGCGACATGAACCAGACTTAGGTTTTTGAAGGGTCACTCAGGCTTAGTGTGAGAGTGGAGGGAAGGAGGACAGACAAGTGTAGGAGGTTTTGCAATTTGTCTTCAACCAGGTGGCAGGAGCGGAGGTTGTGAGAAGTGGTCAGAGTGTAGATACATTTTGCAGGTAGAGCTGACAGGGTTTGCGGATGGATTTGACCTAGAATGAGTGGGAAGCACAGAGTCCAGGATGACTCCAAGGTTTCTGGCTTAAGTTCCTAGAAGCAAGGAGTTGCCATTTCCTGGGATGAGGAAATGGGAGATTTGGGAGGAAAACTTAGAGTTTGGCTTTAGACATATGAAACTTAAGATGCCTGTTAGCTGTTTAAGTGGAGATGTGGAGTTAGTTCAAGTATAAAACAAGGGTCATCTAAATATAGATGTTGAAAGTAATCTTCAGTGAGATAAGGTTACTAGGAGTGTGGGTAAAGAGGAGGGTCTGAGGCCTCAGAGGGTCAGCCAGGGGGTGGAGAGAAGCCCAGCAGTGTCCCCGTAAAGATGGTGCTTCCATGGCGGGAGGGATGGCCCTGCCCAAGATGGGCTGAGTTGTGTGAGGGCCGAGGAAGGATGAGCCGACAGGGCAACTTGGGGCACTGAGGAGAGCACTCCAAATCTAACGAACACCCACTAACGAGGGTGTGGCTGCCCGGGCTTCAAAGGAGAAAAATGGATTCATTTTCTAACATATAAATGTCCCCAGACCGCCCAAGCCCAGGTCAGAAAAATCCTGGCTCCAACATCAGCTTTGAAACAACTTTATTAGAAGGCTGTTTTAAGTAACTTCCAATTCTTTCTTAATTTGCTTTTTGACAAATTCCAGTTATAACTATATATATTTATATATAACAATTTTTGCATTGATCTTTGCATCCTATTGAAGTTTTCCTCGTCAGGCCATTCTGGTGGAATGGAAGTACAACTGTGAAGTCTCTAGTTGACGACATTATTGAGCAAGGGCAGCGGAGGCCTGGGGGGCAGAGCTGGCCTACCCTTCCACCCCCAAATTGGAGGCCCCACTGCTCATGAACCCGTCACCCCAGTCTGAAGGCTCCCTGGGCAGCCCTGCCCCGCACCAGTGCCAGGACTCAGCCTGCCCTTTGCCGCTCGTCTCCAGTCCCGAGAGGAATTTCTCTGGACACAACACTGGGCGTGGGCAGCGGGAAGGGTCCCTCCCGAGGCCCCTCTTTCCCCTGCTCCCCACCCGGCGGTGTGGGAAGGTACAATCAACCATCAACATAAATATGAATATAAAATGAACTTCAAAATGACAGGCTATTAAACAAATCTATAAAAATAGTTAGGACATAACTCTGTTCAAATAAATATAAAATAAATAGGCTCCAAGCAGTGTGACATGTCGCATAAGTGGAATGTGAGGCTGGTCCCACTTTGCTCCAAGTGGGATTGGACACAAATCCCCAGGGGCGTCAGAAGCAGACTGAAATGCAGTCAGCTGAACGACCTGCTCCCCTTGTCTTCCCTCGGGAAGCACAGAACTTGCACATTTCTCCAGCTTGTCTGTTTGAACAAAACCCTTTTCCCAACAATACATAGTTAAGGCCTTCAACACCGTTCCTTCTCTCACCAGGGCACGCAGACACTCTGCCCTTCACCCTAAAACATGATCCTCCACTGCCCTCATGCCACAGAATGGGGACAGTGAATATGGTTCTGAACTGGCGCCAGTCCTGACAGAGTCCAGGCCACCTCAGAGCACCAGGAGGCCCCAAGCAGAGAGCAGAGGCCTCTGGGTTCCAGGGCTCACCTTCCGTGAGCCATGCGCCGTAACGCCAGGCAGCCAATGCCCTGTCGTATGCACTCATACACCCAGGTGCTCAGCTGCTGGCCAGCTTGGTAGCCAACAGCAGAACTCAGGTGAGGGTGAGCACAGAAGCTAGACCCTTTTCTCTTCCCGGTACAGCCGAGTCAGTGTTGACCCTGTAGGTTGGGAAGTCAGACTGGCCTCACCTTTCACCTTGGACTGAGGGGAGAGGGACAGGGAGGGAAGTGGGCTGGTAGCCCTCCTCCTAGCACATTACATAGAAAGGAAGGAAGCGAAGGGGGCACGGGGAAACGCTCGGCAGGCCAGGGAGCAGGGGGCCTGCAGCCAACATCTGGCTGCAAGGACAAGATGGAAAAACTAAGTTGGCCTCCAAGCTCGCTATTTGGCAGGCACTGCAGGAAATGTCCTGTCCCCATGTGTGTGTCAGCCTGGATCCTGCTGACCCCCAGACCCTGAGGAACGCCCAAGGGTCTTCTCTGGAACCAACGTGAGGGTCCACCAGGGTCAGCAGGACAAGCCCCACGGGCCTGCCAGCTCTCCCCACCCCTCCCTGTAGATGCACCCCAGGATTTTCACAGCTTGGCGGAAGTCAGCGTAGTGTTGGCACATTCACAGAATGGGATGGCTACACATCCCGGGGCTGCGGCCCAGGATCAGTGGGTCTGCCGGTGCGGGGCTGCCCTCCCTCCCGTCACCGCGACTGCACACCCAGGGTCATCTTCAGGTTCTCATATACCACGTAGCTGATGCTCACGGCTGGGATGACCTTCATGAAGTTGGGGGCCAGCCCCCGGTACAGCCCGAAGGCCCCCTCAGTCCGCAGGATCTGTCTGAAGAGGCTGCTCATGGTCACCTCCGGGGCGCCCTCAATGGAGGCTGCACGAGAGGCCACCCGTCAGATGCTCTGCCTGCATCTCCCGACCTCCCAACCTGCCTGGGAGACAGGCTCCTGGGGAACGGCCCAGGATTGGCCTTACCTTGTGCCTGCATCCGGGTCCTAACCAGGGCCAGGGGGTAGCTGGCCAGCTGGCCACAGGTGCTGGACATGGTGCCGCAGGCCAGGAGCACAAACACACCGGGGTCTGCACTGTTCACTGCATAGCGCTGCAGCCAGGCATTCTTGAGCGTCTAGATGGGGAAGGGAGTATGGGAATGAGCCCCAGGAAGACAGGGGCTGGGGTGGGGCAGTTACTGATCCCCGAGGCCACTATAACCTGATTGCGTGGCCTGGCCTGGGCCTTGCTGAGCTCCTGGCTTGCCCACCCTTTGTTTCTGCTGTCACTGGGGATTCCTGGTATGACAGGGAGCTTCCCCACATAGAATGCCTGACTTCCGTGGTCTGTCTGGACTCTGCTGGGGACCTGTGAGTCCCTGAAGGCCACATGCTCTGGGGATCTGCCTGCTGAGCCCCCGGGGGTACAGACCCTGAATGGGCTCACGGAGCTGTGCTGGGGACTGCCAGGGGCAGGGAGGGGGAGGAGAGCCACGCTATCAACAGATGAGCTGGGTGGTGAAGAAGCAGCCTTTGATGAGGTCCCCGGTGTTAACCATCCCAGTGGCCCATCAGGGAGGGCGCCAGCAGGTGGGGCGTGGGCAGGAGCGGGTTTCTGAATCTGCCCAGGCCCGAGACCTCTAGGGCCTCACCTCATAGACGGCTAGGTCGATGCCAGCATAGGGGATGATCCCCAGCATGTTGGGGACATAGCCTTTGTAGAAGGCGGCCACCCCCTCTCTGGCCAGGATCCTCCTGGCACAGTCCAGCATGCCTGAGTATTGGCCTGTCTTCCGCAGGGCCATCCGAGTCTTCAGGACCTGCACAAGGGGAGCAACATGTGAGCACAGCCCACTCCCCAGCCCGGCCCCATGCGCACCACCTGCCCCCAGGATGAAGGTGGCCCCTCACCTCCATCGGGTAGATGCTGCTCTGGGCGATGGCCCCTGCCAAGGATCCTGCCACAAGCCTCTCGTGAATCCTCAGAGTTTCCTGGTCACTACCAACCAGACGCTTGATCTAGAACCCGGAAAAAAACCACTGGATACATCCAGAGACTGGGCACCTGCCCCGCCCCACCCTTCCTGATGGAGCCAGTACATTTTGGAGAAGACCTGGCATCCCTGGCACAGTTTATGCTGCCCAGAAATGAAAGGAACTGGCCCAAAGTGGAACTGGCAGCAGAGCCAGTATCAGGCCCTGGCCTCCTGCCCCACCCACTGTCCCCTGGGTGGGACAACTGGCTCAGGAAGCTCAGACCAGGGGAAGTTGGTAGCAGCTGCCGACTGGCAACTCTCCCTAGAGGGTTGGGTACTCACCTGCTCATAGGCCATGAATTTGATGGCTGACTCAGGGGCAATTTTGAGGACGTTGATGCCGTTGCCCCGCCAGAGTGATTTGGCCCCTCCCTCTCGAATCATCTGGGTAAATCCGCCAACGATGCACATGTTGTTGCTGCGGGAGGCATGGACCTGACGAGGGAAGAATAAGCTGGTCAGATATAAGCTAGTGGGGCCCCAGGCTGCCATCATCCTGCCAAGAGCCTCTTCTTACTGGCCAACAGGAAGGGTCTTCCTTCTTGGTGTTTTGCAGACTAACTCAGCGAAATGAGACTTAAACATGGCTAAGTTAGGTTCAACTAGATTTTTTACCAGGTATCTACTGTGTGCCAATATTGTGCTAAACATCTTCACAAGGACTACTTTTTAAAATAAAATTGATCGAAGGAAAAGCACAGGCTTGTTTAAAAAAACTGAGCTTTTTATTATAGAAAAATGTCAAACATATTCAAAAGTAGAAAGAATTATATAATGCATCTCCAGGAACCCACACTTAGCTTCGACAATGATCAAACCATAGCCAATCTCTATCCCCTGCTGCCCACCCCATTACTTTATTTTTTATTTATGTATTTATTTTTATAGAGACAGGGTCTTGCTCTATCACCCAGACATTGTATCATCACAGGCATTGTATCATTTCACCCAAGGACTGCTTTTAATCTCTACAACATTCCTGAGAATTCTGTTAAAAAAAAACACACTGATGGCTGGCCCGGTGGCTCACGCCTATAATCCTAGCACTTTGGGAGACAAAGGTGGGAGGATCACTTGAGGTCAGGAGTTCGACTGGCCTGAGCAAGACCCAGACCCTGTCCTCCACAAAAACAATTAGAAAAATTAGCTGGGCGAGGTGGCTCACACCTGTAGTCCCAGCTACTTGGGAGGCAGAGGCAGGAGGATCACGTGAGCCCAGGAGCTTGAGGTTGCAGTGAGCTAGGATGATACCACCACACTCTAGCCCAAGCAACAGAGTGACACCCTGTCTCAAAAAACAAAACAAACAAAACCACACATGGATGAGGCAATTGTTCCAGCCCGTTTTCATGGAGGAAGAGAGGTCCTGGGAGGTGAAGCTGTGCCCGAGGTCACACGCGGGGGTGGGGTGAGGGGGTGGGGTGGGGCAGGGAGGACTGGGGCAGGGTCCAAGCCCAGAACTCTGCCCTGAACCGCTCAGCTTCCCTGCCTCAGTTCACATGGCGTTCACATCTGTCCACTCTAATCCAGGAGCCCAGGGGAAAGGAGGCTGCCTTCTCTGAGCAGGGCTCCTGGCACAAAAAGTGCTAGACACAAGCAAGGGGACGGGGGTGGCCGGTCACCGCTCAGACATCAAAGTCCACCAAAGTGTCATTGTGTGGGTTCATTTCACAATCTGCCCTGACATCAGCCAAGCTTATCTCTGCCTTGTGGACGTGGATTTGCGTACCGGCCGAGGTGAGGGCACTGTGTCCCACTGGCGTCTGGGTCAGGAGAAGATCTGCTCACCCACCCCCATGGGGTGGGCCCTACATGAGATGTGCTCAAGGCAGTTGGTTCCTGCCGCGTCCCAATCTCACTGGCTTCATCTGTCCACATTAAGCCCCTGTAATGCGACAGGGCTTAAGCGCCTCAGATAAAATTAGATCCGCTATGTGCAAAAGGTCACCTAGGGTGGATCTAATGATACCCTTGTCTGAGCAATAATTCCAATCTAATTAATTGGGTGAGAAAAGTTTGGGCCCACAGCAGGGCCCCACCCAGGGGAGGGGGAACCAACCAACCAGTGATCCCCAAGGCAAAACCGGTGGTCTGCAGCCTGCTCGCCTGCATACCTGCATGAGCACCTTCAGTCTGTCCAGGGGGGCCGTGCAGGTTCTGGATACAGCCCCTGCCCCGCCTCCTGCCACCAGGTGTCTCCACCACATCCCTGTCTGCCGCTCCTCCACCGTGAACTCATCTGGCACCGTCAGATTCTCACCCACATCAAAGATCTGTGAGGAAGACCCACAAAGATGACACAAGCCTTACTCAGGACACTCAGGAAAGGCTGCCGACACCCACTGCCATCCACCCTCTTCTACAGCTCCATCCCAGGGACCACAGGACCGTGAGGGCGCCAAGGACCCCGGGTAGGAAGCTGATGGGGGCCCCCTTCCCCTTCACTGTGTGGAGGTGGCAAAGCTATCATTCCTGTTGTGGCCCTGGAGAGGCCAGGTATGGAGTCTGAGTGAGCACAACTAGAAGAGACCAGTTATGAAACCATTCGTCCTTTCCAGTGCTGCCAGGGAGCTCCCGCATGAACAGTTTCCAAGGCCTGGCCCTGAGACTGGTAGGCTGGCTGCACTGAAAGGACCAAGTTGGGATGAAAGCTCTGAAACCTGATGTGTAACCCGATCATGCTGGCGAACATTATGCAAGGCCTCAGCAAATATGAGGGCCTGCTGCCTGCGTAATACCCTCTCTTGAGGGGGCATCCGGGCTGATCAGAGCCAGTGATACTCTGACCCCAGGGCTGCAAGCCAGAGTCCCGGGCCAGCTGCTCCCACCCCTGGACCTGTCCTCAATTTCACCCAACTAACCCAGGCCCGGCACTGCGGGAGGCTGACAAGGGGCACCTCACGCCTCCCCTCCCAGAGAGGATGGTCCAGGGGATATGACTGTACACAGCGGGATCTCAGCAAGGACCGGCAGAGAGGGACAACAAAGCTGAAGGGGCTAGTGGGCAGGCAGGTCGACACAGACCCGGATTTCTAACCATGAAACCGCAGTGGATGGGGTGAAAGGGCAGCAAGTGTGCAACTGTGGGGATGTCCTTTTTGCCAGAGAGATAAACACCACCAAAAAATAGGGTGGGGGGACACCTTATAGCTCCACCTATGTGCTCTGTATAGAGTAGCTCCCTGCAGGGAAGGGTCATGTGGGCTTTGGGAGAACAAGCATTAGGGGGGAGGGATATTTGAAATGGACCGTGAAGAGCAGGTAGCATGTGGGGAGAGAGGGCATTCCTGGCAGGAGCCTCGTGTGAGAGTGATGGGGCCCGTGCAGGTCGGCTGGTGTGTGGGGAACCAGGAGAGCATGTGGATGGCTCCCCTGGGCTGGTAAGGGAGGGGACAGCCTCGCTGTTGAACAGGAGGCAGCCAGGAACCCCCGGCCCCACTCTGGGATGGGGACAACTGGCTGATGCTGGGCTAAGGGGCCCCTGTGAGCAGGGGGTGGGGAAAGGCATGGGCCTGTCCTCACCGTGGAATGCTTCCAGTACAGGATGATCTCGGGGATATTTTCGACGGGATGCAGAAGGTGGTAGTCTCTCCACTCATTCCAGTCGATGGTCATTGTGCCGTTTTTGTCCATGCTGCAAGACAGCAGCAAGGATGCCCATGTGTAAACAGGCCCCAACCATCAGCTGCACTTCCCACCTCCAGGCGAGCCCAGGGCAGGCACCGTGGCCACCGAGGAAGCCACAGAAGGTGCCTCTGCCCCTGATGAGAAAGGGCAAGGTGGCTCCACATGCCACTCTGCACAGAAACAGAAGTATAATGGCCCACAAGAACCCCATTCTGATCAGGCACAGAGGAGGGAGGCAGTCATTGGGCGACACGGATACTTACTAGGTGACAGGGCCCCAGAAGTGGCCCGTTCGTATTCTGACAGACAGACAAAGGAGGGTGCAGAGGAGAGAGGAGAAACAACACAAGTAAGTGCTCAGAGCAGGTGTTAGTGAAGCAAGCACACACCCAAGACATCGGGGTAGGTACAGCACAGCACAAGGATGGGCCCCTCCACGGTGAACAACCCCAGGGAGCGGGCCTGAGCGGCTGCTGTCCCTGAGGACCAGCCAGCATTCAGGCTGCAGGATTTTGGGAAGGCTCAGCCACGGGAGAAAGCAGTTCCTAGGGCTAGTCCACACGATTTCCTGGCAAGCACCCCCACCAGGGAGCTATCTTTTGGGGCAACAGATCCGACTACAGCATTAAGAGCCAGTCACTAAGCCTGGGAAATGGGATCAAGGCCGCGGTGGACCCCTCCTCTTTCCTGAACGGGCAGAGGTGTTCCCTGCCTGGCCCTTCACCCACTTGGATCCCCCCACTCCTACCCCAACTAGTCTTCTCTCTTCACGGGTTGCTTATGAATGGGCATAATGCCAGGTGGTTTGTGATTGTTCCCATGAGAGCTGGCCTGCAGACCTGGGGCGAGGCTGGCCTCCATGAGGGGCTACTTATTCATTCTTTCAAATCACGAGAAGGCCACGTTCAGAGCAACTGGGCCAATACAGTGAACGGTGGTGTCACAGAGCTAGTCTGAGAGCTTTTCTTTTGTCACACTTTTGTTAAACCAACACATGGCTGGCTGAGCACTCACCTCTTGAGAATTTTTTCTGCCTGCTGTTCAGATACCTTGACTCCCAGGTCCCGCAGCGACTGCATGATCTCCTGAGCGTCGATGCGTCCTGCAACGACAAAGGCCCTGAGCAGCAGCCCGGCGTGTGGAGGCCAAGGCCGGGCCAGCCGGCGGCTCTGGAGGCAACACTTACCATCGTTCTTTTTGTCCAAACTCTTAAACACCAGCCTCAGTTTCTTCTCATGATCTTGGAGATAATGGACAAATTCTTCAAAGTCTAGCTGCCCATCAAGGTCCTTATCTCCAGCTTGTACAATTTTCTATTTAAAAAAAAAAAGTAAGCTCATGCATCAGCCTTTCCTTGTCCCTCGCGGGCGGGGGACACATTTGTGCCAATCTGTACACAGAGGTGGCCTCAACGACCCAAGATGATTCTGTTCTGCTCCCAAAGCCACCACGGCGATTTACTCTTATGCCACAGCCACACTCAGAGCCCTAAGTGCTGATCGGAAGCTAAGCAAGGGCCCGTCTTGCCTCCCTCACAAAGGAAGAGGGGAAAGCAGCCCCCCAGCCAGCGTGAGACCTCCAGACAGGCCACGGGGTGGCACGACATGGTCTCATTCCCAGTGTTCTGAAGACCTGCAGCTTGTGTAGCCGGGTCAGCTGCTTGGCTCCCCCGCTGTGCTGTCCCAGCACCAGGCTCCAATCCCACAGCTCCCTGCCGAGATGTGGGGATGGCCCAGGACTCCAGACTCCACCAGGAACTCTGCAGCTTGCTCTTTTTCTACCTAAGTGGCATTGGCCCAAGAACAATTTGGTGGCCAGGGTGAAAATATGGGGCAGAGCTGGACCCTGCCAATGCCTGCTTGGCAGAAACTCTGCCAAGGAGCACACTGGAGGCTGCAGAAGCCAAGGGAAACTATTCCTGGGCATGTGCTTGATGGCACTGCCAGTCCCTGCTCTCAGGGAAGCCACATGATATAACCAACCCCAGCTCTCTCATCCAGTCACTAAAAACCAGGGCAGCTTCACTTAGTAGCACCTTAGTGACCCAGGAAGGCTTTGAGAGACCCTGTTCTTTGGCCTTGAGGTTCCCAAACTGTGTACCTACTTTAGGAGGTGGCTTTAGTTCAATGGCTGTAATTGGTTTGGGATATTCAGCAACGGGAATTTCTCCACAAAAGATCAAACATTTCCTGAGCACTAGCACTCAGCATATGCTGCAGGTTGTGCTAAATGCTTTACTTCTAGTTACCTACTGACTCCTCTCAAATAGCCCTAGGAGATAGATACTATCATTCCCCTAATTTATAGAGAAGGAAACAGGAGTTCAGAAAGACTGAGTATTTACCCAAGGTCACACAGTTAGGGAAGGGGTGGGCGGGATTCAAGCCATGCCTCTTGGGTTCCCAAACCTCCTGCCTGCACATGCTCCTGCCACCCTACAGGCTAATCTCCAGAATGCGGGGGACAGACGTGAGTCACTCCAACATGCCACACCCTGAATCTAGAGCCCAAAACCAGAACTGGGAATCTCCCACCGGAGAATGGTTACAATTTTCCTGTGTTTCCCGATTCTCTTGTCGAGAAATCCATTCATCATCCACAGATCAACATGGGTTCCAAAGTCTTTTGAGCCATTGGGGTTTGGAAATCGATGGACCATCGGCTAACTCACATCCTCAAAGGATCGTGAGTCTCTCTCTTAGACAACACACTGAACCACTTGATGGCTCTTTGTGATTCCTCAGCCACTGAGGGTGCTGAGGAGGGAGGCCAGGACAGATACCCCGTGACCTGACTCGATCAAAAGACTAATGCGCGGGGTGTGGCTGGAATGTGGGACAGATGCTGGTATATATTTCATCTGCTATCTAAGGTCATGTTTAACTTCCTATGGACATCTGTGCTGTCAGCCAAGAGTGATACAAATTACCTACAGGGTGACCACTCCAGATTCTGGCAGGAGTGGGAATAAGTCTAGGTGCCATTCAGGGAGGAGGCAAACATTAAGCATGGAGCTCTCTGGTACCCGGCCGCCTGCCACCAAGGCAGTCCATACACCTTACTGGGACAGGTGCTGTGACACAGACAGCCCAAGGATGTGCTGCTGCAGCTGATCTCAAAATATTCTCAAAGTGCTTGCTTCTACCTCAAAAGGACTGGGACTACCTTCTCCTTCCTTGGACATGCAAATCTGCTCCAGTGCACCCTGCCTGTCCTCCACTGCCATCGGGAGCACCATGGGAAAGTAAAATCTGATGAACAAGAAAGTTGAGGAGGCAAATGATCCCCAGACTCTGCCGCTCAGTTTCCCCACCTTTAAGACGGTCACAGTCCCTGCTGCATCCCCGCTCCACAGGGACATGAGGGGCTAGAAGGCGGGAAGGCTCCCCTCGCCTTCGCACCCAGGCTCAGCTCCAGCCCTCACAGGGGCGCGGTCGGGTCCACTCTGCAGCAGTGGTGCCCACTCCTGGGCTCTCTACCTCCCCGTCACATGCACTCCTAGCCTCTGCCCCTAGCTCAGAGAAACAGCCCGCAGCAGCGGGATCACCCCCCAGGCCCTTGCCCCAACCTGTACTTCTCAGGAAATCCCTTGCCCCCAGCACAAGGAGAGTCCACTTCCCACAAGTGCCTTCGCTAGAATTCCAGCCTTCCGTGGAGGTCACATGAAAACTAATCACTCCCGTGACGTACACCTTCTGCTGGCTGTAGCCACATGATGGCTGGGTAGAAAAACTCCCACATTTCAGACATTCTTTCCTCCAGCGGGGGACAGTTCACACATGCGTACCCCTAATGCCACCGCTCAGTCATTCACTCAACAAACCCCGGTTAACTTCCCGACTTCCTGACGCAGTCACCCACACACACCTGCTTCCACTGGCGGTAGGTAGAGAACTCCTGGGAGGGGATTAAGACACTGAGCTTGAAGATGGACTTCAGCTCGGCAGGAAGCCCCCTGGACTCGAAGTACTGGAACTCGGCCTGGGCCTCCCCGATGAGCGGCATGTACAGGCACAGGCAGAGCATGCTGATGGGCTGATGGGTGCACAGCCACCGCTGCCACTGCCACCACGGGAGCAAGATGTGTGAATGCTGCCAGTCCTGGGTAACTTGCACGAGATACAACGGCCACACCTGTCATTGGCTGCTTAAGCCCTGCTCTTTTACTTAATTAAAAACCCCACCCCCTGCAAGTCCTTCCAGCAGCCAATGAGCACAGACCCCTGAGTAGAAGGCGGCATCAGGTTGCTCAAGCAGGGAGGTGCAAAGATCAGGACTGACGTCACCTGCTGCCTCCCTGCAATTAACTCTTCGGAGACAGGCGAGACACAGTGCCCAAACAAACCTTCACGCCCTGGCTGCCAACCCCTCCAAATAAACAAAGAGTATACAGCCTGTTGTCATACAAGGTCCCCAAACGTGTCACATGATACAACGGTTTTCTCCCCTTAGTAAATCATTCCCAATGGAAAAATCAGTGGATGCAGAGACACTGAACCAAGGCCCACTCAAAACAGGCTGAGGACAGGAGCGAGGTCCACAGCCACTCCAGAGAGAGGACCCTACCTTGGGCCCAGCAGAGGAGCTGCCCCAGCTGGCCGAGCCTGCACTGCAGGCCATCCTGGCCACACACGGCCTTCTAGGCACAGTCCTGGCTGGCCCCTGCTCTGGGGAACCCCCAGGCCTCCACAACCCACATGTACTCAGTGCCTTGAAACCTTTCCCAGGCCACTGTGCCATGTGAGCACCTAGGAATCAGCTCATTCCCCTGCAGCCTTCACCAGGGGGTCCAGAAGCGCTCAGGAGCTGACAACAGGGGTGTGAAGAGGACACGGTAGAGTCTAAAGGTCTCTGTGCTGAGGGACTCCCCAGAGGCATCAGTCTGGGGTCTGTAGAGGCCTGACCTAAGACCCACAGTCTTCAACATCCATGTCCACTCAGAACACTCGAGAGCTCAGTCTAGTCATAGCGTTCTGGCCTAGAACTTTGCTGTTCAAAACAGAAGCTTTTAAAATTTAAATTAATTAAAATGAAATGAAATTACAAAATCAGTTCCTCAGTTATGTGGCCACACTGCAAGTGCTCTATGGCCACATGTGGTCACTGAACATTTCCATGATCACAGAAACTCCTACAGGGCACTGTAGCTCCAGAACAACCCTTGTAGGTATGGATGAGAGAAAACCTCAGGTCCTGGAAAGATGGGATCATTACTGGAGAGCGATGCTCTGCCCGCCAGCCTGCATTCTCTACCTCAGTCCTCCCTGCAGAATCATGCTGCAGAGGCGAGACCACGTCACCAAGACGGGAACGGGATCAGTCTTCCCTCATTCCTTCTACAGCGCGCTACTTCCTAATATAGACTAAATGTTCACACTCCCGGGAGGGATAAAAATGGGTGGCTGCCATTTGGGGATCAACAAAATTAGTAGGACTTCTTAATTCACCAAAAAGCTTTTTGTTAACTCGTAAAGAGGATGTTAAAAGGGCTGAAGCTTATGTATAACACTATGGAACAGGGATTATAACAAGTGATACGACATTTTGGGCCTTCTAAAAGATTTGATGATGAGTCTGTAAAAACAGGTCTTGGACTACACTGGGGGCAGATCTGCTGAGGGGGCTCTGGATTACCCAGGCAGGCCCTGCTCAGCCTCCACTAAATCCATGATACTCAGCTGTCTCCTAAGCTGTCCAATCCAGAATGTTCTGCTTTGGAGCTATTTTAACACACATCTTATCTCTATTATTGGGGTCCTTGAAGGCAGAAGGCTGTTGCTTCAAACCTTTGGACCTCCTTGCCTGGAACTAACCTCTTGCTTTGATTACAGAAGGTGTTTCATGAGCAGCTTCCAAATGAGTGAATCGGCTCAGCTGGCCTCTAGGCCTAAGAAACACACACCTGACCACTTTCAATGAAGGCCTGTTTTTCTGAGCATCTGCAGATAGCATCATCAGGGCATTTCATCCAACTGAACAAGATAATGTTTATTTTTTATTTTAAAGGAGGTTCACATTTATAAATAAAAGAGCTGAATATTAAAATGCTGGCTTTCCTTTGTTATATTATTCACGTTTGCTGCTGAAACTAAAATAACACAGATCTGTTGAAGAATCTCATTTTAGTGATGACTGTAGTCATTCTAATACAAAATAGCAAATATTTTCACTGATTATTCAATTGGAGATTTTGTTTCCTAATGAAAGTATATTTTTCAAATAATTTTGGTAAATATAACTGTACCATTGAGTTGTATAATGTATTTATGAAACAAATCTGAGAAGAGATTTGAAAACAATGCCAAAATGAAACTTATACTCCCTTAAAATGTACTTTATATTTTAAGGAGAAACTATTAAAGATTATCGAATAAGAACAATTATTTTTTAGAAAAAAAGAATGGAATTTCCTTGATTATAACAAAGCTCTACACAGATCAAAAGTATCACAGGCTCAGAAAATGTTCTTTGAAATGTTCGCACGTGCCTGTCAAGATATTATTTTACAATGCTAACAACAATTCTATTTCAATGCTTTAAAAAACGGGTTCAAATTATTTTTATTTTGCTACTGTGATTAAGTCCCACAGAATGTCTTCATTGGATAAATTTAAGTTGGCGTTTGCTTACTTATTTAAACCACCTATCCTATTGAGTTTCATAGGTAATTCAGAACTCCATTTTCTTTCTTTCTTTCTTTTTCTGGAGACAGAGTCTTCCTCTGTTGCCCCAGCTAGAGTGCAGTAGTGTCATCACAGCTCACTGCAACCTCAAACGCCTGGGTTCAAGTGATCCTCCTGCCTCAGCCTCCCGAGTAGCGGGGACAACAAGCAGGTGCTACCATGCCCAGCTAATTTTTCTATTTTTATTAGAGACAGGGTCTCGCTCTTGCTCAGGCTGGTCTTGAACTCCTAAGCTCAAGCAATCCTCCCACCTCAGCCTCCCAGAGTGCTAGAATTACAGGTGTGAGCCACTGTGCCCAGCCAACAGAACTCCGTTTTCACAATGAAACTGAGAATTCTTCCCAAATGAGCCAATCTCTAGGTGTCTAGCACCCAGGGCCATTGCTACATTCCTGGAATTGTAGACTGTGGGGTCCAGAGGGGGTCTGGGGTCATCCCTTAATCTCTGAGTTGAACAAACAGGCCTAGAGAGATGACCTGATCTGCCCAAGTCTCAAAGCCTGCAGTGCTGACCCTCGCACCCAGGGCCAGGCTCTTGTTATAACATCCACTCAGAACAGCACCCCAAAGCAACACTGCCGAAAGGAGATTTTAGAATTCAGTTCCCCAAGAATGCCGGTAAGCCTGATACTGAGGATTACGCCTTTATACTGGAAGGTGGCAGGTGTGTGGGAGAGGTGTAACTTAAGCAAGATGAGCCTTAGCCAAAAAACAACAAAAAAACTGTCTTTGTGCCACAGCTTCTGAATACCTATACGAAAAATACAATAAGGAAGAATGAAAGCAGGCCTCGTGTTCCATCCCTGACGTTTCACACCAGCTCTCTTGGCTCTCCAAGGTCTGGGCACAATATGCCGCACTGTATACGATTCTACTCTGCTCTCTTTACTTATTCTAACTTTGTGACATAGATCTACCTGTTTCCTCTCCTCCGATGTCCATTTCTATGTCTAGTATTCAGAAACAGTGACAGCAACACTAGATCCCTTAGGACTCAGTGGCCTCAGATTTCATTTAATCTGTAAAGTAGCAGGTCCTCTCCTAAGCATCTTCTCACGGCACACCTGCCAATGCCACCATAAGCTTTCCTTGTTCTACCACTCTGTTACATGCCCGAAAAAAGCAGGAGCTTCCTGTAAGGGCTGGAATACCATGAGTAAGAGCAGGGCAGGTACAGTGCCTCTGGGAGTGTAGCATTAGGTCACGAAGTTTCTCCCCACTCCTCTGCAATGACTCAGACCAAGCCAGAAATATTAATATGTGAAGAAGCCTTCCCAGCATCCGGCATTCAAGCCCCACCCACCCTTAAGGCTCTCAAAACTCATTGGCGGCTGTGGCCACAGTGTCATTTGATGATCAGGTTGCCATGACAGCCCCATGTAGCTGGTTTCCAATGAAACCTGCCTATACTTGGCAATTACACACACAATGAGCAAAATTCTCTGAGCTTCTGAGAAGACAGCCCCTCAGGATTTGAAAGCTTGAATGCCGCTGAGGGCACCTCCCATTCCAGAGTAATGGCTTTCTTCTCCAACTGCAGATTAACTGTAAGACAAAGATGAAGGGAAAAACTAGACCAGTTCCTAGAATAAAAGCTTGCAGGAACCTGACTCACTAGTAGACATATTTAAACACGGGAAGTGAGAGTAAAACAAAGTAGTGCTTCTGGGACACTGAGCAGCCTGGGAACCAAAGTGAACTTCTCTAACACATTTTCACAACATTCTGGAGGCCTCTTCCCAAGACAAGCCGTGCGGCCAGGCAAAGGATGCCTGCTGTATCAACGCTCCTACCATTCCAATTCTTGGTTCACCTGCTCTGAGAATCTGCACTGCCCAGATGTGCTTTCTCTCTTGCTTCAAACCAAACCAGCTGCTCCCCCCACCACCCCTAGGAAGCTGATCCATCTCCCTTCTGGGGAGCAGAGCCAGTAAAAGGTGTGGGTCTCTTGCTTCTGCAGGCCGGGAACTAAGCTGTTCAGAACAGAAGGTCCTGCCTTGAGGCAACCCCTTGGGGCAGAGCTGGCAAGGGGTACCGGTAGGACGCTGGGAAATGGAGCAGTTAATTATTAAAGTCAAAAATAGGTAACTTTAAAAGGCAGTCAGCCAATCCAGGCCATAAGGCAAACAGGCCTGTAGATAAAAGTTCCTCAGAAAAGCTAGCGCCATCGCCATTTCCGATCTTGTCTAAAATAAGTAAAAGGTAGAAAGTGACACCCCCTCGCTGCATATTAAACACGAACATCTCAGGCATAATAAAGACTCTGTGAGACCCCTGACTCCCGGAAAGGTCCTACCACAGACTAAGGATTCTCCCTGATGCCTACATGACTACAAGTTATTACATCAAAAGTCCCCATTGGCAAAGGCAAAATGAACATTTATTTCTTAAATGTAGCAGTTCAACTCAACAAACATTTCTGGGGTATCTATGATGTGCCAAACACAGGGCAGAATCTCCTTCCCTTCGGATTGATTTTTATCCTGAGTAAAGAGAAAAGACTGAAAATAACTGAAGCTTAGGAGGTGAACAAGGTCACTCCTCCCGCAGGCAGGAGAAATCTCAGCCAAAGGGCAATTTCCTTCTAATCCTGAAGACTCCGGGCAGGGGTGGGGAACTTGCAGCCTCAGGGCCACATGTGGCCTTCCAGATCATTGAGTGTGGCCTTTTGACTGACTCAAAATTTTACAGAACAAATCCTTTTAATAAAGGGCTAGAGTGCAGTGGTGTCATCATAGCTCACTGCAACCTCAAACGCCTGGGCTCAAGCGATCCTCCTGCCTCAGCCTCCCAAGTAGCTGCGACTACAGGTGTGCCACGATACCCGGCTAATTTTTCTATTTTTAGTAGAGGTAGGGTCTTGCTCTTGCTCAGACTGGAGATTTGGGGGCCAAATCTCAGCTCTACCTCTCCTTAATCGTTTAACCCTGGGCAAGGTATTTAACCTTTTTGTACCTCAGTTTCCTCATCTAGGAAATGAGGACACTGCCACTTACCTTGGCTCTCCTGAGGACCAGATGCGATAACCCAAGCTCGGATGGACCAAAGGTCTTGCAGGGATGAAAGGCCCTGTATGTGGCAAACCTGCAGCGCTGTGGTCATTCCCAGAGGGGTGCCAGCCTCTGTGCCTCCAGACTCTAGCCTCTCCTGGGACCCAGCCCCACCCCTTCACTCTTCCTTCTGGACCCAAAGGTAAGACGGTCCTACTGAGGCAAGGGGAGTGTGACCTTCAGGATGCCAAGACCCCCTGCCTCCCAGGACCAGGCAATTGGGTTCAACTTTCCAGGTGCACTCTCTCTGCCCTTTTGGCTTTGTCCTCCTTGCATTGTTCAGATAAGCTAAGACACACTTTAATAGTTTGTTCCTTACTTTCAAATGGCTTTCTGTGGCCAAACTGACAAATGCTAAGGCAAATCTTTTGAATTCAACCTTCTTCCCTCAATGGCCACACTGGGGCAATCATAATGGGTAATGTAGCTTTTACAGTGGCCACGGAAAGATCTGACTGAATTTTGTGGGTTTGTTCATTGTCTAACACTTCTCCCCAATACCAAATTGATTTTAAATCCTCCTTTCCTCCCCATACCCCAGTTTTATTGCAGAAAAATGATCCCAGATCAGCTCCTAAACTAGGAGGTTCTCTCAAAGCTGCCATTACCTTAGAAAACTGCTCTGCAGGTCCAACCACCAGCAAAATGGTGGGTCTCTTTTCCGTGGCCTCAGCCCTTCCATCCTGTTTCACCAAAAAGCTTGACACCTGGTTTCCCCGAGCAGGGGCTGGGGTGCCTCTGACTTCATGATCGTTCCCCTCTTTGGAGTCTTGGCACCCAGCCCTAGGGAAAAAGCTAGCCAGAAAATGCCACAGCATCTGCAACATCACAGCTTCCTCCAAACGCCGCCGATGGTGACTGTTCACTTTTGAGGGATGTGACCACAATACCAAGGCTCTCTGGCTACACAGCTGCCTGGAAGACTAGGCTGGGGAGTTCTCAGGCTGGAAGCTCTCTGCATGCAGGAGTTGTTTCCTGCTTTTTCAAATTGGCCAGCACTGCTGTCGTGCCTGGCCTGAGAAGTAGCTCACTCTAAGGGAGCCCTCGCCGGGCTGCTGGCAATAAGGAGAAAGCAGCTGGAGCTTCTTCAATAAAAACTCACTTCTGCAGGTGACGGTGATCAAATGTTTGGTTTTTTTTTTTAAAAAAAAAAAGGAAAAAGCGACAGCCACGCAGACCTCTCGCGGAGGCAGAAGCAACTTCAAGCTCCCAGTTACTCAGCTGTCCTCGCTTATCACCCAAACCGAGGACCCGAGCATCCAGTCTGCATTCTCACTGCAGCAGGGCCCGGCCAATCACCTCTGCCGACACTACCAAGTTCATTATCCCAGCCCGCACCAGCCCTCCAATCACAGGCTGCTGATTTCCTGCATGAAGCCTGGCAATTCTGCAGGGAGGTGCAGACTCAAGTTCCAGATGAGGCTGGGCTTACAGCGTCCACCCTGAGCTGGCTCATTGGCAGGAGCAACTTCCTACTCTCCACCTGGGCTGCTTCCGGGCCGGCATTCACTATCAAGTTCAACACGATCAACAGTCCTTGGCAACACTTCCTCAGAGCATTCTAGCAACACTTTTCCCTGTTCCATTACACAATTTTCTCCAATACAACATGTCATATCATAGCTATCTCTCCTTCCGTGTCTCCCTCTATACGACAAGCTACCTGGGGGCAGGGACCAAGTCATAGACCTTTCTACCCCTAGGACCCGGCACAGGTTAAGTCTATAGACTGAACTGAGTAAACGATCATAAATAAAAAGGAATTAATCTTTGGTCACTCTTAGTTCAGCAGACAAATGCAGTGCAACTATTGTCATCCCTCACAAAAGTGACCCTTTGATACGGTGTTCATAACCATTATTTTAAAAATACAAGCACAAAAAAAGTTTAGTAAACCGTTGGGGAGGGTATGGGGACACATACACCTTCACACCCTGCTGTGAGGGTATAAATCAGTGCAATCTCTCTGAAGAGTAATTTAGTCACAGCTCCCTATATTTCAAAAGTATAAACACTTTGACATACAATTCCATATTTAGGAATTTATCCTGTAGATATAGTTGCCCATGTGGGAAATTTATATATTAATACACACACACACATATACCACACACAATAAAGATATCTTTTGCAGCCATGTTTATAATAGCACAAGTTTGAAGACAACTTAAAGTCTTTTAACGGAGAAGGGGTACATAAATTATGGTGCACCTATACAATGGAACCCTATGCAACTGTTAAAAAGAATACAGCAGCTCTTAGAGTGCACATACTATTATGGAATAACCTGAAAATAACTTGTTAAATGGAAAAAAGAAACGAGGTGGAGAAGAAAGAAGATAGTATACTGCCACTTATTTCTAAGTTTTTATTCATGAAGACCACCTCTGGAAAGACACACTAAAATAGGAGAGAGGGTGTGGGGCAGGGAGGGCACTTGGGAGCTTGAGCAGAGAAAGGCAGATGGGAGATGTGTTTCACTAACTATTCTCTGATATCATGAGAAACTAAACCATGACCACGCATGACCCAGGCATATGTACAAACACACATAAATAAAACAATTATTTAAAAGGAACACACAAGAAGAGAAAGCAGGCCAGGTGCACCGGCTCATGCCTGTAATCCTAGCACTCTGGGAGGCCGAGGCAGGAGGACTGCTTGAGGTCAGGAGTTTGAGACCAGCCTGAGCCAAGAGCGAGACCCTCTCTCTACTAAAAATAGAAAAAATTAGCCAGGCATAGTGTGGGGGTGCCTGTAGTCCCAGCTACTGGGGAGGCTGAGGCAGAAGGATCGCTTGAGCCCAGGAGTTCGAGGTTACCATGAGCTATGATCACGCCACTGCTCTCTACCGGGCAACAAAGTGAGACTCTGTCTCCTAAAGCTTATTCTAAAAGCTGAGGGAGCCCATACCAGATGCCCTCTCACTGGATATACACAATGAATTTACCCAGAAACAGTTTTATGCATTGATTAAATATATATATGGTCTTTGGAGCCAGATCCAAGTTCCAATCCTGGCCATCACTTACCAGCTGTGTTCTCTTTTTTTAATTTTAATTTTTTTTTTTAAGACTAGTCAAGTGCAGTAGTGAGAAAGGGGAAAAGCAGTAGAACAAGGAGTTCAATCTGTAACTGACTGTGAACAATCAAGTGAGATGACTCACTACCTTCGGACCAGCCACTAGCTGTGTTCTTCTCTTGGTTAAGTTACTTCAGCTCTCTGTGCTTCAACATCCTTATGGGCAAAATGGGATTAGTAGCAAAACCGTTTTGTTACTTCACAGAGTTGGTTAAAGACTAAGTTAGATAATATATAAGGCTCTTGGAATAGTACATGGAGCAATGAATAACTATTAGCTATTTTATTATCATCATCTACAAAATGATTGTGATTAATGTAACTAGGTAGTTTTAATACTAAAGAAGAGCCAGTCTAGAGCTCAAAACCCTAAATAAGTAAGGAATCTTTTAATGAACATGAACCCTGTTTTTAGGAACTGAAAGTCTGGTCAAATGGAGGAGATAGTGATGTTTTGGGTTCCCATCTACAAACATAAGAGAAATCCTTTATTTAGTAGGTTACTGGCTTTTAATTTAATGGACTTCTCCATACCACAGAACTGAGTTATGAATTCAGGGGTTTCTAGCCAAGATGGGAGTAAAAGGGACCAATTCACCTTCTTGCCTATAACAACAAAAAGTCCAGAGGAAATATATGAAACAATGTTTCCGAGCCATTGGACAATAGGCAATGAAGGACAGTGATTCCTGAGAAATGTATACAAGTCGGGTGAGCCCTGTGATTGCTCCAGCTTCCTGCCTAGAGCTTCCAGATTAGGTGCAAAGCGGGGAGCCCAGGTGGAGCCCAATAGATCCCTACATGGAAGAGATGGGGCTGGGAGTCCAGGGCAGCTAGTGTGCAGGACAGAGCACTTAGGAGAAGAGAGCTGCACAGACAGCAAGCTCAGCCAAGGGTCTCCCTAAAGTCACAGCACACAGGTGGGAGGAAACCACCTGAGGGTGGGAAAAGAACCATCCAAAAGGATCACAAGCTAGGAATAATTGCTCCTGTTCCCACCAGCCAGAGTGGACAACCTCAGAACACAGGGAGGTTCAGGAAGAGTACTCAGAGGGTTTTGCCTCAACAGTGGGTAGTGGGGCAAAACTAGCCCTAAATACTGTTCTTGTTCTACCTAACAAAGCAAGCCCTGCAAGGGTCAAACTGTTTCCAAATAACTTAACTGCAATCCAGAATAAAGCTCAAGAATATTGCTTAGCACCCAAAAAGGTAAAATACAGTTAAAAAAAAAAAAAGTTAACAGGAATGCAGAGAAGCAGGAAAATATGACCCATAATGAAGACAGAAATCAATCAACTGACAACGATCCAGAAATGACATGTGCGATAGACGTAGCACACAGGACACAGGACATTAAAATTTATTATAATTGTATTCCATATGCTTGAGAAGCTAAAGGAAAGATCAAGTATGTCAAATAGGGACACTGCAGATAGAAAAATCTCCAGATGAAAACTACAATGTCTGAGATGAAGAACACCCTGAATGACTTCAATAGCAGATCAGAAACTACAGGAGAAAAATGCCTTCCAAAGCAAAAGCAAATTAAAGACTTTCAGACATACAAAAGCTGAGAGAATTTATCACTAGTAGATCAGATTTGCATTATAAGAGATGTTAAAGGGAGTCCTTCAGGGACAGGGAAAATGATACCAGATAAAAATCTGGATCAACAGAAAGGAATGAAGAGCACCAGAATGGTAACTATGTGGGTAAATATAAAGGACTTTTTTCTTATTAAATATGTTTTTAAAAGATAAGTGACTATTTAAAGCAAAAATAAAACAATGTACTAGGGGTTATAACATGTACAATAGTGAAATGTATGAGAGACCAGGAGGAGAGAAATGAAAGTATGCTGTTTAAGATTTTTTTTTTGAGACAGGGTCTCACTCTGTCGCCCTGGCTAGAGAGCAGTGGTGTCATCATAGCTCACTGCAACCTCAAACTGCTGGGCTCAAGCAATCCTACCACCTCGGCCTCCCAAAGTGCTGGGATTACAGGTGTGAGCCACTGCACCCGGCCAAGGGTCTTAACTATATGTGAAGTCATATAATATCAGTTGATGTAGGCTGTGGTAAGTTAAAGATGTGTACTATCATTCCTAAAGCAACCATTAAAGAGTTATAGCTAATATGCCAGCAAAGGGGATAAAATGGAATTATGAATAATACTCAATTGATCTAAAAGAAGGCAGAAAGAGAGGGAAAGGGATCAAAGAACAGATGGGACACATAGAACACAAATAGTGAGATGGTAGATTTAAACCCAATCATGTCAATAACAACAGTCCGTGTGAATGGTCTACACATCCCAATTATTAGTAAAAGGTAGAGACTGTCAGACTGGATAAAAAAGCAAGATTCAGCTATATATTACATATAAGAAACACACTTTAAATATGAAGACACAAATAAGTTCAAAGTAAAAGGATGGAAAAAGATATACCATGTTCAAATAATCAAAAGAAAACTGGAGCAGCTATATTAATATAAGACAAAGTAGATTTCAGAGCAAAGAATATTATCAAGGATAAAGGGTCATTTCATAATGATAATAGAGTCAATTCACCAAGAGGATGTAACAATCCTAAATGTTGTTGCACCTAATTACAGACTTTCAAAATACATGAACCAAAACCCAATAGAACTGCAAGGAAAAGGAGACAAAGCCACAATTATAGTCAGATTTTTGACAATCCTCTGTCAATAACTGATAGAACAAGTAGACAGAAAAATCAGTAAGGACATAGAAGGCTCAAACAACACAATCAAACGACTTGACTAAATTGACATTTATAAAACACTCCACCTAACAACAGCAGAATACACACTCTTTTCAACCGTACTCAGAACATATTCTGGCCCATAAAACAAGTCTTAATAAATTTCAAAGGATTCAACTCATACAAAGTATGTTCTTTGCCACAGAGGAATTAAATTAGAGATCAATGCCCAGGAGTTTGAGTCCAGCCTGGGCAAAACAGCCAGACCCAGTCTCTCCTTTTTTCTTTGGGGACAGGGTCTCGCTTTGTTGCCCGGGCTAGAGTGTAGTGGCGTCATCACAGCTCACTGCAACCTCACACTCCTGAGCTCCAGGCATCTTTTGGCCTCAGCCTCCCAAGTAGCTGCGACTACAGGTGTGTGCCACTGCACCCAGCTAATTTTTCAATTTTTTATAGACACGGGGGTCTCACTCTTGCTCAGGCTGGTCTCAAACTCCTGGCCTCAAGCAATCCTCCCGCCTTGGCCTCCCAAAGTGCTAGGATTACAGGTGTATGCCACCGCCCCCAGCCCATAGACTCAGTCTCTTAAAAAAAAAAAAAAAGATACTTGGAAAATACCTAGGTATTTGGAAACATTTAAATAACATAATTCTAAATGAGGTGACATGTATCAAAGAAGAAATCAAAAGAGAAATTAGAAAGTATTCTGAACGGTGAGAAAGCACAACATAGTAAAGTTTGTAGGATGCAGACAAAGCAGTACTTAGAAGGAAATACCTATATTAGAAAAGAAAGGTCTCAAATCAGTGACTTCATCTTCCACCTTAAGAAATCAGAAAAGAACAAATTAAACCCTAAGCAAGCAGAAGAAAGAAAATAATAAACTAAGTGAGGTTAGAGACCATGCCTTATTTACCCTAAAATTTCCCCTGACCAGTGCACCTAAGACAGGGATCAATGGAAACGCATACCTTGCCAACATTCTTATTTAAAAATTTTTGTCTTTGATTTCCTCATGGGTTAATACAGTACATTTCTTTCCTTATACCACAGTACCACCTTAACCAGCAGTACCTAGTAGAGCCTTAGTGCCCTTGGGGTTACAAGCCGATCATTGTTATACAACTCTGATCACACCTGGCTTTCTTGGTTATGAGGGACCACCCATATCCAGGGACAGAGCTGGCAAGTGTAACCGTCCTGTAATTGTAGCTTATAAACATCAACAGAACCTGGTTAAGATGAAGCAAATCACCTGCAGAAGTAATCCACTCTTCGAAGAATCTAGAAAACAGAGACTTGATAGAAATGTGTCACAGATCCCTAGTACTTTTCAGGGAAAACAGGTTCTAACAGAATCCGCCTCTAGAGGGAGACAGCCAGTCAAATGCCCAGCACTTCACTGATTCCAAATGACCCTGAAGAACTGCCTAGCAGGGTATAAAGCCCCAAGGTAATCACACAGAAGGACAACTGGAGATTCCTGAGGGAGTCTTAAAACAACAATGCACAGAAAGCTCCCATGACCGACCAACTGACTCCACAGCAATCTCCAAGTCTCACCATATACCTGTTTAACTACCTATGTTAGAATTATTATTAACATTCAGAAGAGATGTTGTCAGAGGGAAGCCTATTAACACCTTTTTTTTGTGGAGAAGGAAAGAAAAATTTATTAATTTGCCAGCAAATGAGGAGGCTGGCAGACTTCCGTCTCAACAGAGCTTTTAAAGGTTCTGATTCATCCCATCTTCAGCTAAGACAATCTTGTGACCTCTGCCCAATTCCCTTGAGCCATCTCCTGTGGCACAAAGAACAAAGGACACTCCCCTGTCCCTCCTGACCACTGGCCTGAGGCAAGGATATAGGTTTTAGTTCTCAAAAAGGATGAGGGGGTTTTGAAGAGACAGAAAACATTTTTACCCTTTTTCAGTCCATTCTGTTACATATTCCCTACTGTCACTTTTACCCTTCCATATCTAGGGGAGGAGGGGCGATGCAGTCATCGAGTTACTTCCTGCTGAAATGGGGTGATGTTTTGTTTTAGACGGAAGGTACAGATTATCAGGTGAAAAAGGGCATAGCAGTAACTACAACCATGAGGATTGGCAAGGTGAAATGGACCGTCGCTTTGTACACAATGTCCCATACAGGGCTGAGTTAGAAAAGAAACAGGGGACCTCTGAGTGTAGAGCTATTAGGTGTACCCTGTAGGTGACACGAGAGAACAGCTTGTGCAAATTCAGAAATTATGCACAGAAATACTTGCACCAAACGAATTTTAGGATAACACACCCAGCAGAAAAACAGATCAAAAGAAGAGGCGATAGCCCAGGGAAATCCTAAGGAGTTGTCTCTCTATCCTATAGGCAGAACAAATAACCAAAGAAAGATTAGCAAAAATATCAACATTTTCATTTTTTCCTTTTTTTCAAACAGATACTTTAGATTACCTAAAGCCTGGCTCCTCCACTGGGGGCCACACCTCTTTACTTTGGTACAATGGACCCAAGCTTTCACTTTTGACAATTTTAACGAGGTCTGAGTTGTTAGAGGCACTTCATAGGGCCCCTTTCACTTCTCTGCTTCCAAGTGGGGCAGGGACCTGAAAGAGGCAAACTCATGGATAGTGGTTAGTACCTGACCCACTCATTTGACATATTGCTTTATTCTATTTTTTTTTTTTTAACTCATGGTTATATTACCATACTTACCTCGGGGTGTTAGGAAGGGTCTCTCATGAACTATTTTTTTTAGGGGCTTAACTTAAGCCTGCTTCTAAAGGGCTACTCTTATCCAGAGGAGGGCAAGCAGCAACACCTTATCTCACTTTTGATGGGTTTCCTGTATCAACTGCAGGATGTATGTAATTTCTATTCTAGGTGTAGAGCTTAGCCTACTTGTTGGGTTACCTCTGCTACAAAGGAGGGTCCGTTATCACTCTGTATGGAGGAAAGGAGCCTATGAACATTTTGATGACCTGTGGGATCACTGAATTCACCATGTCCAACTTCTTGGAGAAACGGTTCAGCAGGTTCCCACTGGGGGTCCACTTGAAGAAGTTTATGGGCAACCACAGGACATTGTGCAGTAGATCCAGGTGTAGATGGCGGGGAGCAAAGATTCCCCCTGATAGGCACTGTCATGGAGTAGCCAAACGTGGTGATACCTTGAGCTGTCGAGCTGTCTTTGTAGCTGTCTGTCCACGGCCTCCATCACCAGCATGTTATTTTCCACTTGTTTGGCCTCTTTCCCTGGACTGTTGATGCCTGTCAACCTCATTCTCCGAGGCCTTTTCCTGTACATGTGCTGGAACTTGGCAAAGGCCCTGTCTGCTTCTGGTAGGAGCCCATCGCAGCGAGTTTCTCCCGAAGGATTCTGATAACCTCAGACGCTTCTTTCTTTCCTTCGGGTAGGACTAGCCTACCCAGCCTGAAAAGGTATCTACCAATATAAGCTCAGGCATCTGAGTGAGCTGCCCATCATTGAAAGGGTAGACCCACGTATTGGGATCCCTGTATAGCAGGTCGCCTTTCTGTCCTTGGACTGCCCCAAGCACATAAACAGTTAGTTGCAAATGGGGCCCTCTCAAATGAAGTCCCACCAAATCCATCAAGGCATCATGCTCCCAATGTGTGTGTTAACCTGCTGTCTGCGAATCTGTCCAATTGCAAGTTCCACAAATCCCCCACTAAGCTCCCATCAAACAGGGCAGGAGAGCCCTTTTAAAGATCCTAACACAGTCCAGTAGCATCTCGAGGCCACCCCAGTCCCAGGATCCTGCCACTCAAATGCAATTGAGTATTATTCATAGTCATTTGTACAATATCATTAGTGGCACATAGATCCTGCACGTATCCATACTCATCGCTATGGAGAATTTAAATCCTCTCTGTATGTCATGGGGTCCCGTCAGCCTATATGGCCTTACTCACTTTTGGCAGCTTTCTTTTTGCCAATGCTGTAATGATGTGCAGGTCTGTTGAGGCCTGAACTTTAAAGTGAACTGCTCCGCAATGGCAGTCTCCTGCATGCTTCACCAGGCCCTGGTATTCATCCAGCAGGAACTTAGCAGTGCCCTCAGAGGTGAGTTTCTGTTGCTTTTGGAACAGCTCCTGGTGTTCCCGCTGCTTGCCTAGGTCTGCCCCCGGGGCCCGCTGTGGGGAGTTTTCAGTTACTGCCCGGTGGCCTGTGGAGTGCTGTGAGCAGCTGGGGCTGGGCCCCCCTCCTCCGGACTGCTTCTGCCCATGCAGCCTGGCACCGATCGAATCCCCACTGTCAATTGCATCTGGGGCTTTGGTGGGGAGGTGTGGAGCCCTGGGCCCCCTCATTCGTAAAAGTCCGCTAATCAGTTCCTCACTCTCAATTTGCACCTGGGCCTTCTATGGGAATATCTGGGTTGGAGCTACTGTGGCAGGGGGCCCCTGGACCCCCTCCTTCATTGTCTGAGTCCTGGACTTGAAGGAACCATTTGCTTTCCTATTACCTGGAGCCCTTTGCAATTTTGGGCCAGGGTTCTTTCCAAGTCCTCCTTTTTTTCCAAAAAGCACACTGATCGTACCCTACCCTAGGGTGGCCTTTCCTTTCGACTGTCTCAAAAGACCCTTGGCTGGTGTAGCTAGGAGAATGCACAGTTTTTAGTTTGCTTTAAAGGCCATATTAACCAGCTGTCAAAGATTCATGCTAATTGCCTTGCCCTGGCTATGGGTACCTTCTGGCCAAATTGAGCTCCCTGCTGGGTAAGAAGAGACCATTCCCAACCCAGAGCCATAATTTAATGGGCATGGGATTGAAGAATTAGTTCAGGTGGCACCCTCCTTGTCCCTTCCATGATGCCAAGATGGTGGTGGCAGCAGGCATTCCTTCCCCCTTGCTGTGTGCCACACGGTGGTGGGCCACGTGCACAGGTCCTCCTTCCCATTGGGTCTGCTCCTGGGCTGTGGCCCCTCCTAGCACCTTGCCCCGACTGGCTGCGGTGTTCCAGCAGGGGTGGAAGGACCTCATTTATCAAAAATCTTACAAACACAGATCATTTTGTATACCATAAACAATGAGTTTATCTCAAGCAGAGAGCTTGAGACTCAACATTTTAATTCTGTAGTGGCAGGTCGACCATTTGAGCTCTAAATTTTCCTTGATATAATTTTCCCTTTAGTAAAAATTTGTGCACAAGAATTTGCCATCCTAGAAAACTTGGCATGCCTTTGAACCTTCCCATTTATACAAATACTTGCAAGTAGGGGCACCACAAACCAAGTGGGGTGCCCAAAGGGGGTAATTCTCCTTGTATTTCCTTATTTTTAAAGGATTGTTTTCCATTCTTCTTTAAAAGAAGCAATGATGCTGTGGTCTAGGGTTTAGTGTAGTGGGTCAGAGCCTGCTGATTGTGGGTGGGGCTCCACAGTGTTTCACCACTGAGTCGTTCCCACCCTCTTACAGGTAACTCAGGCTCTTTATATGAGACAGCTCAGTTTCCTCTTTTGCAAAAGCACAGAAAGGCCAATTGAGATTAATTTGGGAGGGAGAAGTAATGAAGAAGACCTTTTAGAGTGCATCTCCAAATCAGAATTAGGATCCAGACAACAAATTCCAGGGAAAAGAACCAACAGCCCAGAATAAACCAAGGACCTGCGCACTGTCTGGGGGAGGAGTACACTTGTAGCTCTGACTCAGGCGGTGCAAAGGCAATATATGTAACCTAAATGTTTGTATCCCCATAATATTTTGAAATGAAAAATAAATTAACAAAACAAACAAACAAAAACAAACCAAGGACCATCAACCACCACTTTTTCTCACACTCTATACAAAAACTCACAATCAGACACGAACAATATAGGGAATTCCCAACACAAGCAATCTAAAATGCCACAGCCTATCACAAATGGGAATTTTTACTTAACAGCCACTTCTCCTCACACTCCAGCACATACACTGGATTACAATAACACCATTCTCTTTACTATAAGTTAAACTTTCAGCCAAAGTTTTTTCCCCAAGGGACACTGAGATGGAGCCTCCTTCTGTTGCAACAAAACTCACAAATAACAAACAGACAATACAGGGGATCCTCAACACAAAAATGCCAGGGCCTATCAAACAAATGGGAATCCAAAGGGGACAAACACCCCTCCAAATGGCACCTCAGATGGTGCCTCAAACGCCCTGCCATATGGCTGGAAGGTTCACAAATGGGAATCCAAAGGGGATAAACATCACACCAAACAGAATGGGTGGCCTAATCTCCCCACCCCCGTTCCCTGGGCCTTCAACAAATGCCCTGCAGGGCTGGAAGGTTCAAAACCCTCCCCAAATGGTGGCCCAGTCCCACTCCCTGGGAACTGCAAATGAGCTCCAGATTTAAACCATGTTCCCTAGTTCCACTCAACCTCATGACTTCCACCCCCAAAAGGTGCCTCCAAATAAAACAGGAAGGGCTGAAAACCCCTCAAACGGGTGGAATCAGGGTCTCGCACCCTGGGGAACTTACTCAACAAACAAATCGCCGAGGCTATCCAGATGTTCCCAAATCCACTTCCTTCTCCTCAACTCAGTTCAGGTTGTGGGGAGCTACGTCTACTTCAGGGAGACAGAGATGGAAGTTCGTGGAGCTAAAACAGGCTCTGGCAGCTGCTGAGGCCGTCCCTTGCTCTCTTACCTGAAAAAGAAGTTGCTCCTACCCATGAAGACCCACAGCTTTGACCTGGGGCTGCTCCCTGCCTCTTCCAGAAGTTGTGGGGTACCATTCCACTAGGGCACCAATGGGCCCACCCAGGGATGCCAAATTCTGTTACCAAAAGTTTGGCACTTGATCCCAAGGCCGCATCAGAAGAACAAGGACAAGTGGTTGAGGGGAAGGAAAGAGGAGTTTATTAATTTGCCAGCAAATGAGGAGGTTGGCAGACTCCCGTCTTAAAGTACCAACGTCCTCAACACCTTTTTAAAATTAAAAAATGGCTGAGTGTGGCAGCTCACACCTGTAATCCCAGCACTTTGGGAGGCCGAGGCTGGAGGATTGCTTGAGGCCAGGACGAGAGCAGCCTGGGCAACGTAGCCAAACCTTGTCATTACCAAAAAAAAAAAAAAAAAAAAGGAAGCAATTAGCCCTCATGGTAGAGCACACCTGCAGTCCCAGCTACTCAGGAGGCTGAGGCAGGAGGATCGTTTGAACCCAGGAGTTCAAGGTTGCAGTGAGCTATGATCAGGCCACTGCACTCCAACCCGGCTGACAGAACAAGACCCTGCCTCTAACAACAACAACAAAAAAAAGCAGCTAGATTTTATTTGACAGAAAGCCAGACTGATTTGGCTGATTGATTTGATAATGAGAACTGGCTCAGCCAATTAGGTCATATGGAGAGCCTTTTCCATAAATTGAATGAGTCAAATGTGCAGCTCTAAGGTTTGAACCAAAACCAAAACAAACAAACAAAAACGTTTAAAGCAGATGTACAAAATGTGCAAAGGGTTAAGCAAAGGGTTAAGGGTGGTACAGGAGGCAAAAGTTTGAAGAATCTCTTATATACTGACATATGGCAGCGACTTGCTATTTCAGAGTCACAACTGTAGCAGGTGAATATCAGTCTCTGCCGAAATGAATCAACCAGCTAATTGAAATGCTTAACTCCAATGTGCTGTCCTGGCCACCTTATGGGCGGCCCAAGTTTCAGGCTGTGAGGCAGGACCATTAAACATCCTCCTGCCCATGACTCAGCCCACAATTAGATGAATGAAGTAGAGCCAGGAACTTGCCTCACTTGGCACAAATGAAACTAAGGTACTAAAGATGACAAAACTGCAGCGATGGGAAAGGTGAAATCCCTAATCTATTTCCATTTTAGGAAATAAAACTGGAAAATCTAGCTCTGGCAAAAACTCCCTGAAGAAAACTCCTGTAATTGTGGAACTGAAAGAGAAGTCTAGCACAGAGAAAACAGTCCTTTGGATGACTTCTGTTTACTCCTAGTGAAAAGCCAATCCCCATCAAGGTCCCAAGTTCAAGGTGAATGCCTATTAACAAAGATGTCTTTTTTTTTCTCTAAAAGAAAGTTAGAGGTGTACAAAATTAACCCAATTCTAAGTGTTGGATTTTGAGATGTAACAGGTAAGTTCTGCAGAAGCAAGAGTCTGCATAGAAACATGGCATAATTTCTTTTTCTGTTCTTATAAGAGCACGATCCTCCTTCAGATAAGACATGTGTCAAGTGTAAGGAGCAGGGGTGAATATTGAGGCTAGTGCATAATAACCCAATCACCTAAAATGATCAAAAAATTCTAAAGCAATCCGACACTGACCAGTGGGAGCCACACAATCTGTACATGTTGAGCCTACTTGTTGCAGTCACTTTATCTTCACCCTCTCCTTTCTTTCTGCCATGTGAAAAGGCAAACCAGCGATTCGTTATTAAAGCAACACTAAATGTTTTTGTCTCTTAAAACTGATTTCAGGATCGCACTCTAAAACTGAGATCGTCTGAATCAGTGCAAACTGAACTCTCACCAGCTGCTTGCTTTGCATTGTGCAAGGACTGCAGACAGAAGAGAAGGTAAGGGTGTGAAACCCACCCCAGGCTGCCTTCAGCATATATACAGCACAGCTGTTCAGGGCTGAGGGCAGCTGGGAGAATGCTGTGTAAGAGTAACTGGTTTAAACCAAGCCAGCTCTTCCAAACAATTCAGAAAAGGAATTATTTAGCTGCAGAACTATTTACCCTTGGATCCTATTTTTCCTTCTTCTATAGGTTAGAGAGGGAGAGACTCTAGCAAACAAAAGAATACACCCAACATGTGAATGAAAAAAGTTAACTGTGTCCATAAATGCATCATTAAGGGATGCTACAGAACCTTGTCCTTCTCCCCAAGATCCCCCCTACAATGCCTTTGTAGGACCTTGAACAAGTTGTTTAACCACTCTGGCCTACAAAATGTGGGGACTGAACTGGACAAACCTTGAAATCGTTCCAGTTCTAACATTCTATGGATTCAAACTCAACCTAAAGGCCTTGACCAAAAGCAAAAACAGGGTTTCAGGCACGTGGGATGCACAAAAGGCCAGCAAGGTCGCTGATGGGCACTGTAGCTGTTTTTGACCAACAGAACTATTCCACTGTGTCACAACTACAGACAAGGATTTAGCAGACAATTTGTTCTTATTCTTGGTGATCTAAACTACCCTCTCCCCACTTCGTTTCTGCACCACTGGCATTTCAATAGTTTTTGAGAGTTTTCTCACACAATGTAGGTGGTTTTCTTTGTGTTTTGGTAAAAGTCACATCAGACTCAAGCAGAAGAGGAAGTAGGACAGAAGGAAAGGTATTAGCTAGGGGATAATGGAACAATGTGGAAAGCTTCAAGCACCAGCAGGAACAGGGACAGCCACTGTCTCCAGCTTCCCCACTGACCCCGTGTAAAATGAGCTATGACTCATCTTCTTTTCAAGCTTCCTGGAAAACCCAGCCAAGAGTTTAAAGCAGATAAGAAGCTCCTTATAGTCTACCTTTGTTTTCATTTATTTACTTTAAAGGAAGATGCATGATTTTAAGACAACAACTTTTTTTCAGGTACTGTGTTGAGTCTTTTACATCTCATATTTAGAACAGTGTACATATCATTTTAGAAACTGCTTCCTGAGCACCAGCAGGGGCCTTAAAATGCTGAGCTGGAGTTATGCCAGCTATGTCAACGTCAAACTGAAAATAAATGCTGCAAAGTTTTAAGGGTGAGTTAAGTGTCTATAGCCATGGTATGAAGGAGGCTCTATGGGTGTTGAGCTGAACAGAGTAAAAATCCCAGGTTCTGGTACTGGCTTGGCCTTCAACCAACCCAACCTCTGAGCCTCAGTCCCACATCTGCAAAATAATGCTGGTTAGTGAGAGGATCTCCAAAACTTGGAATTAAGCTCCACTTGAAGCTTCTATTTTCACAACTTCAAAGTCAACTCCATACTTGAGGAAAGACCATTTGTGGCTTGCTTATGGGCAACAGGTTTGCAAGATCAGGAAGGCCTGCTTCTGTGCAGGGAAACATTTGGGCTAAAGATATCTTTATGTGTAAAGTGACTCTACTACTTCAACAACTTTTTAGGGTTTCTTTTCTTGTTTTGATATTCCCAATGTCCGCAGGGCCTAGGCTTCACACAAGCCACACCCCCTCCATACCTCTGAAGCTCCTCCTGCTCTGGGATGCTGAGAGAGACTGTGTCTCCCTGGGTGCCACACGCCCTTTACTGCCCACATCCCCAGGCCTTGCCCTCCCTTGCCTTTTACTTTTCACCTTAAAAATACTGGGGGCAAAATGTAGATGATTCTGACCAGTTCTGGGCATCTTATTTTCAAAGAATCAATGGGGAAGTCGCCTGGTAGCAAACACACCTGTGTCAGATATCAACACCATACCGGGTTCTTTACACACTTTGTCTAATTCAGTCCTCACAACCACCTTAGGAAGTAGATATTCATACCAACATGTTTCTGATAAGGAAACAGATTGAAGAGGGTGAATCATTTGCTCAAGGTCACACAACTAGCAAGCGGCAGAAGCAACATTTGAACCGAGATCGCATACCATACAAATTATTCATTTACAGTGTATACTTCAATGGTTGTATCTTCACAGGTATGTGCAACCATCACTATGGTCAATTCGAGAGTATTTTCATCACCTTAAAAAGAAACCTCATACCCCTTTGTCATCACCTTCCTACCTCTCCACCACCCAGCACCCCACCCACACCCAGGCAACCACTAATCAACTTTCTATCTCTACAGATTTCCCTATTTTGGACTTTCACATAAATGGATCACATCATGCATGGTCTTTGTGACTGGCTTCTTTCACTTAGCATAATGTGTCTGACGAAAGTCTGTACTATCAACTCCCATGGGTTATTGCCTCAGTTGAGGGAACTGTGAGAGGTGTGGCCACATGTCATAGGAGAAGTGCATGATGAGACCTACCGCTTTTAGCAGCAGCAGAAATTACAGGAAGGTAAGTCTGGGGTTTTCAGATACTTAAAGGGCCTTTGGATCACTTTTCTGGGTTGCTCCTGAAGGTACACTTGGGGTGAATGGGCGGCAGATACAGGATTCAGTCTGACATAACTAAGAACTCACAATGACCTCGAATAGGTCCACAATGGAACAGGCTGGATGACCATCTGTGAAGGA
This sequence comes from Daubentonia madagascariensis, assembly GCA_023783475.1. Lineage (NCBI taxonomy): Eukaryota > Metazoa > Chordata > Mammalia > Primates > Daubentoniidae > Daubentonia > Daubentonia madagascariensis. Next base: position 6,068,540 of record JAKFHU010000776.1, read on the forward strand.
TACCACAGGAGGAATCACCTCCATGTTGGGTGGAAGGCTGGCCAGTGACCACAATGACTGTGATGGCCCGTGACCCTTCCAAGACTAAATTCTATGGTTCTGCCAAATTCACATTAGTATAATAAGAAATGGTTAAAAATAAAAAGTGTGGGCTGGGCGTGGTGGCTCACGCCTGTAATCCTAGCCTCTGGGAGGCTAAGGCGGGAGGATCAGTTGAGGTCAGGAGTTTGAGACCAGCCAGAGCAAGAGTGAGATCCAGTCTCTATGAAAAATAGAAAAAAAATGTGCACAGATTTAGTTTAATGAGACTAGTCCTATATAAGTACAGTTTTGTTCACTGATTTCATCCCACAGCTGTACTCAGCTGGACCAAAAATGAATACCAGCAAAATATGTGTTTCCCTCATTCCCCTGTGGTTTCTGTGAGACTTCTACAATGAGACTTCCACAATTAATGACTCTTTGAACATCAAAGGAATTCATCCGACTGAAGCTCCAGGTCAGATAGACTCTAGTACATTCTCATTTGTTACTTGGCCTTTAGTATCAGGGCACCTGACTCTCTACCTTTTGAAATATCAACTCATTAAAAAAAAAAATCTTCCAGTTGACTTGGTCATCATGACTTCGAGCCAGGAACCAATTTTGCAATAATATAATACAACCAGTTAATCAGTTTAATATATGAAATCAATCCAATCTGCAAAAAACATTTTTCTTTTCCTAATGGGCCAGTATACTATACCAAATAATGTCTATCCCTTTTCTATGAAAAAGGCTCTTTCTTCTGCAGACTGTCTTATTTAAGTCTGGCTATTTTGGTAAACACCTTCCACACAAATGTCCAAACATTTAAAAGGTATAGAGTTCAACAGTCTATCTGATTGAGCAATACTAACTTGACATTACTGATCCTCCATTCAATTATTTCAAGTCAACAAGGATTGCCTTATTATGTCTATTGCTCAGGTCAGGGAGAGAAATAGGGCAGGGTGGATTCTCTTTCTTTGTCAGGGTAAACTCTGGATAATCTTGAAACCTATCCTTTGGGAACAAAAGATGTGGTTTTAAATGGATCTCTCCTACTCTTTCTCAAGTTCTCCCAAAAGCCCAGGTCTGGAACACTCTTCGTGTTCCTCAGAAACAACTGAGGAGTTAAAGAGGAGAGGAGCAGGAATCAAAAGACGGTTCCAATTCCTTTCTGGTCCAATTCCCTAGTGGTGAAATGGTTTTTGAGGCTGTTTCATCATCTTTTTGAACTGCTGGTCCTTCCCTTGTAAAATGGGGTAAAATCATTTTGCTAATTTGCCTGCTTCACAAGTTATTGTGAGGCTCAAACTAGATGGTGTGCTTGCCAATCTCTAAATCAGCTGACTGCAGCATTGTCTAGAATCCTTACCTGCATTAAACACCAGCCCCTCATGAGAACCCACAAGCCTCAGCCAAAGAGAAAATTGTGTACATGTAACACAGCTTGCTTTCTTCCTCTAATTGGCTGCCTGACTTCTAACCTATGTTTTAAATTTGTTTTAAGACAGATTTTGTTTGGTCACATGAAAATGCCTTAAATAGGCAATGCTATAATTAGCTCCGGCTGAGTCTCATCTCCCAAAGTCACCACCGTTGTCATCTTTTTGCTTTGATAAATCCTTCCATTCTTTTGTCCCAGGACGAGCTTCTTGCCTACACGCCCTTTACAAAGAAAATCTCCCTGGCTGGCTGCCATGAGTTTCTCTGCCTACTTCCATTTTAAGTAATTTTTCTTTGAGTGTCCCCGTCTCTTCTCAAACAAAGGCAGACAGCAAAACTTGGTTCATTTTTAAAGAAAACTTGACCCAGGCTGTTAGAAGCTAACAAAAGGCTTTGTGGAGTCAAATGGCCTGGGTTCACCCATTACCACTGACAAGCACTCACAGCTGATTCCTTTGCAAACCACAGTATCTCAGACTTGTTTCACATGGGCCACGTGAAGCAGCTTCCAAAGTTTGATGTGTTTTCCAATGTCTATTCCCATGGCAGATGACCTGTTTTGAACCAAAGGACTCCCAAGTTCTCTTTTGGCTCCTGCTAATTCTGCAAAACCACAGCACTTTCTGTAGGCAGCTAATACTGATGCGAATTCAACAGGAAGTGGTATGGGGGTGCATGAGGCAGGGTGTCTTCCTGTCGTCCAGTTATTTATAAAAAGGCAGATTTTCTCTCCAATACTTAAAACATTCCCCACAGGACTAACTAGTGTTCCTTCACAGGTAATGAACTAATAAAATGAATCATTTCTCATCTCTCTCAAAGCTGTATAACAACTTAATTTGTTCAAAACCTAAAAGAATTGTAGAAAGAGTCCAAAAGAATAAAAAAGAATTGTTTCATATCATAGAACTTAGATCAGTTACAGAGTCAAAGATTTTAGAGCCAAAATGACCCCAAGGGGCTAGGTTCCCGTTAGTTAATAAAAAAGGCTTTCTTTCAACACTGGAAAGAAAAATGATCACTTTCTCCTTATTTGCCCTGAGAAATTCACTGCCAAAAAAATGGATTAGGATCAATATCAGATGTGCCATGAATTTGAGAACATTGTGAATCCATTAGAGGCACAAAGCATGGCGTAAACATTTAATACACTCCCGCAGCCAGATGTTCTCAATGTGCCTGGCAGCATATGCCAAGTGGATAGGTTCATAAAAGCAGGAAGGTTCACCTGGGCCCATACCGCTCTCAGCCCTAAGGCAAAGTTCCTCTGGGTTTAGCTATCCTATCTTTTCAAGTGACTTACTCATCAGATACATATGGGAAAATTTCCAATTCACAACACCATTTTAGGTAAAGCTGACTTTAAAAATTGAAACACACACACACAAATAAAAACTTGTCTCTAAATCTCTTGGACTTAACCCAGTGATTTCACGTTGCATAGTGTTACCCTTGGTCTTCCTAGGCTGACACTAAGTAGGTTAAATACCTTAGATGTTGATCCAAGGTACCTTGGACATGAGTTAAAAACACCTTATGTACACCCACCTACCCACCAAATTGATTTAATTCACTGGCATTTTACCAGATTTTTTTCATACTTGGCTATGAGATTCTCTAATTGTTGTATACAAATGGACCAAACAAACTAACTTAGAAGAGAAACAGGTTCCTAGTTAAGTACTTAGTATTCCTAATCCAGGTTGTAAATCAAGCTAAGCCACAATAAGTGAAATACCTGAGAAAGGGTAGCTACAGCTACTAAGTCAGACCGAACAACATACCACGAGAGACAGAAGGGGAAGAAACAGCCACTGCTCCAAGCTCATACAGAAAGGACAGCACTTCTCTTTCTGGCAGGCCCAGCGATGGCCATTTCTCTGCCTCCCTCTCCCCCACCTTGGCCAAGGGCCCACTCCAGGACAAGAGTAACAATCTCCCCTCTTAGGTGTACCACCCTGTCACTTGTAGAAAGAATTTCCCCCCAGATTCTTTGACTCCATCTACACTCCAACCCTGCAGGTGATCCCATTTTCTGAATAAGCAAGGGATAAGCAAGGCAACGGGGATGAGCCTACACCTCGAGCACTGTCAGTCCTCACCACCCACATCCACACACATCTGCCTGAAACCCTAATACCCATTTTTTCCCAACTCCCACATGCTTCTGAGAGGAACCAGATCAGGGCCCACGGGTGGCATGGAAACGAGAAGAAAAGGAGGGTGCTGCTGGCGACCAAATGAACCCGTCAATGGGGGAGGTGGCGCATCAAGCTTGGCCTTGAGGCCAGGAGGTGATAAAAGCACACTCCTGAGACTTGCCCTTCTACTTTGCGGAAAGCCCGGGCAGGAGAGGGCTTTCCGCCCATCAGAAGGCCCAAAGGACGCCTACGAAGAGACTGGCCCAAGCACCCAGAGTCAGGGAGGAGCCCCACTCCCGCCAGGGCATAAGTGGGGTGTCTCTGTCAGTCAGGGGGCACTACTCTTCAGAACAGTAGGGGTCCCGTCCAGCACTAGGGGCCGCCCACCCCGACCTGCCAAGCTCCAAGGGTCTGCCCGAGAAGCCCGGACGTCCAGACCTGTCACCAGCTGCCCAGACCTGTCACCCGGACCTCTCCGGGGCTCCCTCCCCGTCCGCGTGGCTGGCGCGCGCTGCCTACCCGGAGCTCGCCCTCCGTGCGGTGCAGTCCCAGACGCCGCAGCCCCACGGCCAGGTCGTTGACACACAGGCCGCCGTCGCGGTTGACGTCGAGCGTCTGGAAGAGGCTCCACAGGCGCAGCCGGTGGTCTGGGCCCCCGCAGACGGCGCCGCCGCACGGGTCCCCCACGGACGCCGGCGACGAGGCTGACGACGAGGCGGCGGCGGCGGCGTCCGGCGGCGGGGAGGCCACGCAGCGGCACAACACACTGCTCACCATCGGGCGCGAGACAGGGGCGCGGGGCGGGGGCGGCGGACCGGCGGGAACAGCGCGGAAGTCACGCCGGGCGTTCTCTCACCGAGAACGCAAGCACCCAAGTGCCGGCAAGCTGGCGGGAGGGGCCGCTTCCGGGAGCCCCGCCCCGCCGCGCGCCGCCTCGATGGCCACGCCCCCAGGCGCGCCGCCGGCCAGTCACAGACCCGGACGGAGACCCTGGCGGGGCGGGCCGCAGGCGGAGCCTGCTTGAGTACGGCCCACACTGCCCAGGCTTACCCGGATCAATGGAGTGGGCGGGGCCACCTCGCGCTGCCTGGGACCGATTCAAACTGAGGGAGGCGGGGATTGGCTGAGCGGGGCCGGGGAGACGAAACCACGCAGCGATTGGCATAAGTCATGTGATTGGCAGGCGGAAGGCCCTGTGTTCAATTTCCATTGGGAAACGCTGTTTAGGCCGGGGAATCGTAAGGATGGGAGGAGCGGTCGTGCACGCAGAGATCGTAGCCTCTGGTGGGAAACAGGATTTGTGTGAGAGCAATTGTGAACTGCAATTGCAAGGCAGAGTTTGTGCCCGTGGATGGAATTAAAAATTAACTGGCCAACGGCTCAAGGCCGAAAGCACTAAGTATCCTCAGGAAGCAGGGTTTTGGTCGTTTAACTCCCTAAACCACCAATAAAATAGTTGAATTTAACGGTGTAATAGTCGTGATACTGATAATTGAACGACAGAATGACTTGCCAATGGAAGTGAATAAAGGCTGGCAGGCGGAGCGCTCTGGAGCGACAGACACACCTTTAGGCCAATGGTCACGCAAATTCCAGTAAGTAGGCGTGCTCCTTAGCTGAGCGGCAGACCGAGAGAACCAGTGATCGACGTGATATTTGAGCCGCGACCAACCGGGAAGGCGGGTTCTCCTGGAGCGGCGCTGGGGGGCGGGAAGAGGGGAGGTGGGCGGATCTCCGCACACCCCGGCGGAAGAGGCAGATTCAGGAAGCCATTACGCAGCTGGCTGGCAGCGGCCGGGTCGGTCGAGGCTGGGCCCTACGCACTTTGCGTAGCGAGGGGGGTTACCAAAGGCCTGGTGCTTGGCCTTGAGCAAGCCCGGCCTATCCCCTGTAGGGGGTGGGTGAGGGGTGAGGCTGAGGAAGAAGAGAAGGGGAATTGGGGCGGCTGAGGGGGTTATAATTTCTTTAAAAAGAGGGGAGGGGAGAGGCCATGGCCGTCCCAGCCAAGAAGAGGAAGATGAACTTCTCCGAGCGGGAGGTGGAGATCATCGTGGAGGAGCTGGAGCTGAAGAAGCACCTGCTGGTGAACCACTTCAATGCAGGGGTCCCCTTGGCCGCCAAGAGCGCTGCCTGGCACGGCATCCTGAGAAGGGTCAACGCCGTGGCCACCTGCCGCAGGGAGCTGCCTGAGGTCAAGAAGAAGTGGTCTGACCTCAAGACCGAGGTCCGTCGCAAGGTTGCCCAGGTTCGGGCCGCCGTGGAGGGTGGCGAGGCGCCGGGGCCCACTGAGGAGGATGGAGCTGGTGGGCCTGGGACAGGCGGTGGCAGTGGCGGCAGTGGCCCAGCTGTAGCCCCTGTACTGCTGACTCCCATGCAACAACGCATCTGCAATCTGCTGGGCGAGGCCACCATCATCAGCCTGCCCAGTACCACAGAGATCCACCCCGTGGCCCTCGGACCCACAGCCACTGCAGCCGCAGCCACGGTCACCCTGACACAGAGTGAGTGACCTCTCCTGCCCAGTCAGCCTGCATAAATGGGAAGGGCCAGCAAGCTCTGGGGTGGCCTGGGGAAGGTTGGCTGCCAAGGGTCAAAGGTCAGATGGGGGTCTCGGAAGACCATGAGTCCTTCCAAGAGTGCCCCAGATAGAAGTGATCTTGTTCTCTTTGGGACTTCCTCAGCACGTGGTCTGGACTCTGATGAGCTGGATAGCTCTCTACTGTGTGTTGCCACCATGTTTGTCCATGACTTACCTCCACTTGCTGAACCATGTGGTCCTTGAAGACAGAGACCATGTCTGTGTCCCCACAGGACATATCTGTTGAATAGATAGATGCGAATAATAATGCCCAAGTGAGACAACCATTCTGGACAAAGACTTTCTGTTTTCAGTGCAGCAGACGTTCATCAGGCGCTGCTCGGGAACCTTATCCTTCCCGGTGTTAATCTCCTCATTCATTCATTCATCAAACATTAGCACTTACTCTGTGCCAAACCCTGTGCTGGGCACTGGGATTACCAAATTGTCTGAAATACAAACCAGTTATGTTCTAGGAGGAGAGTTAAGATACATATGTGAATAGTGTCGCTATCAGTTTGGAAAACCTAAGGACTCAGAAGAGGAAGGGGGCTTCCTGGTGGGCATTGAAGGGTGGAGAAGACTGACATCTCCCACGTGCATGGAGCCCCAAACAGCCCATCTAGGATCCTTTCAAAAGTTTTCAGCTATGAATGACAACAGAACTAACTTTGGACTTTTTAGTTCAGAGAAGGGTTTGTGCCAGTGACTGCTACCTCGTTTGTGATGACCGTGAACTGGATCACTCAGTGACTCTCGATGGGGTTGGGGGAATTGGGTGCATGTGTGAGTGCCATCCCCCTGCAATGTCATAGTTCTCAAGTATACATTGAGGTGGGAAAAGGGGGGCAAACACAGGCCTAAGTCGGATGCTGTTTTGGAACAGGAAGGACATGTTGGCATCCCATCCCCGTCCAATGTGGTCAGAGAGACAGGGAGACATTTACTGGGCACTTTAGCTGCTGCTGCCCTACTTCCACCTCCTTTTCTGCTTGCCCACAGGGGATGTGGAAGTCAAGAAAGCATCAAAGAAGGTAGGACTGGTGTGGCTGCAAATGGCATGTGTAGAGTCCCGCCCAAGATGCCTGCTTCATGCTGGCACTGTGGGGAGCATGTGACCTGTCTCGGAGGTGCTTTTCTTAGCTAGAAGCAGCCCAGTGGGGTGGTTATGAGCACTTTGGGCTCTGGTGTTAGGGAGACCTGGGTTTGCTTCCTGGCTCTGCTGAATGAGCCCTGTGACCTTAGGCGGGTTACTCCATGTTTCCAACCTGTTTCCTCATCTTTGAAAATGAAGATGACAGTACCTACCTCTTGGTGTCATTATGAGGATTCATCAAGCTAATGAGTACAAAGTGCCTGGTGCATAGTATGTGCTCTAAAATTCTTGCTAGTATTATTATTAGCATCTTTGCTTTTGCCAGATCTGGAGCTGGCCCTTTGGTTACGAAGTAGATTAAGGTTCTGAACCCCTTAGATTCTAGATTTATATATGAATAGCTATAAAGCCAGGGGAGGCCTGAATTCCCCTTTATCTCTCTCTAGGGCAAGGCTTGATGGCCTCCTCCCCACCCCACACAGCCAGCTTCATTCCTTCCAGAAAGTTGACCCACCTCGACCCTTGTTCTTTCTTCCCTGCAGTCCCCACTGAGACAGCCTATCACACTCTGGAGGAGGGAGTGGTGGAGTACTGCACGGCCGAGGCACCCCAGCCCCTGCCGGCTGAGGCCCCCGTGGAGATGATGGCCCAGCACACAGACGCCTCCGTAAAGCCCCAGGCGCTCAAGAGCCGTATTGCCCTCAACTCTGCCAAGTTGATACAGGAACAGCGGGTCACCAACCTGCATGTGAAGGAGATTGCCCAGCACCTGGAGCAGCAGAACGACCTGCTGCAGATGATCCGCCGCTCCCAGGAGGTGCAGGCCTGTGCCCAGGAGCGCCAGGCCCAGGCCATGGAGGGTACCCAGGCGGCCCTGAGTGTCCTCATCCAGGTCCTCCGGCCCATGATCAAAGATTTCCGCCGCTACCTACAGAGCAACACACCCAACCCGGCTCCTGCTTCTGATCCTGGACAGGTGGCCCAGAACGGGCAGCCAGACAGCATCATCCAGTGAGGGCAGGGATGGAACCAGCCTTCTGCCGTGATTGGATGAAACCTCCGTGATCTTGTAAGTGGGTTCTCTGACTGGCCTTAGGCTGGGCATGTGGACAGCTGCCTCTTTGACAAACATTTAGGGGTCTACTGCTTCTGAGAAGGAGACTGGGAAGAGGAATTTGTTGGGCTTCTAAGACCAACTCTCTTCCTCCCACCACTTGAGTTGCCTTGCTAAGATCCAGAAGATTGGTCAGCTGGGGTCACTTGTATGTGTGACAGGACATGTGTTATCATGAGCCAGGGCTTGTGACATGACCCAGATTTGGTCTAGGACAACTGTAAGGAACAACTGGCTCTCACTGGTGGCCATCTCACAGCCGGGATCTATGCTGAGCTGATCCTCCCAGGTGCCATCTGTTTGAGTAAGATAATGTCAGTGGTGCTGGCAGTTGGGCAATAATATCTTTCTCCCTTGGGAGGCAGCATGACTGAGCCTGAGGAGGAAACTCTACCTTTTTCTTCTTCTCACTGTGCCTCAGTTCTCAGGGGACTCTAATTACTGCTCTTACCCTACCCCAGGCACAGCACAGGCCCTTGTTAGCACCCTGGGATGCCTCTGCAATACACCTAGTATGCAGCCAGCCTGGCGCAGGAATGCTGTGTGTGGTGGGTATGGTTTGGCCACTCTCTGGTCTTCCACAGCTTCTCTGGGCAGCCCTTTGGTGGTTTGCCCCTAGAGCTCTTGATTCAGGTCAAGCTTTGGGTGTCGTAAATTTTAGAGAAGACAAACCAGTGTGGAAGGTTGTTGTCCCACTGCAGTGAGTCTAAGGTGACCTGTTGGTTTTTTCCAGAAGGCTTGCTTCAAGCCAGTTATGTTTACTCTGTACACGAACCCCTCCTGGGAGGGCTCCAGGAGGGCAACTCTATGGCCAGGCCCTTCCTCCTTTCCTCTCTGTGCTGACTCCACATTTCCAAAATTCAGTGCAAAAAAAGCCCTGCTGAGCATCACAGCCTGGACTCTTCTCTCTTGCCACATTATTCAGTGCCTTGTGTTCTGTAAGACTCCCTCTGACTGGCTGAGTGAATCTGAAGCCATGATTGACCTTGAATGTAGGAGTGGGAGGGGTGAAGCTGACCTAAGAAGTGGGACCCTTTGAATTCTGTGCTTATGGAGGAGCAGACAGAGCCCTGGAGTGCTGCAGGACGTGCTGTTTCCTGTTCCGTCTTTACACTTTCTCCCCTGTGGCGTTTGTAAGGATTTACCCAGATGGCATTTGTCTGTTTCATTTTCAGACTCACCATTGATTACTGAGACCCTTGCATCTCCCCAGATCGTTTCCCAAGTTTGCCGTTTTGCTGCTGGTGCCTTGGCCACACGTGACTGATGGTTACAACTTGAGGCTCCAGATCTCAGCTAGACAAGTGAAGATGCTGCCCTTCTGGGCACAAATATTTAGAATTGCTCAGCTCTGCTATTGTCATCACAGGAAGATGGCCCCAAAGACAGTTGGGAGGTGACTGCTATACCTTCAGCCTCTCTACGGAGACACATGCACAGTGCCAGCTCCAGGGATGTGGACAGGGATCGGGCCCAGCGAGGGAGCTGGGTGGTGGAAGGAAAGCCCTCTCAGCCCGGCTGGAGAGCAGCAGGCCTGGAGCCTGATGGCCCCAGCAGAGCAACTGCAGGGACTTCCTAAGGATTTGCAACTTGGCTTGGTTTTTCTCTGGGGTTGGAAATCTGAGCCAATATTGTGTCTGTTCCATTTGGGTATAAAGAGGAAGCCTGAATCACTTAAACTGACTAGTTCTTTCCAGGTCATAATTTTAAATTAAAGTAATAATCACTTTTTTTATACACACATCTCTGTCTTTATTTCTTTATTGGTTAAATATAGAAGAGAGCAGGGCTGCCAAACTGTGGCCCACAGACCAAATCTGACCTACCGCCTATTTTTGTAAATAAAATTTTATTGGAATGCAGCCACACCCATTCATTTATGAACCTACGGCTTTTATTGTGTGTGTGCCACAAGAGCAGAGTTGAGTAAACAGAGACTTCTGGCCCACAAAGCCAAAAGTACTCTATCTGGCCCTTTACTGTAAAAGTCTGCCTATTCCTGGTTTAGGGCAGTGTTTTGGACTCTGGAGAAAATTACCTGGGATGTTTGTTAAACATACCCAGTCCCAGGCCTCACCCCAAACCTCGAATAGATTCCTGGAGGGAGAACCCCAAGAATATGCATTGCAAACAAGCTCTCTTGAGTGATTCTGATACTTCCTGAAGGTTAAGAACCTTGACTCAGACACTGGAAGACTTCAATTCAGCTGGAATCTGGATTCTGCCCCGGAAGAATCTGTTCAGGAGTTTCTGCTAAACAGTTGAGAAGTCCCACCGAGCAGAGATAATCACTTAAATAAGATTGGCCTTCCTTCTGGAGGGATCTCAGTCTTCCTGGACGTAGTCATCACTCTCACCAGTATTTAGTGATAACGAAAACTGACAATTCTTGAACCCCTAGTCTGTCCAGGCCTTAAAAACATCTCACTGACTCTTTGCAACAGCCCCAGGAAGTAGGTGCTGATGTTGTTCTTAGTCTATAGATGAGGACGCCTAGGATCCAGAGATTGAACATTTTGCCTAAAGTCACACAGTTACCTCATCCCCCAGGGTTGTCCAAGCTCTTAGCTACTGTGCTAAACTCTTAGCTACTCTGACCTTGTTGCCAGTGGATTTGATGTCACCTAGAGATGGTTTGAGCCTGACCTTGAGGAGTTTCTAGGTCAAATGAGATCTAGAGGGAGTTTGTGTTCCCCTTTGGCACTTGAAATGCAGTGACCTCTCTTACCCTTTACAGGTGTGGGATTTATTCATATTAAGAGTGAAAAGAGGATGATTTAACAGGATTAAACCCACCTCGCACAGATGGCACTGGTGGAGAATTGTTACTTATATTGGGGTGACTTATTGGGGCCCTTCCTGAAGCATGGAGTTTTATATAAGGGAATCCTCCAAATTGCTGAAGCTTGCTACCTCGAGCATTGAAACCTTTTACATTTTAAAGCACTTTGGTGGAAGCCTTTCTAAAAGGCATGCTCTGTAAACTATATTTTACTCAGCCAGACTTTCTTCAATAGGGTTTGCCCAACAGGTCCAAGGGGTAGTGCTGTCACATGGAAAGCACCTGGGCTTGAGAGTCAGACAGGTTTGGGCTTGAGGTCCAGCTCTACCCCTTATTCACTGTGTCTCTTAACCCTTCTGAGTCTTAAGTTTCATCAATTCTAAAACTGGGGGATGACAAATAATAGCACCTACTTGATGGGGGTATTCTGAGGCTCGATGGCAATAATAGCTACCATTTATTGAGCGCTTACTATGTCTAGACATTGCATGTCTAAGCACTGCATGTACGAACTCCTTGCATGAGATCATGTATGTGAAACACTTAGCATGTGTCTGGGACTTAGCGCATGCTCAGTAAATACTGGGGGCTGCCATCATCATTACAGCGTGTGATACTCCAAAGTGGTGACTATTGAGTCTTTTCTTGAAGTCACAATGGGAGCTTTTGTGGTTTGAGCCAGATTACAGAAGATGTGACCCCAGAGGGTAGCAGGGACACAGGGAGCAGAGAGTAGAAAGGACTTCAGGCCGACTGGGAGCCTGGGAAGCCAGGCCAGGACAGGGAAAAGCTGGCCACCAGGAGGCTCTGGCTGCAAGTGCTCTGAAAGAGGAGAGTTGTGCAAGTTGTCAAGTGCTGAGCCGAGCTAGAGATCACTAAGCAGCCAGGTGTCCCAGCAGTTCATAAAGACAACAAGCCAAAATGAAAGTAACAGTCACACCCGTAATCGCTCACTGCCACAGTGGAAGCAAGAGGAGAAAATGCCGGCTGTCCCAGAGTTCCATTTTTTCCCCACGGGACAGCACCAGGTGAGGGTCAGATGCTCCTGCTATGTTTTATGGACTTTAGGAAGTGGGGGGGAGGTGGGGGACAAGAGGGGTAAGGGCTAGGAGTGGAAAAGTACTGAGAATAAAGTATCTTCAAGATTCCCCCTGCTCTAGGCAGGAGGTCCTGGCAGAGCCACTTGGGCAAGGCTTTGGCTGAGGGCTCCAATACAGAGGCTGCCCCAGAGGCACCTGGGCTGGGACTGCATGCGTGTGTGAGAGCACGCCAGCCAGCCAGCCAGCCAGGGACCTGACTCCTGACTGCAACTCACCGGCTGTGCCCCAAGTCTGGTGCGGGGAGGGCAGCTCCATCCCCTCCCCACCCCCACCTCCCACTGAAGGCCAGTTAAAGCCTTTGTAATTGCTTACGGTCCAGCCTGAAAGAGCACACATAGGTTTGTGCCCAAGAGTTGGACCCTCACAAGTAAGGGCTGGGTCTTTAGAGCCAGCTCGTCTCTTACTGACTGTGCTCTGGGATGGGATTATTTAATTTCTCCAAACCTTAACACAGTGCCTGGCACATATAGTAGGTGCTCAATAACAGTAGCTGCTTGTTTCCGTCCTCTTTTGCTGTGTAACAAACAACCGCAGAACATAGTGGTTTAAAACTCTGGTCTCCTTTTAGGAACCGAGCCACACAGCAGGAGGTGAACGGCAGGAAAGCAAGCCCAAGCTTCATCTGTATTTACAGCTGCTCCCCATCGCTCACATCACCGCCTGAGCTCCCACCCCTGCCCCCGGAAAAATTGTCTTCCATGAAACTGGTCCCTGGTGCCAAAAATGTTGGAGACTGCTGGTTTAAAACACTGATCATTTATTTGCTCATGATTTTGCAATTTGGGCAGGGCTCAGAGGGAACAACTTGTCTTTGCTTCTCAAAGTGTCAGCTGCGGCCTGGGGGATCCACTTTCATGTCTTGCTTGGAAATCTCCCTGAAAAGCCTTCCTGATCCTTGGAGAAATTCTAGACCATCAGAGGCCCTCAGAGGGTGGCAAGGAGTAGCTGCTAGAAGGAACAGGCAGGGCCAAGGCCAGCCCTCTGGGCTAGAGATGAGATGATGAACTACACTTGGTATGGATGTTTGCAGAGGGGATACAGTTCTCAAAGCGGCCTGTCCAGTGATGGAGGCCTAGAGTCTGTGCCGGAGTGTGCCGGTTCTGCCCCACCTCTTTCCCTGGCCAACTCCTGGGTAGCCTTCAGGGCTCAGCTTGGATGTCACTTCCTCAAGAGGCCTTGCCCGACCACTCCACCAGCCCAGACCAGCTGTCCCTGGCTGCGACTCCCATGGCTCCCTGTACATCTCCTCCCTGACTCTCACCCCAAGTGGAGTTGCTTGTTTTCCAACTGATTCCTTCACTGGGAGCTCCTTGGCTCCAGTGACCTCGTCTACCTTGTTCCCGGCTGTAGCTGAACTCAAAGAGGTGCCTCCATTCCCAGCTGCTCAAGCTGCACACTTGGGTGACATCCTTGATCCCAAGCCCTGCCTCATGCTTCACATCTAGTGGCTCTGAGGACCCCTCCCTGTTAGGTATATGGTCTTTACCCTGAGGGAAGGTTTGCAAAACCAGAAAAGGGGGGAGGAGAGATAAAAGGCAGCTGAGCAGGCAAACCGGAAGGTTTGCAAGCCTGAAAGGGGGATGTGACTGGAAACAAAGACATCTCAAGGACTAGCCGTCTGCTATAGCTCAACTTCCTCCCAAACGTCAAGGGCGTGCTGTACACTGCGATTATTGTTTAATTCCACCCCAACTCCACTCCCTCCTCCCAACCCTCTTTACAAAACTCACTAGACCCCATTTTGGGGTGGACACCCTTTTCAGCCTCCACCCACCTGCACCCAGGTGCTCAAATAAACAATTTTTTATATCTTTTGGCTTCGAGTGTTTTCTTCTCGGCTCCAGCCTAACACTCCCAACATCCCCAACCCACCGTGCTCACCCCCCTCCCCTCCCAGTTTCTCTCTCACCTGTGAGACCCACAGCAGCCCCCCCACGCTGGCCTCCACACCCTTGTGAGGAGGGTCTAACCAGGCCACTCCCCGTTCCACCCCTTAAATAGCTTCCCCTAACTCTCAGGATGAAGCATATGCTCCTTAACATGACCTACAAAGGCCTCACGTGATCTGAGGCTGCTTCCTGTACTCTGCAGTCCAGCCACACTGGAAGTTTACTTCCTTAAAATGTTGGGCTCTTTTTCTAGCCTCCAAGCCTTTGCCTTTGCCTTTGCTGATCCTCTTGTGCAGAACAACTTTCTTCCTCATCACTTTCCTAACTCCTGTTCACCTTTCACATCCAGCTTGGGCGTCACCACCTATAGGGAGCCTTCTTGGGTCGCACCCTGTGTTTCCTCTTTCACAGGTTAATGCACACACATGTAATTGTATGTTTCAATGTCTGTGTCCTGCTATAAGGGGGTTTCTCAATCCAGGCACGATGAACACCTTGGGCTGGAGAACTCTTTGTTGTGGGGCTGTCCTGTGCGTTGTAGGACGTTTAGCAGCATCCCTGGTCTTTACACACTAGATGCCAGTAGAACCCCCTGCCCCAAGTTGTGACAATCGGAATGTATTCAGACATTGCCAAATGTACCCTGGAGGGCAAAATTGCACTGGTTTTGCCATGTGTCCTGCAGTGACAACATCTGTCTTATTCATAGTTACTGTTCAAGTGCATAGCACAGTCCCTGAACTGATATTTTAATACACATTTTATTGCAGTGTAGGTTGCATTGAACGCTGACAGCATTCTTGTAAGCTGTTTTGCATTTCCTCCATTGAGACAAAGACACTAAAGCCAAGACTCACCGATGGCACGTATTTTCTAAGTGGCAGAGCGAGGAGGCCAGCCCAGGTGTGCCTGGCTGCTCGGCTTCCTTTGTGAGCTAACCTCCCGTGAGAGCATGAGAGTGACTCAGCCTTCCCGAGCTGCGGCCTGGACTCTGGACCTGTGACAGGTGCATCAGGGGCCCCACCCTGAGTGGCCCTGCCCCACCTGAGTGCTGTGACCTTGGACAAGTCCCACATCCCCTCCTCGTGGGCTGCCACTTCCCCTCCTGTGCAGCCCCTGCCTCTGAGCGCTGACAGGAGGACTCGGTGGGATCAGAGAAGGCCATAAAGGAGATGAGAGGCTGCACTTGCAGGTAAGAGGAGCCCCAGAGCCCTGCACAGGGCCTGGCCTTGGAGGTTAATGGACACAGATGGGAAAAAGTGAAGAGGGTGGAAAGGGCGCATCTGGGGACCCATCATGGCATAGTTCTCCCAGGATTCTGCTAACGCCAGCCATTGCCTGCAGCCTACAGCCACTCAGATAAAGATCCCTGACTCAGACCAGAGTCCCAATATTGCCCCTTCAGGAGGCGGTGGAGGTTGAACCTGGCTCCAGGCAATCTTGATGATCAGGAATGTGGGTCTGTCCTCCCTGTCCCTTTTTAACAAAAGCAGCCAGGATTCCAGATTTTGACTAGAATTGTCCAGTTTAAACATATCGACTACTAATTATTTCTAAGCCTCCTGCAAGCCAAACAAAACATACCTGTAGGCTGGATTCAACCCAGGGAAGTCTATCTGCAAGCTCCACACTTAACCCTTTGGGGGCCAGTTCATAGCCCCCTAGGAGGAGCCAGAGGTAGACAGCTGGAGGCAGAGGTCCGTGGGCAGGTGGCCTGGGGGCAAGACCCCTTTTTCTCTTGCTCCTCAGTCTCCCCACCCATGCAGTGGGGGGTGGCCATCCTAGCCAGAATGGGCCCTAGTAAGGACGCCCCCTCCTTTGCCCAGGCTGGCCTGACTCACTGGGAGAACCTAGGCTGGGCTTTTTGCTTTGATCTCGGTTGAGTCAGTGTTGATCGGTGTGGGCAGTGACACTCACATGCCACCCACCTGTCAGGAATCAAGCACAAAGGGGAACTGGCTGCCACAGGAGACCCCGTTGAGGCCAAGGCCTAGGCAGGCCTCCAACAGGGTCCTGTTTGGGTGGGAGGTTGGGCCAAAAGGCCTCTCTGACCTCTCCTGGCTGTTTTTAGTGCCTGCTCAGCTCCCAGCTATGACACTCTGCTCTAGTTTCGGGGAAACATCCTTCCTCCGCTCTCGGTTGTAAAATTAAATTATTCAAACTTAAAGCCGTTGGAACTTTAAAATATTCTGAGCCTTGAGAGGAATGTGGCCATGCAGCCTGAGTCACATGGCATACAGCTGCGACTTCTACTTTTTTTCCTGCAAATAATTAGGGACGCCAAGCGGCGCCAGAGATAAGCCCCTTCAGATCATTGCCCCTTTTCATGGAGAAATAAAGTAATCTTCCTGGAATGTAGCAATCTGTAACCAATCAAACCGCTGTGGGGTATGCACTGTGGAAAATGACGCAATACAATCCTGCTAAAATTTCTCTGTCTCTGCCTGTGTAAGTGAAACCTTAACTTCTCCACTTTGGAGCACTGACCCCACTCATTTGGAGTCAGTGTCTGTTGAGTGGCTATCCTCAAGCTTTGTGCTTGAATAAACTCTATATTTAATCATATTTTCTGAATCTCATTATTTAAGGTTGACACAGTCCATGCAGCTTGGAAGAGGGATCCCAACTCTGGCTTCAGTGGTAAGGATGTGACCCAGGACTGGTCCGTAAGAGTAATGAAAAAAAAATGCATCCTCTGCCCACAGTGATTGGTTAAGGGATGAGCACACGATCCAACTGGACCAATGAGAGTCTGCCCTGGAGTTTTGCTCTTTCCACTGAAGTTTTCAAGCTGGAAGGATGAAAACCTAAGGCTCTTGGGGAGGGGGCGTGTCACCCCATGGAGAAAGCCCATCTAATAATGAAGCCACCCTTGGAGAAGGCTAAGCAGAGGATGGAGAAAGATTTCAGCTGACATTTAAGTACATGGATCCAGCAGTTCCTGAAGGTAGGTCTACCTTGCTGAACTTACCAGTTACACCACCTGAAGATCTCCATTTTGCTTGTCATTTAAAGCAGGGTGTCCATTATTAACAGCTGAAAGAGTCTGAAGGAAATTAGAAATATTTTACCCCAAAATATGGCATTTTGACATACTGGATTGACTGAAGAAGCCTCAAGTTCTCTCTGACCTCCCCCCAACCACCACCACCATCAACTCTCCCAAAATCTTTGAAGTGTCTTTATCTGCCTGAGATCTAGACCCACCTAGGAGAACAATTGTCCTTTTCTTCCCCTCCCTGAAAGACCAGGGGTGTGGCCACACCTGAACAGACTCTCTAAGAAGTCAACATCCCATCTCCCAGACCCATCTCAGTTCCCAAAGGGAACTGTTTACTAGTTAGTCCTGCCTCCCCGCCCGTTCATCCTCCTTGGTGGTCCTTTGCGCCCCTCTACGGAATTCCTCTTTTCCCCCTCCCATAACCGATTTTGCCAGAAAGGCATATAAGCTTCTGAACCCTGTTGGGGAATTGAATCCTCATTTTCTGGAGGAAGATGTATACATGTTAAATATAATACATTTGATAACTTTTCTCTTATTATCCAGCTTTATTGTGTGTTAATTTTTCAGTGAACCTTCTGAGGGTGAAGGGGAGGTTTTGCCTTCTTCTCTACAAGTCCTAATGCTTTTTCCCTTCTTAAGGTGGGATTTCTGATTTCAGGCCAAAATACCTTTGGGGTATTTGCCTGACTAGATGATTCTCAAGTTACTACCCAAGGAGATCTTGCTTTAGGATCATTTGGGCTGTTAATCCACATTTCTGGGTCCCACTTCAGAAAGAGATCAAGGTTTTAGCAAGCTCCCCATGACTCTGATGAAATAACATGGCCAAGCTTGTGTCCTCCTCCCTTGCCCCTCCTATCTCCACATTTGAACCAAGTGATACTGCCCCTCTGGCCACAGCTGATTGTGTTACCAAAATCAGCACTTGTCCCGAGGCCACATCAGAAGAAAGAGGACAAGTGGTTTGAGGAAAAGGAAAGAAAAGTTTATTAATTTGCCAGCAAATGAGGAGGATGACAGACTCTTGTTCTTAAAGTACCATAGTCCTCCCTATAAGCAGAAATACAGAGCTTTTAAAGGGGGGTTTTCAGCTTCAGGCTATTGCTGTTTAACTATAGTTTATGGTCCTGATCTACCCCATCTCCAATGAAGACAATCTCGTGACCTCTGCCCAGATGTGAGCCATCTCCTGTGGTACAAAAACACAAAAAACACTCCCCTACCCCTCTGATTACTGCCCTTGGGCAGGGATGTAGGTTTTAATTCCCAAAAAGTAGTGGGGGGGGCAGGGAGGGGGGAGTTTGAAGAGACAACTCATAAAACATTTTACCCTTTTTCAGGCCATTCCCTCTGTTACAATTGGATGAGGGCACGGGATCCAGATTGGGTCAATGGATTCCTGCCCCACCCCCCAGCTTGGAATTGGATCCAGAGACCTGCTCAGTCTTCGCTGCTGTTAGAGCCTTCTTCACACACCAAGAGGCAGAGAGAAGGGAGGGAGGGAGCTTGTGAGGAAAGGCAGGGCTGGAAGGCATCCCTGGTTCCACAAGCTTCCCAGGCCTGGCCCCGCCTCTTGAGGCCTCCTCCCCAATGTCCGAAGGGGTTTTATAACCCTTTCCTCTTTATATAACTTTTAATAACTAACTCATATGATTTCTGTTTTTTGCACCTAAGATGTAGTTTGTTTGTTTGTTTTAAATTTTTTTTGTAGAGATGGGGTCATGCTATGTTGCCCAGGCTTGGTCTGGAACTCCTGGCCCCAATTGATCCTCCTGTGTCAGCCTCCCAAAGTTCTGGGATTACAGGCGTGAGCTGCCGCACCTGGCCCAGATGGAGTTTATTTCCGGAGGTGTCGGTTTCCTGATCTGTAAAATGACCCATGTTGTGATTTGTGACACCCTCCTTCCATATGCACCAGGTCCTCACAACAGAGCCCCCAGTTAGACCACACCTTCCATCAGGAGAGGTCTTCATGACATGGGGTGCAGGGAGGCCAAGGATTCTGCTACAACCATATGTGTCAAACTTTGTTGTGCTTTGAAATTATCTGGAAACTGTTTAAAATGCAGATTCCTAGGCCCTACGCTTGGAAGTGGTTATATCTGTGAAGCCATCACCACAATGAAGATGATGAGAATTGCCATAATAAGTTTCATCACCCCAAGTTTCTTGGTTCCTGCTTTGTTTTATTTAAAAAAATTTTTTTTTTTCCTGAGACAGGTCTTGCTGTGTCACCCAGGATAGAGTGCAGTGGCACAATCATAGCTCACTGCAGCCCTGAACTCCTGGGCTTGGGCGATCCTCCTGCTCAGCCTCTGAAGTCGCTGGGAGGCACACGCCACCACACCCAGAGAATCTTTTAAAACTTTTTTGTAGAGATGGGCTCTCACTATGTTGCTGAGGCTGGTCCCAAACTCCTGGCCTCAATCGATCCTCTTGCCTTGGCCTCCCAAAGTGCTAGGATTAGAAGTGTAAGCCACCATGCCCAGCCAAAAAAAATTTTTTTAGAGACAGCTTCTTGCTCTGTTGCTCAGGCTGGAGTGCAGTGGCACGATTATAGCTCACTGTAGCCTCGAACTCCTGGCCTCAAGTGATCCTCCTGCCTTGGCCTCCTAAAGTCCTGGGACTACAGGTGTGAGCCACCACGCCCAGCCTGGTGCCCTCTTTGTAATCATCCATCCCTCCTGTTCCCTCTCTATGTCCCCCCAGCCAAGCAACCACTGGTCTGTGTTCTGTCACGATAGATTAGTTTGCATTTTCCATAATTTTATGTGAAGAGCAAGTACTCTTTCTTTGTCTGGCTTGTTTCACTCGGCCTAATTATTTTTAGATGCATCCATGTTGTGGATATGAATAGTTCGTTCTTTTATTCCTGACTAGGATATACTATAATTTCTTTATTCAAACACATATTGATGGCTATTTTAGTTGTTTCCGTTATTTAGTGGTTATGAACCATGGTGTACAGTCTTTGAGGGACACACGCTTTCATTCCTCTTCCATAAATACCTAGGAGTGGAATGGTTGGATCATATGATTAGCATATGCTTAACTTTTTAAGAAACTGCCAATCAGCTTCCAAAGTGGTTGTACTGTTACCCGGCAAGTGATCGTCCTTGGTCCTTGTACTTGGAGACAAAGAATTGAAACCAAACACCAAAGCAGTAAAGCAAAGTGCAAGGAGTTTATTACACAAGTATACCTCCAGACATGGAAGGGGCATCAAGAAAGATTAGCAAGAGATAGTACACTCCAGAAGGGTGCAGGAGTGGGCACACGTCCCAGCGGACAGTGGCCCTGGGTCTCTTCCGGTCTCTCCTTTTCTTTCTTCTGACGTCCTCATTCTTGCGTTGCCGTCCCCTGGCCAATGAGAATGTTCTCTCCTCCCATCTGTCGGGTGGAGTTTTTTACTTTATTTGTTCATACCCAGATGTATCATGGCTTCCAAAACCCACGGGGTGGGGGTGGAAAGCTGTAATGGTAATTTATGATAACGATGGTATAATGAAGTCAGAGTCATTTGAGGACACTCTTGTCCCCCACCTGTGCAGGTGCCTCCCATGGGACCCTCCCCAAACCAGAGCAAGCAAGGTGTATCTACAATGGGTACAATCACAGCTCCACCACTGCTTTTGTTTTCATTGATCTGTAACCCTGATTTTGTTCCTATTGTTTCGTGCCACCTGAGTCATTTCTGCGCCACCTGTGTTCCCTATCCTATCTCCTGCCTCAGTACCATTTTACATTCTCACCGACAGCATGTGTGAGTTCCAGGGGCTCCACATCCTTGCCAACATTTGGTATGGTCAGTCTTCTTAACTTTAACTATTTCTAATAGGTGTGAAGTGCTATCTCATCGTGGTTTTAATTTTAGACTAATAGCGGTGGAGCATCTTTTTATGTGCTTATTTGCCAGGTGTATATCTTCTTTGATGAAGTGCCTATTCTATTTAAATGATCTTTTTCTTATTAAGTGTTAAGACTTCTTTTTATATCTTCTGTCAGATGTATTTTTCACAAATATTGTCTCCCAGTCTGTGTTTGCCTTTCTGTTTTTCTAACAAGCTCCACAGATTAAACACACTGAGCCTGAGAACCTCTCTTCAATGACAAATAGTGCAAATTCAAACAGCAACGAAAGCAGCTGGCCTCTTGGACTGGCAAAGATAAAAAGCAGGACCCACAGGCATTATTGGAGAGAGTGGGGGCAACATTCCTCAGACCCTGTTAGAAGAGGTGTGAATTGGTACAGTAGTGCAGGAGGACTATTTGCTGATGAGTTACCAAATAATCTTTATATGTTGGTTCTTTTGACTCAGTAAGTTCAGTTCTAGAAATTTTTCCTGGAAATAAAAAAAAAACAAGAGTAGTAAGTTGTCTGTCCCAGGATCTTTGGTCCTGGGGTTATGCTGAGGGGAGGGGCTGCAGATGTGCTTGGCTGGCCGTCCTTGGGACCTTGGTGCCCTGCCCTTACGTGGCTCAGAGCCCTTTTGCCGCCAAGCATGGGTGGAAGGTGCAGAGGGACCGGGAGGCCAGTGGGGCTGGAATTCAACCCATCCCCTGCAGAGTGGGTGGAGGAAGGTGCAGAGCAAGTCTTGCCCTACTGCAGCCAGAGTCCAGGTCCACTCTGAGCCTGGCTTGGCCCTGGGAGGGCTCCAGGATTCACGCTCAAACTAGCCACCAACAGTGCAAACGGGGAACTGGGGACAGGGTGACACAGCTTCCTGGGACCTAAGAGAAGGCAGCCCTTTGCTGTCCAAGCATTCACAGTTTCCTGGGACTCAGAAAGGTGGGGCCTTGGCCAAGGCCTGGCCAGGACTTCTGGAGCTGGGTGCGAGAGGGAAGCCAGGAGCCTGGAGACCTGGGTTCTAGATTAGACCCTGCCCTGCTGTGCCACTTAGGGAAGCCCCTTCCCTTTCCTAGGCCCCAGTTTCTTCAGCTGGAGGAAGGAGGTAGATCAGAGAATCCATCCCCTCTGGCCCCTCCAGCGGGGATTGAAGCGTGGGTGCTGAAACCAGCCAGACCTGAGTCCCATTTCTAGCTGCATCACTTTCTGTGACTTGGCATGTTATTTTCGTACCTCAGCTTCTTTCTCAACTTAAAGCCCTGCAATGACCCCTCATCGTACTTTGGAAAAAGGCTGTGTACGATCTGCCCCTTCCCACCTCCCCAGCCCCAGTGCCTGCCACTCTCCCCACATTCGTCACACTCCAGCCACACTGCCTTTCAGTGCAGGGGAGCCCCTGAGATGCTCCCTGCAGCCCCAGGGCCTTTAGATATGCTCTTGCCCCGCCTTGCATGCTTCTCTGCCTCTCTCCCTGGCTGGCTGCTGTTCACTCATCACGGCTCAGATGCTGCTTCCTCCGTGTAGCTCTCCATGACCCCAGATATAGTCACCCCTACTCCTGACCTCTCTCACAGCACGACTGTGATCATGAAACAATTATGTCTATGTCCATCTTTTGTTTGATGTCTGTCTCCCCTGTGGCACTCTGAGTTTCCTGAGGGCAGGGTTGGGTCAGTTTTGTTTGGGGCTGTGTCACCTGCCCCTTGCACAGGCCTGGCATAGAGTAGGTACCCGAGGACTTATGTTGAACAAGGTAGTTCCAACACCATATTTCATTCATTCTACAGTGTTCTCCCCCCTCCCCATTTTAACATTTCTGAAATCAGGAAATATTTTATGATTGTAGTGACTAGGTAGCAACATGTGCCCACATATGTGCATCAAAACTTGCAGCTTGGAAGGACATTGGAGACAATAGTGGTGTACCTGGAAGAAAAGCTGCAACTCCTGTGCGCTCAATGACACAGAGGACAATTTTGTCTGGAATAACACAGACTCGATGACTCCGAATAAAAAAGTGATCCAGAAAAGTCAGACTCTGCATGTGCAGAAGTTTTAGGAATACTTTTGCTAAATTACTTTGACCACAGTTTCCTTTTTATGTATGCACAATTGTGATATATGTTAAAAATCTGTCTAAGTAAGTTTAAAAGTTCACCTTCAATAAGTATAAAATAAAATTTCTAAGTGGTAAGGAAGTGCTGTGTCATATTTTAATTGGAAGTGAGTTTTTGGGTTTTTTTTAGTGGCACAAAAATGAGTGATGCCTCTTTCAACTGAAGGTGTTAGAGTTGATTCAATACTGTAATGTAGTTCCTGCCTTAGGGGTTGAGGTGTGAGTCAGGGGAGAGTCCCGTGCAAGGCGCAGAGCTCTGGTCTGGGTGTACAAAAACATGCTCTATAAATGGACACCTTCTCAGCCAGGAGTTTCTGGAATCTGGGGCTCAGAGAAGTCATGTAGCATGTTATTCTCAATATGTCCTGTAGGTGGTGCTAAATAACCACAGTCAGGTGCAGCCCTGGCACAGTCCTGAGCGTTTCAGGCTGGAGGGTGGGGACCGGGAGGCTGGAGGGAGGTCTCAGGAGTGTCCAGCCCTGGCAGCAAGCAGGCTCTTCCTCCACCCCAGGGAGAGGACATGGCTGGTTCCACCAGCTCATCTAGCCCAGAGGTGGCTCTGGGTGCAGAGAGAGCTCAGGAACAAAAGTCAGGGGCTCCACCCTGCCTAGGCAAGCTGTGTGATTCTGGGCCCCCTGCCCTTTCTGGGCCTCTATCTGCCCTGCCATGCAGTTGAGGTCACGGGAGCCTGCCCAAACTGAGCCCCAACAGTCAAGGCTCTGAGGTGGCTCAAAGGCCTCAACCCACCCTGACCCAGCGGCAGCCAGGAGCTGGTGATAGCCCTCTCCCTGTCTGACCTTGCCACCCCTCCCTGAGATCATGACATTTTCCTTACTCCCTGGATGGGGATGGGGAAACTGAGGCCCAAAAGGATTAAGTGACTTTCCCAAGCTTACACAACTATGAGTGGTTGGAGCCAGGAATGAAAGCTAGAGCTCCCTGCTCCTTCTACCATGTCCCCATGACGGAAGAGGGCGCAAAGCAGGGTGGGAGAGAATTCTCCCATGAAGAAAGTGAGCTAAGAGAAGTCCCTCATTAAGATGATGGAGAAATCATACATGACTAATTTGTCTTCCTACTAAAACTACAGGAAAGAGTTTTTTTTTTTTAAGCCATTGATTTCTTAGAAAGGAACAAAAAGCACAAACCATTTAAGAAAAAATTGACAGACTCTATCAAATTTAAGACTTTTGCTCTTCAAAAGCCATTGATCAGAAAATGAACAGGCAAGCCACAGACTGGAAGATATTTGCAGTACATATCTCTGACAAAAGACTTGCGTCCAGAATATACAACCACTTCTACAACTCAATAAGACAAACAGTTCAATTTAAAAATGGGCAAAATATTTGAACAATTTCTTCACAAAAGAAGATATACGAGTAGCCAATAAGCACATAAAAAGATGCTCAACATCATCAGTCATAAGGGAAGTACAAATTAAAACCACAATGAGATACCACCGAGTGCCCACTAGAATGGCTAGCATTAAAAAACTGATAATTCCATGGGTTGGTGAGTGTGTGGAGCAACTGGAACTCTCATCTGGTGCTAGTAGGAGTGTAGAATGGAACAACCGCTGTCTTAGTCCATTTAGTGTTGCTATTTACCTGAGGCTGAGTAATTTATAAAGAAAAGTTTATTTGGCCCCGGGTTCTGCAGACTGTACAAGAAGCATGGCACCAGCACTTGCTTTGGGTGAGGGCCTAAGGCTGCTTTCGAGGAGGTTCCAGGCTCTCTTTAATAACCAGCTCTCTCTGGAACAGGCAGTGAGAACTCACTCACTCCCAGGATGACAGCACAAAGCCATTCATGAGGGATCTGCTCCCAGGACCCAAATACCTCCCATTAGGCCCCACCTGCAACACTGAGGATCAAATTTCAACATGAGATTTGGAGGGGCAAATAGCCAAACCACAGTAACCAGTTTACAGAACAATTTTGCAGTTCTTATAAAGGTAAACCCACACTATAGAGCCAGCAAATCCATTCCTAGCATTGGAATTCCAAAAGGAATGAAAACACATGTCTACTTGAGGCCTTGTTCAGGAATGTTCATAGCAGCTGTATTCATAGTAGGCAGAAGAAACCCAAATGCCCGTCAATAGGCAAATGGCAGAGCAAACTGGGGTGCATCCATACCACAGTGGATGCCATAAAGAAACACCACTCAGCGGTCAAAAGGAGTGAACTATTGATCCACACAACAACGCATGTGAATCTCAAAATAACAAAGCCGAGGGAAAAGGAGCCAGACCAAAAAAAAGTATCTGCCGTGTGGTTCCATTTATCTAAAATCCCAGGAGGTGCAAACTAATCTACAGTGACAGAAGGTAGACCAGGGGCTGCCTGACACAGTGGAGGTCAGGGAGGGTGGGGAGGAAAGGGTTACCGAGGGGCGCTCGGCACTCATAGGGGGGGCGTCGATATAATCACTGGCGGCTTCCCAGTGGTCATGTGTGTCAAAATGGATCAAATTGTACATTTTAAATATGTGCAGCTTATCACCCATCGATTACAGATCAATAGCTGTAATAAAGAAGTAATGAACTTCAGGAAAAGCAGAGTAAGAAAGGAAATGTAACTCTCACCTATGAATAATATTTATATAAGAAATATCATGTAAATACTGGAGTGATTATTGAGAATTGAGGTATGATATACATACATAAAGAAGTGTACACATCTGAAATGTGACCAGTGATTTATCCCCAAATACCCGCATGACTTCGGCCATGGAGGATGCAGGAGAGGAAATGGGGGGCGGAGGGAGGTGAACCCTCTTCTATCAGACTAGGTGCTTGGTGGATAGTGCAGGGTTGGTGGGGAGACGGGTAGGAGGTAAGCAACGGCTGAAACAAATGTCTCAAAAGACAGCAGTACGTGCTCGTTATTTAGAAACTCAAGACGAGTAAGTCCCGAGAAAACAACTCAGCCAGGAGTGGATGCTTCTGAGGAGACGGGGGAGGCAGACAGGAAACCGCTGTGTTATCTGCCTTTAGAACGAGTTTATTTCGCTCTCGCTGCAGGTACCATATTTCACCAATTCTAAGATGCTCATTTATTCACATTTTTACATCTTTAAAATTAGGATGCCTCTTTCTACAATCAATGGTGACCACTATAATTGGCGTGTTTTTCTCCTGATGGTGCATCTTACAATTGGTGATGTCTTAGATTCATTGCTGTGTGGCGCTGTTTCGATAAAATAAGAATTATTTTAAAGGAAAAAATGAGCTAAATGGAACAGCTGCTCTGTATTGAGCTCCTGTTTTAGGTCAAGCACTGTAAATGTCCCTATTTAGTATCGTAAACAACCCCGGATTATTCAAAATTTTGAGAGCAGGAAATTGGTTTAGAGAGGTTAAGCAATTTCCTTTTTTTTTTTTTTTGAGACAAGAGTGCGGTGGCATCATCATAGCTCACTGCAACCTCCAAGTCCTGGGCTCCAGTGATCCTCCTGCTTCAGCCTCCCGAGTACCTGGGACTACAGGCGCGCGCCACCATGCCCAGCCAATTTTTCTTTTTTCTTTTTTGTAGAAACGGAGTCTGGCTCTTGCTCAGGCTGGTGTCAAACTCCTGGCCTCAAGCAATCCTCCTGCCTCGGCCTCCCAAAATGCTAGGATTACAGGCGTGGGCCACCACACTTGGCTGTAATTTTCTTAATGTTGCCCTGCCAGTAAGTAATAGATAGGAGTCAAAAACCAGGGGCTGTCTGACTCCTGAGTTTGTGGCCTCTGTTTTGACCAGTTCAAAGACCTCCATTCCTTTGGTTATAAGGCCCAGAGAGAAGCAGGGGTTTGCTTAAAACCATACAGTGATACTAAAGCTGAGTTGGGCCTAGACAACCGGCCTTTAACGCCCATTTTAGTGTCCTTCCCCTGAACCTGGACTCTCCCTTCCTTGCTGTCATCCTGACACTTAGGACACCACTGAGAGCTTGGACCGTAGCTCCTAAATGCAGGTGACACTTATGGGGAGGTGGGCTCTGGGAGGGCAAAGGAGGGCCCTTGCCTGTCCTGTTCATGTGAAGCACCTGGTACCTGCTAGGAGCTCAGCAAACCTGTGTCACATGAACACAGCTGTGAGTGTCTGGGTCAGCAGCCAGGGCAGGCTGGCCTTAGGACAGGGCAACCCCAGATGCCTCCCTAGAAGGAGCCTGGGGCCACCAGTGTGGAGGGAAATTGTGGGGGAGGCCAGGGCCTGTCTAGAAGCTGTACTTGCCCAGCAACCTTCCTCTTTTACTCAATGGTGTGTGTGTTTGCGATGTCTCAGGCAGAGCACTGCTGACGGATATTCCAACAGGGAGGGGGATAAAGCTGTTCAAGCCATTCCATTGGCTTTGCCTCTTCTTTTGGCAAAGAATTGCTCCCACCTCCCAACACTGCAAAGAGTCCTTGTCACCATGAGGTCGGGCACAGTGGCTTATGCCTGTAATCCCAGCACTTTGGGAGGCTGAGGTGGGAGGATCACTTGAGACCAGGAGTTTGAGACCAGCCTGAGCAACACAGCAAGACCCTGTCTCTACAAAAAATAGAAAACTCAGCCAGGTATAGTGGCACGTGCCTGTAGTCCCAGCTACTTGGGAGGTTGAGGCAGGAGGATGGTTTCGGTCCAGGAGTTCAAGGCTGCAGTGGACTATGATGACACCACTGCACGTCAGCCTGGGCGACAGAGTGAGACCCTGTCTCCAAAAAAAAAAAAAAAAAGAGAAAGAAAGAAAAGAGTCTTTGTCACCATTTACGGAGCACCATCCCACCAGCACTAACAACCTGTGTGGCGGGTTCTATTCAGAGGCCCAGAGATGTCAAGCCACGCATCTGCAGTTGCACAGCCCACACCCTCGCTCGGAGCCCGTACGCTAACCAATTACTGGCACTGCCTCTGCCGTGATGTTCAGGCGTGTCTGATGGTACGTGCCAATTTGGGGCAACGGCCCCTTAAAGGAAAACCCACATCCTATTTCCGGTTCTGCCTCAAAAATATGAAGATGTGATATCTGGGCATCAGGAGTTAAGCTCCCATGTGAGGCCCTGCCTCTTTCCTTCCTCTCTCCTCTGCCCTGTCACAGAGCCCTGAGCAGCCCCTGTCTGCACATGGCCATGGCACTGACTTGTGCATCACATCCGCGGCCTTCCACACCTCGTGTCTCAGAGCCTCACTTTCCTCTGCTGTTGAGTGGGAGGGAGGACAAAGCCTCCCTCAGGGCTGGGTGGGGCCTGGGGTGCTGATGGGAGTTCCATGCCTGGCCCGGCACCTGCCAAGAATCCAGGAGGAGTCCCTGGGAGTCGGGGGACATAGCTGTGACCCCTGGTTCTGTCAATGACCAGCTCTGCAGCCTTAGGCAAGTCTCTGCCCCCCTCTTCGGTGTGATGAGGTGGTGGCCCAGCCCCACCTTTCATTTACCAGAAGCAGGTCCCGCTGTGAGGCCAACATTGCTACGGTCCACGGTCATCTTCACTCCTCCGCTTCCTTGCCCCTCTACTCCTGTCAAAAGAGCCCATCGAGAACACTCATACCAGGATGGTTCTCTTCCAGAGGGTGATAAGAGTCCTCAAGGGCCCCTGTGCCCACCAAATCCAACCCCTTCATCTGCCAAATGGGCACAATTGTATCCAATTCACTGGAACACAGTGAGAATTCAGTGAGCTGATGCTTGTAAATTGCCCAGGAGAAACCTCCTTCCTCAGGTGTGCAAAGGGAAGTGAGCAAGGATGTTCACTGTGATGTTCGTGCAGCAGGATTTGGAATGGAGAGATGTTCCATCAGTAGGTGCCTGCGGTGGCCAGCCTCCTACAGCCCCAACAATCCTGGCCTCCTGGTATTCAAGGGCTTGGGAAGCCCCTCCCTCATTGTGCCAGAGCTGGGACCAATGGCAAAGTGGTCTGTCATTGCGCCCTGTCACTTCTAGGTTAGGTTATGAAAGACTGTGGCTTCCATCTTGGGCTCTCTCAGTGCTGTCTCTGGGGGAAGCAGCTGTCACATGGTGGGGATACTCAGACAGCAAGGGCCTGACGCTGGAGCCTGGAAGAAGACCCCCAGCCCTTTCAAGAGCTTGCAGCCCCAGCCTGCAGCTTGACTGCCCACAGCCCATGAGACACCTTGAGCCAGACTACCTGGCTAAACTTGACCCTCAGAATCTCTAAGATAAGAAATACTTGCTGTTCTAAGCTGCTAAGTTTTGGGGTAGTTACACAGCAGAGAATAATGAATACATGACTCTGTTAAATACATTTTAGTATTAATATATATGTGCTGTGGGATGCCAGACTAATGTTAAAAAATTGAGGTAGACTCCTGTGTCCAAACATGGAAAGATTTCCAAGTTATGCTGCTAAATGAAAGGAAATCTTACAGAACAATATGCATAGTGTGATGCTTTTTGTATAAAAATATGATGTGCATACATAGGAAAAAAATCTGAAAGAATATATCCAAACTATTAATAGTGGTTATCTCTTGTTGCAGAAGTGGGGAGGGCTCACAGGGGACCTTTGTTCATTCTGTGATATTTGAAGCTTTTACAATGTATGTGTCTTCATTTGGTAAACTGGTGGCAAAACATGATAGTCTCAAAAATGGCTGGGTGTGGTGGCTCACACTTGTAATCCTAGCACTTTGAGAGGCCAAGGCTGGAGGATCACTTGAGGCCAGGAGTTCAAGACCAGCCTGGGCAACACAGCGAGACCCTGTCTCTACAAAAAATAAGAAAATTAAATTAGCTGGGTATGGTGGCATGCACCATAGTCACATCTACTTGGGAGGCCGAGACAGGAGGATCGTTTCAGCCCGGGAGTTCAAGGCTGCAGTGAGCTATGATGATGCCACTGCACTCTAGCCTGGGTGACAGAGAGAGACGCTGTCTCCAAAAAAAAAAAAATATATATATATATATAAAAATAAATTGGCTTTATTCACCGATAACCCTTGAAATCTCGGTGTTTAACAGATTAGCGGTTTATTTCTCACTTCTTTAAAGCTCAATCAGCAGCAGGCAGGGTGGGTGGGAAGGGCTTCCTGCCAGGAAGTGGTCCAGGGATGCCGGCTGATGGAGCCTCCACTGCCTTCATACGCGGCTTTCCAGGCAGCCCTGGGCATAGACGTCCAGCTGGCAGATAGGGCAAGGAGGGGGCAGGGGGGTAGAGGATGAAATGGGAGGTTTTTTGTGGGTCAAGTCTGGAAATGCTGCCCCGTCATTTCTGCCACATTCCGTTGGCTAGGGGAATGTTACCCTCCAGCCATGGCTCCTGCCCCTCAGCCCCCAGGTTGATTCACTTCATGTCCACTCTCATCGTTGCTTTCCTATCCCTGAGCCTTGGGCACAGGGATATTAGGGCAAGGCCCTCCTGCTGACCCCAGAGGCCGCGGCCACCCAGAGGCAGGCAGTGCTGACGTGGCACATTCTAGCCGGTTCACTCTCCTCCGGTGGAGGCCCAGCCTGTCCGGTCAGGCAGGAACACAGCCTTCTGACCCCGTGCCCCTGCTGCCCTTCCCGCCCCGGGCAGGGCCCATCACCTGGGGTGGGGCTGTTTGAGGATGGACTCTGGGTCATGGAGCCCCAGGAATTGTTTCAAACTGCCGTGTGCATCTGCACGTGTCCGCAAACCAGCAGCACCAGACTCACCGAGGTGCAGAAGTAAAGTTGCTGCTGTTCCTGCCCACCTGGGCGCTCTGCTGAGGCCCTGCCCCACAGGAGCCTGCAGGACTCTCCCAGCAACTCTAAGGAGGCTCCAGATGGGGAAACTGAGGCTCAGAGAAGGGAAATCACTCATCCAAGGTCACACAGCTCCTGGGGCTAATGCTAGGAAGGGAGTGCAAGCAGGTCTGCCTGATCCCAAAGCCAGTGTCCTCAAGCCTTACTCCACATCATCCATCCATTCATTCATTCAGGAAGTGTTTATTGCCTACTCCCTCCCCTGCCCCTGTTTGCCAGGCTCTGTGCTGGGGATAGAGCAATGAGCAAAACCCCAACCTGACCAAGCCCTTTTCCTCTTAGAGCTTATGTTCAGGGCTGGTGGAAAACAGAATAATAACAACAGTAATAATTAGCAACAGCAAACATACATGCAGATCACTTAAGACGTGCCACGCGTAGGTCGGGCCCTTTATGTATTCTCTAAACCCTCCCAGCAATCCTGGGACGCGGTGTGTTCTCATTATGCCTACCTCACAGACGAGGAAGCTGAGACCCAGAGAGGCTAGAAAACTTGTTCAAGGGCAGAGCTTGTGTGTGGTAGAGACAGGATCTGAGCCACAAAGTCTCTTCACCACCACACTCAACTGCCTGTCTGACTAAAAACAAGAACAAAAAACCACATACATAGACAAGATAATTTCAGATACTGATCCATGCTCCGAAGAAAATAAAGTGGGGAGATGGGTGCAGCGCGTGCTGTCTCAGGGATGGGCACGCTTGTAGCTTTGACTCAGGCGGTGCAAAGGCAATTTATGTGACCCAAGTGCTGGTACTCCCGGAATATTCTGAAATAAAAAAAAAATAATAATAAAATAAAATAAATTAAAAATAAAGTAGGGAGATGGGATGGATGGTGCCAGGAGGTCCGGGGGGCAGGAGATGGGGCCAGGCTCCCCAAGTGGGCAGCGTTTGAACTGAGGCCTGAATGAAAAGGAGCCAGCAGCCGTGGGAAGATGTGGGGAAGGACACAGCAGGCAGAGAACATGGCCTGGGCAAATGTCCTGAGGCAGGCACGGGCAGGTGTGCTCAGGGGTCTAGAAACCAAGGGGAGGGGGAAACAGCGTGAGAAAGGAGAGTGGGCAGGGGACACACTGGGGACCTTGCAAGCCACAGTAAGGGTTTTGGATTCTACTTCACAGACAGTGAGATGCTATTGGAGGATTTAAGCAGGGGAGTGATGTCTTTCAAATTGTGGTCCCTGAGTTCTTTTCTGAGAATTTTCAAGGTTTGGATTTTTATTTCAATAATCTAGTAAAATTACCAGCCTCCATACTGGACCATGTGGAGGCCAGCACCCCAGAGCCTGGCCCACGTTAGCATTTCTGCTTGTATCTAAGCCAAATAAGGTGATGCGAAGAGCCCCAGGCCAATGAGAAAATAACCGAAAAGAGGGGAACCATATTAGTGATCTACGGCTGCGTAACATATCACCCCCCAAAATTTAGCAGCTTAAAGCAATGAACCTTTACCTCCTGATTTCTGTGAGTCGGGAGTTCAGATACACGTCAGCTGGGTCCTCAAGGTCTCTCACAAAATTGCAATCAAGGTGTCAGTGCGGCTGGGGGCCCATCTCAGGGCTCATATTGGGGAGGATTTGCTTCCAAGTTCCCTCACCTGATCGTTAGCAGGATTCCGTTCCTCATGGCCCGTTGTACTGAGGGGCTTAGCTCCTCCAAGGCTGTGGGCCAAGGCATCCCTTAGCTCCTTGCCACGGGGGCCTCTCCATGGGGCAGCTCATGACACAGGAGGTGGTTCCACCAGAGCCAGCAAGCAAGAGAGCAAGCAAGACAGGAGTCAGGGTCCTTTGTGTAAGTTAGCCTCAGAAGTGACATCCTATTTCTTTTTTCTTAATAAACTTTTTATTTTGGAATAATGTTAGATTTACAGGAAAATTGCAAAGACAACACAGAGTTTCTGCCTACATACCCCTCACCCGGTTTCCCCAGTGTTCCCATCTTAATTTACTATGGAACATTTGTCAAAGGAAACTAACTTCGGTGTGTTACTGTTAACAAACTAGCCTTCGTGCAGATTTTACTTGTTTTCACACTAAGGTCCTTCTGTTCCCGGATCCAACCCAGGTTGCCACATAGCATTTTGTCACGCCTCCTTGGTTTCTTCCATCTGTGACCGTCTCTGTCTATCCTCAGACTTTCTCAGCCTTTTTCAAGTCATGATCTTGAGTTTTGAGGAGGAGTAGTCGAGTATTTTGTTGAGTGTCCCTCAGTTTGTGTGTGTCTTCATTTTGTAGCTTGGGGGTAGCTCTGGGGGAGGAACGCCTCAGAGGTGCTTGAAGCCCTCCTCAGTCCATTATATCAGGAGGCACATGAGGTCCCCCGGGACATCACTTGTAGTATTAACCTTCACGCCTTCATTAAGGTGGTGTCTGCTAGGCTTTTCTACCGTGAAGTTACCATTTTTACCTTTTCTATACTCTGTTCTTTGGAAGTGAGCCGTTAAGTCCAACTCCCACTCAAGGGGTGAGGAATTAAACTCTACTGCCTGAGGAGAGTATCATCAATTATTTGGAATTCTTCTGTAAGGATGATTAGTCTCTCCTTTCCCGTTTAGTCATTTACTCATATGGGTATGGATGGCTGTATATTTACTTCATACTTTGAGTTGTAATCCCACACTACATTGCATACTTTGTTGCTCAAATTATTCTGGCTTTGGCCATTGGGAACTCTTTCAGGTTGGTGCCTATTGCCTGTGACACGCCCTTGTCCTTTTTGTTGAGACAGGGTCTTGCTTTGTTGCCCAGGCTAGAGTACAGTGGTGTCATCATAGCTCACTGCAGCCTCCAACTCCTGGCCTCAGTGATCCTCCCACCTCGGCCTCCCAGAGTGCTGGGATTACAGGCGTGAGCCACCGCACCCAGCCATCCTTTTGTGTTTTGAGCACTTCTTTGCTTTCTGGCACTACAAGCTCATCTTATATTTTCCCCGACAGCCTTAGAATCAGCCATTTCTCGAAGGAGCCCTGATTAATTATATTAGAGAATGGTATTGAGAACCTAAAATCTGGGCACTGGGTCTATTTATTGTTACTAGGGTGTCACTGCTTCTAGGTCCTCTCAGCCATCCCATGACTTTTGCTGTATTCTGTTCATTAGAAGCTGGTCACTAGGTCCAGCCTGCTCTCGAGGAGAGGGGCTTACACGAAGGCAGGCATACCAGGAGGTGGGGATCCTTGGGGGCCGTCGTGAAGGCTGCTTGCCACGGTGACTTAAACCTACGTGGTACAGTTGTGAAGGTCAGAAACAACCCTCATGTGCATCGGTGGGGGACAGGCAGGAACACGGGGCAACTGTGGGTAGGAATGAGGAAGCTCTTTCCCCACTGATATGTGATGATCTCTAACATCGTGTAAAGTGGGAACAGCATGGGGCAGAGCCAGGGATGTGGTGAGAGACTTTCAGATGAGAGGAGGACACAGAATATATGTTTGTATTTGCATAAACTATCCCTGAAAAGACCCACAAGAGGCTCATAATGTTGATTTCTAGGGGAGAGAGGTGTATAGAGAAAAAAAGTGCTGTTGTACCAAGTGAAGAACAAAGCTGACAACTTCCCTGTGGTTTGGGAAGAGAAAAGCAGCTGGCGGGCCAAAACCCCTGGGGAGCGTGTGGGCTGGACTCAAATGGTGGGGGGCAACCTCGTTTCTGCAAAACACCATCATCCATCACATGCAGTTTGTGCGGTTGTTTGAACACTGTTGCTCTTATAGTTTGGTCTGTGTTTAATTTGTGGCCGCGTGGTATAGAGGTCAAGAACGCAGGACTCAGGAGCCTTGCTGTGTATGTCCAAATCCTGGCTCTGTCACTTCCAAGCTGGGTGACTGTGGGCAAACGACTGGCCTCTCTGAGCCCCAGTTTCCTCTTCTGTAAAATGGAGACAAGAACAGTCCCTATGTCACAGGTGGTTGTGAGGATCTGGCAAGCAAAATGCACAGAGGAGGGGCTCAATAAATGTAAGCTAGTGACATTATCAAGTTCATCCTTATGTAGGGAACAGAACGGTTGAAATAATCAATGTCACTCCTGGGGCTCTGAGAGATTTCCCTCTTTTAAATGGGTCTCTACATTGTTCAAGCAGCAAGAACGGCGGGCACCCGTGGTGCCTGTGTCTCATGCCCAGTCCAGCACTGTTCACTCACGAACTGGCATTGTCTGCCCCTCCCTGCTCTCCCTTCCCTCCCTCAGCCCAGACTGAGATGTGAGCTCTGCAGGGCAGGGCGTGTCTGCTCATCCCAGTATCCCCAGTGCCCAGCCTGGTGCCTGGCACAAGCAAGTGTTCAGTAAATGTTTGGTGAATAAATGAGTGCAAGCACTCACGAATGAATGGAAAATCCAGCAGTGTACATGTGACCATGTGATTGAACCTACCCTCGGGTGATCAGGGAAGGCTCCAGGAGGAAGTATGGGGAGGCTGTGTTTGGGGGGGGGGTGTTTTAGGCAGAGGGGACAGTGTGTACAAAGGTTTGCAGACCAAGTGGCATTCTGTTCCTTTGGGGAACTGAAAGCGGGTTGATCTGGGTGGAAGTCAGAGGGCAAGGGCAAGAGGTGTCAAGCGGGCAGGTGAGCAGGGTCCACATGGCTCAGGAGGAGGCTGGACTCTGCCCTGAACAGGTGTGGAGACAGGGCCTGCGGTGGGGCATCAGAAGCTAGACTAGGAGCAAAGGGACCCCTGGCTGATCGGGAGCGCCCTGAGCTGCATATTCGCTGTGCTGGCTGTGGGAGTCGCTCCCCCTTTTTGGATCTCAGTTCTCTCATCTGTGAAGTGGGCACCAGGTTCTTAGGAGGGAGGACACCAGACTGGGCCACGTTATGCCGTCCCCCTAGCTTGCCGGTGGGTGGTAAATCAGCACTATCTTCTGCAGGGCAATCTGGAGGAAGGTATTATATCCTTAAAATGTTCCTAACCTTCCACTCAGCAGTTCCTTTTCTCAGCACCTATCCTGAGATCACAGTTTAGGACTTGTGAAAAGATTTGGCCCCAAGGTTGTTCATCAATGACAGAACAATTGGAAACAGGCTAAACGCCCAGCATAGGGAGTGGAATGCTGTGCTGTCAGAAGTTGTGCTGGAAAATTATATCTAGTGACACACAAAGGTTTTCATAGTACGTTATTTTTTAAAAAGTTTATTGTAAAAATAATATATCTCCCTTTTAAAATATTTAAACCCTAAAGAAGAGTATATAGTAAAGACTGAAATGTTCTCCTTTACCTACCTGTTTCTACTGTGGAAATTTAACCACCGTTAGCAGTTTAGTAAATTGCCTTTCAGACTTATATCAATGCATATGCAAACACATAAACATATATACATACATGTGTGTATTATACAACACATATGTAATATTACATATTTTATTAAGAACATGCATGGTTTCTTTTTCTAAAATTTTTAAAATTTTTAATTAGAGATGAGGTCTTGCTATGTTGCCCAGGCTAGTCTTGAACTCCTGGGCTCAAGCTATCCTCTTGCCTCAGCCTCCCAAAGTGCTGGGATTACAGGCATGAGCCACTGTAGTCAGCCATGGTTTCTTAATAAAATGTGATCTTATTACATATATCATGCTAGTTCATTACTGTAATGGCCCAATGCATCTTGCCTCCCAGCACCGAGGCCCTGGTGTAGGCCTTCTCATGTTGAAGTTGGACCTGGCCATGTGACGAACTTTGGCCAATGGGACATTAGTAAACATTATGCAAGCAGAGGTTTGATAAGGGCTTGCACTTTGAGGCTTGTTTTCTTGAAAAACAGTATTCATTCTTGGGATCCAACCACCACGCTGCAAGGAAGCACGGGGTGTGGAATGATGAGGCCCCGTGGAGACAGGCCCTGGAGGATGAGAGGCCATCTTGGAGGTTCCAGCCCCAGCCAAGCTCCCAGCTGAATGCACCCTCGTGAGTGACCCCTGCTGAAGCCCCGTGGAGCCAAAGAGCAGGCCAGTTTTGGGGTTGTTTGTTACTCAGCAATCGATCATTGAAACACATATTGTTCTGCAACTTTTTAAAAATCTTAACAATACACACATGCATATATCATGAACATCTTATTCTTGTGAACGACTGTGTAGTTTTCCATGGGATCAGTGAAGCATTATTTACTTATTCATTTCCTACTGCTAGACATTAGGTGGCTTCCAATTCTTCACCGTGACAAACAGTGCTACAGTAAATACCGCCTCATGTGAATATTGTTGCCGATTTCCTGGACGTTAGCATTTCTTTAGGATAAATTCCCAGAAGCGGAATTGCTGGGTCAAAGGGTATGCACTTTGAAAGTTTTCACAGAGATTGCCAAATCATCCTCCAAAATGGTCGTACCAATTTACACCCCTGTGGGTAGTGGGCAAGTGGGCCTGGCCCCTGACCCTTGTCCATACCTGGCGTGAGCCACCTTTAAAAGCCATTTAAGTAGCAATATTGGCCAGAGTGAGTGTGTGAATGTTACAGAGAGTGGCTGGGTGTGGGGGCGCAGGCAGGCTCTCCGCAGGGAGCAGGGTCTGGGGCCCCCGCCCGCCTGCCCTCAGTTCCTTCCTCTTCTGCCTGGGCAGCTGTGCTCAGCGCATCCTTTCTAAGGCGCTTCCCCAGCAGATCTGCCTCCCGGACGGGCCCGGGTTCCTCCAGCCTTGACCCCCACTCACAGTGACCCTCTGCTCAGATGGGCCCCAGCCCCTGCGTCCAGTAAAGAGGGGAGCCTGCCATGTTCACTTGGTGACTTTGAGCAAACCCCTGATCTTCTCTGAGCCCATTTCTGCTTTCAAAAAAATGTAGATGAGAATACCAACCTTTGCACTCTGTTGTTTATTCCTTCAGTAAGCAGATATTTATTTATTTACTTTTTATTCTTTCAACAAACATTTACCATCCTAGCCTATTAGCCCCCACGACCTGCTCAGGAGGCAGAGACCAATCAGGTAACCACACAGATATGTATTTAAAGATGCTTGTATACAGGGCCACGTCATCTGAAGTCAAGCGCAAGTGCGTCCACAGGCACCTGACTTAGCTGAAGGGCCGGGCAACTAGCTGGCCACTGAGCTGAGACAGAGGTCGGAAGGGCTCAGCAGGTGTTGAGCAGGGTGCCTGCACTGCCAGTGGACGGAACAGCTTGTGCAAAGGCCCTGAGGTGGGTGGGGAGGTCACATTCATTTCCAGGACTGAAAGAAGCCGAGCACAGAGAGTGAAGGGGAGAGGGGTCTGGGATGAAGCCTGAGGGGTCAGCAGGGCCACACCTTGGAACCTTGTGGGCCACTGTGGGGATACTGACCTTTAAACTAAGAGCACATGGGAGCCACTGACAGAGCCACTGAGAACAAATGAGATATATCAAGCAAAGTTCTTAACTCACAGTTAGTTAGTGCTCCATAAATGTTGCTATTATTATGATTATTTTCTTACTTTCTCCATCCTCTAGGTTTTAGGTCAGAGAATTCCCTCTGATCACCAAAGGCCCTGATTAGGCTGGGCCAGCTGTGTTCCTTGACTAGGAAGAACCCCAGAAATAGCCCCAACATTTTCAGGAAATGGAGTGCAAATCCAGAGAGCATCTGCAGCTTGCCCCAAGGTCACCCAGAGAGGTAGTGCTGGGACTTGAACCCAGGTCTCTTTCACCACATCCCCACTGCTAAAAGCAAGTCCTTATAATCTCCCTGCTCTGTCTGAAACCCTCAATGGCTCCCCACTGCCTCCCAATGCCCACAGTCCGGCATTCAAGGTCTCTGCTTGGGGTTATCTCTCTGTCTCCCCCGACATCAACCCACACTGAAGCAAAGGGTACTGCTCAGTGTTCCCAGAGGGCACAAGGACACTGCTACACATTTACTGATGCGGTTCCCCCACCACAATGCCAGCAGTGGCAGTGTTCCTGCAGTCCATGGTGCCCACCTTTATTCCTGTATTAGCTCCCTATCACTGCTATAACAAATTTCCACAAACTTAGTAGCTTAAAACAACACAAATTTATTATCTTACAGTTCTGGAGGACGGAAGTCCGAAGTGGGTCTCTCTGGGCTAAAATAAAAGTGTTGGC
Organism: Daubentonia madagascariensis; assembly: GCA_023783475.1. Taxonomy (NCBI): domain Eukaryota; kingdom Metazoa; phylum Chordata; class Mammalia; order Primates; family Daubentoniidae; genus Daubentonia; species Daubentonia madagascariensis. Next base: position 6,107,417 of record JAKFHU010000776.1, read on the forward strand.
AGGGGCTGCATTCCTTCTGGAGGCTCTAGGGGAGAATTCTTTTCCCTTCCTTTTCCAGCTTCTAGAGGCCACCTGCATCCCTTGGTTCGTAGCCCCTTCCCTCCACCTTCAGAGCCAGCAGTGTAGGGCTGAGTCCTCACGCTGCATCTTCCAGTTCTTTCTTCTGTCTTCCTCTTCCACAAGGAAGGACCCTTGTGATTACGTTGGCTCACCCCGATAATCCAGGCTACTCTCCCTGGTTTAATTCTATCTGCTCCCTTCATTCCCCTTTGCCGTGGAAGCTGGCACGTGAACACGTGATTACAGGATTAGGCTGGGGGCACCTCTGGGGGAAGATTATTATTATGGTTATTCTGCACCATACTGCCCCTCCCTGTGCCTCGCCAGGCAGGTGCCCTTGGGCAGGCAGCCAGGAGGAAGTACATGCTGCCCTCACTTCTGGGGAGGAAGCAAGAGCTCTCAACCACACACCTTTGGGGAGAATTTCCAGTTTATAAAGGGCTTTCACATTCTTGGGGGTTAGTGTTATTTGTTCTACTCCACATCTGAGAAAAGCGTGGTGAGAGAGGTCAAGTGGCTGGACCAAGGTCGCAGGGTGAGGAATGGACATAAATGTTGCTGGGCTCAGCCCCAGGCCTGACCCCAACTCCTCTCCTCCTTCCCCAGCCCTGAAACAGCCCATCGTAATGACTTTCCAAGGCCACTCCAAGTAAGTCCTGTGGCCAATTTGCCCTTATTTCTGGCTTCTTGCCAAAAGTCATGGGGTCACACTTGAAAGACTTCCTCAAACCCTGCAAAATGATCGCTCTGGAGGTTTCTGCTTGAATTAGAAGCAGGAACTGTTTCCCATATGCTGCCAGTGCAGGTTTCCAGGGGGAGCTATTTGTCAATATGTTTTAAAACCTTTAAAAATATGCACTCCTTTTACCCATGGATGCCACAGAAAGACAAAGGTGCAGGAATGTATGCACTAGGTCGTATGTCACAGCAGCGTGTGGAACAGCAAAATATCCAAGCTACACAAGATGTCCATCAATAGGGTCCTAGTTAAACAAAATGATGCAGCCAATGTTGTAGCACTACATAGTTACTAAAAATGACAGTGTAGCTCCCCATTTATTGATATGCCAAGGTGTCCTGAAGCAAGCACCCAAAAATTGCTCCACTTCATTAGTCACCAGGGAAATGACAAATTAAAGCCACAGTGAGATACCACTACACACCTATTAGAATAGCTCAAATTAAAAAGACTGACCAGCCAGGTGAGGTAGCTCATGGTTGTAATCCTAGCACTTTGGGAAGCTGAGGTGGGAGGATCACTTGAGGCCAGGAGTTCGAGACCAGCTGGGGCAACATAGTGAAACCCCAACTCTATAAAACATTAAAAAATTAGCTGAGGGTGGTGGTGCAAGTTTGTAGTTCTGGCTACTGGGGAGGCTGAGGCAGGAGGATGGCTTGAGTCCAGGAGTTCAAGCCTGCCGTGAGCTATGATTGGGCCACTGTACTCCAACCTGGGTGACAGAGCAAGACCCTGTCTCAAAAAACAAACAAACAAAAGACTGACCATAACAAATATTCACAAGGACATGAAGTCACTGGAACTTGCATATGCTGCTGGGGGAAGGTATAAAATAGTATATCCACTTTAGGAAACAGTCTGGTAGTTTCTTAAAAAACTAAACATAAGCTTACCATATGATTCAGCTGTTCCACTCTGAGGTATTTACTCAAGAGAAATAATAGCATAGGCCCATACGAAACCTTGTATATAAATGTTTATAGCAGCTTTATTTGTAATGGCCCCAAATGGGAAAAAACTCAAATGTTCGCCAGCAGGTGAGTGGATAAATAAACTGTGGTATCTCCTCACAATGGAATACTACTTAGCCACGAAAAGGAAGGAAATACCAATACATGCAACATGGGTGAATCTCAAAAATAATTATGCTAAGTGAAAGAAACAAGACAATAAATATGTATGATTCATTTATATAAAACTCTAGGAAATGCAAACTAATCATAGCAACAAAATGTAGGACCAGTGGTTGCTGGGGAAAGGGTGTGGCAGGAGGGATTACCAAGGGGGGGCACAAGTCAACTTTTGGGGCACATGGCTCTCTCGATTGCAGGGATGGATTCATGGTGCACACATATGTTGAAATGTATGTACTTCAACTGTGTGTGGTTTATTCCATGTCAATTATACCTCAAAGCTATTTTTGAGAAAAGATGGCCTCTTTTCTCTTTTAGGATACATTGCTAAATTAAAAAAAAAAAAAAAAGCAGATTCCAATGGTATGTGCAGTTTGATTTCCTTTCTGGAAAAAACAGTGTATGTGTATGTTTTCTGGGTGATGGGACCCGGAGGTGAAGTAGACTTTTTTCTTTAAAGTATTCTGCGTTTGCGTAAATGCTTTTTAAAAATCACATGTCTGCATTTATATTTATAATAAATAAAGCAATTTCCATTTCGCAAGAGGAAAACAAAACAAGTGCCCTAAGCAGGGCCTGGCCCCTGCTGACCTCACCAGGCTCCTCTGCCGAGGCCAGCCGTGTCCAACCAGAGACAGGAGTTGACACAGTCGCGAGGGCTTCCTGTGCTGGGGCGGCTGGGCTCTTCCCAGGCGCGCAGCGGGCCCCAGAGCAGTGATGGAAGCAGCCGAGCAGATGCTTCCCGGAAGGCCCTGGGGGTCAGGCTCGGCTAGACCAGTAAATCACCCGCTGGTGCCGCCCCGGCTGTGCTGGCTGCTGCAGGGGCTGGAGTGTTTCCTCTGCAGAGGCAGGGCCAACGTGGCAGGGGAACGCAGGCAGTCGGTGGGGATGAGAGTGGGGAGCCCACTCACGCTTAGCTTTAAGGGGGTGGGGAATTTACTGTCTGGAGAAAGAGGCAGCTGGTGGGTGAAGAGGGCAGGCGGTATTGCCCAGCTCCCAAGGGACCCAAACAGAGAACTGGAAAACCAGCAGGACCCTCCAGGGTTCTTAGTGCCAAGGACTATCTGCTTCATTCTCTGTTTCTCTGGGCATGTGGCTACCCCTGGTGGGTAGTTCATATGCCAACAAAGACTACCTCTGAGTCCAAATTCCCAGGATAGAATCTGATTGGCCCACATTCGGTTAGGTGGCACCCAGTCAGCCAATGGGGTGGAGTCAAGTACACTAAGATGCCTTCTAAGAAGTTCTCAAAGGGTTCTCAGAGAAGGTGCAGGTGCGGACTGGGTGGCTCCCCAAAGACTGTCCACTACACTCTGCAAACAAAGAAAATCCGATTGGGTTGTTAAGATGCCAGGCAACATGGTGCCTCCCTATGTGGCGGCTGTCCTGAGGGGCCCAAGCATGGAAAGCCAGCCTGGTCCAAGCCCCCTCCCAAGGAGTGGTTCCCCACCCCGGTTCTGTGCCATAGCACGTCCCTGGTGACAGCTGCTTGGATACCTGCCCCAGGGCAGCAAAGCTCTGCCCCAAGAGGGTGATGGCAAAAGTCCTCTAGGGAATCTGCACCGGGTAACACAGGGGAAGGCCAGGCTCTTGTCTGCAGGAGCAGGGGTGGAAAAATACACACAGAGCCAGCCACCGAGCCAGGGCAATGTGGACAGTGGTGCAGCCATCAGCTCCTGAGTGGCTTGTCATCACTGTCATCAGAACTACAATCCCATGGCTGCAACACTGACGTGAAAACAACCATGACAAAAAGCATGCTTGTGACACAGTAAGCAATTCTTGTGCAGGAGGATGCTGGGTAGCAACGACCAATGCCTACGATGGATGGAAACTTGGAGACCCTTGTCTAACCACTAGCAGGTAGTGCCAACATCAGCACTCATCTAGCACCTTGCTCAGACCCCCAGGCACCCATTCCAAGTGCCTCACATACATTCACACATGTAACCCTTCTAACAACCCTAACAATCAGATAGGTACTATTATCCCCATTTTACGGATGGTGTAACAAAGGTGTGAAGAGATTCAGTAACTTGCCCAGTTGACAGAGACAGGATTCAAACCTGGGCAGCCTGGCTCTGATGTCATGCTCATTTCCACTGTGCTACACTGTCCCTCGGGCACTGGCACATGCCTGATACTGTTCCAGGTACTGGGACACAGGCCAAGACACAAATCCTCCTGTGGACCTTACTGCCTGGGGGGAGAGAGACATAAATAACAACGGCCCACATGATGAGCTGTCATTGTCGTTTTAAGCACTGCAAGTTTGGTACCCTAAGAGTATCTAGAAAGGAAACATCTTTCCTTGGAGGGGTCAGGGAGGGCTTCCCAGCAGAAGTGACTTGATGCTGAGGTCTAACGAGTGACAAGGAGTGGGCCAGACTAAGCAGTGGGGATGGAGCATGTGACAGAAAGAGGTCCAGGTAAGAGGAAACAGCATGGACAGCACACCCCAGATCAGGTAAGCCCTCTGCCAAAGGTCACGGAAGGGCAACGGTAACAGGGCATGGTAAGGACGCTGCCCTGGCCCCCGGGTGACTGGCTGCTCTCTCTGACCCCACCCTACCTCCCTACCAGCAATCCCAGTTGAATGCCCACAGCTCTCTCTGAGGTGGCAGCAGGACAAAATCAGATAGAGTGTAGTGGATGTGTCCGGGAGACATTCCTACCAAGTGGCCCAGAAGGACGTTAATCACTTTAGTGCCTGGTTTGCAGGAGTCATGATGATTCAGGGAAAAGGCTGCTCTCTGGACTCTGGAAGGGAATTCAGCCCGCCCAACTACCCATGTGTGGAGATGCTAATCAGAGGCCGCAGGGGCTCTGCTCACCTCCAAAGTGGGGCCCTGGCAGTTTATACAGAACAATTCTGGCTTCTCTCCAGTGGCTTATTTTGGACATTCCTGGCTTTCCTAAATGAGTTAAAAGGCAAACACTGGTGTTTTTAAGAAGTTCTTTGGCCTCAGCCACCCGATGAAACTTCTTGGCAAAAACAGTCAATGTCTGGACACTGATGGCAGCAGCAGGACTGTCACCATGAGAGGCTGGGCCACTCTCATGGGTTGGGCACTGCTTGGCAAAGCAAGACGACAATTAGGGCTCATATCTACAAGCTAGCAAAGACCACAGCAAGGATGGCGAGGGTAGGAGAACCAGCCCTCTCCTACCTCTGGGCAAAGCTGGCTTTTCCCTCCTGTAGGGAACATTAAAAATGTTCCTGCCTTTCGGCCTGGAGGTTCTACTTCTGGAAGTTACCCCAAGACCCTCCCACCAGCGCATAGGGAGCATTTACAAGGGTGCTTACCACAGTGTGGCTTAAAATAGTAAAAAACTGCAAACATCCCAAACATATCCTGATGGAACTGGGTAAATCCAGTGTGGACGTTCTCACCACGGATGATTGTACAGCAAGAAGAGAATGTTCTGACAAGAAGCCTCCAAGAGTCACTGGTAGGTAAAATAAAACAAAACAATGTGTATCGTGTTTTCCCATCTTTTTTTTTTAACAAAAATAACAAAAATCAGTTGCATTTTTATACACTAACAATGAACAATCTGAAAAGAAAATTAAAAAACAATTATGTTTACAAGAGCACCAAAATGAATAGAATACTTAGGAATCAACCAAGGGTGAAAGACTGTACAGTGAAAACTACAAGGCATTCCTGGAAGAAATTAAAGAAGACACAAATAAATATAAACATATCCCATGTTCATGGATTGGAAGACTTAATATTGTTAAGATGTTTTTGGTCTCCAAAGTGACCTACAGATTCAATGCAATTTCTATTAAAATTTCAATGACATTTTTTGAAGAAATGAAAAAAATCCATCCTAAAATTCATACGGACTCTCAAGGGATCCTGAATAGCCAAAACAATCTAGAAAAAGAAGAACTAAGCTGGAGGACTGACATTTCCTTGTTTCAAAACTTACTACAACGTTACAGTAATCAAAGCAATGTCGTACTGGCACAAGACGGATGTCTAGACTAATGGAATAGAACATAGAGAGCCCAGAAATAAACCCTTGCATATGTGGTAAAATGGACAATGGTACCAAGATAATTCAATGGAGAAAGAACAAATTTTTTTGACAAATGGTGCTGCAAAAAAATGCAAATGGTACATACAGGAGAATGAAATTAGACCCTTGACTACCTAATACCATATACTGTACAAAAATGAACTCAAAATGCAGTTACAGATTCCTTTGTTCCTTCTCCACTCCCACTGCTTCACTTGACCAGAAAAAAGAGAAAAAAAAGTATAAAAAAAAATGAACTCAAAATGGATCAAAGACCTAAGCGTAAGACCTAAAACTATAGAGCAAAAGTTTCCCAACATTGAATTTTGCAATAATTTCTTGGCTATGACACCAGAGACACAGGCAACAAAAGAAAAATTAGTCAAATTGGACTTCATGAAAATTTAAAAATTTTGTGCATCCAAAGACAATATCAATAATGTAAAAAGGTGACCTATAGACTGGTAGAAATTATTTGCAAGTCACATATCTGAAAAGGGATTAATATCCAGGATATATAGAGAACTCCTAAAACTCAATAACAAAAAACAAACTACCTGATTCAAAAATGGGCAAAGGACTTGAATAGACAGTTCTCCAAAGATGCTTCACATCATTAATCATTAGAGAAATGCACATCAATTCTACAATGAGATACCACTTCACACTCATTAGGATGGTTACCATAAAAAAAAAACCCAAAATAACAAATATTGGAGAGGAGGTGGAGAAATTGGAGCCCTTGTACACTGTTGGTAGGAAAATAACATGGCGCAGCCGCTGTGGAAAACAGCATGGCAGTTCCTCAAAAAATTAAAAATAGAATTGCCATATGATCCATCAATTCCATTTCTGGACATATATACAAAAGAATTGAAATCAAGGTCTCAAAGAGATATTTGAATACCCATGTTCATAGCAACACTATTCACAATAACTAAACCAGGGAAGCAACCCAAGTGTCCATCAACAGATGAATAGATAAAAGGTGGTCTATACAAACAACAGAATATTATTCAGCCTTAAAAAGGAGGAAATTCTGACACATACTACAACAAATGGATGAACGTTGAAGACATTATGCTATGTAAAATACACCAGTGACAAAAAGACAAATACTTATGATCCCACTTCTATGAGGTACTTAGAGATGACAAAATCATAGAGACAGAAGGCAGAATGGTGGTTGCCAGGGCTGGGGGGAACGGGATGCGGGGAGTTAGTGTTTAATGGGTTTAATGGTTAACAGAGTTTCAGTTTTATATAATGAAAAAGGTTTTAGAGATGGGTGGTGGTGATGGTTGCACAACATTATGAATGTATTTAATACCACTGACCTATATACTTAAAAATGGTTAAGATATAATTTTATGTTATGTATATTCTACTACAATAAAAAGAATTGGGGAAAAATATTACTGTAAGCTGTTAACAGAGGTTATCTCTGGGGAGGGGCATTATAGGGGACTTTCACTTTTTGAGCTTTCTCTTTCTGTAGTATAAAATCATGCAATGCTTGAATTTTACAATGATGAACATGTGCTACTTCTGATTTGAGATCTTTCTTTTTTTTTTTTTTTGAGACAGAGTCTCACTCTGTTGCCCCAGCTAGAGTGCAGTGCTATCACCATAGCTCGCTGCAGCCTCCAACTCCCGGGCTCATGCAATCCTCCTGCTTTAGCCTCCCCAGTACCTGAGACTACAGGCTCGTGCCACCATGCCTGGCTGATTTTTCTTTCTTTCTTTTTTTTCTGTGGTAGAGACTGGATTTTGCTCTTGCTCAGGCTGGTCTTGAACTCCTGGCCTTAAGCCATCCTCCCGCCTCGGCCTCCCACAGTGCTAGCATTACAGGCGTTAGCTACCATGCCCGGCCTTTCTTCTTTTTAATGTAAGCATTTACTGCTATAAAATTCCCTCTTAGTGCTGCTTTATCTGCATCCCATAAATTTTGATATGTTGTATTTTCATTTTCATTTGTCTCAAGGTATTTCCTAATTTCCCTTGTGAGTTCTTCTTTAACCCATTGTTGTTTAAGAGTGTGTTGTTTAATTTCACATATTTGTGAATTTTCTAGTGTTCCTTGTGCTATTGATTTCTAGTTTTAGTTCACTGTGGAGCATGTGCTGTTTTTAAAACCAGAAAAGCAGTGATTAAAAGGGAAGAGCGACTTGGTAGGATGGTGGTTAAGAGTTCAGGCTCAGAATCCAAATTGTCTGGATTTGAAGTCAGTTCCATTATTTACTACCCATGTGACCCTGAGCTTGATGTTGCCTCTCTGTGCCTCAGTTTCCACACCTGTGAAATGGGACGTATCTTGTGAGATTGTTGTGAGAATTAAAAAAATTCATATGCAAAAAACCTTAGATCAATGCCTGGGGTGCATATTAAGAATTCAGTAAAGTGTCAGCTGTAATGATGGTAAGGAGGAGGAAGAGGAGCGGACAGTGGCAATAGTGCAGACTAGGGGTACAGCCTCAAGCACATGCATTGAGCTCCCTGCCCTCCTGGTTTAACACTTACCCTGTGGAAGGGTTAGTGCCAATAGGGTTTGGTTGTTCATTTATTTGCTCTCTCATCCAACAGTTACTCACCGGGCCCTGTTATGCGCCAGGCCCTGGGTTTGGGGCAGACTTAACCTGGCTGTGCCTTTACTCCCTTATCTGTGAAGTGGGATGACAGCACCACAGGAAGGCTGATGTTGGCATCTGAGGACACCTGAGGAGCACAGGGTGCCTGGACATGGCTCCCAGGGCAAGGTCAATACACAGAAGCTGTTGTAGTTGTATAGAGAATTGGGAACATCACGATCTTCTTTAAAGCCGATCCCTGAGCAGGAGGATGGGCAACACCTCTCTGCCTTGGGGCGGCATCGCTGAAGTGTTGAAGTGTTGGCTTCTTCTTCTCTGTCCCCCCCACCCCGCAACAAAACCCCAGGAACCATTGTAACCTCTTCTCTTATATGCCCAGTGTCTACAACACTGCCTGGTGCATAGTGGGCATTCAGGTTTTGTTTTAGTGGAACAAGTACTATTCTAAGCACTTTACAAATATCCACTCATTCACTACTCATAACCACCCTGTGAAATAGGTAGTATGATTATTCCCATTTTTTTTTTTTTTGAGACAAGGTCTCACACTGTCACCCAGGCTGGAGTGCAGGGGCACGATCATAGCTCACTGCAACCTCAAACTCCTGGGCTCAAACGATCCTCCTGCCTCAGTCTCCCAAGTAGGTGGGGCTACAGGCATATGCAACCACGCCCAGCTAGTTTTATTATTTTTTGTAAAGATGGTGTCTCACTATGTTGCCCAGGCTAGTCTCGAACTTCTGGCTTTCAGGGAATCCTCTTGCCTCGGCCTCCCAAAGTGCTATGATTACAGGTGTGAGCTACCATGCCTTGCCAATCATTCCCATTTTAAAGATCAGGAAACAGAGGCATAGAGTGAGCGGTTAAGTAACTTGTCCAAGGTCACAAGTTACTTAAAGAAGCGGCAGAGCTGGAATTTGAGTCCTGGGTCATATTTGTTGAATGAAGGAAGGAAGGTAAAGGTGAGGCACAGCATCTCGGGTCTTTAGGTCTGAAGTGCAGAATCAGAGAGCAGGGCTCTGAGCAGGCATCAACCCTTGCCCCACACCTCCGTGCTCCATAAGTGGGGACTGAGGTCTGGGAGGGTAGGACCCGAAGGTCAAACAGGAAATTAAAATCCAGGGTTCCCAGCTCCCAGCCCTGTAATCCCAGGCAGTTAGGAGTTTGGGATGTATGGGAAACCCTCAACAGTGTTAAATTCCCTACTGTGGCTAGACATTCCTCATGAGTAGAAAAGGCAGGTTACAAGACAGTGTGACGTTAACAGCCAACTTTTGATGAGGGCTTCCCGGTTGCCAGGTAATTCAGGAAGCCCTTTATGTACATTGCTACCTCATCAAGTCCTCAGAAGAATTCCATGAGGCTTGTATGGCCGCTAAACCCACTTAACAGATGTAAAAACTAAAGCTCAGAGATGCCAAGCAACTGGCTCCAGGCCCCAGAGCTTGGGTGGCAGAAGCTGAGACTCAGCCTGGTTGGATCTCCAGTCCTTGCTGCTCCCCTGCAGCCCCACTGCCCTCACTAGCCCCCAAGGCCTCCCCACTAAACACCACCTCTGATACTTTTCACATTTAAAAATAATAGCTGTTGGGAGGAGTGTGGAGAGAGCTGGTTAATGAGCACAGGAATATGGTTAGGTAGAAGGAATGAGTTCCAGTGTTCGATAGCACAGCAGGGTGATTATTGTTAACAACAATTTATTGTATATTTCAAAATAGCTAGAAGGGAAGAATTGTAACACAAAGAAAAGATAAGTGTTTGAGGTGATGGATATCCCAATTACCCCGATTTGATCATTACACATTGTATGCATGTATCATAACATCACTTGCACCCCAGAAATATGAATGATGGTATAGCAATCAAAAACAAAACAGAACAATAGCTGTTGCTGACAGTAACACCAGGGACTGTGACTAAGAATTCAGAAAATAGGCAGAGCTCAGCAAAGGCTAAAGGGCTATGTGCACGCAGGTACTTAAAAGGATGGGGAGGTGACCTGGGAACACCTCTCTTTGGTAAACACAGCCCTGATCACCGGGTGAAAGGTGTTGGGCTCCTGCCAGGTTATGTAAGCTCCGTGGCAGCCTGCTGATGCCTGGCCTCCTGGGTGGTGGGTTTGAAAAGGTCCAGAAGACCAAGTCTGGGCTCAGGAGGTCCCCTGTGAGGTACCCAGCACATGGTCAGGCTGCTCATAAGAGGTCTTAGACAACCCTTTCCTCCACTCCCATCAGGGCCAGCTAGGCCCAAGGGACGCTTCCCAGAAACGGGACTTCTGCTCACCCTTTGGGAAGCCCCTCTGTCTCTCTCTGTGGCTTTGGTTTGACCCTGCACAGAAGGAATTCAATGGGACTCCATTTCCTAAGTGGCCCTGTGCCATGTACTTTTCCCTCATAACTTATGTAACTGTGCAAAGAAGGTGTCATTATCTCTATTTTACAGGTGAGGACACTGAAGGTGAAAGAGGTTAATGACTTGCTTGAAGCAATAGGGCCAAGGAGTGGCAGGGCTGGGATTTGAACCCAGATCACATTAGGCAGAACAAAGGCCCTAGGAAGTGTGTGCTCCTGAAGTATTTTGAGACCCAGGTGGCAGGTGGAGAAGGGAAAGCTGAGGGGGCTAAATTCCTGAATCCTATGGGGAGGTAAAGGCCATATGGGGAGCTGGCCTGGAATAATCACATCATCCTCTTCCTAATACCTTCCATGGCTCCCCATTACTTTTAGGAAAGAGCACAACATCATTAATATGGCCTACAAGGCCCTCTAGTAGGATTGGACCTGTTTGCCTTTTGAGCCTTGCCCATGCCTCTGGCAGATCTTGGACTCCTGCGTTCTCTCCTGCCATGGGCCAGCTCAGACTGTCCCCTCTACCAACTCCCCTTTCTCCTGGCTGGCTTCCACCCATGCCACTTGCTCAGGAAAGCCTGTCCTGACCACCCACACCAGCTGAAGCCCTCTGTGTTCCCACTGCTCCCTGAACTCCTGTCTCCCCCAACCAGGTGTATCACCACAACTGTCATTGCTTGGGCCACCTCTGCGTGCCCCCCATTGTAGCTCCAGTCCCAGAGCAGATGGTGGGATAAACCCCTGTGAATGGAAAATGAATGAACGAAGTGCTTGGCAGACCTTGGAAGGCTGAGGTAGGAGGCAGACACAGGGCAAGGATGTGGAGGTTGCCGGGGGCCGACATGCAGGGTGCATGAAGGACAGTAATGCCAGGGCAGGGCCAGCTCTCGGGGGTCAGGGACACAGGCTGAAGAGTCTGGACGTTGCCCTGTCATCAATTCGGAGTCCTAGGCTGAAAGCACGTTGAGCTGAAGGCCTGGCTGAAGAAGCGAGAGCTGGCCTCAGAGCTGAAGCGGGGAGACTGGCACAACTCTGGGAAAGCTACCCAGGGGTCTCTGTACACAATATAAACAGGATGAACACACTATCGTGTTTCAACCTGGAAATCTGGCCTGATTTTGCAGTGCTGGGGCACACACTGTCAAATCAAATCTGTCCAACAACCCCAGGAGGCACGGACCACTGTGGGCCCCACTGAACAGATGGGGAAACTGAGGCTCAGAGAGGTGCGTCCTGACCCAAGTCACACAGGGACTCTCCAGCCCCTGCCTAATAACAACAATGTATTGCAGCTTGCTCAGAAGTATAGACAATCTACACTTGTGCTGTCCAATAGGCTAGTCATTAGCCATGTGTGGCTACTTAAATTTTAAATTAGAATTAAATGAAATTTAAAACTCAGTTCCTCAGTTACACTAGCCACATTTCAAGTGCTCAATAGCCCCATGTGGCTAGTGGTTGCCATATCGGACAGTGCAGATATGGAACATTTCTATCACTGAGGAAAGTTCTATTGGACAGTGCTGGTCTAGACCATGGAGGTGGACAGGTCCTCAGAGACTATTTAATTCAATGCTCATAATTAACAGATAGGGAAAGAGAGGCAGTGACTGAGTGGTTCAAAGTCACATAGTGAGTCAGTGGCAGAGGTGGAAGTTAAAACCTGACTCCCAATCCAGTGCTCTCTTCATTGAAGTAGTTTGACTCCTATCTCTTAGCTGGGGCTAAGTAAGTGGCTTCTGTGAGGCAAAAAGACACCATAAACTGTCTAAAGACAATTGATTAAGTGGAAGCAATACTTTAACATATATAACAGAGGTTGATATCCACAATATGTAATAAGCCACTACAAATAAATAACAAAAAGATGACTACCCCAATTTAAAAATGGACAAAAGATACAGAGAGGCAATTTATAGAAGAAATTTAAATAGCCAAAAAATATGAGAAGATACCAATGAAAGAAATGCAAGCACTGGGATAGCTTTAAAAATTTTTTTTTGTCAAACAGATTAGTAAGGATGGAGAAAGTATGGGAAGGGGCTGCTTTCTTACACTGTTAGTAGGAATATAAATATGTCCAATTTTTCTGGAAGGCAGTTTGGTAGTATCTCTCACCAATAAATATGTAAATACCCTTTGACTCAGTAATCCCTGGGCCAGAACCCAGGGCCGCCTGACTCCAGATCTCGTGTTCTGAACCATGACTACCCTCCGTGAGTGATGGTCAGGCTTGGGTTGGAAAGGGTAGAGTTGGCTGATCAACTTGTGGACTTGCCCGTGGGAGGCTTAAGCAGGATGAATTGCTGTGGGTGAGTTCTTTGCAGCCTTTATCTTTTTGTGTGACTGGTTCAGATATTAGCAAGGAGCCCAGCACAAATTGATATGCCCTTGGTCAGCTGCTTCAGTGGCTCAGCTGTCATTCCAGTTCTGCAAATAACTGGAGGCCAGTCACTGGTGAATCAGCACTGACTGCCCTTGGCAAGCAGGGCTGGGAAGGCAGCTTGGCACAGCACGGCTGTATGAAGCAGGCTCTGCGCTGGGTGTCAGGTGACTGAAAGAGCGGGCCAGCTGGGTGGCTGCCCTCAGTGTGATTTGGGCAAGTGAAAAGTCCTCGCCTCTGCCTCAGTTTCCCCTATCTTTCTCTGCTTTTTTTTCTTTCTCTTTCTTTCCTTCTTCTTTCCTTTCTCCCCTTCTGCTCCCCCTCCCTTCCTTCCAATGAATGCCAGGTGTGTACCTGGGTATTGTGCTGGGCCCTGCAGAGACAGAAAACAAAAGGCTAAGCTCTCATTTTCTCCGCACACAGGCGTTTGGTAACATGGGGGCACAGAGCAGGGAGTGGGCATTGTACCTGATAGGGGAATAGGAGAGAGGGGATGCTGGAACTAAAGCTAGACCTAGAGTAGGTGGCACCAGGTGGGCAGGGGGGTGAGCCCAGGACCTTTGGGCAGCAGGGGCCTGAAGGAGGCAGGCAGGGAGTGGCTGAGCAGTTGCTTCCAGAGGAGTCTGAATGCCACTAAGGACCTTGGACTTTATCCAGAGGGTAAAAGAGAAGCATAAAAGGGCTTTTGTTTATAATAGCCTTATAATTATATGTTGTTACATTATAAAACTAATCCATTCTATTATAAGAGTCAAACAATACCCAAGGATATTCTTTAAAATAAAGTCAAAATTTCCCTCCAAACCCTATCCTGAGATGGAAGTCTCTGGTGTAACAGTTTTGGATATATCCTTCCAGATTCTTCTCTATGCATGCATGAACATATCCATTTTTCTTCACAAAAATAAGTTCATCCTTTACATACTGTTCTGTGACTTGCTGTGCATGGGAGGGTGGCTGTCTCCCACCTTGGCAGACACACTTCTCCAGCATCCTTCTTAACAGGGCCACAGCGTCCCTTCGCTGGTGCCTCCCTTCACTGGACAAATGGTGCAGGGAACATTTTGTACATTTTGTGCATGTATCTTTGTATGCATGTGTGAATATTGCTATTGGGTAATTTCTGCTAAAAGGAATTGTGCACATTGAATTTTGACAATTCAACATTGGTAACATTGAGGAGTTTTAAAGTAGGGGGTTATATGGTTACATTTACAGTCATCCATCCGTCCAACCATGCACCCATCCATGCATATGTACATGCATACATACATGCAACCACCACGTATATATGTACCATCTATGCGGCCACATATGCATTCCTTTGGCAATCATTTATGGAACCTCTATCATGTGGCAGGCCCTGGACTGGACATGGGAACACCATGCACCACGGAGAGGTGTCTGACCCTGTGAAGTTCATGCTCTAATGGGAGGGAGAGCTAAGTAGACAGCATCACAAGAGTTGACACAGGGCCTGACCAGGTGAGGATTCTCCAAGGCCCACCCACTTCCTCCAGTTGTGACTGTATTCTGGAGGCTGCATTCACACTAAACCCCTTCATTCCTCTCTAGTTCTAATCCAGTGCTTATGCTCACTACCTCCCAACTTCAAGAACCTTGTGGCATTCAATCAAATTCAAAACACCGGGAATATTCAAAAGGCTCTAAATCCTTCCTGGGCTCTCAGCCCAGATGACGCCGAGTAGCTATTATCATTGCTCAGCAAGTGCTGTGAGTACTTCCTCTGAGATGGGTCCCCTTCCTCTTCCCATTGCTCTGTCTCTGCCCTGGTGGGAGCCACCAGAGACTTCTGCTGGGATGGCTGTGAGAGCCTCCTCATCTGTCTGCCGGCTCTGTTCTTGCCCTCCCACAATCCATCCGTTCTCTACACAGCAGCCAGAGGGAGCTTTTAAAAACATATTTGAGATCTTGTCACTCCTCTCCCTATATGTTCCATTGGTGTCCCTTTGGGCTTAGAATAAACTAAGCTCCTCCGAGGCCCACAAGGGCCCAAGTGAGCAGGCCCCGGCCTACCCTGGTGCCTCTCTCTGCCCCGGCTACTCACTCATTCTGGTCACATGGAGTCCCCCAAACGTGCCAGCTCATGCCTCTGCCCCCAGAGCTTTCTGTGTCTGGGTCCTCCTTATTATTTAGGTCTCGGCTGAGATGACACCCCATAGAGGCCTTCCTTGACCACCCCACCTGAATCACAACCTCCAACACAATCATCTCTCACATTTCCCTGGGTTTCCTTCTCCAGACCACCTGTCGGAAATTATCTTGTTTGGTATTGGGTTCTTTATATGTCTGGCCAAGGCCTCGGGGGGACAGGCCATGCTTGAGAATTTGGGGGGACTGACCACTCATGCAGACCCCCGTGTCCTGCCAGGCCTGAGCCTTTCATAGGCACAGCCTCTTGAAGTCCTCATGACGGTCTGGAAAGGTTGGTATTCTCTTTTTCCTTTTTTTTTTTGAGACAGGGTCTTATTCTGTCACCCAGGCTGGAGTGCAGCAGTACAAACAGCCTCAAACTCCTAGGCTCAAGTGATCCTCCTACTTCAGCCTCCTGAGTACATGGGACTGCAGGTGTGTGCCACCACTCACAGCTTATACATACACACACACACACACACACACACACACACACACATATATATTTTTTTTACAGAGACTGTCTTGCTATGTTTCCGAGGCTGGTCTTGAACTCCTGGCCTCAAGTGATCCTCCTGCCTCGGCCTCCCAAAGTGCTGGGATTACAGGCGTGAGCCACCGCGCCCAGCCAAGGTTGGTATTCTTATTCCCATCTTACAGGTGAAGAAACTGTGGCTCAGAAATGGGAAAGTTAAGGGTGTATCCTTCAAGATTCCTTTCTATGCATGCAAAACTACACCCAAAAGTTTCTGTGGCACAGGTGGCAGTGGTGAGTCAGCCAGATTTCGAACTCAGCTCTGCTGGCTCCAGGGCGAGTGGTACTAGCCATACCTTACTGAACCCTCTGCCCCCCAATTTGGAAACCCTGAACCAATGCCATACTGGCAATACACAGCAAAGCCAGGATTCTAGCTCGGACTCACTACACCCAAATCTAGCATCCTGTCCTGGCACCATGCTCTCTCTCTTCCCCAGGCACCATCTGGGAAAGGGAAGGGAAATTTTCTGGGTTCCCAGCACACAGGGCACAGAGAGATAAATACCTGACCTGAGCTAAGCCTGGCAGTCAGGCCCACCCTGCTTCCTGTTGGAGTGGCCTGAGGTTACTCATGGCCACAGCTGAGAAGCCACCCAGGCCTTGGGTTGTCCTTGGCTGGCTCCCTCCTCTGAAATCCCCTCCAGGGATCAGGTAGCCACAGGCTCTTCCGTTGTGGAGCAGGCCCAGTTAGGAATGGTGAGAAGAACACACCTCACAGCGTGGGCAGCAAAGCTTAGCACTCTTTGAGCCTGTGCTTCACGGTCAAGACCCCCAGTCAAGTGTTTTAAATCCTCTAGGCCTCAACTTCCCTGTCTGTAAAAGGGAACATATAGTAGCACTGGGAGCTGCTATTATCATTTTTCTCCCATCTAATTGTGTTTTCTAAATTATGGGACAAACTGGAGAGAAGCATGGATCGCCACCTATGTTATGGCTGGGAAGCAGGAAAAAATCAGAAATCAGAGTCCTCAGTCACAAGTCCAGACCTAACTCATCCCCATGTCCAGAGTCAAATCTGTCTCTCAATGCCTCAGACCTAGCCTCTCATTTTCCCCCAATGCTGAGGTCCCGCTGTCATCATCTCTTGCCTGGATCACCACAATGGGCCCCTCACCACCTGTTTCCCATCTTCTCCCTTTCACATTACCTGCAGCCAGAGCAAGCTTCTTATGACAAAAAGCAAATCTGCTCGGATCACGCTCCAGCTCAATATGTGTCAGTGGTTTCCTCCTTACTCTGGTCTACAAGACTCTGCAAGATCCAGCCTTTCTAGCCCCATCTCTTGCCCCTCTCTCAAATCACCACGATGCAGCCAGTCAGAGGTGCCAGAAACTTTCTGTGGGCACTGTGCTCTCTAGCCACCAGGCCTCTGGCAGCTCCCTCTGCCTAGACCTTGCCTGATTCAGGGCATGCATCCCGTGGGTGGCTTGGGTAACCTTGTTCCAGAAGCTTTCTGAGTCCCCTTCCTCTCACCCCTACGCCAGATGCCTCCTTTGAGCTCCCCCAGGCCCCTGCATGTCTCCTTTTATAGCTCTTATCCACCAGATTTACCGCTGTGGCCTGTCTGCTTCTCCACCTGGTCTTGAGCTTGGTGTGGTTACAGAAGGCAAGCCCAACAGGTTCCCCGCTGGGTCCCAGCCTGGCTCAGAAAAGATTGCCCCTAAACATTTGGGGACTAGATGAATGAACTACAATATGTCCAGGGGCCTGGGAGGTACGAAGCTCCCGAAGTGGTCTCTGCACCCAGAGCAGTTAATCTGGTCATTGAGACCAACCTTAACTAGGCAGAAAACTAAATAAAAGGCTTAGCTAACAGCTTGCAACGATACAAGCTGGGTCACAAGGCTGCGTGATGAACTGCTCCAAGTCACCTCCTCGGCAAAGGCTTCCTCCAGACACTTCTTTCCTCAACGCTGAGGAGAACTAGAGATTTGGAGAGAAAGACCTGCTTGGGTCTTGTCTCTGAGTGTCAGTTTTCTGAGAAATGGGACTCACTACCTTCCGGGTCTGATTTAATGTTCAACGAGCTCAAGTGTGGCGGGACCCTGGAAGGCCGTTCCAGCCATAGTTTTCAAATTGTTTCTCCTCGTCATTGTTTCTTCTTTTCTTCTGCTCCCGCTCTCCTCCCTGCCCTGCCAGCCCCGGCTCCCCGCCCCACGACCTCCCACTGCCTTCGCGGGGCCCCTCTCCTTTCCCATCCGCTCCGCCCTGCCCGAGGGGCCCGACGCTGGACATCGAGCGCCAGCTGCCTCTGCCTCCCGAGCCCCCCCCCGTCGCCATTCCCCGCGCCCGCGCCGCCGCGCGGGGCGGCCGCGCGCCACCTGCCGCTGTCGCGCGCTCCGCGGCCGCGCGGCCTGACCCGAGCCGCGCGCACCGGCAGGCGGCGCGTCGGGGACGAGGGCGCCCTCGGGCTGCAGGGCCGGTAGCCCCATGCCGCGGAGGCTCTCCGCCGCGGGCCTGCCGTCCTCCGGGCGCGGCCCGCGGAGCCGGGCCACGTCCGCCCGTCCGTGCCTCCCGAGAGGCCCAGACCGCGCCTGCTCCGCTCACTCGCCCGGCACCCAGGTGCGGGGCGTGTGCGCGGCGAGGGCGCCTCCCCCGGCCGCCAGCAGGGCGGGGGCGGGGCCGCCGGCCGTCCCCCGTCTCACCGGTTCGCCCGCCGCGCCCGGTCGCGCGGCGTGAGCTCCCCGGGGACCGCGGCTCGGGATGCTGCCCGCCAGCGCGGCCGCTCGCGCGCAGCCCGCCGCCCCTGCCCTTGCCTCCTGGGCCATGCCCCGCTGTTTACATGCCGGTGAAGCCCCCGGCCTCTCCGAGCCCCTCCGAGTCCCGACTCCCCGAGGGTGAAGACAGCCGGCCAGCGAACGGGACTGGTCGCTCAGACCTGGGGCTCCGGACGCTGATCCCCGCCCGCTCCGTCGCCTCCGCCACCATCTGGGCGGGATCCGGCTCTGGTGTTTTGAGGAGGGGGTGTGGTGTAGGGAAAAGAATCCTGGGGATTTCTGCCCCCCCTTTTTTTGGCCTTCGGGGCTTCAGACTCAGGGAACTCGCTCATGGCTTTCTTGATGAAGAAGAAGAAATTCAAATTCCAAACCACTTTCACCCTGGAGGAGCTGACTGCAGTCCCCTTTGTGAACGGGGTCCTCTTCTGCAAGGTCCGGCTGCTGGATGGCGGGGATTTTGTCAGCTTGTCGTCAAGGTAGGAGCTGGGGCAGTCTCTCTCATGAAGAGCGAGATTTAGTCACTTGGCAAGTGTGGAAGCACCCCTTGGGGGCAGGAGAATCCGGGGGATTATGTGTGTCTGGGGCAAGTTTGCACAAGGCAGGACTGGGCCTGAGGAAGGTGGCAGGGTATGAGGCACCCCGTCTGCAGGTGACCGGCTGGATACCTGGGGGTCTGTTCTTTCAGCCCCCTCTTGGGGCCCTGCATGCCACCCGCAGTAGGCCCATTGTGCAGACTTGGTGCGTAGAGCCTAGGGGGATTTGTGCTTTGGTGGGAGGAAGTGAGTAGGGGAGGGGGGGTCCCAGGCCACCTTGCACCCCCCAGCTGGCCACTCAGGCTGTCATGATTTAGAGCCCAGACCTGCCACTGGTTTTCTGGTACTCCCAGGCACCTGGGAAGGCCCTGTCCCAGGCATTTCCCAGTCTGGCTGGAGGGAGGTGGCTGGATTTTGGCTTACCCAGCCCCCTCTGAGTGACTGTCTTCTTCTGGCTGGAGCTGGGCTGCTTTGCATTGCAAATGCCCTGGTCGTAGAGGCTGCTGCCCTCTCTGAAAGAGACTCTGGTTGAGTTTGGTTTTGTGTTTGTCCCCATCTTGGCAGATCCAGCTGCCCAGCTTATTGCTGAGTGCGACTGAGTTCCCAGGCTGCCCCTCATGGACTGGGCCTGTCTGGAGAGAGCCTTGGCGTCGGACAGATGGGGGTGGGAATCCTGGCTCTGTTACTTTCTGGGCCTCCGTGTCCTCTTCTGGAAAACGGGCCTAATGCAGGTCTCTCTGTCAGAGTTGTGGAGAAGTTTTAAGTAGCTAGAATTTGGGCAAGGCCTGGCCTGGGGCCAGAGGCACACAGCTGCCCTTACCTGGTCTGCCCTTTGCTCAGGCCTCCTTGTGGGCCCAGTTAGCCAGAGCTGCCTCACCGTTCTGAGTGGGGATACGTGTTATAAATGGAGAAACTGTGGCCCAGAAGGAAGTGTCTTGCCAGGGACTTCGAAGGAGGCGGTTGTTAACTTAACTCGGCCAGTTTGGAGACCTGTTGGATGAATCCAGAGGTCGAATGCTTTGCTGGGAGGAGGGGAAGGGAGGGAAGCTGCATAGCCTAACCCAGATTTAGGAATCTCCGGTGCGGACAGGGTGGGGTGCCTTTTCTGTGCACTGGCTCCCCATCCTGCTGGGAGCTGCTTATCTGAGGAATTTGGACAAGGGCTGCCCCTTGTGGTGGGGGTGCTGGGCCATCCTTGGTTGCCTGGGAAGCCTGTGATCCCATTGCCACCACACAGAAGCCTAAAGGTTTCAGAGAAGGCTGTGCTTAGAGCTAGAACCTGGAGTTGGCAGCTCACTAGCTGGGTGACATTGGATGGGTTACCTAACCTCTCTGATCTCAAAGATCAGCTGTTGTTGGTTCTGTGCTCCATTTTACTAGCATTTCTCACTTAACCCCTTGACTGTGTCGTGGAGCTGGAGTGGTGGTGATGGGGCCCATAGGATTATTATTCCCACTTTACAGAGGTGGAAACAGGCTCAGAGAGGGAGTGATTTGCCTGATTTGATACAGTGGAGCCCAGATTCAAACTCAGGATGTGCTTTTTTTTTTTTTTTTTTTAAATTGAGACAGAGTCTTGCTGTGTTGCTTGGGTTAGAGTGCAGTGGCATCATCCTAGCTCACTCCAACTTCAAACTCCTGGGCTCAAGGATCCTCCTGTCTCAGTCTCCTGAGAAGCTGGGACTACTGGTGTGCACCACCATGCCTGGCTAACGTTTGTATTTTTTCTGTACAGATGGGGGGGGTCTCACTGTTGCCCAGGCTGGTCTCAAACTCCTGGCCTCAAGCAATCTTCCCGCCTAGGCCTCCTAAAATGCTGGGATTACAGGTGTGAGCCACCCCGCCCAGCTTAGGATATGCTTTTAACACCTATCCTGTTGTGCCTCTTTCTGAGCCTCAGTTTCCTCTTCTGTAAAATGGGGAAGTCATATCCACCTCTGGGGTTGCCAGGGGGAATGGATAATGTATGTACCATGTCTGGCCCAGGCAAATTGCTGCAGCAGTTATGGTTACTATGGACAGAGGGGCCCAGGCCCTAGCCACTCCCGGTCTTGGGGGGACCAGTTGAGTCAGCAGGGGGCCTACATGTGAGCTGGGAATGGGGACAGGGTCTTGGATCCCACTGAGGAATTTATATCAAGGCCTGGGCCAAAGTCTTGCCTGGCCTCCCAGGCCCTGGAGCCACTGTCACTCTACCTGTTGGCCTTTCCATTGCCCTAAACCTGCTCCATCATCCAGGAAAGTCTGGAAAGTTCCAGGTCTTAGCTCACAGTGTCTGGATTTCACCGCTGTTTTCCCTTCTTCCTTTCTGGCAAGGGGCCTCGGATTCCCTGAACCCAGATGAGCCCAAACAGCCTTTCCCAGGCCTCGTCCTGGATGAAACCTGAGTGGGGCTGGAGAGGGAGGAACTGACATTGAGCCCCCCACCTCAACAAAGGTGGGCACTTAGTAGGCACTGGGTACCTGCTTGCTGCTGGGCAAGTGTGGCTGGAGAGAGCAGACAGTGACATTGGAACTTGAGGCCAGTTTAGAGCTACTTTGGCTTTTGCTGGGCTTTTGCTCAGTAAATGGGAGTTCTGGGGTTTCTGGGTTTCTGCTCCCCCCACCCCACCCACTCTGGTCTGCAGCCTGGGAGCCCCACCTCATGGCCTACCCCTCTGGACAGCCAAGGTCCCATTGTTTTCAAGTTAGGGTAGGGTCTAGGGGGATTGGAGCTGGTTAGATCCTGGGCCCAGATCCAGTAGCTATCTGCCCCAACCCCAGGGACCCTTGAGATGGCCCGGAGTCCTGGGTGGCAGCATGGGTGGTGTCAGAGTGAAGCAGGCCCAAGGCCCCACCCCTGCAGCACTGCCCTCCTAGCTGGAATGTTTCCCTGTGTGTTGGGAGCCTTGGCAACAGCTGGGTACACAGCTTGCCTGACCCAATTTGAGCAGGTAGAGCAGGTGGTACGTCGGGCTGTTCCTTAGCCTCATCTTTCTGAGGCCTCCTTACGAATAGTCATCCTCGCAGCTACTGTGTTCTGAGTGGCCGTACTATGTGCCAGGCACCATGTTGAGTGTTTTGCAAATGGCATTTCCATTAATCCTCTTGGCCATCCGGAGAGGCATCTAGGCCAGAGAGGTGAAGCCACACACCAGAGGTCACTGGGTGGTAAATGGCAAATGGGAAATCAAGCTTTTATCATTATGGTTTAAACCACCTTTGATTATGCACTTAGTGCATGCCCGGGACTTGTTGAACATCTCAAATGCGTGATGATTTGAGTCCCTTCAACCACCCATCCGTGCGCTGATGGTGTCCTCCACTTAAGATGAGGAAACGGGGTCAAGAGAGCCGAAGGGACTGGGCCCGTGCTGCTCAGCTAGGGAGTAGCAGAGATATGATTTGAATTTGGTCATGTCCAGCTCCAAAGCCCTGTCTTGCAGTGGGTTGGAAGCAGCCACAGACCCGTGTGACATTGCCAAACCTTTGAAGAAGGTTCCTGTCAGTGTGTTGGGTGGGACAGGAAAGTCTAGAGCTGGATAGTTTGGAGGCACTGTACTAGGTTTTGTGAGGTCCAAGGAAAAGGGTCCCCAAGGCCATAAGGTGGGGGTGGAGCTCAAGTCACTGCTGTGGATTTGGGGCTAGGCCCGGGCTGGCACTGGGGCCCTGTGAGCATTTGCCAAGGTCCCTGCCCAGAAGCCTCCCAGGCAGACGTATCCAAGTGGCATCTGGGAGGCTTTCCTGGGGGTCCCGGGAGGGATGCAGAGGTCCTAGCCAAGTCGGGGAAGTTGGGGAACAGCCAGCTTGTCCAAGGCAGCCCTCCAGCAGGAAGAATCCCAAACATTCTGAGAGGTCTCTGCTCCCAGCTGGCACCAGTCCTGTGGCCTGCCTCATGCTCGTGGCTGGCGGTGCCAGGGGAAAGGAGCACAAGGGAGGCACTGACTTACCCCACAGCAAGTCCTCTGGAGGACGTAGGCAGAGAGCATTTCCTTAGCTAGTGGATGAGGAAACTGAGGCCTGGGGGAGAGAGGTGACTTACCAGGGCCACTTCATAGTAGGACGTAATGGCATAGCTGGGCATACTCTGATCTGGCCCTGACCTCTGTCCCCTGTGCCTCAGTACCCTTCTTTGCATGAAGGATGCAGGCTGGGCCAGAAGGAGAGAACGGGTCCCTCTGGGGGCTCCTCCTGCTCTGTACTTGGGTGCAGGCTGTCCAAGAAGCAGACTGTGACTTGGAGAGGCCCCTCCCCTGGCCTTTCTTCTCTGGCAGCCTCAAGTCCTCAGTTGGCTTTCAGTGGGATTTTTATTTGGGCAACTGTTAGAAGAGCATGTGGCTGCTCACCACACAGGTACTGTCTGCCTTCCATGGGCACAGCCTTGTGCTGACCGGGGTGGGCAGCCTCGGAGCTGTGTGTGGGATTCTTTGAGCATGAAGAAGGCCTTGGACAGGTTAGCTCTGCAACTGGAGGCCCTGCGCCCGGCCGGGTCCCCAGGGAGGCCAGGCCACTGGGTCTTTTCCTCACACTCCCCACACTTGGCCAGGGCCTCTGCTTCCCAGTCCCTCACCTATCCTCCTGGGAAAAGGCTGCAGAGTGCCACTTGAATCTGCCACCCCTTGAGGCCTGCTCTCAGGCAGTGTGGCGCTCTGGGAGGGCAGGGTGGAGGTGGACACACAGTTCTGTCCCTCAGGGGTGTGGGGAGGTGCAGTGCGACAGACCCCCGAGTTGGGTGGAGGGCAGTGTGCGTGGTGGGCATCATGGAAACTTTGGGGCCAGGCAGATCTGGGGCAGGTACTCCTGGATCCCATCACATGGGGAGGCATTTCTGTACAGGCATCCCCTACTGGCTTGACAGTTGTTGATTGAACACCCATCTCACACTGGGCATGGTCCTTGCCTTCCTGGAGCTCACCATATCGGGATAGGGAGGGCTTCCCTGAGGAAGTGACCCCTCCTGGGAGGAAGGCCAAGGGGGATTGGACTAGCAGAAGGTTGGGATAAGCCCTTAGAGTAGAGTCCCTTGGCCAGAAAGCACTTGCTCCCAGTGTTCCGGGGCAAGGGCTGGTGTGGCTGGGGTGGGAGGGAGCCAGGAGGGGATGGCGTAAGTGAAGTGGTGTATGGCCAGGCTGGTCTGTTCCTGGCCTTGGGAGTCCTGCCGAGGGGTGGGGGAGCAACAGGCCTGGTTTGCAGACTAGGATTGATGGCTTTTGTCTGCCTGGAAGAGAAGGTGCAAGGGGGCCTGACCCAAGCCAGTTGTAGTCAGCCAGTGGGCAGTGCTGGCCTGGCCTGGCTGGGTGGTGGCAGGCAGAGGAGTGGGCAGACTGGAGAGAGGGTTGGCAGGCAGAGTGGGCAGGTGGGTTTCCTCATCCCGAAGACTTGGCATCATGCGTAGTACTTAGTAGGTGCCAGAAGATAGACATTCAGAAGGTGCGCAGTGGCCAGATGCAGCCAGGGTTTGTTGACCCCTGCAGTGCTCCAGTAGTTTTTGATTGAGTAAAAATCCAGACTTTCCATTTTTTTTGAGTTGGAAGATCTGACAACAGTGCTGCGTGGCAGTGCTTGGTTCAAGGGCCTGTGCAGCTGCCTCTTACGTGGGCTGCCTGCTCGAGGCTCCTCCCCGACCCCACTGCACGCCCTGGATCCCTGGTGTGGCCTGCCTCGGTTCCCTCAGGCCAGCCTGGTCCCTGGGGCACCTGGAGAAGGCCTTCCATGTGCAGGTGGGGGGCACAGGGAGCAGGGTGGCCTGTGGAGAGAAGCCCTTCTGGCAGGAGAAGCAGGCAGGGCCATGCTGGGAGGCCTCAGAGGCCAGCCTGGGCAGCAAGGCTGTGGCACCAGGCCAGCTGCTGGCTCCCTGCTAGGTCAGACTGTGCTGCTGGTGGCCGTGGTGAGGCCTGAAGCTGCCCAGCGCATGCCTGGCCTTGGTGTCTGCTCCTTGGACCTGGCTTTTGCTCCCAGCAGGCCACACCATTGGCAGGTGCCACCCTGGCAGCCCCTGCCTGCCAGCCTGGCAGCAGCTCTAACCTGAGGTGATCTGGCTTCACAGGGCTAGGCTATTCCCCGAGGCCTGTTCCTCACTTTAAGCTCTGTCCTGGAAGGTCCTTTGGCTGGGGATTCTTAGCAGCAGCCACCCCATGTGCCCATGGGCCCTGCTTGCCCGGGGGTGGCTGAGAGGCCGTGTGTGTCTTTGAACCCTGCTTAATACCTGGGAGTCCTGACTTGCATGTGGGGGGCCCTGCTTGGGCATTGGGATGGCCACTGTTGTGTCTCCTAAGGGGCCTCAGGAGCTGAGGGACTTGGAGTGTGAAGACTAGTGATGGCCATGTGGTGACCTTGCAGTCACTTGCCTGCTGGGGATGGGAAGTATTACCTGAGACAACCAGTTTAGATTTATCCTCATCTCACCAGGGAGCCACAGGAAGTTTAAGGAGGGGAGAGGCACCAGATTTGCTTAGAAAGAGACCTGGAACTAATGTAGGGTGGGGAGGGTGGTGTAACTCTTCGTTATGCACCTTGCGTGCCAAATGCTTTGGATGTGGGGACACAGGACTTGCCCCAGGGCTCCAGGTGTGCTCTGTGTCCTGTCAGCCTCTCCCCACTACCCCAACGCCCCCCTGCCCCGGGCCTGCTGGCTCCCTGTGAGGTCAGACTGCTGTTGGTGGCTCTGTAAGGCCTGAAGCTGTCCAGCCTATGCCTGCCCATGGTGTCTGCAGAGGGCTGTGGTTGCAAACCCTTGGTTTTTGCTTTGAGCCTCTTTTGGCAACGGGGGCTTGGAAAAGCTCTTGCATGCAGGCCTGGAGCTGCCCGCACCGCCACCCTGCCTGATGTTGACTGGGAGCTGCCAGCCCACAGCCCCTCCAGCCAACTTGTTTTGATGGTTGGGAGGAAGAGCTCTGATAGAGGGTTTTCTGCCTACTTGGTTTCTGCCTTGCCCTTCCCCTGCCCCCAGGCTCAGGGGAGATGTTCTGGTCCTGCCCCTGCCACTTGCTGCCTGTGTGACCTTGGGCAAGTGACTTCTTCCCCAAGCCTCCATGACCTTCCCTGTGAATTGGGGCTGCTGGTGCCTGCCTCGTGGTGTTCTTGGGAGGACATGGTGAGATGATGCCTATCAGACGTCCAGCTCGGCTCCTGGCACATGGTAGACACACTGTATTTGCTACGGTCTATCCTCCTGTCCCCTGGCTGAGTCATGGCCGTAGGCCAAATGGCACACCTAAGTTGCCCCTCTGTGGCAGCTGGCACTGGTGCTCCCGTGTGCGCCAGGACTGATGGGGTGCTGCTGAGACAGGGTATTTCCCTCTCTCTGCCCTCCTCAGGGGTGGGAGTGGGCGAGAGCACATCTAGTGTCTGAGCTCAGGGTCCCCAGTGGGGTCTGCGTGCTTTCTTGTCCCCGTTTGCTTGAACTTGCCCCGCATGGGGGTGCTTGGCTACGAGCCAGTGAGAGCTGGAGCGCTCCTGCTGGCTGGGGCTGGGCTTGGGGGAGGTTTCTGCCAAGGAAGGGGCCCTTTGCATGACTAGCTCTGCGACCCACTCTGGCAGGCAGAAGACAGCTGTCCTCAGAGGTGGAGGCCACTGACTGTCAGGCTTCTGGCAGGCAGGGCACAGGTGAGAGAGCCAGGGGCCCCTTGGCAGGTGGGGGCCCTTCCCCTCCTGGCCTCATGTCGGCCTTCCACTGTTCCTTGCCCTTCTGGTTTCTGTGCCTTTGCTTCTGCACTTTCCTCTTCCTCAAGCTCCCTACCCCCACTTCTTGACTTGCTGAACTCCTGCTCAGCCCAAGAGCCACCTCCTCCAGGAAGCATTCCCTGGCCTCTTTTGGCCTCGTACACCCTCTGTGGCCCTGTATCTCAGGGCCCTGCAATCCCTGACCACGTCTCTAGCTCTTTCTTCAGAGTGTGGGCCCTTTGTGGCCTTTGTTGCATCATTGCGTCTTAGTCCTGGGGCTTCCTGCAGTGGGTTGGTGCAGCCCTGGGGCTGGGACTTTTTTCCCCTGGCTCTGAACCTATGTGAGTCTTGGCACTGGACCTCGAGGCAGCCACCACCAGCTGCTGGACTGGGCCCTGACCTCCCGTGCACGAGGTATCAGTCCGTGTCAGGAGCAGCCCTCACCCGCATACCAGGCAGCTAGGCGCCACCGCGGGCTCAGAGGCTGCAACTGAGAGGCAGCTGGGGGCATTGATGGCTTGGGTTGGGTGGACCCCTGGAGGGGAGTAGGGATGCTCATAGCAGGGGGGAGGTGGGGTTGGGGCCTGACTCTGCACTCTGCAGTTGGACCTTGACAGCTGCTTAACTGTTCTGTGCTGTGGCTAAGGCCTTGGCCTCAGCCTCAGCAACCTCCTCCATCAGATGGAGGTGCTCACATGGGAGTAGAAGGGCTACCTGAGATTAGAGCTCCCGCTTAGCACAGGGCCCAGCATCTGGCAGCTAAAAACAGACTAAACCTGCTGAGAGAGGAGGTGCACAGCCTAGTGCTCAGGGAGGGCGGAAGTCTGGGTTCTCTTCTCACGCAAGGTGCCCTCACCTCCCACCACTTCCTCTTTGAGCAACCAGACTCTCTGCAGACATGTGGGGGCAGCACGCCTATGGCACCCCGCTCCCGCTAGTCTCCCCCTAGTCGCTCCATGACAATTTCCTGGGCAACTTCTGTGTGTGGGGCCCAGGCTAGGCCCTGGGGATGCAGCCCCCATGCCCGAATGGCCCCCTCCAGTGGGGGAAGCGCAGGAATCCAATCAGTGCTGTGGCCACAGACCCTGAGGAAGTGATGTTGGGCTCAGTTCCAGGGGAGGAGTAGGGTTAGCGGGTGGCAGGTGGGAGAAGAGTAGCCAGGGGCGGAGGGATGGCAAGGGTGAGTTCTGAACAGGGAAGAGCCCTTGGAGTGGGCGGAGGGCTTGGATTGTACCCTGTGGAGTGGGAGCTACAGCAGGGTGTGAATTCCAAGTCAGATTTGTATTTTAGAACCACAAGGGCAGCAATGTGGTTAACTGCTTGGGGCTCCAGGTTGCAGAAGGGCAGGTGACTGTCAGCTGAGAAGGGCGGCTTTCCACCTCTGTCATCATGGAATTATTCAAAACAAAACTCGAGGCCTGCTGTGCTGTGGTGAGAGTGAGCAGGCCGCTGCTGTCAAGGACAGCCTCACAAACAATGTTGAGCAAAGAGAGCCAGAGCCAGGAGTATGGTGCCATTTATATAAAGTTCACAAACATCCTGATACAAGTCAGGGTGATGCTATCTTTGTCAGGGTGAGGATCATGTCTGGAAGGGGTTTCTGGGGGCCTGGTGTGTTCTGCGTATTGGGGGCTGGTTTCATGGGTTTGTTCTCTCTGAGAATCTGCGAGCTCTGCACGTCTCTATGCCAGAAACAAGCCTTGAGACACCCCACACCTTTGGGTAGTGCTGGGAAGGCACCAAAGTCCTCTAGACAAAAATGAGGCACCTTTTTGGGTGCCTGGAAGAGGTCCTTGGCTCTTTTCCTGGGTCTTTTTGGTGGGGCAGCCTGAACCATCCCGACCTGATAAGCATCACTCTTGTTTACAAGGCAGTAACTCATCTTGGCCGTTGCGAACAGTCTTCTCTGGCTAGGGATTTTCCTTCTGCCTCTTGAAAACGCCAGCGGGGCCTGCTGGACTGTTGGGCTTGGCAGGTCAGAGGGAGGGGGCACTCCTGAGCTTCCAGATGACTGGATCTCTCTGGTCCTTGCTTTCTTCGTCTGTGAAAGGGGATAATAAGCTTGATGCTTGGGTGAAATGGGCTAATGCCTGTTACATGCCTGTCATGGCCTCTGGCATGGAGCACAGGCTCAGTAAAGGCTGGCAGTGGTTGGTATTAATCCAGGGCAGTTATTGGAAGGGGACCCAGGGGTGGGAGCAGAAAGGAAAGGTCCACATTCCTCCCTCTCTCTTTCTCTTATGTCTTCCTGTGGTTCACCCATTAGGAAACATTTGTGATTAGAACCAGGCCACTGCCCTGATCAAGACAACTGTGGTCCCTGCCTGGGGCCCATGAGCCAGGGGAGACCATTAGGCACGTCCATCCCTCAGAGAAGTGCTGAGCACAGCAGGGGAGGGGAGGTGTCGCCACCCCTCCTGCTCTGGCCTTGAACCCTCTCTTTGCAGATGGGCCTTTGACTGACTACACTGTCCCTGAATGCCAAGAGAAGGCCTGACCCCGGGCTGCAGCAGCTCCTAAGGGCTTTGTGTCGGCTAATGAGGAAGCTCATGTTACAGCTGCCCCGTGTTAGTTGCAAGTAAGACTGAGGCCCAGGCTGCTTTGCATGTATCCTCAGTGTCCCAAACAGGCCTGGCTTGTAGTAAGTGCTCAGTAAATTTGTGTGGAGTAAGTGAATGACAGGTAGGGAATGGCCCAGGGTTGGTCTGTGAGTCTGCAGAGAATCAGGTGTCCAGGGAGGAGGTGGAGACCAGTGAGTCAGGGCCTTGTGGTCTTGCCTGACCCCAAGCCCTTGGTCCTGTGGTTAGAATCTTGGGGAGCTGCTGATGGCTGGAAAAACAGGTCTGAGTCTGTGCCAGGCTGTGAGGAAAAGTGACCTTGACCGAGCAGTTCCTTATTATCACCTGGTCACCTCAGAAGTCCAGGGAGCCACAGGGAATACCGTATGGATCAGTGGGAACACCTGGGTGGCAGAGTCAGCAATGGCAATGACCCCTGACCCCAGCTGGGCAGCCCTTTCCCTGGAGGTGGTGCAAGAGGCTTAGGGGCAGCCCTTGGGGCAGGGGTGTGCAGGGCACTCATTCAGTCACCAGATGCTTACTGAGCACCTGCTGTGTGCCAGGCGCCATCTGGGGGACCGGGGACGTAGCAGTGAGTGAAACAGAGGCCTTACATCCAGGACCTCCGTACCCTGCGAGACAGGAGTCTAAGACCTGGGCCCAGGAGAGGAAGCCCACGTGTGTAGGGGTGCCCTCTGGATGGGTTTTGGATAGAGCACTAGGGGTTCAGAGGACAGAGGCATCCCCATGACTTGAGCCTAGCCATTCAAGGAGCTGGGCCCTGGGGATGGGGATCCCCCCTCCCCTCTCTCCACTTCCTCCTCGGGTGAATCAGACACCACCCAGGTGTGAGTCAGCCAGGAGTGGCCCCAGGCCTGGGCCTCCTGCCAGTCCACCTCCCTGGATGTCCCAGCCGGGGTGACCCACCCAGGTTTAAGGCCTGGGGAAATGTCCTGCTCCATGGGCCTGGGACAGAGAAGTGGGTGGAGGGCTTGGTCAGAGGCTTTGCCTGCCTGGCTTCCTGCTGGACCATCTGCCTCAGAGGAGAACTCAAGTTCCCCTCCCTGTAGTCACTTCTGGAGGCCTGGTCCCTGCCTGCATTCAGCATGGGTGCCCCATGTATGTGCCACGCCCTGTAGCAACCCAGTGAGGCAGGGACAGGATGGTGACTGAGGCCCAGAGAGGTCAAGTGTCCAGTGGGTGGCAGAGCCTGGCCTTGAGTGCTGGTCTCTCTGCTTCCCCATGCCTCACAGGTGGGCCTGTTGGGAGTCTGGTGGGTACAGGAGGGAAAGCAGAGCCAGCCCCACAGCTCTGTGTATGCCATGGTCGTGGGTCCTGGGCGGGGGAAGTTGCTATACCACAGCCTAGTGTGATGGCCACTATGTCTTCTTGCTTTGAATTTCTGGGGCCTCTGGCTTGGCCCAACCCTGGCATGGGAGCCCCGCTTGTGGCTCTGGGGTCAGACAGCTGTGGGTTCAGATCACAACCCTCTCCAGGCCAGGAGACCTTGGGAAGGTGACTTCCCTGCTCTGGGCCTCAGTTTCCTTGCCTGTGACAAGTGAGATGGGGATGATGGTCCCCATCTCCTAGGGCTGGGCTGTGGACTCGGGAGGTGCAGCAGGAGAGCGGTTGGCTCAGTGCCTGACACATAGCAGGTGTTCAGGAGGTGGGGAGCTGATATTAGGGATTTTTGCAGGGCCTGTTTACTAGGGAGCATTTTCCCACTTCTACGCCTTACCCTGGATTGACCTAACTTGGTCCCCAGCACCAGCAGGTCTTGATGGGTTTGGCCCAGAGCCACACCCACTGACTCCACACTTTGACCAAGTGACCATCCTTCCCTTGGCAGAAACCTGGCCTCAAAGCTACCTCTTCCCTGGTACTGAGACTGGCGGTGAAGGGCCAGCCCACAAAGCTCAGGGTCCTGGGTCACTTCGTGCTTATGCCACAACACCCTGAGCATGGCTGCGCTGTCTTGGCAAATTTCCTAGGATCCTGCAGGCTCAGGAGGCTGGGGTGTGTTCCTGAAGTGGGGTCTGGGAGTGCTGACCACCCCTCATCTCCCATATGACCTGCAGCAAGTGCCTGGACTCCCTGAGTGTCAGTTTCCTGATCTGTGACATAGAAGGAAGTTATTGCTTGAGAAGCACCTGGCACACAGGAGGGTACCTAGGAAACAGGAGCCAGGCTGGACCGCACTGGGTGGTGAGGGCACCTTTGCCCAGGTGTGTGGGATTGGACCAGCACTTGGTCAAAAGCAGCAGTTTACTTTGGACCCCATCAGTGGCCTGCTTTCCACTTGGGCTGTAAAGGCAAGAGAGAGTGACCATAGGCATCGGTTGAGAATCACATTCACAGATGTTTGCCTGGGCAGTAGCTTGCGCTGCCTGTACAACCTGACTTTGGGTGCAGAATGCAGAGGAGGGCAGCCACTTAACCTGTGTCCGTAAAACAGAGTGACTGCACCTGCCTGTGTGGGGTTTTTTGAAGATCAGTCTCACGGTTACTTGGCTGCTGAGGGGCAGGATTCCGACCCAGGTATGTCTGAGTCTAGAATCCCTGGACGCTTCCCCAGCAAGCCTGAGTGACCTGGCTGGTCCCCCTCCACTTTTCCATCTTGGAGTTTCCAAAGCCCCAGCGGGCTGTCCACTCTGCTTGTTTGGGTCACTTGCTGACACCAGCCTCCACTCCCAGCCCACCCACCAATTCCTGAGCCACTTGTAGGGCTCTCTTTGGCAGGGGAGCAAAGAAGGCGTCTTGGGGCTGCTGAGTGGCTACTCTGAGTGCTCCAGTGTTGGGCAGAGTGGCTTGGCTTCTAGGAACTTCTTGCTGCCTCATCGTGGGAGGAGGGGCTGGCTATGCCAGAACTGTGAGCCTCTTCCCCCGCATGCAGCCCTGAACCCCTGGCAGGAGCCAGACGCTGCTGGACTGCCACGTTGGCTTTTCACCCCATAGCCGCTGGATGGATGCCAAGGCTGCTCCCCGGGGTGGGCCCCTCCCCAGGCGGCTGTACTCTCTTCTCTTCGGGGAAGCACAGGCAGATGTTGTCAATTTAAATTGTTTCCTTATTAGACTCTCTCTCAGGCCTGGGCTGGGTTTCATCAGCTGGGAACCTTGATTGCATCACTGCAACTGCCAGCTCCTCCAGGAACCAGGCCAAGGACTGTTGGAGTGGGTGTGGCTGAGGAGGGGAAGGCAGGACAGCAGGGGGAGGGACCTACATGGAGGAGCCTTGCTGTGATCACCTCTTGTTACAGGGGCCGAATGGGAGGCATCAAGGTACCAGCCCCCTCAGGAACTGAGGAGCACAGTTAGGGCTGGGAGGCCCCTGCGGTCCCACACAGTTCTCACAGCTGTGTTGACGCTTAGCTGGGTGCCCAGCTCCCTGCATCAGAATTATCTGGACGCTTGTTTAAAATGCCTTGTTTAAAAGGCCTGCAGCAGTGGTTCTCAACCAGGGGTGATTTGGCAATATCTGGAGACATTTTTGATTGTCATACCTGGGGATGCTGCTAAACATCCTGCAGTGCACAGGACAGCACCCCACAAAGAGAAACCCTGTCCTGCAGAGTCTGCAGAATCTTCGCTTGCATCTGAGAACCCCTGTCCTGCTGGGCCTCACTCCCTTCTTTGCTCGTGAGATTGAGCACCTGCTCCCTGCCAGGCTGGGGTTCCGTGCTGGGCACATGGCAATGAGAGGTGTGTCTATGAGCACATGCAGCTGGGAAGGTGAAGTGCTCAGGGTGGGCGTGGGGTCATGCTGGAGTCCTCTACCATGGCCCTGTCATAGGGTCTGGGCTGCCCCACCTAGGGTTCCCTTTCCCTGACTTTCTGCCCTATGACAGTTGCCAGCCAGGCTATGCACCTTTGCTCTGACTCCACGGAGAGGCCCTAGTGGGCCCGTTTGGTTCATATCAGTAGGGACTCTGTGGGCCTGGCAGCCTTTGGCCAGGAGGTGGCTCCCACAGCACTGACCCCTTGTCAACTGAGTGATGGAGACCCAGGGTTGCCAAGGCTCTGGGATCTTGTTGTTGCATTTAACTGGGCAGTGATGCTGGCCAGACCTGGGCCGGGTGCTGGGGATGTGGCAGCAAGCTGGTCTTGGGGTACAATGGAGCTCCGACTCTGGGGCAGCTCCGACTCTGGGGCAGCTCCTGTTGGGAGCCCCAAATTTCACTAAGAAGCTGAGGGCAGTGGCTCATTTCAGCCTAGCCTGCCACCCTTCACAGGCTCTGAGGCCTCATCAGTAACCTTCAGCTTTTGGGAGCCTGGGGGGCAGCATTCCCTTCTCCAGGGTGTCCACCTGCTGTACTTCTTTTGAGGGGAGCAGACACGGGGAGGGAGTGAAGGTGTGGGCTTGGTGTCATGCCCCCTTGGGTCAGCATCCAGCCCTGTTGTTCTGTGACTTTGGACCTGTCCTGCCCCTCTCTGGACCTCAGTTTTTTATTCTGTGAAATGGGAATGATAATGGCACACACCTCATGGGACTATAGTAGAATTCAGTTGGTCATGCATATAAAACACGTGTCCTGCAAAACGAGCTCAAAGAACAGGAGCTGTTTTTTAAAAAGAGGTGTTGATTAATTAAATATGTGCTGGGGGGCCAGGGATATGTTCGAGAGCAGGCCCCACAGGAGGACACAAAGAAGGTCCTATTTTATGCTAGTTCTGTCCTGGGCTCTGGGAAGACAGTGGTGATGAAGACAGAGGAGATGTGGTCCCCATCTGCATGGGGCCCCAATGGTGAGACACGGTGGGGCAGATGCTGGGAAGATGTGGCCACACGGACACCGTGTTGACAGAGTTCTGTGCATCCCTCCTCTGGCTGAGCAGTGGAGAAAGGAGCTGTGGCACCACAGAGTCACTGCAACAGCCCCAGGTGATGGGCAGATCACCCTTTTACAAAAGAAGTTGAGACTTATTGAGATGAGGCTTCCCATTCACTTTTTTGTCTTGTCCTCATCAGCCTGATCCTGCCCCCTGGTCTTCTCTTGGCTCTTCCTGGGAGCCACCTCCTAGCTTCTGGGTCTTCCCTGTGCTGTTCCACTGCCTGGGACATCCTTCTCCCTCAATCTTCACCTAGCAAGCCTCAGCCTGGAGGTCCCAAGCCCTGATGTCACTGTCTGGGGAGCCTTCTCTGACTCCTGCTCCCAGACCCCAGGTCAGGCCGCTTCTACTTCCACGGAGACTGGCAGCCATTGTCACTCGTTTCCTGTGTGATGTCTGTCTCCCCCACTCAACTAGGGGCTGCTCCACACCCTGAGCCAGTGGCCACAATAAGTCTTTGTGGATGCATCATGGAAGTTCTGGTCAGGATTTGGGATACAGGTCCCTGTGTCTTCCACACTGCCCGGCGTGGCTGCCTGGAACAGGCCAGAGGTCACTGAGCTGGCCTCCCTGGAGCAGGAGAGCTCCAGGGGAGTTCTGCCCTGCTGAGGACACCAGCCTGGTGAGGGTGCTGTGCTCTATTTCAGGACAGCCCAGAAATAGCTGAATTCTGCCACTGTGCTAGCCACAGTGGCTGTGGTAGGTGGAGGGCTCACCCTGCCTTGCTGAGATTTGCATGTCTAATTGTATATCTTAAAGCTAAAAATGAAACCCAGTCCCTGTAATTACCTGTCCTTGGCAGTGGGAGCCGGGAAGCACGCCCTGAAACCCCAGGCTGGGGAGGGCTGGCGTCATCGTCTCTTCCCAAAGGGGTGCCCAGTCTTGCCAGCAGGTCCTGCGTACCGCACAGGGTGGCCCTATTTGGCAGTGCCTTGGGAGGGCAGGTGTGGGTCCAGGCCTTGAACCAGGTAGCTGGGGGTTCAAATCCCTCTCGCTTGTGACCAGCCCTCCTAACCCTCTTCTCATGGTCAGTTTCAATTTCAATGATGGAAACAACGCTTGGGCAGAAAGGAAGAAAGTAGCCCCGATAGCCCCTCCCCCCACCTCTGACCTGCTCTGAGCTCCTCCCACTTCTGACTATCGTCCCCTCACACCAGCGTGAATAAGCCGTTTGGCCAGGCCACCCGGAGTCCAGGGTTCTGGGCCCCACTGGGTTAAAACCATCTCCTTCTCTGGGCCTTGGGTTTGTCATCGTTAAGTTCCAGTTCTCTAGCTCTGTCCTGAGCCGTGTCAGCAGGGCAAGCGGGGGATGCACAGTCATATGTTTTCTTAATAAACATTGATCATTTTTCTTCATAGCTGCTCATTTGTTTTAGTTTTTTCACTTTCCCCCTTTCTGAGTCGGGCGGCTCGCTGCGCCTCTGGTCACTGGGACCTACGCTCGGTTCCGCTACGCTCTGCTCTCAGGAGCCTCGACACTCTTTCCAGGGTGTCGTGTCGCAGTGCTGGGCTGGGCTCTGCTGTGCCCGGGGGATATTCTGCAGAGTGTCTTTTCGGCCTCTGACCACATTGCAATTTCCAGGACTCCCTGAGGAGGTAATTCCCTTTGCTCAGGCATGTTTAAAAAGTCACCACTGATACTTGCAGTTCACAAAGAAAAAAAAAGGACACAATCCCCACCTGCCCCATCCTCATCCTTTCTCTCTGTCCTTCCTTACTCTTAATCTCTAGACACTCCAGTGGCTAGAGATGACCTTCATTTGCGATGCCACTCAGGCACCTCCTGTTTTCTCTGTGCACGTGAACATTTACATATGTTACTTTTTAAAAAATGAAAATGGGGACTGGGGTCATACTGTAGATACCCTTCTGCCTGTTGCTTTTCCTGTGGGTCCGATGGGGCTGTCTTTCCCAGTTGGTGAACACAGACTGCCCTTGCTCCCTTCCCTTCTTCTGGCAGTAGTCTGCTTGATGCCATTTGCAGTCCCCTGATGCACATTTGGGTTCTTCCTGTTGTCACCCAACTGTAATTGTTGCTGCCATGGCCACCCATGCACACGTGGATGCCTGTGGTTGACGGCATCTCCACGCGGCCCCTTTGTGAGCTTGGGGCCAGGATTCCTTCTCCCGTGTCCCTGCCCACCAGGCGCCCCCTCGCTCCCTCTGCCTGGGTCACACTGGCCTCCTTGCTCCTTCTTACACATGCCAGGTGTGTTCCCATCTCAGGGCCTTTGCACTTGCTCTTCCTCGAGCCTGGGTTGATCTGCCCCCACGTGCTGTGGGGCTCACTCTCTCTCCTCCTTCAGCTCTTTGCTCAGATGTCACCTTCCCATTAAGACCTTCCCTGGCCATCTTTCCCTCAGGCCCCTCACCTGGGCACTGCCTGCCTCCTTCCCCAGTTCCTTTTGCTCCATAGCACCTACAACCACCTGGCATGCACTTGCCTGCTTTTGTCTGTCCCCTACCCAGAGTGTAAGCCTCTTGCACACAACGATTTCTGTCCACTTTGTTTGCTGCTTACGTCCCTAGGGCCTTCGGCAATGCCGGGCATGTAGTGGGTGCTTAATAAAAGGTTTCTGAGCAAATCAAGTCCCTGAGATTTCCTCACACCTGACCTGGCCAACTCCACCCTGGGGCTCTGGGCCATCTGCTTTGCACCCTTATTCCTGCCTCTTACCAGTACCCTCTCCCCCACCCTAGCCCTGAGCCTGTGTTCATCTCCCCTTGTTATCCCTGCCCTGTGCCTGGGACTTCATGCCACCCACCTGAGGGTGCTCAGCCACTTCCTACCAGAGGAGCCCTGGGTCTGGTGGGGAGGCTTGTGGGCCCTGAGGCGGCTGCCGGCTGTGACCTGACTAGGACATGGGCTGTGGACACGGAAGGGCCTAGAGTCAAGACTGGCTCTGCTGCTGTCAGCTCTGTGGCTTTGGGGGAGTTACACAGCATTTCTGAGCCTCACTTTCCTCATATAGAGAATGGGCCATGGTGACAGCCACCTTTCTGTGGTGAAGAGTTCCAGGTGGCACACAGTAGGCCCTCAGGAAGTGGCCACTGCTGCAATGTTTATTTCACTCTTACTGTGACCTCCTAGGGTGGGCTGGGCAAGGCTGCTAGCTTCTTCTCGTGGGTGTGGTGGGATCGGATAGGTGATTGTCAGAGCCCCATGGAAACAGGACTGCCCAGCACTGATCCCTTCCCAGGCTCGCCTCCTGCAGGGGGAGGGAACATGCCTGTTACCCGAGCCTGAGAGGGCTCCATGTGGCTTTCTCTGGCCTGGCCCTGGAAACACAAATGGGCCTCAGGCTTTCTGGCTGGCATTCCCATGGTGGACTCTGAAAAGGGAAGGGCAAAAGCCCACAATTCACCATTAGCTTTTGATCCCATATACTAATCCTAATTCCTCTGAGTATTTCAGCACACCCAGAACAACACGCTTCCTCCTTAGGTCTCCAGCAGCTGCTTCCAGTTCCTAGGTAGGGTGGGGGTCTGAGGGTCCACATGGGCACCATGGCGGCCCAGCTGCCCCGCTCTCAAGCTTGGCCTTCTGGCTGCCTGGGAAGCGTCTGTTCTCTTTGCCCTTCTACCCACCTCTCCCATGGCTGCTCCTAGCCTAAGCCACAGTCTGTGAGGGCAAGATGGAGCCACTGTCAGAGTAAGATGGAAAGTCTTCACTATGCCCCGAGGCCCAGGAGGACCTCACCCATGGTTCCTCACCCATCTCATTTGCTCTGCTCTCTCCTCAACTCGTCAACCACTGGCCTCTGTGCTGTTTCCATTTGCCAAACATACCTCTACCGCAGGGCCTTTGCACTTGCTGTTCATTCATCTGGATGGCTCTTCCCCCATCTTGGCTCAGCTCCAGTCCTTGCTTCCCTCCAAGCCTTGCTCAGATGTCACTGCCATAAGGGCCATCCCTAAGCCCTGCCTAAAGTAGCAGCCCCCCCCAATCTCTACTCAGCACTCCCACCCGCCTTTCCTGCTGCGTTCCCCATTTTCTGTTTATCTGACCTACCAGGTATTCGTTTTTTGGTAACAGTTTTATTGAGATATAATTCACATACCACACAATTCACCCATTTAAAGTGTACAATTCTGTGGTTTTTGGTATATTCACAGAGTTGTACAACCATCACCACAACCAATTTTAGAACAGTTTCATCACCACAGAAAGAAACCCCATACCCATTAGCAGTTACTCCCATCAACTTCCCCATCCCCTGGCAACCACCAATCTGCTTTCTGTCTGCGGATTTGCCTATTCTGGACATTTCATATAAATGGAATCGTGTACTATGTGGTCCTTGCTGGCTGGCTGCTTTCACGTAGCATAATTTTCAAGGTTAATCACAGTGTAGCATGTATAAGCTTTACATCTTTTTATTGCCAAATAATATTCCACTGTATGGATAGACCACATTTTATTTGTCCATTCACCAGTTGAAGGACATTTAGGTTGCTTTCATGTTTTGGCTATTATGAATAATGCTACTATGTACATTTGTTTACAAGATTTTGTGTGGGCAGGTTTCATTTCTCTTGAGTCTATACCTAGGAGTGGAATTGCTGGGTCATGTCATAACTGTTTAACCTTCTGAGGATTTGCCATACTGTTTTCCAAAGTGGCTGCACCATTTTACATTCCCAGCAGCAGTGTATGAGGGTTCCAATTTCTCCACATCCTTGCCTTTGATTCTAGCCATCCTAATGGGTGTGAAGTGGTAACTCATTTTAGTTTTGATTTGCATTTCCCTGATGGCTAATGATGTTGAGCATCTTATTGTGTGATCATTGGCCATTTGTATGTTTGGGTTCTTTGTCCATTTTATAACTGGGTTATTTGTCTTTTTATTATTGAGTTGTAAGTGCTTTTTATATATTCTAGATACAAGTTGCATATATATATATATATATATGATTTGCAAATAATTTTCTCCATTCTGTGGGTTTCCTTTCTTGATAGTATCCTTTGGAGCGCAAAAGTTTTAATTTTGATGACATTCAATATGTCTATAGTTTCCTTTTGTCACATGTAATTTTGGTGTCATATCTAGGAAACTGATCACAAAGGTTTACCTCTGTGCTTTCTTCTAAGTCTTTTATAGTTTTAGCCCTTACACTTAGGTCTTTGATCCATTTTGAGTTAAATTTTGTATATGGTGTGAGATAGGGACCTCCACTTCATTCCTTTACATGTGAATATCCAGTTGTCCTAGGAAGATTTGTTGAAGACTATTCTTTCTCCCACAGAATTATTTTGGCACCCTTGTCAAAAATCAGTTGACCGTAAATGTGAAGGTTTACTTCTAGACTCTCAATTCTATTCCATTTGTGTCTTCTTACACTAGGACCACTCTTTCTTGTATTATTGTAACTTTGTAGAAGTTTTGAAATCAAGAAATGTGACTCCTTTAGTTATGTTCTACTTTTTCAAGATTGTGTTGAGTATTCTGGTCCCTTTACCTGAATTTCCATGTAAAGTTAGGACCAGCTTGTCCAATTTCTGCAAAGAAGCCAGCTTGGGATTTTGATAGGGATTGTGATGAATTTTTAGAACCATTTGGGAGTATCATCATTTTAGCGATATTAAGTCTTCTAATCCATGAATATGGGATGTCTTTCCATTTATTTAGATCTTTAATTTCTTTCAGCAATGTTTTGTAGTTTTCCAGAATATGTGTTTTGTACTTCTTTTGTTAAATTTATTGCTGTTTTTTTTTTTATTCTATTTTAAGTGGAATTGCTTTCTTCATTTTCATTGTGGATGTTTGCCAGTGTATAGAAAGAATTGATTTGTGTATACTGATCTTGTATCCTACAACCTTGCTGAACTCAGTATTAGTTCAAATAGTTTTTTAGTGGATTCCTCAGGATTTTGTACATACAAGATCAAGTCATCTGCCAGTAGAGATCGTTTTAGTTCTTTCTTTCCACTACCACGTATTTTTCTTATTTATTTGATCCTCCTCTTTCTCCTCCCACCGGAATGTAAGCTGGTCACCGCTGTGGTCCCAGTGCATAGGCCAGGGCCTGGCTCGCACTGGCACTCAGTTGTTTGAGTGGATGAATGAAGAAGCTGAACGCGCGCGGCTAGGCTCAGGTGATGCCCCCAGCCCAGGGCCCCCACTCCTCCTGTGGCACCTATCTCCAGGGGGTTGGTACTCTCCATTCCTCCCCTGTCTCCAGCCCTGACCTTTCTGCTTGTCCCCAGTCTTGGGCTGCAGGGGGTTGCTGGAGCTCACCCTCCTGACAGGGTGGCAGCACTTTGGTGACTGAGTTCCCTCAAGCCCCAGTGTCTTCATCGGATGAGGCACATCTCACAGAGATGCCAGGCACCTGGTGGGGCTCACCTCACCTCACTGCATGCTCCCAGGTGCCCACAAGGGAGGGCTGGTGTGCCCAGTGAGTGCGAGGGCTATGGCCCAGGCTGCTGAGTCAAGTTGTGTTGCCCCTTGTCACAGCCTTAGCAGGAGCACAGGATAAGCCTTGGTCACATCATCCTCAAAGCCTTGTGGAGCTAGGCGGGTTGCCTGGAGGGGGCTTCTCACAGAAGGTGAGGCTTGGGGGCTTTCATTGGCTGAGGAAACAGGGCTCCCTCCTTGTTCATGCTGTCCCCTCTCCCTGGAACTGTCTCTCCCACCTGGCTTCTCCCCACTCATCACTCAGGCCTGAGCTTGAATGTCACCTCCCTGCAGCGGTCACCTTCCCTGACTCACCCCTTCCCCCGCTCCCTCCAGGTGACACCGAGTCATCACTGGGTGGATGTAGTATGCTGCAGTGGCTCACTGCCCAGCGCCTGCTTGGCACTCAAAGACCTGGGCAGGGCCTTGGGTG
This sequence comes from Daubentonia madagascariensis, assembly GCA_023783475.1. Classification (NCBI taxonomy): domain Eukaryota; kingdom Metazoa; phylum Chordata; class Mammalia; order Primates; family Daubentoniidae; genus Daubentonia; species Daubentonia madagascariensis. The sequence continues at coordinate 6,148,496 of JAKFHU010000776.1, forward strand.
CATGGCAGGGCACTGCTGGCCCCACAAACCCCATGGGTTCCACCTGCCAGGCTTCCCCAGGCTCCACAGCCTGTGAGCCGAGGGGATGGCTGAGGAGCCATGACTCTGAAGTTGGACAGTCCTGGGTTCAAATCCTGCTTTGCCAATCACTAGGGATGTGAGCTTGGGTGGGGGTAGAGTGGCTTCCTCTTAGTGCCCTCAGTTGTAGAAGGGGGTGACAGAGAGCCCACCTTACAAGGCTACCATGAGAAGCAAACATCTGGTTAGGTGGGATGAGCTGGAGATGATGTCTCTTACACCACCCCCCCTTCCCTGGCCGCCCCTTCCTGAGCACTGGTTCTGCCAGGCAGGCTATGGGGGGATGGGGAGCTACAGGGATGCAGAGCTCTTCTCTGCCACGTGCTGCTGCCACCCCCAGATTCTGCCGAGGCCTCCGCAGCAGCTGGAGAGCCTTGGATGAGCCGCTCCCACCTGCTCCCACTCACCCCCGGGGCACAAAGCACCTCCCTATTAAAGGGGTGCTGAATTTTTCAGCGTAGTCATAGCTCCCAGGCCCAGGAGGAATTTGAGGGGCTGAAAGGCCAGACACCCAGTTAGTGTTGGTGAAGCTGAGGGCCCTGGTTGCTGTCTCTGCACTGGAGCCAAGCTGCTTGCGTTAAATCCTTGTTCTGCTCTTCCTGGTGGGGGCCTCTGTGAGGGCCTTAACCCCAGAGCTCCTGGTTTCTTTGAGTGTGGAATTGGGCTGAGATGGTAGCTGTCCCAGACGGTGTTTGGAAGGGCTTGGCATGAGCTTCTATTTCCAGTACTTGGAGCAGGCTCCAGGGACTCTGGCTTTTGTGAAGGTCTTTGAACAGTGCCTGGCACACAGGAGGTGCTATATGAGTATTAGCCATAGTTGTTATTGTTGTCATTGTTATTAGTGGTGAAGAAGAGGGCTCTGGAGTCGGTGGAACTGGGCTTAGAGCCAAGCTCAGCTGTTTCCTGGCTGGGTGATGCTGGGCAGTTTGCCTGGCCTCAGTCTCTTCATCTGTGAAATGGGCTGAGAGTAGTCCAGCCTGGGGAGACTGTTGCGAGGGTCACCTGAGGTGGTTGGCAGGAGCCTGGCTGGGGGAGGTAACGGTAGCAGAAGGAACTGCCCACAGTTGTGGTCGAGGAGCAGGGTGTGTGGGGGCGCAGCTTATCAGCTCCCTGGGGAAGGGGCGGCTGCCCTGGCCTGGCCTCACCCTGGCCTTGTGTTTTGCGTTTTTTATTACATGTTTTTTTGGTTTTTTTTTTTACAATTACACAAGTTCATTCTTGTGAAAATACAATTGCTTTGTGACCCAAAGTGAGAAGTGAGAGCTGCCCGCCTCCTCCCTCCCACTGGAGCGCCCTGTCCCCAGTACCATATGGGGTCCACTGGCAGTGAGCTGTGCTTGTGCTCACGTGTCCCCTCTGGCCCACAGGGAGGAGGTACAAGAGAACTGTGTGCGGTGGCGGAAGAGGTTCACCTTTGTGTGCAAGATGAGCGCCAACCCGGCCACAGGCCTGCTGGACCCGTGCGTCTTCCGAGTGTCCGTGCGCAAGGTGAGGCCGGGCCCGAGCATGAGCCCAGGGTGAGGGTGGGCGTGGGGCCACTGGCCTGGGGGCTTTAGGCCCCTCCTCTCACTTATCCCCCCACCAAGGGAAAATGGGGGAAGTTGCTCTGCCCCTTTTCTTGTCCTCCCCTCAGATTCAGGGGGATTTGGGGAGACACATGAGGTCCCTGGGACTCCCTAGTCACCCTGCTGCTATGTCTCCCTCCCTGTGCAGGAGCTGAAAGGCGGGAAGGCTTATTCCAAGGTAAGAGAGGGGCTGTGTGAAGGGGCAGTGGGATGGGACGGGGTGGCGCAAGATGGGCATGAGGGGAGCTTCCAGAAGGACTTCCAGCCCCCTCTCTGTCCCAAACATAAGACAGTCAGCCCTGCATGAGATGTATTTTTTTGGAAATATCTTTATTGATAGTCTTTGCACTTACTACAAAGGCAGCACATGCTTGTTACGACACAAATGCTACAGTAGTGAAAGGGCTGGTTTCTGTCCCCTTCCTCTCTCCAGGCCTGCCCCTGGGACCCCACCATTGGTATAGGTTAGGATCTTTCCAGACCTTTTAAGAAAAAAAATTGTGAAATTACTGTACATAGCAGCGAATAAAAAGCATGCATTTGGCTTAGAGAAATGGACAATGAGCAGCCTTTATGTGTACTTCCGTGCATGCAAACAATATGATTTTCAAAATACACAAATATACAGATTTGCAGCTTGGTTTTTTCCTTACCCAATATGTCATGGGCATCTTTTTGTGTTATCACAAATTTCCACATGCTTTCTAATGGCAGCAGCATCCCATTGCATGGCTGGTGACGGTTGAGTCAGCCAGTCCCCACTGTTGGACATCTGTGTTGTTGCCCGGGTTTCACCGCACCCACAGACAGTTCAGCCATACGCAGTAAAACCTTTTCTACTAGGAAAAGAGAGAGAAGACAGCTCTGGCTTTGGATGAGCCTGCTCTGCCCTCAACCCCTCGTCTCTGTGGGGGACCTTTGGCCTCCCTTGGTTGGCTCCCGGGAGGCTAGCCCAGTGGCAGGAGGGAGAAGTGTGGGTTCCAGTCAGACAGGAGGGGAAGTGCTGTTGCCTCGCCTCTCACCCTGCGTGGATGGCCAGAGGGAGATGCTGCACAGGGCGCGGCCCATCCTGCTGATGAGAGCTCAGGAACTCAGCCGGCTGGGCCCTGCACTCTGCCCTGGCCCAGGGCACTGACATCCCCCTCCAGAAACAGAGGGCAGGGTGGCTTGAACTGGGCTTGGAGGGTGCTGTCAGAATGGAAATTTCTCCTCCTGTTGATTCACATAGATGAGGACAGCCACCCAACCAGGAAAGAAACTACTGGGGAACAGCCGAGAGCATCTTGTCTCTACCAGCAAATAAACGATCTGGGGCATCTAGCTCCTGTCAGATGCTGCCAGGCCCTTTCCCTTCTGTTCTGTAATTGAACTCTTACTGCAGGCTTTACTCCCATTGGAGAGAGGAGGAAACCAAGGCCCAGAGAAGTGGTGGGACATGGCGCTGGGCTGGCCTAGTTTCAGTGCTGTCCATGGGTTTAGCCGTGTGGCCCTGGGCAAGACTCTTCCCCTCCCTGAGCTTAGTTTCCTCATCTGTGAGATGAGGTCTGAGTCAGTGGCAGAGCTGGGATCTGAACTCAGGTCCCTGATTCTGGAGCGTGTGCCCCTAAACAGAGCAATAGATACTTGTACTCAGCAGGCCTTGATAAACATCTCTGATTGCTTTGGTTGTCCCCCATGTTCCCAAGCCTGGCACCACCTCACCTTGACCTCAGTTTCCCCTCCAGGCCTGGCAGACTTGGCTGCCATCTCAGGGCCTCCCAAGCTCGTCCCTGCTTCTCGCACTTTCTCCCACTTCCCTCCCCAGCCCTTGCCCCTCTCCTGCACTCAGCATCGGAGGAGGCCCCCACCAGCCCCTCACTCTGGCCTCCACGGGGGGCCTTTCCTCAGGTCCCTGCCCCTCTCCCCACCATGCCACCCCACCACCTAGTTCCCATGGGCCTTCCCGCCTCCCCGCCTGCTTGCCTGGCAGCTCCCGACAGCACGGCCTTGTTTCCCAGGGAACAATGCGTCTGTGTCACGGATAACAATGTCCTTTCATGTCAGGCGCACTGGCCCCAGTGCACACTGGGACACGACACAAAGGGCGCTTTGTGCAGGTCAGGGATGTGAGCTCCTGGCTTTGCCACGTCGGTGCTGCCGACCCGGGGCCTCTGTCCTTGGGTCCCAGTTACGCAACAGTCAGTCAGGGCCGTGGGGCGGGCGCAGGGGCTTTGCCTGTCCTCCCCCTTCCACTTCTGCCAAGTTAGCCCTTCTGGGAGTCTGCCAGCCAGGAGCACACAACTCCCTGTGGCCTCCCACACGCTCCTCTTCCTTCCCAGCTGGGCTTCGCCGACTTGAACCTGGCTGAGTTTGCGGGCTCGGGCTCCACCGTGCGCTGCTGCCTGCTGGAGGGATATGACACAAAGAACACTCGCCAGGACAACTCCATCCTCAAGGTATCAGGCCCCTGCTGCCTCTTCCGCCCCTTATCAAGGGGTGGGGACAAACCCAGCTCCCCGACAGAATCTCCTGGAGGGTTGTTGAAAATTGAGGGTCTCACCTGGACAGGCAGTGAGAGACATTGGGAAGATGTGGGCTCTGGTGTCAGAGCCCTAGCTGGGCTGCTGGCCTCAGTTTACCCATTGTGGTCAGGGGGTAGACCTGACAGTCTCTTTTAAGGGTTTAGTGAGCACTTTTGGCGAGGCCAGCTGTGCTGAGGGCTGGCCGTCATTACCTACCTCGTGGTACACTGACAGCAGCCCCATGGGGCGTGCATCTGTGACTGGTCCCTGCTGTGCACAGGAGAGGGTTGAGGCACAGAAGTGAAGTCATTTGCCTGGGGTCACACACACAGCTGGGCCTTGGTCCCCAGCCCTTTGCTTCCTCGGCCCAGCTCTGAATCATGCCCCTGTGACACAAGGCAGCCTGGCTCCTGTGGAGGATCAGTAAACATAGGCTACTCAGGGCCCTGGCACAGGCCCACCTTGGCCGGCCACCTGCAGGTGTCCAAGGCAGCTGCCTCTTTAGCCTCTTGGGAAGAGAAATGTCTGGGTGTCTGTTGCCAGCACATCTATTTTCCTCTATTTCCCCACCCTTCCACCTGGTTGTGAAAACAGGCCTGTCCTGCCACCACCTCTGCAAGCTGACCCAGTGGGAGTGCATTTTGTCCGGGGCAGAGCTGAGCAGGAAGTGGTGGGCAGGGGCTCTGGGACCTCCTAGACCCTGTGACCTCTTAGAAGAGGTCCAGGCTGATGGTTGTGGTGGCCAGGGCCTTTCGGCCTCCCCCACAGTGGCCCCATGCCCCCTCAGTCAGGCCAGATCAAGGGGGTTGGGGGACAGGTGGCATCAGGTTCAAGGCCAGCTCCCCCATGTCCTGTCTGCAGGGTCCTGGGCTATCACTTCCATTCTCTGAGTGTTGGTTCCCTGGTCCACAGCCTGGGGCTGTCACCTACTTTGTAGGCTGCTGTCGTTGCCAAGTGAAATCATCCGTAGAAAGCCTCAACCCAGTGGCCACCATATTATCAGGAGTGGCCCTGGGGTCTGAGTACCTCTTTCCTGCCCAGTCACCCTTCGCCTGTTGCTCCATCTCAGCCCAAATTTTGGGATCCAAACCTTGCCACATTTGGGCCATTGCCAACATCTTTGCCCAAGTGATGTTAACCGCGTTGGACTCTGTGAGCCCCCACCCTGCCCACCTTGTCAGGTGCGTGAAGCCTCCCCACCCCAGCCCTGTGTGGGGCTTTTCAGGCCCCCTCCCGCCTGCCGTGTTGAGCTCTGTGCCCCTCACACAGGATGGAGGTGAATGCATGGCCCCATGCCTGAGGAGCTCTCAGCCCATCATAATGTTGAAATAACAGTAGCTAACTTGCCGCACACTCCCTCTGCCAGGCACTGGGCAAAGCTCAGGCCTCATCTCTCTGCGTCCTCCCCACCAGCCTACCAGGCAGGCCTTGGGGTTGTCTCCATCTTCCACATAAGGTTCAGAGAGGTTAGGTGACTTCACCAGGGCCCCCCCCCCAGGAAGGTGCAGAGACGGGGTTGGGGTCCAAGCCATCTAAGGCCAGAGCCAGTAGCCTGCTGGGGACCGTGCTGGGGCTGGATGGGAGTGGCCGAGATGTGGCTGATTCCTCCCCTTCCTGTAGGTCACCATTGGCATGTTCCTGCTCTCTGGGGACCCGTGCTTCAAGACGTGAGTGCTGGCACAGGTTGCGGGAGGGCTGGGGGATGGGGACTCTTGTTCTCCCATGTGCATCTGGTCCTAGCTGGGGTACCCTAGTCACACCCATCTGTCTTCTCAAGGCCACCATCCACTGCCAAGTCCATCTCCATCCCGGGCCAGGATTCTTCCCTGCAGCTGACGTGTAAGGGTGGCGGGACAAGTGGCGGTGGCAGCAGCAGCACCAGCTCCCTGACAGGGTCCCGGCCTCCCAAACCCCGGCCCACCATCCTCAGCTCAGGTACTGTCCCCACTGCCCACCCCTCCCCCACCAGCAGCCAGCCTCTGAGGTGCCCAGGTCCCCAGGGAGATACTCGCTGAGAGGAGGGAGGTGGTGGGATGGTGTTTGCATCTGTTTGTGCTCCCACTGGGGCAATGTGGTCTGAGCACCTCATGAGTGCTGGCCGCGATGCTGGGCCTGGGATCGAAGCAGTGTCCTGAACCGAGAGTGACGCGCGGCCTCCCCTCTCACGTGGTCCTCAGTCTCGGAGACGGGCGTTAATTAAGCCATAAATAAATCACATGCATGTCCATGTACAGACGCGACCAGAGCTGGGGGAGACAGGCACAGAAGGTGGGATCCATCCGAGACCAGGGAAGGCTTCCCTGAGGAGGTAGTGTCTTGGGGGTGGGGCTCCATGTACCCGGCAGAGGGACGGGCGGGGAGCTCTTGCTCTTCCACTTGCTGTGTGACCTTGACTGGCCAGTTTGCCTCTCCTGGTCTCAGTGTCCTCCTCTGGAAGGTGGGATTGGGAATAGTAATTACATTTTAGGTTGCTTTGGGGCTTAACTGAGCAAATGTGGTACCTGCCTGGCTCATCGTAAGTACTTGGTAGGCACCACGTTTGTGTTGAAGTATCATTATTACTAATGTTGTGAAAAATGAGAAAGCCCGAATCCCCAGAGGAGACAGTGTAGTAATTAGGAGGAGGTGGTGCTGCCAGGAGAGGCGGCTCTGGCCTGCCCCCAAGTGTTTGCTGGGCCCCCCAACCCAAAGCAGGGCCCTCAAGCTGATTAGTGAACAAGCCAGCATGTGGCAGCTCCGCAGATGCTTGCTGAGTGATTCTGTCCCGGGGGCTGGGGGCGGGGAGGGACCCTGTGACCCCCAGGGCCTGGCCTTTCTCCACTCCCGTTTTTCCTGCACACTCAGCCAGGTGAGGTCCCGGGCAGAAAGCTAGGGTTTTTGCCAGCCTCGGCCTGGGGGCTGCATGTGGGAATGGGGGCCTCCCAGCACAATTACTCCTCCAGCTTCAGGGTGGGAGTCCCCAGAGAACAGATCTGTCTGGGGACCAGGCCTCTCCCAGGCAGGTGGGATTTAAGCACCCACTTGTGTCTGTGGCTGGTACCTCCCTCCCCCAAAGGCAGAGAGCCTGTTGGGGACTTGAAAAGCCACGTGACTGTGGTGGGCACACAGGCAGGCCTGGGCTCCAGCCTGGCATGTGCTCCTCTCTGAAGAGGGCGCAAATGGCCCTTCCTGTGTTGGCCAGGAGGCTGGCACTGGGTAGGTCCTGCCTGGTCCCTTGTGCCTCCCACTGGGGAATGCCAGGAAAGTTGGTTTTGAAGTTGGGCTTATGGGGGACTTGGGACAGGGCTGTTGGCCTGTCCCTTCAGGCCAGCCTGCTCCCCTCCCCCACCCCTCCTTCTCCCCCTCCCCCTGTCTGTTTCACTCCAGCTACACTGACCAGAGCTCATTCCAGCCACAGGGCCTTTGTTTGTGCTGCTCTTCCTGCCCCAAAGGCCTTTCCCTGATGCCTTATCTGGCTCCCTCCCTCCCATGCATCCTGCAGGTCTTGGCATTAAGGCTGTAGACTTGGAGAAGCCTTCCCTGCAGGTCCCCAGACTGGGCCAGGCCCCTGATACATGCTGCTCCCTGCTCTGTGCTGCTCACGACGGGTTGTGGGTGATGGTGGCCCAGTGTTTGTTCAGCATCCTTCCTCTGCGCCTTGGGCGCTCCTCACAAGGAGGTCCCCAACAGGTATCTTTGGAATGCACAAACCTGGGATCCGATGGTGACCTGTGGCTCAGGGGCTCAGGCAGGTTGCTGTTCCTCTGAACCTCAGCTTTTCAGTGTGTTAAATGGAAATACATGGTGCCCCCATAGGAGGCTCAGAGAGGGGACAGTGTGAAGGGCGAGGTGGGCACCAGTGGGTAAGCCCTGCCCCTCCCCCTTTCTGCCTCTAGGGCTGCTGGAGGAGCCAGACCACAACCTGTCCAGCCCCGAGGAGGTGTTCCACTCCGGCCACTCCCGCAACTCCAGCTACGCCAGCCAGCAGTCCAAGATCTCCGGTGAGTGGCACCCTGGCCCTGCCCCCAAGGCCTCCTGCGTCCTGGGATCCCCCATAGCGACCCTCCCTCACACCTCCCTCACCAGGCTACAGCGCAGAGCACTCGTGCTCCTCCAGCCTCTCGGACTTGACGCACCGCCGGAACACGTCCACGAGCAGCAGCGCTTCCGGTGGCCTCAGCATGACTGTGGAGGGCCCTGAGGGCAGTGAGCGGGAGCACCGGCCCCCCGAGAAGCCACCGCGGCCCCCGTGGCCCCTGCATCTGTCCGACCGCTCGTTTCGGTGAGTCCTGATGCTCTGGTCCCTGGAGAACACACCCCTCCCAGTGGCTCCCTCAACCCCTGCTTCTTGACCTGTAACACAAGGACAGTAGGGTCCCCACCTCAGAGGGTTGGGGGGTGACGATTCAACCAATTAAGGCTCAGCCCTGTGCCTAGCATGCAGCAAGTGCTCAATGGTTGCTGTTTGTGGTTTTGTGTTTCGGTCAAGAGCGTGGTCTGTGGGCCAGACAGAGCTGGGGCTGAGTCTTAGATCCACCACTTAACATGCTGTGTGGCCTTGGCCAGGTTACTTAGCCTCTCGATGCCTAGTGTCCTCATCTGCAAGACCAGATAATAGTCCCTGCACCCCCGTGTGGTCGTGAGGGTTGAATGAAGTACAATGTGGAGCATGCATAGAACATTTGAAGTGCTGCAGCTCTTCACTGGCCGTCGCTTTGTTGTGCTTGTTGCTGCCCTTACTGTTGTGACTCTTCCCCACCCCAGGCGGAAGAAGGACTCTATGGAGAGCCACCCAACCTGGGTGGATGACACGCGGATCGATGCAGATGACATCGTGGAGAAGATCATGCAAAGCCAGGACTTCACGGAGGGCAGCAACACGGAGGGTGAGCTGCCTGCACTGCATGGGCTGGGGACAATGCTGCCTGCTCCAGGGGCCCCCCCTGCCCCGCTCAGCCTCTATCCTCCCTTGTGTCCCCACAGACAGCAACCTCCGGCTGTTTGTGAGCCGTGACGGCTCCACCACGCTGAGTGGCATCCAGCTGGCCAACAGGTAGGGGCAGAGGGTCAGGGAGGGGTCACCAGGGCAGCCGTGGGGTGCAGCGGTGAGAACAGTCTCCGTGGCCCCCTGACCTGGCTGTGATGAGCTAGTGCTGGGATGCAGCTGTGAACAACGCAGGTTGCGGCTCACATGACAGTTTATAGAGTGCCCTCTCCTAAGCCTGCATTTGGACGGAGCACGTTTACTGCGTGCCTGGCTCACTGTGTTCTTTTGGCTCATTGAGTGAATGAATGAGTGAGTGAGGGAGTGAAGGAGCCTCCCGCGTGCAGGTTGTGCTGAAGGTGTCCCCCGTGTTCCTGTGGGCCAGGTGGGAAGGTGCCCATTGAACACCCAGACCCAGAGTAGGTCAGCCTTGGCCTGGGTCAGGGGAGCTGCCCTTCACGCTGCCTTGCTGCCCCCTGCTGGCAGAGGCTTGAAATTGCAGCCGCCATCTCCCCACTAGCCTGGGCTGCTCTGGGTGGACTGGGCAAGAAGAAAACAGAGGGGCCCTCCGTGGAGGTTTGTAAACACCCCTCCCTAGCCCCTCTGATAATGGGGAGATGGGTTCAGGGGAGGGAAGAAACCAGTCTGGTCAGATGTCATCTGCATAGCAGAGCTGCATGCCGAGCCCCGGATGTCCCAGCAGGTAGGATTGTTGATCAGGTTCCCGACTTTCCACTGTCCTCTTGGCAAATCTCACAGTCCCTGTGAGCCTCAGTTTCTTCATCTGTCAAGTGGGGCATGGCACAGTCCCTGTCTGCCAGGGCTACTGTGGGGATAGGGGTGGCACACCCAGGTGTGTGAGCTGCCAGTGCCCTGGAAGGGCTTGGGCACAGCCTGTGCAAGCTCTGTGGTCCCCATGGACTCTGATACTTGCCACTGTGTCACCCCAGGCAAGTGACTTCACATCCCTGAACCTGTGTTAGCCCCCTGCAAAATGAGGCTGGGTAACAATGCCTGCTTTTCACATACCTCCAAGGGCTGGCCCAGGGAGTGCTCGGTAAGTGGAGCATTGAGGGGGACAAGCTGACCCATCTCTCCCCCGCAGGGTCTCTTCTGGGGTCTACGAGCCAGTTGTGATTGAAAGCCATTGAGGAGTGGGTGTCCAGGCTGGAGAAGGGTCCTGCTTTCTCGGGTGTCCAGACCCACATCATTCCACAAGGAACCTTCCCATTCGGATCACCATCCTCACTGCATCTCCTCCGTGCCTCCTCCATGCACTCCAGCCCACACCTGTCCCCCAAGCATCATTCCATTGTCGTCCTATCCATGCCGGGAGCCTCCTGGCCCAGTAGGGCCCAGGCACCACTGTGAATATTCTCCTCTGAACCACTAGAGGGCAGGACAAGCTGACCCATGCAGCAGGTGGGCAAGATGAGAAGGCCAGGACTGTCCCTTCTGGAGACCGACCTGGCCCCCTCAGCCGAGGACATGCTGCAGCTCCTAAACATGGGGATGTGTGTGGCTGAGGGCCTGTCCACTCCAGGAGCACTGGCTTCAGTCATACCCTGGCAGGGCCTTGCTCCATTGCCCCCTTGCCCTGGGGGAGGCCAGACCACCCCCAGAATCCTGCCACCTGTGACCCTTTGACTGCTTAGTGCTTCAGCTGTCCCTTCCCTGTGTCCTGGGGGACCTGCTGGCGGCCTTCTCCTGGGAGCCACAACCTCAGCCGCCACCCACACTCCAGATTGAGACCCCCACCTCCCCCAACGAATGTTCTCCTGCTGCCCTGGCAGCCTGCACTTTGCACGTGCTTGTCCCCAGCACAGCCCCCCTGGCCCTCTCCTCCCCTTCCCCTTCCCCTGACCCCTTCCCAAGGACTCCTGGTCACTGCCCGCTGTGCAGTCAGAGGCCTGGGGTCTAGCAGCCCGGCTGGAACGGGCTGCTGCCTCTCTTCCCTCCAGTTAGCTCCAGCTCAGGCCTAAGACCTGTGCTGACAAAGGTCTGAGCACCGATGGTGCCCTCTGCCCAGGGCTGGGTCCTGAGCAGCTGGTTTCGCACAGGAAGGTTGGGGCAAGCAAAGCCCCTTTCTCTGCCCTCAGGGTCAGCTGGCCCAGGCTGGGGCGAACGCCAGAGGCAGGTGGGCTGTGACTGGACCGCCTGGAGCTGGCTTCCTGGCCGGAAAAGCCTCAGCCTTCCTCTGGAAGCATCCCCCTTTCTGGGCAATGGAGAGGTGGGGTCCTTTAAGGGGTGTGCTTTCCCAGCGGGGGGCAGTCTGGCCCTGCGCCCCGCCCCGCCCTCACTAAAGCCTCTGCTCTCTGCACTTTCCTGTCCTCGTCCTTGTGACCTGCCTGAAGGTGGGTTCCGGCTGCCAGCCAGCCCTTGGACAGACTCCCTCACCCCTTTGAAATTTCACTCAGTTCATATGAACCCAGCGGGCTGGTGTTTACTTAGCCCTGTAGCTTTTTTCTTTTCCTTCCCTCCTTCCTTCCTTTTTTTCCTTTCTCTTCTTTGCGTTCGTTCAGTTCAGTGTTGCCTCCTCCCCCAGGCGAGGGGAGGTGCTTCCCTTCTCTGCCCCACCTGCCGGCTGGGTCCAGCAGGGCTGGGGACCCAGCTGGGAGCCGGGGTGCTGGTCCTCTCTGGGCGGAGCAGCTGTCCTCCCGGGCTGGGAGCGGTCCAGTTCCTTAGCTGCCCCAGCTGGCCAGAGTTAGGGTTCTTGGTCTGGGCACTCCCTGGCATTGGGACCAGAGCATTTCTAGGGTTTTTGTTGTTGTTTTACTTACCTAACTCTTTTAGAAAATGAATGTTGGAAGGTGGCTGCCAAGGCAGGATGGAGCGTTTGCTCAGGCTGGAGAAGAGTCCCTTTCTGCCCCACAGATACTGGCACTTTAAAAGGAAGCTGGCCGCATGGTCTCCAGATGAACTGGCCCCCTGAAGATGGGGGGGTGCTGTCCTTCCCTTCTGTGTCTGCGGCACCTCCCCCAGCCCAGTGGGGAGGTGCATTCAGGGCGGATTTGTGGTCTGCTTCAAAGTTCTGGGGCTTCAGGCACATAACAGCTGGCTTGGATGCTGTTGGGGAGGCGCCTGCAAACCGGGAGTCCCAGCCCCACCCCAGCCAAAGTCTGGGCGTGAAAGTCACCCCAGGAGACAGAGCCTGCCACATACTCCCACACAGGCCCTGGGCCAGGGTAATTGGACCAAGTGAGAATTCGGCCACAACCAAATTGTTGCTGGCCAGAGCCAGAGGCCTGGAGTCCTGGCCTCGTCCCCGTGAGGGAGCCTTTCTTCAGCCCTCTCGTCTCCTTGAGCTCAGTGAATTCCCACCAGGTGCCCACAGCTCCTGAACTTCAAATTCTATATAGAGAGAGAAATGGAGAGAATATATTAGAGATATTTTTGGAAAGGAATTGGTCTATGCAATGCCAGTTTGGAATCTTCTTGAAAGTTTAACGTTTTTACTAGGAGATTTAAAGAAAATAAAGGTCTACAGTATTTTTAAGATTTTGGTTTTTTTCCTGTTAAACCCCACAAACTGACCACATGGCATGATCTGCCAGGAGGGAGAATGTCCATGTTTTCCTCTGTCTTTAGGGAAGTGATTGAGGAGGTGGGGGAGGGGTCTTCTTTTTCCCTTTAAATCCCCTCCTTTGCGAGAGAATGTTGCCACCACTACTCCCAGTTCAGTGGGCTGTGTTTGTATCTGTGTTCCAGCTTCTATTGTAGAAAATAACATTGTAAGGGGAAATCAGCCTAATGTCAGTGTCTTGGTTTGGGGGAAAAAAATTAAATATTGCGGATTTTGTTTGTTTTGCTGAGTTTTTTGTTTTTACCTTGTTACTTTGCCACATTGACTTTGGGGTCAAAGACAACATCAGAAGGAAGCCAGGTGTGTAAGGTGACATTCCATGGTGGGGAAGATGTAGCGGCCCGGTTTCTCCCAGTGCCTACTGCAGTCATAGTTCCCACCACCGTTACTACTCCAGAGTCCTGGGGAAGAAACAGTCCAGAAGGGCAGTTACTTGCCACACCTAGTGACAGCTTTGACCTCCAAGCCTGCGTTCTCACCACTGCTCTGTGGACCTTCCCTGCAATCAGGTGGCTTCTAAGGAACATGTCTGGGGACAAATAATTGTGCCTCAGTTTCCTCAGCTGTAAATAGGGTTATGGATCGAATCAAAGTGTGGGTATGCAGCCTGAGCTACAGGAGGTGCTGAGTGTGTTCCCGAACTCTAAAGCCTCAGGCTAGCATTGTCTACAGCTCCATCTGGGCCCCTCACCCCTATTCCTCACTGTCCCAAGTTACACAGGAGCTCAGTGGCTTAGCCAAGCTTTGTGACAGCTAGGTCACTCTGGGCTTTTAATAAGCTCAGAGGTGGCAGGAAGCCTCAGTAGTTTTGGTCAGGCCAGAAGGAACCAGGCCACCAGGCCTCTGTCTCTGCCCCAGAACAGCCATTACCCCCACCCCTTTTCAGGGCTCACCCCCACTCATGGCCCCTTTAAACCGTGAAGGCGGTTCTCAGTCCCTTCCTCTGTTTTAGGCACACCTGGGGAGGGAGAGAAAAGTTGGCTCCTGGCTAGGCCATCTGTCCTGAGATAGTGGAGAGGAAGAGAATTGGGCTGTAGGCGGAAAAGGGTTGATCCTGTCAGCTTTGGCAGGGCAGCCCCCATAGTCGTAGAGGGGCTCTGATGACAGGAGGTAAATGCTGCTGGAGGGAGCAAACTATGCCAGGTCCAGACAACATCTTTCCCCTGCCCCCTCAAGTGGGGACAGCAGGCCAAGGGTCTCCATATAACCACTCAGGGAGGCATCACTGAATCTTAAAAATTAAAAAATTTTTAAAAATCACTGAATCTTAAAGCTGGTTTGTTGCTTCAAAGCTCCTACTTTGTGCCAAGCCCCTTTCTGGTGATGGGGATACAGCAGTGACCACAGACCCTACCCTTGGGGAACTTAGAATCAGGTGGATCAAGCGCAACAAGTAAATCAACTAATCAAATCACACATGGGGCCGGGCCCGGTGGGTCACACCTTTAATCCCAGCACTTTGGGAGGCTGAGGCAGGAGGATTGCTCGAGCCCAGGAGTTTGAGGTTGCAGTGAGCTGTGATGACGCCACTGCACTCTAGCCTGGGCAACAAAGCGAGACCCTGTCTCAAAAAAACAAACAAAAAACGCACAGGGGAAGAAGCCCCTGTCTCCAGCTGCGAAGGCATGTTGCGGGGGGGGGGGCCATCCCAGTGAGACCTGGTGGGTGAGGCACAGCCGGCCCCACAAGCTGTGGGAAGACCGTTCCAGGTCCTGGTGCTGGAGAAGCGTCAAAAATGATCTGACCCTACCTCCCCTTGTTCTCAGAGGGAAAGAGCCTTCAAGACCAGAGGGGCCTGCCCACGGGCCTGTCCGAAACCTCTGGCTGCCAGAGAGGCAGACGGTGAAGGGAGGTAGGGGACACCCGAAGGGTCGCCAGGGAAGCCAGGAGATGGCAAGGGGGCACCCCCTCTCAATCAAAATCCCCCCATCCATGCGGGGCTCGGCCAGCCCCTCTTCACCCCGTCCCAGGCCGGGCTCTGCACCCTTTCCCCCAGCAGACAAGTACGGGCCTCGGGACCAGGCAGTAGGGCTCCCTGTTGGGTTCCAGTGTCAGGTTCACCACTGATTCCCGTCTCTGAGCCTCACTTTCCCTATCTGAAAAATGGGATTTCCGATCCCCCAACCCCATCTCGGTCTGGCTTTGGGACTCTGGGATGTTTACAGATGAGCTTTGGTGGCGGGGAGGATCCCTCAGGACTCTGGCCACGAAAACCAGGTAGTCCAGGTTCCCAACTCGGTCCCATTCCCTAGTTTCGGGGAGCAATCGGCCCCACGAAGCTCTCGAGAACTACATTTCCCGACATGCAAAGGGGAGGCGGTGCCTGCCGGTCTCGAGCCACGGGTTCTTGGCCAGCCTGGGAACTACGACTCCCGGCGTGCTCCTAGGCCCAAAGCCGGAAGGGCCCGGTTCCGGAACCGGATGTGGCTTGGTGCTCCGGTGGCGGAGCGCCGGGGAAATGGTGAGGTTGGGGACGAGTGCTTGGCTGGGGGCCTGTGGGGGTGAGGTCCGGGGTCTGCTCGGGATCTGGGGCTTGGGCACTCGGAACCGGGATTGCTCTCGCCCGCCTGCCCACTGTACGCATGGAAACGCAGAGGCCCGGCACTCTCTCCCAGCCTAGAAAATGATCCCTCGTCAGCCCTCCATAGCATCGGCTGAATGAATGGGAAGCTTAGAGACCCGCGTTCATTAGTGCCCCTAAATGGAGAATCGCTTCGTCAGCTGAGCCCTCCCTTTTCTTCAGGCCACGGGGACAGACCAGGTGGTGGGACTCGGCCTTGTCGCCGTTAGCCTGATCATCTTCACCTACTACACGGCCTGGGTGATTCTCTTGGTATGTCTGTCTCCCCCGCCCTCGGCTCGCCTTCCCCCATCCTTGGATCTTGAAGCCGACCCCCAACACCGTTTAAGCAGCTACTGAGTGCCAGGTGCTGTGCTAGGTGCTTTACCTGCCTGAGCTCATGAAATCTCCAGAACAACACTATAAGGAAGATGCTAGTGGTGTCCTTATTTTGTAGATGAGGAAGCTGAGGCTCAGGAAGAAGGATGTGGCCCAAGGTCGCATCCTTAACCGCTGCACTTAAAGCCCTGTGTCCGGTTTGCTTCGCCTTTGGGGGGAGTTCTGGTTCTTCTGATTAGCCTGCTGGCTCCTGGGCATGGCAGGCACCACTGGATTTTGTGAGGGCCTTTGGGATATTTTTTCTTGTGGGAAAGTTTGTTGGTCATTGCTTGTGTTTGGAAAGAAATGCAGTGTGTTTGGAAGGCAAAATCTTGCAGAACTTGGTATCCTTTGGAGCAAGATGTTAGTAAAGAAGCTGGGAGCCCAGGTTGGGAGTCACTCAAGGATTCCTCCTGCACCTTTTGCTAGACTGTGAGTGCCTTAGGGCAGGTCTCTTGTCTTCTGTTCACTGCTAGGTTCCCAGCACCAATTTAGGGCAGGCACCAAGCAAGTGCCCAGTCAATAACTATTAAATAAATGAATGACAGAAACAAACCATGGCACCCAAGATGCAATCATCCTAAAGATGATAGGCCCCTTAGAGGGAGGGGGTGGGGTGTGTGGGCTTAGGGGCTGGGCAAGGCTAGCATTGCTCACCAGAGCTCTGCCCTGGCTGCCAGCCATTCATCGACAGCCAGCATGTCATCCACAAGTATTTCCTGCCCCGGGCCTATGCTGTCGCCATCCCGCTGGCTGTGGGCCTCCTGTTGCTCCTGTTTGTGGGTAAGTCACTCCCCGACCCCAGCCCTGACCCTGGGCAGGGTGTCTTGAGGGCCCCATCTCTGAAAATACTTCCACATTTTGGCACTTGCTGTACATCTGCTTGAGGCTCCTTGCCCCCAGCTCTCCCGTGGGGTTTACCTGTTCCTCCTTCCAGGCCACAGTCAGTAATTCCTCTGGGCTTCCTGATACCTCAGGCTTTTTGGACTCCAATGGCTTGTCTCCCTTTTTCCTGCTCCCCCCATCACTCTGCTCACACCTCAGTCACCTCTCACCCTCTTGTCACCCTGGTTCCTAATTCCTGCACCTCTCTATCTCTCGTGGCTTCCTAGGGACAGGGACTATGTCTCTACTGTTACTCTGTCCTCAGCACCCAGCACAAGAAAGTAGTTTTGATGAGTCAGTCAACAATCAGTTGCCTGGATGATGGGGTAGATGGGTGGGTGGGTGGATGTTGGGTGGGCAGGTGGTTGATTAGGTGATGGATGGATTGGGTGATGGATAGATGGGTGGGTCTCGTTCCCCTTGGAATCTGAAACACTAAATGCAGCATCTTGCCTGAGGTAGGCACTCAGTTGGTGTTTGTTGAATGAATGTGAGTGGATGTGTGGCTTGAATGACTAGGGAGACAGCAGGTGCCCTGGAGGGTGGTTGGGTAGGTGCATGTCTTTGCATGTGGGTTGCTCTGTCCTGCCCTGCCCTGGCCTCCTAGCAGCCCTGAGCCTAGATCTTACCTGGTCATTCTGGTCTGTATATTCCAGGATTGTTCATCACTTACGTGATGCTGAAGAACCAGAGGGCGACCAAGAAGGCTCAGTGAACGCCCAGCAGGGATGAGGCTGCCAGCCCCTTCTTGGCCTCTTCTCCATGGCAGGGACCAAGGGTGGGAGCCCACAGGACCAGTCCAGGCACTGTGGCCCCCTCCAGCCTGGCTGCCCTCCAGACATCCCTGCAGGATGGAGCTGTTCAGGACTCACCCTGACTGACCAGAGCCTGCTCCTCCCCTGCTCACCCTTCCAGAAGCCCCAGGAAGGAGGAGCACCTGGAAGACCCTCTCACCCGCTCTGGCTAGGGCATGAAAGATGCTGGTCCTCCCCACCTCCCTTTCAGATTCCCTGTCACTTTCTCCTCTGGGTTCTACCATCTTGCCTCAGTTTCCCTCTTTTCACTTGCTGATATTGGACTTAGCAGGTTCTGAGGTGGCACATGGCCTCTCTGACCTCTCCCCACAAGTTCTGCTCTACAAAGGCTCCTTCCCTTGGCCTGACACAGCCCCAGACCCCACAAGGACTTCTGGACCTGGAAAGCCTAGGAGAAGGACTGACAGGCCCCAGGGCCACCACCACGTCTCGGCACACCAGGGCAGCCACACCGGGCCTCCTGACCAACCGCTCCTCATGGAGGCCCAGGCCCCCAGCCCCAGGGCTGGCCTGTTTGGGGAGCTTACCAATAAACATTGAGTTTGCGTTTGTCTTTGTGCCATCCTTACCAGAGGAGGGGGCTGGGAGGTGGCCCCTGCATTGGTCTCAGGTCAGGAGACCCTGGTTTGTACAGTGAGGGTGCCTCATGTGCCTCCTCTGCCCTGTCCCTGTGCCGGACCCTGGAGATAAAGCGGGGACTGGACAGATGTACTTTGGATTCAGTGGAGATCACAGCTGCGAAGCCCATGGAGGCCCTCGCATGCCTCTGCCGTGCCTCCCCTGTGCCAGCTTGGCTAGGATAGACTTACTATTTTAGGGATCCTTGGGCCACTCCCCTAAAAGCCCAAGCCCGTCATCATCCATTTCTTACACGTAGCAGCCCTACTTAGCCAAGCCCTGAGCAGCAAAGGCTGCTACTGAGTCAGAGCAGGGTTGCTTACAGGCCCCAGTCTGCCGGCAATCCTGCTGTGCCTGGGCAGCGTCTCCATCCTCCACACCACCCAGTGTAAACCTGCCCCCCAAACCTGGGACGTTCACTTTTCCTCCAGTGAGCGGAGGCTCCTCCCTCATCACAGAGGAAAGGGGCCAACTGCGGACACGCCTACCCCCCCTCACCTGGGCCACCTCCTCTGCCCTCCAGTCTAGGCGGAGCTGCCCACTTGGGCTTTTGGTCCTATCCCCCAACTGCTGTGGCAGGAGCCTGTGTCACCAATGGTCCCTGTCATGGGAACAACGTTTACCTCTCCCATTGTTTCCTGAGCATGCTCCAGGCACCACTGCTGGGACCCCGCATCAACCCAGCAGCTCCCTCCTGGTTCCCTCTCTCCCCCTCCACTGCCAACCCTCCCCACAGGCGGTCCACACCTGCTGCTGCATTTCCTTCCCTCCCACTGTGCTCAGCATCTACCCCAGTCACTCAAGAGAGGCCTCACCCCCTGAGGCCACCAGTGATGCCCATTCTTTAAATCCAAAGGATGTTTCCTTGACCCTCTGCCACAGTTGGCGCATGACACCCCCCAGATCTACTCTCAGATGCTCTCTTGGTGTCTGTGATGGTCATTCTACTTGATGTCTCTCTCATGTTCTCTTCTGCCATGAGATGCTGGGCTCCTCAGCGCTTGGTCACAGGCCTTGTCACCCCACACCCTCCGTCGTGATCCTGTCCTTTCCCAGGCTCATCTCCAGCCTCGCTTTCCCCTTTGAGCCCCAATGCATTGCACATGCACCAGCTGCCCACCTGACATCCTCATTGGATGTCATGGTGGGTCCTCAAATCCATCCAGTCATGTGCTGAATTTCTGGCTCTCCTCTCATGCCCTGTCCCCTCTCATGGCTGGCATCCTGTGTCCCTGACTGTGGCTTTCTTCCTCCACCCCCCATCCACAAGACCCCAAATCCTGTCAATTCTCCCTCCCCCCCAGCCACCTTCTGGATGCACAGCCACTATCTTCTGCCCTAAGTCACTGATGGCTTCCTCACTGCTTTCCCCCCAGCCTGCTCTGGCCTCCTCCACGCTAATGCACAAAAACCTGTGGCCTTTCAAAAACCTGTATCCAAGCATCTTTCTCACACTCACACGATGTTTCTCTGGGTCCCCACCTGTCTCCCTACTACAGCCTACAAGGCCCTGCCTGCTTGCTCGCTTTCTCTCTCCTGTTCACCCCAACCACGCGGGCCTTTCACTTCCTGGAACTCACCCAGGCCCTTTGCATACCCTACTCACATTGGTTCAAAATGAGACCGAGACTGACGTGGTTCCTGTCCTTGTGGCATTTCCATTCTAGGGGGGAGGTGTAGTAAACAAATAAATGAACAAGACAATCTCTGACAGTGTAAAGGGTGATAAAGAAAATAAAGTTGATATGGTCAAGAGTGGGGGGCGGGGAGCACTTGGTTAGTCGGAGAGATCACTGGAAGGGACAAGGCGAGTGAAAGTCTGGGGAAGAGAATTGTGAGAGTTTGGTGGCTTAGGAACTGTAGGGGCCTGTGTGGCTGGGTGGTGGGTGTAGGGAGAGTGGACAGACGGGCCTGGGGCCATAGTGAGGGGTTTGGATTTTGTTCCATTGCCCTAGGAAGCCACTGGAGGCTCTAAGCATGAGAGTGACATCATCTGACTTACTCTTTTAAAAGATCACGCTGGCAGCTGTGTCCCTCCCTCTCGCTCACCACTAAATCCCCATGGCCTAACACTAGTGGCTCAAAGTAGGTGTTCAAAATATGTGTGTTGAATGGATGGATGCCCCTGACTTCCTGTGTGACCTGGAGGCAGTCGCTTTTTTCTCTGGATCTTAGTTTCCTCACCCGAGAGAGACAGTCAATGGGAATTTCACGCCAGAGTGGGTGGGCGGCACAGGATTTAGGTTACTCGCTTCCCCAGGCGGCCCCAGAGAGTCGAGTCTCCCACTCCAGCGGGGAAAATGGAGGGGGGTCTCCCTCCCGGGGACCCTAGCCAACGCCTGGCGGCTCCGCCCCGCCTGGACCGGGGTCCGAAGGATGCTGCAGCCGCGGGGGCGGGACCCGCAGGCGACAGCCAGCGCCCCCCACGCGGATTGGGTGCAGCCGTGGCCGGCGCCGCGCGATTGGTCGGTCGCGAGGCAGGGGCGGGGCATGGCTCCCGCAGCGGGGAACGCGGCCAAAGCCGGGAAAGCTGCAGCGGGGGCGATGGCCGCGCCGAGCCCGGGGCCCCGCGAGGTAGGTGCAGACCCGAGAGAGGACAGGAGAGGGAAGGGGTAGTAAGCAGGGACCCGGCCTCGCCTCCGTGAGCGGCGCGGACACGCACCCATCCACACCGGGGAGGGGCTCTGAGCTGGGCGAGGACCCGGACACGCCCCACGTGGGGTGGCAGGTATGAAGGGGGCGGTCTGGCGGGTATCCCCGAGGACTTCCGCAGTTTCCTCATCGCAAAAATGGAGATGATAATAAAAGCTCCTCCTTCATAGGGCTGTTAGGAGGTCAAGCTCTCAGCCAGTGCCGGGCACACGGCGGGTGCCCAGTACTAGTGGGTCAGCCGGTGTCATCTCAGCATCGTGCTGATGCTCCGCGCTGGCCTGGGGGCGCTCAGCGTAGACGAGGGGAGTAGATTTGACTGAATAACGGCATCGCAGCTCCTACTGTCAAGGGTTCCTGTGCAAGGAGCTCAAACCCAACAGTAGTAACAGTTAATACCTGGCAGGAAGGAGCTAGAGCTCTCATGTTACAGATGAGAAAATAAGGCACGGAAAGTTTAGGTGACTTACCTAAGGTCACACAGGTGGTGACAGACGGTCAGTCTCGGGCCAGGTTTGACTGCCGAACGCATTCTCTACCGACTGATAATGTAACCATCACTCTATTTGGGTGCTGACTACATGCCAGCACTATGTGGCCCCTCACAAACACCTGGTGAGATGGACACCAGCATTATCCCGATTTTACAGCTGAGGAAACTGAAGCAGTGAGAGATGACGGGAAGTCTCACAGGTAGTGGAGTGGGACTTGACCCAGGGTCTTTCCCCCCTGAGATGCTGCCTCGTAGTATTTGCTTCCTGTGTCTCCCCCCACCAGGTCCTGGCTCCCTCCCCAGAGGCTGCACTCAGAGCACCCACCTCCAACTCCAGCTGCCGTGGGCTCCTCTGGCGCCTACGAGACAAGCAGTCTCGCCTGGGCCTGTTTGAGATTGGCCCAGGGCATGAACTGCATGGGATGATGTGCATGATGCAGGCGGGGCTATGGGCTGCCACCCAGGTCTCCATGGATCACCTGCCCACGGTGAGTGGTCAGTCTGTCCCATGCATCCCCACAACACCAATGGCAAGATTGCGCTGGTGCCCTGTCTTGCTAATACTGAAGACATGGGGGTCAGAGAGGGCTATCCAGGGGAGAAGGCAGGGAAGGAGGAACATTCTGGTGGAAGCTGGAAAGCCCAGGGTTGGGGGTTTGAGGAACCCTTGGCTCAGGTGGTTGCTGTGTGACACCGGATGTGCCTGCCTCTCTCTGGGCCTCAGTGTCCCCAACTGTATAATGGAGGGGGATTGTACTCTGTGGTTTCTAGGCCCTCCCAGCCCAGCCAGAGTGTATGGTTGAGAAGGGACCCCACCCCCACCCTGCCAGCATGGCCCATCCTCTCTGGAGCTCAGGCTGGGGCCATGCTGGCTCAGCAGAAAGGGTCACCCAACTGCAAACTCAGCAGCTGGGCAGGCTCCGGTGGGCGTGTGTGTCATGTGTGTGTGTGCATGTGTGCACAGTGTGACCACATCCCACAGGCCAAGTCCTGGCACAGGGACCTGGAGGTCCAGGGAGTATAGGGGCCTGAGGGAGTCCTCTAAGCCACAATCTGACCTCATCACCTGCTGAAAATCTTCCATGGCTCCCTAGTACTCAGCATGACCTCAACAGCCTGCAGGCTCCAAGGGCTAAGTGTCCAGCCTCATCCATACTCCACCTCCCTTACTGGCTTCAGCCACTCAGGCCTCCTTCCCTTGCTGGTGGCTGCCAATGCATTGCCACCACTATGAGCACCCTGCTCCTCCTCTCCGCCACCCTTCAGATTTCAGCTCAGAGGTCACTGCCCCTAGGAAGCTTCTCTGATCCTGCCCCTCCCAGGCTGTGTCAGGCAGGTCCCTTGGCTTCAGGACCATCCCCTGGTACTGGGATGGAATCTGGCTTCACTTGGCCAACATACGTGTCTGGGGGCATGCACCAGGCTTGAACTCAGAGCCAGGTGCTGGGGACCCAGTGGTGGATGAGACACGCCACACACCTGCCTCAGGTCACCTGTGTCCTCCCTGCAGCCCATCTGCCCACCTCAGGCACAGCCAGAGACTACTCAGGTCCCTGTTTGCTGAATGAATCAGACTAGAGGAAGGGGCTAAGGCCAAGTGCAGGACACTTGGAGATCCTGGGGCAGGCAGTGGAAGACTGAGACTTGCCCTAAGCTCCTCTACCCCTCCCTGCAGGGGCTGCCCTCACAGGAAGACTTCTCTGAGGTCCTGACCCAGGTTCATGAGGTAGGAAGCCCAAGACTCCTGTGTGGGAGGGGGCATGTACCAGTGTTTGCTCTCTCTTCTCCTCAGTTTCCCCATCTGTGCAGTGGGAGTGCTGGCTTCCCTAGGAGCTTTGAAGGAAGGGTGTGGTCACCCTGACCCTCTGGCAACAGGGCCAACTGTGCACCTGGACCCATGTGAACACTCTTGGGACTGCTCTTGCTCCCCCACAGGGCTTCGAGCTGGGCACTCTGGCTGGTCCAGCCTTTGCCCGGCTGCGCCGCTCCCTAGGCCTGGCCGAGGAGGACTATCAGGCTGCGCTGGGCCCGGGCAGCCCCTACTTGCAGTTCCTCAGCACCTCCAAGAGCAAGGCCATCTTCTTCCTGTCGTGAGCTTAAGGCGGGGATGGGGCAGGGGTGAGGGTGGTGTTCCCGGTGGAGGGAGTGCAGAGTGGTGGGGAGTGCCCCTTGGGGAGAGAAACAGAGCGGCTGTGGCCAGGGAGGGTCTGGGCCAGACGGAGGTCCGATGGCGGGAGGAGAGACTGAGGGCGAGAGCCGGAGGCGAGAGGGGCGGTGGCGAGGCCGCGAGCCGAGACCCGGGAGAGGGATCCACGTGCACAGGCCAGGGCAGGGGGCCGGGCGGAAGCCGCTCCAGCCCAGCCTGGGCAGTGACCTCTCCCTCCCGCCCCCCAGCCACGACCAGCGCTTCTTCCTGAAGACCCAGCGGCGCCGGGAGGTGCGGGCGCTGCTCGCCCACCTGCCCCGCTACATGCAGCACCTGCAGCGGCACCCGCACTCGCTGCTCGCTCGGTTGCTGGGTACGGGGGCCGGGGGAGGGCTTCGGTGGGGGGCTGGTCCCAGGTGGTAATGCACCGGGGAGGGCGGGCCCCTGTGGGCGGGGCTCAAAGGGGCGGGTTTGGGATTGGACGTCCCGGGGGAGGGCCGGTGGGCGTGGCCACGCATGAGGGCGGGGCATCACTGGGGCTGCGTCTAGGGGTGGGGCCAGTCGGACACGGACTCCCGCCCAGGAAGAGGTCTGGGGGCGGGGCCTGGAGGGCCGGCTCCGGGAGCCGCGGACCTTGAGAAGGAGGCGTGGCGTGGGGCTGGGGCTGGGTCCGGGTAGACCCGGGCTTGTGGAGGTTGGGGCCCTCACCCGGCGCCCTCTCCCCTTGCAGGAGTGCACAGTCTGCGGGTGGCTGGGGGAAAGAAGGTGGGTGAAGCCGAGGCGAGGTGGCTGGGAGGAGGGGTGGCTGGAGGGTGAGAGCCTGGCTTCCCTCACTCCCCATCGCGGTCCCCAGACGCACTTCATCATCATGCACAGCGTCTTCTACCCCACCGGCCGCATCTCCGAGAGGTGAGTCGGCGGGAGCAGGCCTCAGGGCCCGACCCCACCCGGAACGTGCCCCTGAAACGCCCACACTCACTAGGTAGACCGCGAAACTGAGGCCCGGGACGAAGGGACAATCCCACGACCTGGCGGGTCGGAGGCAGTGGCACCCGCAACCAGCGTGTCGTGGGACGCAGCATGCCTTAGGCGCTGTGTGGGGCCATTTGCATTCATTACCTTTTTCTTTTTGGAGAGACAGGGTCTCGCTGTGGCGCCCCGGCTGGAGTGCAGCGGTGTCACCCTAGCTCACTGCCGCCTCCAGCCCCTGGGCTCAAGCGATACTCCGCCTCAGCCTCCCCAGAAGCTGGGACTACAGGCGCATGCCACCATGCCCAGCTAATTTTTAAATTTTTTGTAGAGACGGGGTCTTCTATGTTGCCTAGGCTGGTGTTTAACTCCTGGCCTCAAGGGATCCTCCTCCCTCAGCCTCCCAAAGTGCTGGGATTGCAGGCGTGAGCCACCGCGCCGGCATCATCATCTTCTTAACTCCCACAGCAACGTTGAGGGGTAGCTGTTGTTATCTTCATTTTATAGAGAGAAACTGAGGAAGGTTCAGAAGGCCACACAGCTAATGTGTGAGGAGCAAGGATTGAAACCCAGCCTCCCTGACTGCACACAGCCTCTGTGCCTTCCAGCCCTGATTCTGCCCATAGGTTCCCCATTAGTGCCCCTCAGGGCCATTGGCTTCCCTCATGCCCTCCTGATGCTGCTGTCTAGGTTGGATCCCCGTGTCTGGGACACCCTCAGGAATGACAGGGTGCTGGGAGGCAGGCACAGGCAGGGCTAAAGCCGGGGTGGGCCTCCAAAGGCCTGCATTTGAATCCTTGCTCTGCTCTTTACTTACCGTGTAGCTTGGGCAAGTCAGAGGAACTCTCTGAGCCTCAGTTTATCTTTAACTTGGGGACAATTATCAACCGGGATTGTGCTGAGAACTAGAGATGGCATAGGTAAGGAGTTTAATGCATATATGAACAGTCACCAGTGGAAGCTCTTGTTTCTAATTATTACTTTCCAGGTCCCTTGTCTGTCTCAAATCTATGAAAAGCTGAATTCTGACCCCCATCTTCCAGGTATGACATCAAGGGCTGCGAGGTGAGCCGCTGGGTGGAGCCAGCCCCTGAGGGCAGCCCCCTCATCCTGGTGCTGAAGGACCTCAACTTTCAGGGCAAGACCATCAATCTGGGTAAGCCATGGGGGAGGTCCCTGACTATTCTTCCTCCATTCAGGGTGAAGTTTAGGTGTCCTGGCACTGCCCTCTGCATGAGTTTTTAAGAGCCCAGATTCTGGAGTCAGACAGAGCAGCATTCAAATTCTGGCTCCACCTCTTCCTAGCTAGGTGACCAAGGCAAATTACAGATGAGTTTCCTTATTTGTGAAATGGGGACAGTAATGACACCTGCCATCATGGGGCAGAAGTATGTGGAGCTCTGTGGCTGGCCTGTGATGAGTGCTCAGGTTGAGGCATTGATGCTCTGGCAGGGTCCCAGCGGAGCTGGTTCCTCCGCCAGATGGAACTGGACACCACCTTCCTCCGGGAGCTCAACGTGCTGGATTACAGCCTCCTGATGGCTTTCCAGTGTCTCCACGAGGATGAGAGGGGCCCGGGCAGCAGCCTCATTTTCCGCATGGCCAGGTGAGCGCCCCACAGGGGCAGCAGCAAGAGTGAGGTGACAAGAGTATGGGAGAGACAGGCGTGGAGGGGTGGGAGGGACTTCCATGTGTGGGGAAGAGCAGAGGCAAATGTTTGAAGGCTGGAAAGTGCAGAATGTGTGTGTGTACACATGTGTATGTGTGTGTATGTGTGTTTAGAGGGAAGGGCTGGAGAAGCCTGTCTGGTAGGGGCCGGGGGCACAGGTGAACCACAGCAGGGGATAGAACAGATGAGGTCCAGTTGGATTTTGAAGAATCTGTCCATTTTCTAGCAGGGAATGTGGAGCCATTGAAGGTTTCAGAGTAGGGGAAAGATCTATTTTTTTTTGCCTTAGAAAGAGCCTTTGCCCCTTAAGCCAGTCATTACACTTCTGGGACCCTGAGGTCATTGCTGTTTGGCACCATCATCATGTCCTCACCTTTGTAGTAGTAACCATCTTTCCTTACATACCAACCATGAGCTTCACGCAGAGGGTGGACTCATTCCCATTTTAGAGATGTGAAAACTGAGGCTTAGAGAGGGGAAGTGCAGCTTCAGAATGACTTTCTGAGGACTCTTATTAGCACATAATTACTTGGATTTTAACTCTCCAAGGCCCACCTCTGTGGTTGAACAGGATCACATAGGGGTTAAGCCAGGCACTTTAGGACATGAAGCCCATTGAGCCAGTGAGTGGACAAGGGAAGGGAAAGATGAGGTCCACTCTTCCAGCCCCCCCGTTCCTGCCCCTTGGAGGAAGAACTTGGGATGGGTGAGGCTTGGGCAGAATCCAGAGTAATGGCTCCCCACAAAGCCTGTGGCTGGGCTGGGTGTGGCCTGGGATGGTGGCCTGCCTGCCATGGGGCACAGAGACCCCCACATCTGCCCATCCAAGCTAGGTCAGCTTGTCCCTTGCCCTCCACCCCCAGCCGGTGCTTAGGTCACTGTTGTCATTCAGCCAGTAAGTTTTGGCTTGCATAGAATGGTGTTGTGATATTGAAATATTTTCATGTTGGCTGTCCCAGCCCCACCCCCACCCAGTTTCCAGTCCCCCACTCAGAACACCCCTGTCCCACATCTCCCCATGGTCCAGGTACCCCTGGCACCCCAGAGGGTACCCGCATCCTGCTCAGGCACTCAGACCTCTGCGTTCTGATTGGTCGGCACCTGGGCAGGGCTTGTCTCTCATTGGCTTATTTTGCTGGCAGGACAGGAATAAACACCCTCAGCAACTAGGGCAGGACAAAGGGAATTGAACCTGCTTCTGCTGGGATGGGGGCCTGGCCAAGGGCATCTTCTGATTTGGAATACAGTTTGAGGCAAAGCACACATGTACCATCTGCAAACTGAGATTGCTGGATTTTGTTCATGAAACTTCAGCTCTGAGACCCTGAGACTTCCAGGCCTGGATGACTCCAAACAGAAGTTTAGGAATTATCCAAATAAGGCACCTAAATGCAGAGCCAGAGTCTGTGTGACCCAAAAGATCTAGACTAGTGCTACCCAATAGAAATATAATCCAAGCCACACATGTAATTGTTTTGTTTTGTTTTGTTTTTTGTTTTTTTGAGACAGGTCTCACTCTGTTGCCCAGGCTGGAGTGCAGTGGCCTCATCATAGCTCACTGCAACCTCAAACTCCTGGGCTCAAGCGATCCTTTCACCTTGGCCTCCCAAAGTGCTGGGATTACAGGTGTGAGCCACCTGGCCCAGCCTACACATGTAATTTAAATTTTTCTAGTAGCTTCATTTTAAAAAGTAGAAAGAGACAGGTGAAATCAATTTTAATAATATAATTTAGTACTCAATACATCCAAGATTTTATCATTTCATCTCATCAACACAAAAATTGAGATATAAACATTCTTTTTTTTCATACTGTCTTCGAAATTCGGTACGTGTTTTACACGTACAGCATATCTCTGCTGGGACTGGCTGCATTTCAGTGGCCACGTGTGGCCAGTGGCTAAGACCTGGACAGTGCACCTCTAGGCCTCCAACTCCACCCTGCTCGGCCTCCCAGTTCACCTGACTGCACAGACCCGGCACACAGGTGTGGGAATGAGCGAGAGGCCAGCGGCCTGGCCGGGCTTCCAGGGCCGACTGGGTGGGGCTCCCTGGAGGCGACGGCAGCCTCACCCCCCTGTCGGCCCCCAGGTCTGTGCAAGGGACACAGAGCCCGGAGGAGCCGGGAGCCCAGAACCGCCGGCTGCTGCCCGACGCCCCCAACGCCCTGCACATCCTAGACGGGCCAGAGCAGCGCCATTTCCTGGGCCTCGTGGATCTCGCCACGGTCTACGGGCTCCGCAAGCGGCTGGAGCACCTGTGGAAGGCGCTGCGCTACCCGGGCCGGACCTTCTCCACTGTCAGCCCGGCTCGCTACGCGCGTCGCCTGTGCCAGTGGGTGGAGGCGCACACCGAGTGACGCGCGCCGGCCCGGCTCTGCGCGTCGGGACTGCGGGCGCCCGCCAGGGCCCCGGACGCTCGCCTGCAGTTCCTCGCTGGCCGCCAGAGGGCAGCAGCCGCCAACTAATGCGGTGACGGCGCTGCCCCATTTGATGGTGGTGCTGTGCCCGGCATCGTGCCAAGAACGCCCCTACTTTAGCTCATTTAATCCTCAAAAAATGCTATTATTCTCTTTTTACAGACCATGAAATGGAGGCTCAGGGGGTGAAGGGACTGAGCAAGATCATTCAGCAATAAATGCTGGAACCAGGACTCGACCATGCCTTTTGGACTCCGGAACCTGTGTTCTTAACCACCAACTCCTGCAGCCCATCCTCCTGCTTTGGGGAAGGGGGGAGGCCGAAGGCTCCAGCCCCCTTGTCGTCCAGATGGGGAAACTGAGGCCCAGAGACTTTAGGGGCTTACGCACGGGTAAGTGGCAAGGTCAGCCTGAGAACCCAGGCCTTCCAACTCCCTGCTCCTGGCTTGGGGCCCTACTGGCCCTACTGGCCTCCCTCCGGGATGGCCCCTTGCTCCTGCTCTTCTAGGGGTGCAGGTGGGAGGAGCTGGGGTCCAGGGGCTTCCCGGAGCTCTGGGAGGCATTCTGATGGGGTCCACTATTGATCTCACATGAGCTCTGCCCTCCTCTGGAAGTCACTTTTCTCATCTGTGAAATGGGGGCAAGGGTCAGTGGTCAGACCAAGGGTTCTGGCTGCACAGACATCACCAGGAGCCTGCATAGCCCCGATCACTCCTTCTCCCTCCTCCAGGACACTCCAGCCTGGCCTCTGACCCCAGTTCAATCCGACCATGCCCAAGCGGGCCTTTCCTCCAGAGCTGCTGTAGGGCCTGGCTGTGTGACCAGGACAAGATGCTAAATCTCTCTGTGCCTCAGTGGCCTAATCTGTAAAGTGAAAAGGATGAAAACGGACCTCATTAACTCCTTAAATATTTATTGAGCACCTGCCATGTGACAGGCCCCCTGCTGGGCGATGGGGACTTGGGGCTGAAGCAAGATGCAGAGATTCTGCCTTCACAGAACTCATGGGACTCACAGTCTGGGGGGACTCACAGTCTGGGTGACAAAAGCAACCTGGTGTGACAAAGCCTCAGGGAGAAGCATGGGGCCGTGGAACTGGGGGAAAGGGCCTCCACCTGATCACTTGATGGATGGCATTGGAGAGGGGCTTTAACTTCTACACTGAGACCAGAAGAGTCAGACACGACCCTGGGAGGGTCCCAGATCAAGGGCATAGCAAAGGCCTGGGGTGACAGAAGCCTGGCATTTGAGAGAAAGGAAACATATTGGGGGGGAGGGGGCTGTGTGGGCCAAGAGCAGCCCCCCAGGACTGGGCAACACAGGACCTTGGGAAGGCCACTCAGCTGCACCAAACATTTCCGTTTCCACTGAGCATCAGATGTCCCCAAAGAAAGATGACTGCCAGGGAGGGGACAGCTTATGCTGCAGGGCTGGAGCGTGGGTTCTGAAAATATATATTTGTAAAATATTGACATCACTCCTACTTGTCTGGATGACTTTGAGTGATTGCTCAACCTCTCTGAGCTGGCATGAGCTAAGTGGAAATTTCTTGCTTTTGCTTAGCAGGAAGTTAAGACAGAGTGCATAAGGTCACACTTGGGAGGTGGTGGGCCTCAGAGACTCAGGAGTGGCAGGGCATCACCGCAGGAACTGGGGTCTGGCTCCGACAGGGCTGAGTCAGAGCCCCAGAATCATGCTCTCATCTGTAGGGATGACTCAGCCCCCTCTCCGCCTTCGTGTCTGTGGCAGGGCCTGAGGCTGGAGGGGGAAGTGACTTTTCCAAGACCTCGTGGGAGCCAGAATGCCTGACTCTCCTAATTCATGCATTCAGTAGACATCATCTAGCACCTAGTGTGTGTCAGGCACTGTGCAGGTGCTGGAGGAGCCCGAGAACATGGCTGGTCTGATCTGCCCTCACGGAGCCAGTGGGCAGGTTGGGCCACAAACAAGGAAACCAGTGAATACACAGGGTGATTTCAGAGTTTGACAAATACAGCAAAAAAATACACTGGGGTGAGACAAGAGGGGTGGGGTGCAGAGTTGGATAGGGTGGCTGGCAAGAGCTTTCTGAGGAGCGATGCTAAAGCTGAATGACAAGAAGGAGCGGCCATGTGACTAGGGCAGTCTAGTGGCAGATACAATGAGGCAGTATGATTGGGGGGGGCAGGAGTTCACAGTGCGCAGGGGCTTGTAGGCTGGGGTAAGGAGAGTTGGCTTTTGCCAAAGCCAAACTGAAGAGCTTCATCTGGGGCTGTGGGACTTCCTGGTCTCGGTTCCACTGTGGACTTAGGATCCTCCCTTACCCTGGGAGCCCAGGCCATTTGGGCATGTTCCAGTCTCCATGTGGCCCTAGCGAGGAGGGAGTGGCCTCTCTGGGGAAGGAATCATCACCTCACCAGCCATTGAGGGTGAGGAATGAATCCATACGGAACTTCTTACCATTGTGCCCTAGGGGTTGGGTCTATGAGTAAAGAAACTTGAAGGATTGAGGACTTGTGGGGAGGGCAGAAGGGCCATGGCTTTGGGGACCCACTGTGCTCCTTGTCTTGTGTGAGGGGCCACAGATAGAGACTGAACTTGGAACACTGCTCCCCAGGTGTGCCCAGGCTGGGGTGGGAGGGACAAGGAGGCTTGTGCTCCAAGGAAGCCCCCAGAGAGCAGGGCCACTGCAGCAGGCTTGCTCCCAGCCCCTGAAAAGGATGGGGAGGAACGGAGGCCTAGAGCACAGGTGTAGGGGATCTGGCTTTGAACCTGGAGCGGGGTAGACTCGGAAGGCTGCTGAGCGGGGGATGGACACCCTGGCGTCCTGCTCATACCTGAGCCTCTGAGAAAAAGGAAAAAGGAGTTTGAAGTGGGGGCCGGAGCAGGGCCCAAGGCTGGGGCCAGCGCCTGCATAGGAAGTAGGAGTGGCAGGGATGGTTAGACCACCTTTCTGGGCAATGCAACATTTTGCAAAAAAAGTTCTCAGAGGGGAAGTGTGCTGTCCACCCCACCACAGGCTCCCCTCTCACTGTTCCACAGCGGGCCCTTTCAGTTCCTTCTGCCACCAGCCCCACCTGAGGGCAGCCATCTTTGAAATCCCCAAGGGACCCCATGTGAACCTTCCAATGTGACGCCTTTCAGCACCTGCCCAAGCCTAGGCCGAACTGATTGGGATTTGGAGGACACCCGGGCAAGGAGGTCTTTGGGAGGTAAGAGTAGACGGTCAGAGCCCGGCTGGAGCGAAACTGCCCCGGGTTCAAATTCTGGCTGTGCCCGCACCTGCTCCTGCACTGTCTCACAGAGGGTAAAAACAAGCGCAGGTGAAGGTCACACGGACATATCATAACAAAATAATTATATTAAAAACAATTCGTTTATTCGTTGTTTATCTGAAATCCCAATTTAACTGAGTGTCCTCTATTTTGCTTGCTAAATCTGGCAACCCTAACAGCCTGAAACCCAGGGCTGCCGGACCCAAAGCTCCTGCTTAACTTCCCTGCCCACCCCCCAAGTTCAGAAATGGAACAACTCAAGTCTGGACGGCCACGCAGCACTGCGTGGTGGCTCCGACACCCTCTAGGTCCCCGTCCTCTGCAGCCCCGCCAGCGCCACCCAGAGCACGAGCCCGCCAGAAGCGCCGGAGGAAGGAAAAAGGGGAGGTGCCGCAGCTCAGACCCCGCCCCGGCCGCCGAGGCCCCGCCCCCAGCCCGCAGGCCTCGCCGCCTTTCGCGCAAGTCCCGCCCCGGCCCGGCCGCGCAGGCCCCGCCCCCGCCCCCGGCAGCGCGGTTTCTGCTTCCAGCCCCAGCCGCTGCGGCCGCGTCGCCGCCTCCGCCCTAGGGTCCAGCTTCCAGCCCGGTCGGCCAGGCCCGCGGGCCATGGAGCTCCGAGCCGCCGATCGCGAGCCTCCGGCGCGCCCCAGCCTGCCCGCGCGGTTAGCGCCCGGCCGGGAGAGGGGGCGGTGGAGTCTGGAAGGGCGGTGAAAACCCCACGTCCTGCCGGCCCCAGGCGTCTCCGTTCGTCCTCAGGGTAGGGAGGTAGGATGGATGGGGTGGAAATCCGGCTCCTGGCCCCTGGCTCTATCTGCCCCAGACCCGATGGATGACCTTGAGCCGCGGGCGCCTCCTCCCTGCCTCTTCTTCCCCACCTGCACAATGGGGATTGGGTGGGCAGGAGGTCTCCCCAAGGTCGCCGATTCCGGCTCCTCTAGGATGGGGACACTGCTCTCCGGTGTTAGGAGACTTTAAGGCGCTTGATTCCCGGGTGCCATCTGCCTTGACCCCGGCCGGACCCTCCCTGCCTCAGTTTTCCCTACAGCCTGAGACCCCGTCTGCCTTATCCCCTCCCAGCTCTGAGTTTCTGGGTCTTAGCAGGTGTCCAGCTCCCACTCCTTCCCAGCCCCAGTCCTGGAGACAGCAGCCCCTGGACTACTGAGGGACAGCGACAGCATGAAGGCTCCGGTAAGTGGTGGAAGGAGGAAGGTTCCCAGGGGACTTGGAGGTACCTTCCAGCAGCCTCAGCTGCCTGTCCACCCCAGGACTGGCCGTCACGTCTGACCCCACTGCTCCCGCCTGAAAGTCCAGCCCTGTTCTTGCAGGCTGTGTGGCCCCAGGCAGGTGGCATTCCTCTGTGGTTCAGTGCCTTGTTCTCCTGCCCTGTAGAATGGAGGTGACAGGACTATGGGGCACCCAGGTGAGGCCTACCCGGGGGTGGGATATGGTGAGAAAGTTCAGTTCGGCTACTCTTGTCTGTATTCAGGAGCCCTGGTTGTGGGAGAGAGACCTGGATGCTGGGGGCAGTTAGTCTCGCTGCCTGAATCAAGGTCTCTTCCTCGTGGGCAGGGGAGCAGGTGCTAGGCAGTGCCTGAGGCCTCGGGGCTGAACCACCTCCGCAGAACAGCTGGCCACACAGAAGAGACTTATTTTTAGAAGCTGATGTAGCTGTGGGCTGAAAAATGGTGGGCCTCTGGGCAGGATGTGCCAGGGGTGGGCGTGGGGGCTGCTTTCACACTTCTGATTTTCAGAGAGCACCAGACAGCTGCTAGGTGGTTTCTGAGGGGTGGCCTTGCAACTTGTGTCTTGGGCCTAGAAAATTGGAGCCCAGAGAGACAGAGGTGATGACCAGGGTAGCCTAGCACACAGTGACAGACCCAGGGTTCTGTCCCCCACCAAGCCCCTCCTGGAAAGCTAAGTCTGCCAGCGGGTCCAGTCCCAGGCTGAGCCCAGGCCAGAGGGCCAGAAGGGCTTCCTGGTTCAAATGGCCTTTGGCACAAGGTTTCTGGAGGCGGCAGGCTCTGGGCAACAGCTTTTCAATTATTGAAACCATTTCTTGAATGACACTTCCCTGAAT
The DNA here is from genome assembly GCA_023783475.1 of Daubentonia madagascariensis. Taxonomy (NCBI): domain Eukaryota; kingdom Metazoa; phylum Chordata; class Mammalia; order Primates; family Daubentoniidae; genus Daubentonia; species Daubentonia madagascariensis. The sequence continues at coordinate 6,182,114 of JAKFHU010000776.1, forward strand.
CCCTTTATGCCCCCTGGGCTGCTGACCTAGATCAGGATCATCAGCTAGGGGGATGGCCACTGAGTCAGCTGGGGGTGGGATGGAGGCGGGGCTGTCCCAGGTGGCCCTGGTCCATGCACTGAAGGGGCTGGAAGCCCTTCTGATGTGCCACTCTCCTGTCCTCGTGCACAGCACTGTAGAGCATACAGAACGCTTTCACCACTGTCCCCGCTGTAAGGTCACACTGTGGGCATTATGGGAGGAATTTGTAGAGGAGGAAACAGGCCCTGAGAGAGGGAGAGTCCTACCAGTGATAGTGTTATCTCCAGGACCAGCGGTGCCCAGAGCCTGGAGGCCCCGAGTGAGACCTGGTTAATGGAGACTGGGCCTTCTACTGCTATTCTAGGAGCTGCTGAACTGGGGTCCAGACCCAGGAGTCCAGGTGCAGCCCCCTGTGGAGGCTCCTGGGAGTCCCCCTCCCCACATATACACCCCCTGACCACTGTCTCTCTCAGGGCCGGCTCCTGCTCATCCTCCTGTGTTCCTTGATCTTGTCTGCTGTCTATATCTTCTTGTGCTGCTGGACCTGCCTGCCCCTCTGCCTGGCCACCTGCCTGGACCACCACCTCCCTCCCGGCTCCAGGCCCACTGTGCTGGGGCCCCTGCACTTCAGTGGCTACAGCAGTGTGCCAGATGGGAAGGTGAGTCAGCCAGACAACATGGCAGGGGCAGGCCTGGCCAAAGCTGCTGGGTGCTTCTCCAACTCTAGGGGATATTGAAAGGTGGGCTTGTGCCAGGGCAGCCTGGACCCTGAGCTTGGCCCCTTTGTTCGTCAGCTGTGTGATCCAGGCCAGTTACTTCACCTCTCTGAGCCCTCTGTTCTAGGAGGAAATGGGTTTCTTATTAAGCAAATATTGTCTGGCTGCTTCAGTTGGATGCTGGGGGTAAATAGATGAGTTAGACAGGGTGGTTGCCCACCTGGAGCTCCCAGTCCAGTGGGAGAGACAGACACAGACACAGCACAGTGTGATATGTGCATTCTGGGCATCTCCCAATTCATCTGTCTACACACACAATCTGTTCAACAAGCATGTACTTGGCACCTGCCATGTGTCTGGCCTCGTGCCAATAGCTGCTGAGGATAGGACGTGGGGGCCCAGGGGTGATGAGGCAGGCATAGCCCCTGCCCTGTGGTGCCCACCACTCCATGCTCACTGTGCCTGGCAAGGTACAGAGCACTTTACACTGCTCACCCTGACTTTGGTGGCCCCACCTGGTGGGTTTCTCATCCAGCGAGTGCCCTCAAAGGTGTCTGTACTGATGCAGCATGTGGCATGCTCCCAGTCTGAGTTTGATGGCGCTCTGAGTGGCAGTCATGGAGGCTGCTTAGGAACACTGGCTTGGAGGAGATGTGTTTCAGGTCTTCATCCCTCTGAGTCTCTGTTGCCTCCTTGTCTGTCACAGATGGTCGTTGCAGTTCCTTCCTTTGTAGGGTCGCTGTAAAGGTTCAACTGGATGACTCGTGGACAGTATACAGAACAGATGCCATATAAACATATCATGAAGAAACAGAAACTGGCAGTTTCTCAAACTAGTAGAGCCTCAAACTGTCATGTACCACAGAATGGCCAAGTGGGACAAATGTCAGGGTAGGCTGGGTGGGCGCTGTCCCGTCTGCCACGAAATGGCCAGTGTTCACTTCAGACACACAGAACCTCACAGGGATGTGAGCGCAGGGATCCCAGACCCTCATCTTTTTCCTTAAGAGACGCAGGCAATCCAGATAGGTCAAAAGGGCCAATTTTTATAAATTAGGAATTAATGAAAAATTTTAAAGACCTTGTGAAGGATAAGCAGAATACCTCCTGGGGCTGGTGGTGACCTTGGATCAGAACAGATCCCCGGTTGTCAGGACAGGCCCAAAGTGAGGGCAGAATAAGGAAGTCTTGTTCTTTATTGCTGTGGTGTGGAAAATGGGCTGAGTCTCTAAATCAACATTATGTCAGATATAAAATGTCCCTGAGTGGGAAAAGACAGTGCTTTTTATTGGCTAGAATTAATGTCCCTGCCACCTTTCTATGCCTCTGTAAACCTGGGTTCCTCCAGGCGAGCATGGAGGAAGGGGCAAGCGAGGGGCAAGTCTTTCTCTGGGAGCCCGGACCTCCGACCGCCAGTGGATATTTGTGGGCATGTTGCTTGGCTTCTGCCTCCAGGGGCATAACGAGTTGGGGTAGGGCCCTCTTTGTGCCCTAGGTCTGTGCAGATCACTCTCCAGACATTTAGAAAAACTCCATCAGCTTTATTGAGATATAATTTACACACAACAAAATTCACCAATTTTAAATATACATTTCAATAAGTTTTGACAAATGTACATGGTTGTGTTACACAACCACAACCATCATGATTAGAACTTTTCTATCACCCCCCAAAGTTCTCTCATGCCCTTTTGCAGCCTTCTCTGGGCTGATTTTCAGAAGGTTTTTTTTTTTTTCACGTCTGTATTGTGTGCTAGATTTTCAGGAGTTTTGATAGAGGATTATTGGCTTTCACAGGGGAAAATATAATACACTCCGTGAGATAGGGGGGTGTTTTCCCTCTATAAAGGACACCTGCTACATCCTCCAGCCCCATGCTTCTTGGCAGCCTGTCTTTGCTTTTATTTTATTTTATTTTATTTTGAGTCTTGTTCTGTCACCCTGGCTAGAGTGCAGTGGCCTCATCGTAGCTCACTGCAACCTCAAACTCCTGGGTTCAAGCAATCCTCCTGCCTCAGCCTCCTGAGTACCTGGGACTACAGGCATGCCAGCACACCTGGCTAATTTTTTTTCTATTTTTGGTAGAGACGGGGGTCTCACCTTTGCTCAGGCTGGTCTCGAATTCCTGACCTCAAGAGATCCTCCCGCCTGGGCCTCCCAGAGTGCTAGGATTACAGACGTGAGCCACTGCGCCTGGCCCAGACATTTCTCATTGAATCCTCACAAGTGGGGCAAGTAGATGCTGTTTTCATCCCCGTTTTACAAATGAGGTAATTGAGGCTCACAGAGGCCGAGTGACTTGGCCTCAGGCCACACAGCTAGGAAGGGGCAGAGCCAGGATTCAGGCTCAGGACCCAGGAGTCCCAAAGCTGTCATGGGCACTGAACACCCTGCTTTTACTTAGCAACTGGGCATAGCATGGATGGGGCCTGGGCAGGGGAGGGCGTGGCCTAGGAGTGATTCTGAAGAGCTGAGGCTCGTGTTTACTTAACAAACACTTAAATGACATCCAGTCTGTGCCAGGCACTGTTCTAAGTGTTGTATAAATATTTGCTCATGTAACCCTCAAAAGGCCCATGATATAGGGACTGTTAGGGCTTCAGAGATGGCAAGAGGGACAAGAACCACGAATATGGCTGAGGAGGAAGCCAGGGCTCTGAGTGCAGAATCTTAGCTCTGCCACTTGCTGTCAGTGTGACCCTGGGAAAGGCATCCCACCTTCCCAGCCTGCAAAATAAGTGCATAGTAAACAGTCCTTCGAGCTGATACCTGATCAAGCAAAATCTGCGGGTGTTCCTGCAGGGAGGCGCAGCGGGTGGAAGCTATGTGCCCACACCTCTCTCTCTTTCCCCCTCTACCTCTCCTTGCAGCCACTGGTCCGCGAGCCATGCCGCAGCTGTGCCGTGGTGTCCAGCTCCGGCCAGATGCTGGGCTCGGGCCTGGGCACCGAGATCGACGGTGCGGAGTGCGTGCTCCGCATGAACCAGGCGCCTACCGTGGGCTTTGAGGCGGATGTGGGCCATCGCAGCACCCTGCGCGTCATCTCGCACACAAGCGTACCGCTGCTGCTGCGCAACTACTCGCACTATTTCCAGCAGGCCCGAGACACTCTCTACGTGGTGTGGGGCCAGGGCAGGCACATGGACCGGACGCTCGGCGGCCGCACCTACCGTGTACTGCTGCAGCTCACCAAGATGTATCCAGGCCTGCAGGTGTACACCTTCACCGAGCGCATGATGGCATACTGCGACCAGATCTTCCAGGACGAGACGGGCAAGAACCGGTGAGCCTGGCCTGGGGCCTACCTGCCTGCTGGGGTCTCCTTGGCAGCTGGGGGCCTGACCTCTCCAGTAGTCTCTTGTCCATCAGGCCCTGGGGACCAGCAGTGATGGAAGCAGACACGGTCCTGCCCTCTCCTGGTGGGCAGGAGGCAGAGGGACTGTGACTCATCAAACCTGCACACAGATCCCAAATGGTGGTGAGGGGCATTGGGCCTAATGAGCACCTGATGGAGAGCACTGGCCAGCATGGGGAGGCATTAGGGAGCACTGCCCTTTGGAGGGGATGCTCTAAGATCTGACTTGGTCTCTGACATCCCTTCCAGACAATAAAAGTATCAGTTACAGCAATAACAGCCCCTTCACACCCTGGGCATTGGCTTAAGCACTCTGCATTCAAGATCTCGTTTTATCCTACACCCAAGAGAGCACCCCTGACCCCTGCTGGCCCCTCCTTCACACCCCTGCTCTTCCCCAGCCTCCAGAGCTCAGGAAATAGAACCGTCTGCCTTGGCATTTTAGCCAAAAACTTGGGCTGATTCCCTGACTCCCCTTGTACTGTCATCTGCCATGTGCAATGGCCCTGGGTGCCACCTTGACCTAAGCCTCCATCTTGTCCCGCCCTCAAAGCAGCCCCTGGCCGCCTCCCTTGCCCCTGCCATCTGAGCTCCTCAATTGCAATGAATTCAGTCCCGTGGGTCACCTGCCTGCAACCCTCCAGCAGCTTTGCACCACAGGGAGTATGAAGTCCAGTCTTCCCACCTCCTCCGCTCCTATGGCCTGCAAGTCTGTATGATCCAGCTCCTGCCTGCCCCTGTGGCCTTGGCTCTCCCCGACTCACTCAGCTCCAGCCACACTGGCCGCCTGGGGCTTCTCAGAGATCGACGCTTGTTTCCACCTGCAGGCCTTGGCACGTGCCACTCCCTCTGCCCAGAATGAATGTTCTCCCGTATCTTCTCCTGACTGGCTCCTCTTGCTACTCAGGTCTGGATGAAATGTCACCTCCTCAGGGAAGCCCTCCTTGGCCACCCCATCTAAAAGAGTACCTCCTGCCCTGACGTTCTTTATCCTATTCCTTTGTTTCCTTGTCATGGCAACATATGTCACCCTCTGACATCATCTTGTTTATATATTTGTCTCCTTCCCTTGGGAATGTTAGCACCAGGTGTGGTAGGTCCAGGGCCAGCACAGGGCCTGGGAGGTGTAAGTTTGAATGAATGAACCAGCTCATACACCCTCTGCAGAGGTCGAGGTGGGTGGCCCTCAGCTGGGAGGGTACCCAGTACTGCTGCTCCAGAGAGCTGAGGCCTGGGGCCACTCAGCCCCTCACTCCAAGTGGGGTGTGGGGGCTGAGGGTACGGGCTGGGCCAACAGTGTTCCTTCCTCGTAACCACCTAGAATTATCCCCATATCACAGATGGGTCACGAGGCTCAGAGAGGTTAACAAGCAAATCTGATGCCCCACAGCACAGTCAGGGTTCAAATGGAAGACCATTTGGAAGACCACACAAGTCCCCCAACTTCTAACCACTGTGCTCTGCTGCCTACTGCTGTCTCCCCAGGCCTGGTCCCTTAGATGAGAAGAGGATGTGGCCAGAGCCCCTACACCCATCATCCGGGGGTTTGCTCAGGCCCTGCGAAGCACAGCTTGGCTTAAGCCCTGCTTGGGTGGTGGGGAGTTGACCAGACCTGAGTTTGTGTCCAGCTCCACCTTTTGTCCCTGCTGCCTTGGGCTGGCTCCATCCCCACCCTGGCTCCCCCGGGTACCCTCTGTAGAGGTTGGGGTGAGGGGCCCTTGACTGGGAAAGTACCAAGTGCTGCTTCCCTGAGAGGGCTGAGGCCTGGGGCTGCCACGAGGCCCCTGGCTCCGTGTTGGGTGTTGGGAAGGAGCCTGGCTGACGTGTCCCCCACTCCACCCCAGGAGGCAGTCCGGCTCTTTTCTCAGCACCGGCTGGTTCACCATGATCCTTGCCCTGGAGCTGTGTGAGAAGATTGTGGTCTATGGGATGGTCAGCGACAGCTACTGCAGGTCAGACCAGCCAGGCCCCGGGCTGGAAGGGAGTGGGGGAGGGCTTGAAGCCAGAGGACTTAGGAGCTGTGGGGGTACAGAGTGGAGCGTGTGGGCTTCATGGCGGGTGGCTGAGGCACAGACACTCCTCGGGCACTGGGCCTTGGGAAGGAGCTCGGTCCCTGGAACAGGCTCCCATACCAATCCCAGCACTGTGGTGTGGCCTCCGGCTGCTCACGCCTCCGTTTCCTCATGTAGGGAAAAGAATGTCAGCTTCCTCAGAAGGTTGTTGAAACGTTTAGGGAGAGAATAGTCTATAGAAGTGCTTACCACAGATCAGGGCGTATCAGTGATATATTACATACACGTTTTTACATTTGATATTATTTCAACATCATAACATCAAGTTCAGATATGGTTGTGGTATTATAACATTGTTATATTGTTATATTTCAATATTATTGTAACTAATGAGTTCAGAAAAGGTCCCACATTTTCACCCCATGTGTTCTTTGGGGCTGGCTTGTTGCACACATAGGCAAGATGGCAGGTGCCTGTGTGCCCCAGCCGTGGCCCTGGCCTTTCCGCCAGCCTCCGTGATGCTGATGGGGAGGTGGGAGGGCAGGGCTGGTGGCTCTGTGCCGTGAGAGCCCAGCACCAGCAGGGCACTTTGGAGCCTTCATCTTTTGACCTACACTCTCACCCTGGAAGGTGGATGTTGCCATCTCCGTTTTACAGGTGGGCTCTTGAGGCTCATGGGGTACATCTCTGGCCCAGAGTCACCCAGCTTGCAAGAGGCAGAGCCAGGACTTGAACCCTGACTTTTGGGATCCACAGGCTTTGCTGCTCCTCCCGTCTGTCCTGGCCTTCCCTGGGACCAGGCATGGGTCTCCATGGTGGTGGCAGGGTCTGGTAGGAGGTGGGTGGGTTCTGGTGTCCCACACCCATCCCAGAGCAGCACTGCTCCCTACCCCGCAGGGAGAAGAGCCACCCCTCAGTGCCTTACCACTACTTTGAGAAGGGCCGGCTGGACGAGTGTCAGATGTACCTGGCACATGAGCGGGCACCCCGAAGTGCCCACCGCTTCATCACTGAGAAGGCTGTCTTCTCCCGCTGGGCCAAGAAGAGGCCCATCGTGTTTGCCCACCCGTCCTGGAGGACTGAGTAGCTCCTGTCACCCGGCTGGCCACCACACCTTTGCCAGGCCTCTGACCTATCCCAGGCCACCACACTCCACTGCAGACATTTAATTTATGGATCCTGACTCCTGCCACATGCCGGGTGGACCTAGGGTTCCTTCTTGCCCTGCCCTGAGGACACCTGGAGCCATTTCGGGCCTCACGACTTGAAGGGGAGTGGAGGGGGGTGCCCTCGCCTCCACCCCACTCCCCAAGCAATCCACAGCACTTTGGGGTTCATCCCATCTCCTGGTCTATCAAGTGGCCTTTGTCCCTGGGGCTCATGGCCCATCATTCACCAGCATCATGACCTTGTGCCAGTCCTAGTCCTGCCCCCCCAGCCACCTTTGGTGCCACACTTCTCAGGCTGGTCGCCCTGGTTAGGGAAGTGAGAGCCTAAGGTCTGTTGGGTGAAGGGGTCTTTGAACCTGACTGCCAAGGCCACATCAGGAGTGTACGGGTAAATGTGTGTTTTCTGGACACTGTCTCTAGCGTGGTGATGTGTCTGGGGGTGGGGGTTGGGGCTTCTGTCCCTGTCACAATCCCATAACCTGTTGACTCCAAGCCCTGAAGCCCTTCCCCAGCAACCTCCTGCTGGTGTCGCCAGTGCAGGCCCCTTCCCCAGCAGGTCAGAGCTCCTCCAGGGTCTGGCTCCTTGGCCGCCCTGGCCCGGGAAACTGATCCCAGATCAGAGGCTTCTCTGGGACCCCAGCTCTGCACCCAGCAGGAGGGGAGCCAGAACTGGGAGGAAACGACTCAGGGTGGAAAGGAAATTCCTCCACCCCATGTTGCCTTCCTGGTCCACGGGTCAAATTCCAAAGACATAGCCAGTTAAATTCCCTATTAAACCTGGGGTTGGTCCCTCTGCAAAACAGGAAGGTGGGGGGCAGCCCTGAGAGGGACTGCCCAGAAGTGAGCCATTCCAGGTGCAGCCCTCAGGCCTTAGGCTTTCCTTCCCTGAGCTCCACTCTCCTCACCTGAGTTTGGTTTCTGCACACTGTTAATGAGGGCCTGCGGCCACCCTGGGAGGGGGCTGGTGTCAGCCCATTTTACAGATGAGGTGTGGCCACTCAGCTAAAGCCCCACAACCGGGGAGCGGCTAAGCCAGGATGCAATCCCAGGCCTGCAAGCCAAGCCTGAGGACCTGGGCCTGCACCCACAGCCCGGAGGGAGCCCACAAGGGCTTGACCCCTGCCTGCCCCTCCTTCCTTCCTCTGGAGACCAGAAGACTAAGGGAGCACCCCTGAGGCCCAGGGCCGTGGGCTGTCAGCTGGGGTGGAGCGCTGGGGTTCTAGCTCCCAGCGTCAGGGCCCAGGGCCCTATGCTTAGCTTAATGCTCTGCTGTTGCCAACTTGAAATTCTTAATTTTTGTTAACAAGGAGCCTTGCATTTTCATTTTGCACTGGACCCCACGAGTTATGTAGCCAGTTGTGCCAGGGGGCCCTGGGTGGCCCGGTGCACTCTCCCTCCCACCCCCAGCCTTCTAGGAGCGGCTGGAGATCTAGCACTGGGCCCACAGCACTGTCTTTGCGTCCTGCCTCCCCCTACTCAGTGCCAGGCAGGCCCAGAAGGCTCCGCAGGCGTGGGAGGAGGGAGGAGAGCCCTGAGCTGGTGAAGTGGGGAGCCGGCTGCAGCTGAACCACAGCTGCTGGCCTGGCGGTGGCTGGGCTCTGAGCAGATGTTGGGCCAAGGTAAGGGTGGGTATAACCTGGCGGGCAGGGGATCAGGATGGGGAGTTTCCAGGCTCAGAGGGGAGGGCCCTGGAGTTAGCCGGGGCCTTCTTCTGGTGCCACTTCCTGCCGTGGGGCCCTGGAGGATGAGTGTCCCTCGCTGGGCGTCAGTTTCCTCATCTAGAAAAGGTTAAAATAGTCCCCACCTCACGGATTGTACGAATTCAGAGACAATGGACTGTCCCCTGGGCAGTTCATACTTGATATGTGGAGCCATCATTTTAAATGGGGTCGTTTGCCCCCGCACGGCCCCGCCCTGCCTCAGTGGTGACAGGCAGGAATCCCTCCCAACCCATGCATTGTCTCCCTGCTCATGGGCTCATCCGGGTGTCAAGGGCCTGGGGTCTGCTGGTCCTGGTGGGATTCGAGCTCAGCCACCTCCTGGGAGGGCACCTCCTTTTCCTCCTCCAACCCCCCACCTCCAGGAAACGCTGGCCCAGCCCCGGGGCCAGGACACAGAGGCTCCTCTGTCCTGGCCCTGCCCCCGGGTGGGGTATTTACTGCCGGGTTGGCCCAAATAGTGTGTCTTTCTGAGGGTGGTGACCTGGCAGGAGTGATGCATCAGCCACTTTCTCTAGGCAGACAAAGATGACCCCTAACAGGTCTGGTGGCTGGTTCAGGGTCTGCTGAAGGCTCTTCCGACCTTCCGACGAGGAAACTGAGCACTCTGCCTTTGCCACAGTGGGCACTGCAGCTGCTGGGAGGTGAGTGGGGGGGGGCAGGAGCCTCCCCGTAGCTCTGGGGGGCACCTTGATGTGCAGCCCCTCTTTGGGCCTCTGTTTTCTTGTCCACACTGTCATTCCTTTGCCCCTCAGTAGACTTGCTGGGGACCCACCCTACTTCCTCCTGAGCCCAGAGGGAAGCCAGGTGAGCCTCACATCCTGGAGGTGGCACAAGGGGCCACTTCCTCAGAAGGGCCTTGGGGCCAGGCCAGGAGCTCATGCTCAAATCTCACACACGTAGGTGAGGAAAATACCATCAGATCAGGCCTTCTGGGTACTGGTGTGCAGTGTGCTGTGTCATCTGGACCAGTCTAACCACGCTAGCCTCTGTCCATGAAGAACCAGGTACTTCCTTGTTTCAGACCCACTGTGCCTCTCTAGGGAGCCCAGGTCTTGGGAATGTGGGCTATGGAGCAGCTCCTGTGTGAGGCCCCCACCTGTAGGCCGCCCTCGTTGGCCTGTCCTCCAAAGGGAGAGTGGTAGGAGTTCCCAGGCCTGGCTCCCAGCCTGGCTCTACCCAGGACCTGCTGGGGTATCTTGGGCAAGTTCTGTCCTCTCTCTGGGCTTTGATTTTGGTTTCTGTGAATTGGGAGCTGGGCAGCAGGTGAGGAGATCTCTTAGGACTCTCTAGAACATCATGGAAGGGAAAAATCCTAACAGCTCGAAGAAGTTTGCTAAGGAGCAAGAAGGGGGGTCACATGCAGGACTGCTACCGTGGGGCAGGAAGGGCTGAAGCAGAGGCCAGCCTCCCCAGACCACACGGGAGGGGCTGGAGGGAGGGACCACAGGATTGGCCACAGTCACCATGCATAAACATCCTATGGGGCCTGGCCCAGCTCACATAGGCCTGGGGCCTCGGTGTAGGACAACTCTGTGCTTATTAGACAGGCCTTGTGGAATCCCAGCCCTGCCACCCATATGTTCTCTGAGCCTCAGTTTCTTCATCTGGAAAGTGGGGTAAGAGTAGTACACATCTCACAGGTTATTTTAAGGATTCAATGAGGTATGTTTGCAAAATGCTTAGCGCAGGAGTAAGCTGCTCTTCTCATCCTTATTGTTACTCTTACTTGGTTGTTATTGTTCTTGGGGCTCAGCAAGGGAAACAGCCCTAAAGCAGAGCCTCCTGGGGTGAGCCTGGGCCCAGGGTCATGGCAGGCCTGAGTGGGGAACTCCAGGTCTGGATCTGGTCCAGGGACTGCGCTGAAGTACCCCCCTCTCACTGCCAGGGTTGAAGTCACTGGCCTGGGTTAGGGAGAACTGGGGACAAGATGCTCCCACCCCTGGTGCAGCCCCGGACCTGCTGGGTGGCCTTGGGCTAGGGTGCTCCTTCTCTGGGTTCACAGCAGTGGGTTCCTCAAGCTCCCCACCTGACTGCCCTGCCCCTGCTCTGTGGTGTTCCATCCTGTGGGCCTCGGGAGCAGGGTGGGGTCAGGCTGTCCTGGGCCAGGGTAGGGTGGGGCTGAGGTTTAAGGAAGTGGTTGGAGGTGGGCAGGGGCGGGCAGGAAGGGCCACCCCCATCCCCTGCCTGAGGGCCGTGCCTTTACAGCCTGGAGGACCTTGAGGGACTTCTGACTTTTGTTTTAATTGTAAACAAAGTGTTATTAACTTGCTATATTAGTACAGTGCAAACAGCCTAGAAGTTTATAAAGGGAAAAGTGAAGGTGGCACCTACCCCTCCTGTCCCCCCTCCACTCTCCAGGGGAAACTACTACCAGTAGTCCCGAGTGGATTCTTCCAGACACTTTATGTGTACATTTACAATGATGCACAGATGGTTATATTTTTAAAAGAGAAGCAAAAAAAAAAAAAACATGCTATATTTCCTTTTTGAAATTAAAAATAATGTTTTTAAATATATAAACATCGTGTGACTGTGATCTTAAAATTTTTGGAAAATGCAGCTAAGCCAAAAGAAAAAAAAACAGCCCCAAATCCCATCATTCCAGAAATAACCGCTATTAACACTTTAATCACTGTGATAGGCAAAAAAGTATTTCCTTATTTTTATCTTTCGTCTTTTTTTGCACCTTTCTTTTAAAATATTGTGTGCACACAAATGACTGTATCATCTTTGTAAGTTATAAAGCATAATGACAATCATGAACCTCTTGAGCTCCATCCCCTCTGAAAGACTCGACCATGACTTGCACACCTCTTCGTTCCCCCCCCACAGGGACATACCTGTGCTCTTGACTTTTGCTTTTAAAACTTTAATCAGTATGAGAGGCAAAAGCCGTCTCCTGTGCTTGGCTGTGGGAAGTGGGCTGCTGCCCGCTGTATGCTTAAACCATGTCTTGTGTAGTTTATTCGTCTTCCCAGACTTGTCTTGCTCACTTCTCCTGCCTCTAAGATTCCTCCATGTAATTGTAGCTCACTCCTTTTCCCCTGCTATATATTATTCCATGGTGCAGATGTTTCATAATGTAAAAAAATTCTGTTCTCTCGTTGATGGATATTTGGGCTGTTTCTGTTTTGTATTATTTCAAGCAATGCTGCTATGAACTTTGTTGTGTACATCTGCAAGCATTTCTCCAGGTTATATGTACCCAGGCATGGGATGCAAATGTTTACAAGTTTGTTTTCCAAAATGATTGTACAAGATGCAGTTCTTTAACTTGCTTTCTTCACTTAAATGTCCTGTAAATATCCTGGCCATCCTTTGCAGTTAGGGTATATTGACCTGAATCCTTCATTTTAACAGCCTCCCGGTGCACCCTGGCAGGCTGTGCCTCTGTTTATTTAACCAGCGTCCCCCCCCATGGCTATTTCAGTTATTTTCCACTATCACATAAAATGATGTCCTGGATACCCCGGTAGTTATAAGAAGGGGAACGTTTTTAATCCTTACAACCCTGTGAGGTTGTTCTTCCACCTATTTTCCAGAGGCAGGGAGGGGAAGTGGTGTACCAAGGCCGCGCAGCTAGTCCACGGCTGAGCAGGCCTTGGAGCCAAGGATGAACCGTTGGATCACTCAGGGTGACTACTGGGTGCAAGGCTCTGGGCAAGGAGCCTTGGGAGAAACTCAACTGAATCCAAACGCAGCGTGCTCTGGGACTCAGTTTCCCCATCCGGGGTCGTGGTGACAATAAAACGAGATACACCACACTACAGGGCTCCGAAAGTCTGTTGTATTTCCGCAGTCACTACAGGCTGCCCAGTGGGGAAACTGACGCTCTCCCCGGCCCGGCGGGACCCCGGCCGACCCCACCTCGCCCTTCCCTGCCGGCACCGCCCGGGGGCGGAGCCACCGCGGCCCCCGAGGCTCCGCCCGCCTCCCAGGCCGGGGCCTCGCTGCGAGCGGCGGCGCTAGGACCCGGCGGGCCGGGGCTGCGGCGGGGCCTGGCGGCCTGGGGAGCGCGGACCCCGGCTCTCGGCTCCCGGCGCCATGTGAGGGGCGCGGGGGCCGCGGGGGGCCGGGCGCTCCCCGGCGGAGGTGAGCGGGCGCCGCGCGGGGCGGGGGCGGGAGGGGCGCTGCCTGTGCCGGGGGCGGGGGCATCGCGAACCGCTGGGGATGCGGCTGGATGCGGGGGCCGGGGGCTCCCCTAGACCCACTCCTCCTGGGCAGCCACGCCCCGAGGTCCCCGTCCTCGCGCCCAAAGGCTGTCGCGGGGTTCGCTGGGCCTCCTGCCGCTGACTACCCGGTTAGAGCTGGGGACCCTGCCGCGGTCCTGCCTCTCTTCTCCCAGCCGGGGTTAGGGCTCCGGACCCCCGGAGTGCCGGAGTTGGGGAGCAGGTCGGCGCGAGGGGGGCGCAGGGGTGAGCTCCCCGGTGGACCCACGGCTTGGCGCCCCCATCATCTCGGAAGTAGGACCCCCCTCCCCCTTTCTCTGGAGCCCTCCTCCCACGCGGGCTCGTGGGGGCGTCCCGACCCTGCGGGAGGACTCTCTGGGCTGGAAGAAGGAAAGCCCCCAGACAGAGGCAGGGTGCGGCCCCCACCCTTAGCTCCGGCTCAGCCCTGCTGCACGTCCAGCCCCGGGGCTGAGTCCAAGCTCTTGGGCCAGCGCTCTGGGCTGCCGCCTCCCCAGCCTGAGCAAGCCGCTCTTCAACAGGCCTGTTCCCTGCTGCCAGTGCCAGGCCAGGTGCTGGGCACACACACGGTGGCCTCTGGCCCCTCCAGCCGAGGGGGATCCTCCTGGGAGACCCTGTCAGGCTCAGCCCTGGGCTGGGCTGCTCCCTGTAGACAAGGCTGTAAACAAGGCTCCCTACAAAGGCTCTGGGCGGCCCTGCAAAGCACTTTGCCTCTCTGAACCTCAATCTCCTTCTCTGTGAAATGGGGAAAAAGAGCGCCTAGCATGCGTTGCCAGGAGGATTCAGTGAGTGGGCGATGCTCAGCACGCTCCCACACGTCCCTGGGGTCGGGGTCAGGGAAGGAGAGTTTCACAGGCACACGGGAGGGGCGGGCCTTGAACAATGAGTAGCCACAAGACTAACAGCTGCTGGCACTGACAGCATTTTCAAGCCCCGTGTGTCCCTTGCCACATCCACTTGAATCCTTCCAACAACCCCGTGAGTTACCTGCTCTTATTATTCCCATTTCACAGATGAGGAAACTGAGGCTCAGAGAGGTCACATGGCTTGCTCGAGGCCCCCCAGCCAGTAAGTGGTGGAACCGGGATTCGCACTGGCACCTGACATGCTGTACTGACCATGGCCTTCTCAGAGCAGGATTATGACGGGGCTGGCCAGGGCGACGGTGGTCCGGGCTGAGGGCACTACTCAGGCAAAGGTGGGAAAGTGGGGGGGGTGGGCCTGGGAACTGGCGTGCTCTAGTGCGTCTGGAGCATGGGGCCTCTGCAGGAAAGGGTAGTAAGACATAGTAAGACAGAGGCAGCTGGACCCGTGAGGCCTTGAATGCCGGAGGCAGCAGGGCTGGTGGGGCGACCCTAGGATTCTGGACTCCTGTCTTTTGCCCTGACCGTCTGTGAGTCCAAGGACTAGCCGCTGCTCCCTTCTGATGAGCCTCGGTGTTCTGGTCTGTACCGCGGGGCCTGGACGGGGTGAGATTCCGGGGTCTCCCAGACTGGCTGTGAGGGGCTGGCCGTGGAGAAGCCTGAAGCCCAGCGGGGTAAGGGGGGAGGTCCCCGCGGGGAGGGGGCGGGGCCAGGACCTGACCAATCTGGAGCGAGGAGTGCGGCGCCTCCTTTGGCCTGAGGTTCTCTGGCTATTCCTGGAGACAGTGTAGGAGTAAACAGCAGCTAGGTCAGGCGGCGGAGAGAGTGGCCGGAGCTGACAGGCCCCGGAGGAGGGGACCGAGCTGAGGGGCCCCCTGAGCCCTAGTATTCTCCCTCTGCATACCCTCCCTTACTGCCCTCTGGCCCGTTTCTGCTGGAGGTAGGCTGGACATAGTTCATACTCCCTTTCCACAGGTGGGGAACTGAAGTCTGGAGAGAGCTGGCTCCTGGGTGGGTGGGTGGCCACGGTTGAGGAGTGAGGAGCAGAGCTGGGCTGGTCCCCTGACTGCCCGGCCTCGGGGCTGGCGCAGGAAGGAAGGCTGCCGAGGGCTGCATTGTCTCCCAGAGGCCCCCCACCCAGCCCCCGAGGGTGGGGCTGTGATCACAGCCATTTGATGTGATGAGGAGTCTGAGCCCTGGCCGAGACTGCAGAGCTGGGACTAGAACTGAGCCTGTCAGACTCCATCGAGTCTGTGCCCTTAACTCCCCGGATCTTACTGGTTAATGAATTAATTCCCTCAGCAGCATTCCTGCACCTGCCATCTCCATGGCTGTGGAGGCAGAGGGGAGACTGTGAGTGAGGGCCCATGTGGGCTGCATCCCAGGCAGCTCAGCCTGGGTGGGGGGGTAAGGACCCAGGGAAGTTCCTGGTCCACCCCAGGCTGGCTATAGAAGGGAGTGTGCTCCAGGCAGATCTGAGGCGAGTAACAGCAGAGGTGTTTGGGGACCTACGAGGAGTGTTGCTTTATTCTGAGGCTGGAGGGACCCAAGGCAGCTTTTAGAACAGGGTGCAAATGGGGCTCCCACTGAGTGGGGGCCAGGTCCCCCAACAGGGGAGCCAGCTTTAGGACTGCCAGCTGCCTGGGTGTGGACTAGCTCCTGCTCAGGGAGGAGAATGGGCAGGGAGAGGGGCAGGGCTCTGCCACCACCAAGCTGTGTGACCTCAAGTAAATTCCTGCCCTATCTGGGCCTCAGTGTCTCCATTTGCAAAGTGGATATGGCCCTGAGCTTTAAAGTTCTGCGTGGGTAGGAGAGCTAGTGGGGGGTATAGAGGGTGTAGCATTTGACCAGCTGAACCCAGAGGAGGATGCCCAGGCCATAACCCTTTCTGATGGCTTGCAGGTGTGACCCCACATCCCTGCCCCCAGGGCCACCTGCAGGACACCGTCCCCTATCCCTCAGCGGACACCGGAGAGAGATGAGTAGCAACAAAGTAAGTTCTCCTTCATTTCTTATCCGCATTTGAGCCTCCCACTTCCCTCCGTGGAATGGGCTCCTTTGGAGCTGCCTCAGATCCCTGCCACCATGAATCTGTCTCTCCGTCCCGCCAAGGCGTATCTGACGCCTGGGAGGCCCAGGTATGAGCCCTGCTTTGGCTACTGATCTGCTGAGTGGCTTGAGGCAAGCTCCTGCCTGTCTCTGGGCCCAGGGTCAGCTCTGCCTTCCTAGGCTTGACTGGTCTGTCTGTGGTAAAGGACTAACAGAGGTGACTGTGGAGTGCTGTGCCAGGGGTGGGGTGGGGTGGGGAGCTGGACGTGAGCAGGAAGCAAGGGGAGGGGACAGTGGTCAGAGGCAAAGGTGATACAACATAAGCATCACCTTGGGGATGTCAGGATTCCCCACCATCCATTCACTCACCTACTCCGTGCCTGGCCCTGCACACCCCTTCCCTAGCGTCTACTGCAGCCTTGGTAGAGCCTGAGGTTTGGAGGTGGAGTGGGCTGGCAGTATTACTCTGGGTCTAATCAGGAGAGAGTCACACAGTTATTGAACAGGAAAAGTTTAATGCAAAGAGTTATCAACTATAACAGGGCATTGGAATAACAAGGGATTGGAATTCTAAGGAATATAGGAAGAGCAGATATAAAGAGCAGACCCCTCCCTGCCAGAGCTGAGATCCAGGCCTTGCTGCAGAAGGCATGGCTATGGCCCACTGGGTGGCTCCAATACAAAACTGGCCCTGGGGTGGAGGGAAGCTACTGGCCTCTGGGTGCAGCAGATGGTTGAGTGCACTGCGGCAGCTGGACTTTGGAGAAGCTGTGATCACAGCAGGAGCTAGAGGCGTTCTGCCTGAGGAAGCTGCTGGGTGCTGCTAGCTGCTGGCACTGCTGGTCTCTGGGCACTGGAGAAGATGTCCTTGTTAGAGAAGCCATGTGCACTGCAAGAGCCTCCCCAGCAAGCCCACCAGAACCAAGAAGCAAAGGCTTTTCCTAGTGCAATGTCTCTCCGGTACCCTCTACTGATGAAGCTTACTATGCAGCTAACTAGCGAGGGAAAATATTTAAAGGGCCCAGATCCATTTCCACAGAACAGACAAAAAGGATAAACTTGGAACTGAGAGGCAACACATCGATAACTTATGGAGAGTTATTGTTGGGGGAAGACCTGGGCCCTGTTGCTCAGATGTCCTGCCTGTCTCTAGATAACCTCTTAGCTGCAGCTGTAGGGAATCCTGACACCCACATCCAATCCAGTCCAGCAATATCCATCCCCACCAAAAGGAAACTTCTGTGTTCCAGGCCCTGCCCTGGGATCTGGGATACAGTGAGGTGCAAGGCTGACCCAGGCTCAGTCCTCAAAGCTCATGGTCTGCTTAGAGGGATGGCAGTTTGAATGCAGTGTGATCAGTATTGTGATGGGGGAAATGAGGGGGCTGAAGGAGGCCTTCCTGGAGGAGGCAGTGCCTGAACTGGTCTGGAATGAAGAGCAAGCATTAGCCAGGCATGGTAGGTGGCAAGGCGGTGGGGTGCTGAGCCTGCCGGGTGGCTGGGCCCTCAATGGCCTCTCCCCTCTCCAGGAGCAGCGGTCAGCAGTGTTCGTGATCCTCTTTGCCCTCATCACCATCCTCATCCTCTACAGCTCCAACAGTGCCAATGAGGTCTTCCATTATGGCTCCCTGCAGGGCCGCATGCGCCGGCCTGTCAACCTCAAGAAGTGGAGCATCACTGATGGCTATGTCCCCATTCTTGGCAACAAGGTAGAGCAGCTCCTTTGGGGAGCTCCCTGGAAGTGCCTGCTGGCGGATCCTGCCCATTGCCCACCATCGCCACTCCCTCCTCCTCCTCCTCCTCCTCCTCCATCACCTCTTCTCTCCACACCCCAGCCCTCCTAAAGGAAAGGTGGGCCCTGGGAGTCAAAGCCTGACCCCTTGTGACTTCATCCCCTTGCTGGCTGTGTGACCTTGGTTAAGTGCACTGGCCCTCTCTGAGCCTCAGTTCTCTCCAAGGCCCCACCCTTAGTGCTAATATCCTACCACCTCCTGAGTCAGAATCCCTCCGGAAATGTGTCTCTGGTGTTCACTGCTCTCTTTCTCTGCTGGGGAGTCCACATAGGCTTGGGAGCAGGACACGGGTACTTGACAACACAAAAGCAGTAGTAATAACAGCTGCCCTTTATCAAGGGCCTGCCGTGTGCCAAGCACTGTGGTCACCAGTAATCCTCATACAAATCCTGTGAGGTCAGCATTATTCTCTCTCTTGAAGAGATGGAGTAACCAAGGCTCAGAGAAGTGAAGTCACTTGTCTACAGCCGCACAGCAAGGAAGGGAAGGAGACGGTATTTTCCCAACCTCTGCTAAGTTGTAGCTACGTAGAGAGGCCAAAAGTCCTTCCTGGGATCTTATGTTTTCCTTGGGTAGCCATGAAATTCAGGTTGTATTTCTGCGGTTCACCCTGTAGTGCCTCTTCTTCCTCACCAACCCTCCTATATTCTCTTTAGGGCCTTTGCATACACAGCGTTGAGCCCTGGGCTCTGGACTACCCTCCCTGGGAAAGGGCCCATTAGTGAGTGTTTAGAGACAAATTAACACCTAATTGAGTCTTTCTCTACCCTTAGAACCCTTGAAAGAGGAACAAAAGTGGGACAGCTTGTGTGTGGGTGATATGGGAAGGAGGGAGGCAGAACCAGGCTCTTAGTGCTTCCGGCCTGATGGAGAAGCCAGAAAACAACAGCTCAGGACAGTGGGAAAGACTGTCAGTCAATGTATGTGGGACGTGTTGCTGGATCTTAGAATAAGGGCTCAGGGAAGGCTGCCTGGAGGAGGTGGCATTTGAGCTGAATTCCATGGGCAAAAATTAGGCCCAGAGAGCATGTGGTTCCAATCCTTTCATTTCACCCATGGAAAAACGAGGCCCAGAGTGGCTTTCACACCCTTCCTTAATAATAAGGTGGTATCTTGTTTCTGGGTGATGTGGAAATGCCCTGGGTGCATTTGGGAAGATATCCTCTTTGGGGACTGGGCAATCTGTGGTCATATAGACTTGGGTTCAAATCCTGGCACTGCACTTCTCCGCTGTGTGACCTTCTGTTCTCCGGCTTGTTGACTGTGCCCTAGCTGAGCGCCCTTCCTTTGGTTTTCAACACGCACCTTTACTCCCACGTCTGAGTCTTTGTGCTTGCTGTCTCTCCTGCCTTGAATACGTTTTTCTAGGTGGTTCCTTCGCATCCTTTAGGTCTCAGATCAGAGAGGCCTCCCTGGGCAATCTTTCTAAAGTAGCACCCACTCCAGTCTCTCTTGATCACCTGCCCCTATTTTACATTTTTCCCGGTGTGTATTACCTTCTTTTCTGTCTCCCTGACTGAGTTTCTTGAGGGATGAAGCTGGGCCTATTTTACTCATTGCTCTGTCCCAAGTACTTGGCCATTAGCCAGCTTGCCAGAAATGTTTGTCAAATGTTAAATGAATGCGCTTTCCTTCCCCTGTCTTTAAAATGGGTATAATAATTCCTGGCTCCTGGAGGCCTAGATGTACGGAGCACAGGGCTCAGCATGAAGTGGCTTCAATAATGTTGACTTTCCTTGCCCCCCAGACGCTGCCCTCCCGTTGCCATCAGTGCGTGATTGTCAGCAGCTCCAGTCACCTGCTGGGCACCAAGCTGGGCCCCGAGATTGAGCGTGCTGAGTGTACAATCCGCATGAATGACGCGCCCACCACGGGCTACTCAGCCGATGTGGGCAACAAGACCACCTTCCGCGTGGTGGCTCATTCCAGCGTATTCCGTGTGCTGCGAAGGCCCCAGGAGTTCGTCAACCGGACCCCTGAAACTGTGTTCATCTTCTGGGGCCCCCCGAGCAAGATGCAGAAGCCCCAGGGCAGCCTTGTGCGTGTCATCCAGCGGGCAGGCCTGGCGTTCCCCAACATGGAGGCCTACGCCGTCTCTCCCACCCGCATGCGTCAATTTGACGACCTCTTCCGGGGTGAGACGGGCAAGGACAGGTATCAGCCTCCCACCTGCCCCCTCTGGCCAGCTCTGTGCTCCCTCTCAGCACGTTCCACCCAGAGGACCTGTTGTTCCCAGCATGCACTGCTCTGAGGGTGTGGTCGTTCCTTCCCACCCTCTGGTCAAGTTTCCTAGGAGAGTTCTCTTCATGTCCAGCTGTTAACATGGGTCATTTCCACATGCTCTGCATGGCCTGGTCTCCCCAGGAGGGCTTCCTCCCAGCGTGCTCTGCTCTGAGGTTGCACAGTCACGCCCAGCACCTTTGTGGGAGAAGCTCCCTATAGCTCACCTACGGTAAAGTCTTCGCTATTCCCAGCATGTCTTGCTTCAAGCACAGTTGCTCCCGACATGCTCTGTTCTAGGGATACATCATTCCCAGCATGCCCTGCTGTGACTAATCTCCCTAGAAAACTAGGCCAGTGCTGTCCAATAGAAACGTAATGTGAGCCACAAATGTAATTAAAATTTTTATAGTAGTCACATTAAAAAAGTAAAAAGAAACAGGTGAAATTAACTTTAATATGTTTTATTTAACCCAATATGTTCAACATATGGCTCCTGTACATATTTTGTTGGATTTATACCTAAAATTTTTAAATATTTTGAAGCTATTATACATGGTTATAAAAAATTTTTTTTGGTTCCCAATTGTTCATTGCTAATATATAGAAACAGTATATAGAAATTGATTTTTGTGTGTTGACCTTGCATCCTGTAAGCCTGCTAAACTCATGTATTGGTTCTAGGAGATTTTTGTAAATTCTTTGGGATTTTCTATGCAGATAATCATGTTGTATGCAAATAAGGACAGTCTTATTTCTTTCTGTCCATTCTGTGAGCCTCTTATTTCTTCTTGCTTTATCGCATTGGCTAGAATTTTCAATACAATGGTGAATTTTATTGGAAGTGGTGAGAGTGAACATCCTTGCCTTGGTCCCAGTCTTAGTATTCAGTCTTTCATCATTGAATATGATGTTAGCTGTATGCTTTTTGTAGCTACCTTTTATCAGGGTATTGGGGAAGTTTCCTTCTCTTACTAGTTTCCTGAGAATTTTTATCATTACCGGATATTGAGTCTTATCAAATGTTTTTCTGTAGCAATTGATAGGATCATGTGGTTTTTCTTATGACTATTAATATGATGGATTATATTGACTGTTTTTAAATATTGAATCAGCCCTGCATTTCTGGAATAAACCCCACACGGTTGTGATGTATTTCTAGATAGATAGATAGCTGGATATGATTTGCTAATATTTTGTTGAGATTTTTGTGTCTGTGTTCATGAGAGATATTAATCTGTAGGGTTTTTTGGTACTGGCTTTGCCTGGTTTGGGTATCAGGGTCATGCTGGCCTCAGAAAATGAATTGGGATATGTTCCCTCTTCCATTTTTCTGGAAACGATTGTGTAGAATTGGGGTTATTTCTCTTTAAATGTTTGGTAGAGTTTGCTAGTGAAACTCTCTGGGCCTGGAGAGTTGTTTTTCAGAAGGTTGAAAACTGTGACTTCGGTTTCTGGAATAGTTATAGGATATTCACGTTATCTGTTTCATCTTGGGTGAATTTTGGTAGTTTGTGGGTTTTAAGGAATTGGTTTCATATAAGTTGTCAGATGTATGTATGTGGTTGTTTGTGGACTTTTCTTATTATTCTTTGAATGTTTACAGGGTTTATGGTGATTTCCCCTCTTTTATTGTTATTGGTAATTTGTGTCTTCTCTTTTTCTTTGTCAGTCTTGCTAGAGGTTTATTTTTTAAAAATCTTTTCAAAGTACCACCTTCTACCAAATATATGCAAAATATTTTCAGTTGGATATGTAATCAATATCAAAAAATTATCAATGACATATTCTACATTTTTTCTTCATACTAAGAAATCCAGTGTGTATTTACACGTACAGCACATCTCAACCTCATGTCAAGTACTCAGTGACCACATGTGGCTAGTGGCCACTGTGCTGGAAGCACAGCACGAGGTTCTGGGCTACTCTCCCAGGACTTGCTCTGAACTGCAATCACCCCAGCATGACCTTCTCTGACTAGTCTCCCTTTAGGAGTTTGCTTCTAGTGTGTGCACAGCTGCTTTTGGCATGCTCTGGGGTCATGGTCACTCCCAGCCTGCCTGACTGTGTCCATTCTCCCTGGGAGCGTATTCCTACTCTTTCCCTCAAAGGCACTCCCTCCACACCCCTTGTCTCTGCCTGGACAGCCGTCTGCCACAGGCCATGCTCCCAGAGCAGGGCTGGGCTGGGGGTAACTGAAGTGGGGGTAGGGCCCTGCTGTGTGGGTGGGAGGAGTTCCAGGAAACTCCATGTGGGTTGGCCACCCCTCCCTGCCTGCTGCCCCCCTCTGCCTGTGTGCCCCCTCATCATGACCCTTCTCTGTCCCCAGGGAAAAGTCCCATTCGTGGTTGAGCACAGGCTGGTTTACCATGGTGATCGCGGTGGAGTTGTGTGACCACGTGCACGTCTATGGCATGGTCCCTCCCAACTACTGCAGGTGAGCCCACCTAGCCAGTGCTCTCCCAGGACACTGGCCACAGGATGGAGTTGGGGGGCCTGGAAACCTTGCCTGGGGGTACCTTAAAGTGCCTCTACTTCATGGTATTCAAACTGCTCTGCAGAGATCGAGGCTTCCTCGAGCTACCTCAAGGGCCTCCACCCTAAGCTCAGCCAGAGTTTGTTTATGAATAATAATGATTATTAGTAGTATGATACGAAAAGCCCACTAGGTGACAGCTGTGCTTTACTGAGTGCTGACCACGCACCAAGCATGGCTATACTTATTGTCTCGCTTACTCCTCATGGCAACCCTAAGGGATAGGAACTGTTACTGTCCCCATTTCAGAAATGAGAAACACTCAGGAGGATGTTTTATGAATGGCCTAAGGTCCTACAAACAGTAGGAGGTGGGGCCAGGCTTTCGTGCCCACAGTCCTGCCTCTGCTCTACACTGCCGCCCTCCTGGGGAAAGGAAAAGGTGTCACTGCATTTAAAAAAAAAAAAAAAAAGTCTGACGGTTACAAACCGAGTCCACCCTATACTCATTTTACAGAGGGGAAAACTGAGGGCTGGGGAGGGCCAGGGATTTCTCCTACTGAAGTCCTACAGCAGGGGAGGGGAGGGGTGGACAGGGCAAGGACCCTGCCAGTGCCCACCCAGCCATGATGACCCCACCTGCTCTGCCCTAGCCAGCGGCCCCGCCTGCAGCGCACGCCCTACCACTACTACGAGCCCAAGGGGCCGGACGAGTGTGTCACCTACATCCAGAATGAGCACAGCCGCAAGGGCAACCACCACCGCTTCATCACCGAGAAGAGGGTCTTCTCATCCTGGGCCCAGCTGTACAGCATCACCTTCTCCCACCCCTCCTGGACCTAGGCCACCCTGCCTGTGGGACCGCAGGAGGGACACAGGAGAAGTGGGTCTCCGCCCAGCGACTCAACGATGGGCCGTCTTCTGGCCAATCAAGGCTGGCTGGAGTGTCTCCCAGCCAATCAGGGCCTTGATGAGGATGTATACTCCAGCCAACGAGGGCCTGGAAGTATCTCTTAGCCAGTCAGGGATTTGGGAGTCTATGTGGTAAATCAGGGGTGTCTTTCTTGTCCCGTCAGGGTCTGAGCTCAATCAATCAGGGTATAGGGGTATTTCTGAGTCAATCTGAGGCTAAGGACATGTCCTTTCCCATGAGGTCTTGGTTCAGAGCCCCAGGAATGGACCCCAAACCTCTCCCTCCTGGGTTGGTACAGTGGGGTCCTGTCCCAAGGAACTGGGAACTTGGTGTTGCCCCCTCAATTCCCAGAACCAGAAAAAGATCATGTGGGGGTGGAAGCTATCTGGAGTCCGGGCCAGAGAATTTGTGGAATCATGTAGATTGTGGGGGTTTGGGGGGTCCCAGAGGTGGGAGGAGGCTGGTGTCCAGGTTTTGGCTCTGCCCTGAGTGACCTTGGACGAATCCCTCCCCTCTCTGGGTGCCCTTCTGCCCATGTCAGGTTCTGAGGTGGTCTGAGACCCTTTCCCACCGCCCCACCGACCCACCGTTGGGTCTGTTCTCCCTGAGACTGGGTCCCCCAGCCACTGTCCCTTGCTGGGAGGCTCAGCTCCTGGGGGGTCTGGGGTGCCCTTCCCCACCTCCTGGAAAACTTTAGGGTATTTTTTGTGCAAACTGCCCCAGGGTTGGGGGACTCTGACAGGAATGGGACAAGCCTTCAGCTGTTTTCTTAGCCCCTCAGCCCAGCTGCCATCAGCTTGGCTCTTAAAGGGCCAGGCCGCCTCCTCTGCCCTCCAGCAGGGAGGTTTCCACCTGTTGAAGGAGACTTGTGGGCTGGGAAAAGAGGATCCCAGCCACACTGGGGTGTCATGCGGCCCCTGTCTGGAGCCGCTGAGGGCTTCTGAGGGTCTTCCCCAAGCCAGCCTGGGATGGCTATAGGGAGCCAGGAGCTGTGTCACCTGGGTTCTGTCCCCTGGCTCCATATCAGGCACTTTATTAAAGCTGGGCCTCAATGGGGTGTGTTTGGCTCCTGCCCTTTGGGAGCCTAGAAGGGAAGGGCTTCTGGGAGGAGGCTGTGGGTGGGAGGGACCAGGCAGGGGAGGCCAGCAGCGAGCCATTGCACATTGGGGTGATGGGGGGGCAGGGACTGCCCCAGACTTGGTTTTGTAATGATTTGTACAGGAATAAACACACCTAAGCTCCAGCTTCGTGTCCTGTGTCTCCTGGGTGGAAGCTCAGCTTTCTGCTCCAGCACTGCATACGTCCTCAGGAGCATGGAGACCTGAGGGCTCTGGGGGTGGGGGTTGCAGGGCCAAGCCCACCTGGCCTTTCCTGTCCCTGCCTTACTGTACCCGTGTGGCCTTGGGCGAGTCTGAGAGCCCCAGTTTCTTCATGGGCCAAATGGGACCAGACACTGCCCTTAGGGAGCCCAGCTTCTAGGGAGGGGAGGGCCCCCATGACTCTGCAGAAGTTGGGGGAAGAGTTCCAGCAGAGAGTGTGTAGAAGGGGTGTGGGGGAACGACATCCTGGCCACAGGGCCAGAGGTTGGCTTGGCTCAGCTTGAGGCTGGTGGACAGGGAGCCGAAATTTCCTGCTAAGCCCAGCAGTGGGGAGTCTGGTGAGGCTGGGACCCTGGCAGGGGTGTGGTGAGCAGGTGGACTCTGCCTTGCTGCCAGCCTCTCACAGAAGGGCTGTTTACTCCAGGTTGGCAGAAGGCAGGGGGTCTGTGACTCCAAGATTACAACCTGTTTAGGCAGATAAGATGCCCTTGGGAGTGAGGCCTAACAAAGGGTGACTGTGTGAGACCAGGGCAGGCAGCCTGCTGGGATCTCCTAGGGTCCCTGCTGGGGACAAGAAAGCAAGCCCTCCTTGGGCACCAGGCCAGCCGGATGGTGGGCCACCGTGGCTGGCAGGCAAGAATGGCACCTTGCATTTGTCTCTCAATTCACATAGTCAATAAGCAGCCACACGCCATGTGCTGTGTTGTGTTAGGCACAGTAGATGAGGGAGGGAATGTCAGGTGGGAGGAATGGCCCAAACGAGAGCCTAGTGGTGGGAGCCCCAGCCTCGCTTACTAGGTGGTGAGGCCACAGTGGGAGGGAGCAGTGAGAGATGACACTTCTTGGGGCCAGCTGGCAAAGGGTCTTGAGTGTCAGCCTGAGGGGGTAAAGCCTGGATCTTCCTTGCTTGGAGAAGTCTAGTGGGACCGAGTGGGACCGAGTGGGACCGAGTGGGACCGCAGTAGGATGGTGGGTCCCAGGGGCCGATCGGATATAGTAATGGTGGTTGTTGGGGGAGAGTATTGGAGGGACAGAGACTCCTCGCAAAGTCATGACCTGTGGAGCTCAAGCCCAGCATGGGTGTGGGGATATGGGCATATGGCACACTTCCAACCCAGGCTGCAGCTGGGAATCTGGGCCCAGGCAGAGGTTTCTGGGTGGAATTTCTCCCAGAATGCCATGGCTCTTCTCTCTGCCCACCAGGGGCCATGAAGGGGAGGTCTCGAGGAGGGTGTCAAGCGGAGGTTTTGCTGGGGTGGACCCTGGGGAAGTTCAGTTTAGCATCAGGAGGTGAGACTTTGGCAGGCCTTGATCCCGACTCCCCAAACTCTCACCCCTTCGGGTGGGACCCAGCGGAGACCGGTCCACTTGTTGCCAGAGTTTGCTTCCCCGAAGCCCCCTCATCACCACCCTCTTTGCTCTGAAACCTTCCCTGGCTCCCATTCACTGGCCAGGACCAGACCCACATCCTCATTTGGTGTTCGAGGCCCCCCACACCCACCTCTGCACCTGCACCCCTCTGCCAGTTACCCCTGCAAAGCCTGTGCTGCCCCAGCTCTGTGGGGGTGGGGTGTCTCCCACCACGCCTCCCACCAGCTGCAGACCTAATGAGTCGCAGCTGCTGGTCTTTGGGTTTCCGGTCCAGCTGTTTCCTGTATCCAGCTGTTGCCTGTGGATGCTCAGGGGTTCTGCGAAGCCCACCTGGGGCAGCCCCACACTGCAACCCGAGCTCTCCCTGCCCGCTGTGTGCTGACCTGTGGTTCTGGCTGTGAACTTCAGTGTGAGGAGGCCCCAGAATCATCCACCCGGGGCGCTGGCTTGTTTTCAAGCCTTGGAATTCTTTCTTTAGCCAAAATATTTGTTAAATGTTTTAAAAAATTGGTTTCACTTTTATATGTTTGTGTTCTTAGATTTTTGGTCATAGAACAACTTACATTGTATAAATGATATAGGGTAGAAAGGGAAGGCATCACACGGCCCTGTTCCCTGTTAAAGATCTAGGGTATAATCTTCCAGATCTTTCCTCCGTACGATTTTTCTTTCCCGCTCCCTCTTTTTGCCTCCACCTCCCCACTCCCTCGCCTTTTTTCTTTCTTTAGGTTATAGCTGGGAGATAAAACCCTGAAACTTTAATATCCCAGCATTGGTGCAAAATTCATAGTTCATATACAAGTAAAATAATTAAAGCAGGTACTTAAAATTGGTTTTTTATTTTAAAATTTTCTTTATTTTAAAATTATGGTAAAAAACACATAACATAAAATTAACCATCCTAGCCATTTCCACACTGTTGTACAACAGATCTCCAGAACTTTTTCACCTTGCAGATCTGAAACTCTGTCCCCATTAACCAGCAGCTCGCCTTTTCCCCTCTCCCCGGCCCCTGGCAGCTACCACTCTACTTTTCCTGTTTCTGTGAGTTTGACACCTTTAGATGCCTCGTATAAATGGAATCGTACTGCATTTTTCTTTTTATGACTGGCTTATTTAATTCTGCATAATGTCCTCAAGGTTCATCCGTGTTAAAATTGTTTTATATAAAGTAATAGATGCTTGTTATATGGAGGAACAAAAAAAAAGCCTTTATGTAGGAAGTGAAAGTCTCGCCTATAGCCAGGTGGTCACACCCCACACCTGCCTTCTTGGCCCCGTTTCATTTCATCAGCTGTAAGATGTCAATTTGAATGTAAGACAACATGATTTTAACTTTGCAGAATTCAAATGCCAAAAAAAAAAAATCTGGGAATAGATTTTACACACATACCCCTGCGTATTTAGAGTCATTTTTATGCAGGTGGGATTGGACCTGTACAATTGGGCTTTTTGGCAATTTCTCACCAACGCTATGTGTGTCCAAGGCCTCTTGCACCAACAGCCACGAAGAACTTGGGCTTCCTTTCTTGCTCAGACTCTATGGCAGAGTCACCACCTCCCCACCTACCTGGCTGTGCCACCAACCCAGTCAGTCCCCGCTGGCACTAGAAAACCTTCCTCTATGAATTTTGTGCCCACGTGTTTATTTGAGATGAATTTCTAAAACTCAAAGGGCACATCTGCAGTTTTCATTTACATCATCAATTTGCTTTTCCCAAAGGTTGTGCCAATGCACACATCCAGGAGAGGGCCTTCAAACAGCTTCTAATGCAGAGCCTCTGACCCACAGCATCCCCCCACAACTGAGCTCCCAAGAAGAAAGGACTTGTCTGACACCACAGGTGGCATAGCTGAGACTGGCCCTTCCTGGTGTGCTGGCTCGGTCTAAGGCTGTTGACCACCACTAGGCTTCTCTCTCCTGGTGGCTCCTTGCTGAAACAAACCTTCCATGGTCCCCTGCCATAAGGACAATTCCAAATTTAGTCACCTGCATCTGGGGGCTGCCTTCGTGTGATGAGGCTGTGGCGTTGCTTCATCCTTAAGTGCTCGAATGAGTCGTGTGCTCATCCCTACCCTCTACATAATTGAGTCCGTAGTGCTAGTTCCCCGGAAATGCTGGATAAACATGGCTTCTACAGGGCACCTCAGGCAAGCTCTGACATGCGGGTTCACTTCTCTGTGTGAGGTGTTTCAGCGGTGCTATTATGGGCCCATTCTTTTCATCTGGATTTCAGTCCCCATCTGGTACCCACAGCCCTTCTGAATGTCCCACATCCTAGCACTAACTCTTTTTGGGAGCCGCCTTGCAGCTCCATGAGGACAGGGCTGTTTTTATAATCTACATTACAGGGGCAGGGGTGGCCTTTGTGGTCCTGGGGAGTTTCAGTTCCAGAGGAGCTTGAAGGGCCCCTCCCAACAGGGGAGGAGGAGTCCCAGGTGGGACTGGACACAGGGCCTCTGGGCGGGATCTGAGGAGGGGCCAGCAAAGCCCCAGAGTCCACACCTCCCTCCCCTTCCCTCCCTGGTCTGGCTTCTCTCTGCCACCACTGCGCTGTGGGATCTTGTGTAAAGAACCTGTCCTCTCTGGGCCTCAGTTTCTCCAGCTGCCATCCAAAAAAATTGGCCTTGTACCCTGGATTGTACCCCGGGCACAGTGGCAGTAACAGAGGAGTAGAAAACTCTTGGCAAACTCTAGAGTGTAGTGCACACGTGTGGGCAGAGCCACCAGGGGGTGCACGGGGAGCGGGGTGCCAGCCTTGCCCCGGCTTCCCATCAGGGTTTGGGCTGGGCCGGTCTCTGCTCCATTCCCGGTTTCCCGTCCGCTCTCCCTCCCCCTTCCCCCGCTCCCTGCCCTCACTGGGAGCGCTGGCTCCCGGCATGCCTCGCGCTGACAGCCTTATAAATAGTCGCCTGTGCAGGCGGCCGGCGAGGACAGGCAGGGCACGCACTGGCCCCAGCGCCCACCCGCACCCCTCCCCAGGTCAGTGTGCGCTGGGTGGATGTCTGTGGGGGAGCGTCACCTGGGGGGAGGGCGGGGGCGTGTTTGTGCTGCTGTCCTTGGGTTCTGCGTGCATGTGTGTTTGTATCGTGGTTATGATCTGTGTATATCTGTGTGTGTATTCCCCCAGCTCTGAGTATTTGTGCCTCACTGCATGTGCCTTTGTGGATCCGTGAGTACGTGCATACGTGTGTGTGTGTGTGTGTGTGTGTGTTGCAGCCCCTCCCAGCCTCCCAGACAGTCGCCCCTTTGTCACTCTGGGGCTCCAGGTCCCTGCCCTTGGCTTGTCCCAGCTGAGGCCCAGGGAGGGGGGACTGTAGCCTGGCTCCCTGCCCCAGAAGACCAGGGCAGGGGCAGCCTATGTGCTGGGAGGCCCTATCCTGTCACATCACTTTGAGTGTTGGGGGAACTGGAAGACCCCTGGATGCTCAGCCCCTGTCCCAGCCTCCTGGCAGGAGCCCCAGGACCAGCACTTAGGACCTTCCTGCAGCATTGCTCAGCAGCCCACCCAGCACTCTCCAGCAGCATGGGACAGGACCAGAGAGGGGACTCTGCTGCCCAAGGTCACACAGCTGAGTGATGGAGCTGGGATTTGAACACCAGTTGGTTGCCAACTGCTGGGAGGCTGCTCTTGGGCCAGGACCTGGGACACCTGGGCCTTGACCTGGCCTCACCTTGTAATTGGGGTTAAGTCACTGTCCCTCTGGGCCCAGGCTACCCAGGCCACTTAAGCAGGTCACTCAGTCATGCTAGGAGTGGCTGGGGCCCTGGCCTGGGGGCCTTATAAGGCCTGGGTGCTTAGCCCGTAACCCAACTCCACCCTGGACCCCTGGCCTCTGTGAGGCCTCCTCACAACCCAAGTTATTTTGGGCCAAGGAAGTGGCAGGTGCCAGCAGGATGGAGGGGCTTAGGTTACCAGGAGGGGGCAGGGCAGGGTCGAGGCCACTTCTCAGGGCTTCACTGTGGTTGTCCCTGGCTGGGGACACTCCTCCACCCCTGGGCAGCTGCTGAGGGGTGCTTGGCAGCTCCTACCCTTCCTTAAGCACACTCAGCAGGAAAAGGGCTATGACTCATGCTGCATAAGCAGCAGAGGCCATCAGTAAAGGTGCTGAAGTTCCTACTAGGTGCCAGGCCCAGAGCAGCAGAAAACCAGACCTGAGTTTTTCCCTGGCTGGGCCCTTGAGCTAGTCTGTCCTCCTCTCTGAGCCTCAGTTCCCTCCCAAGATGGCGGTGAGGATGGAATGGGCTCCCCAGCTCTGGGCCAGACCCAGTCGGTGGGGACGCAGGCCCACAGCGTAGTGGAGAGGCCCACAGTGTGGTGTGTGTGATGCTGGGGGTAGTTCACAGGCACCTGACAGTGTGGGAGTGGAGGGCAGAGTCTGGGAAGGATTCGTCAAGGAGGTGACACCTGAGCTGAGTCCTAAACAATGGCCAGCTGGGGAAAGGTATCCAGACATTGGGTGCACTGTCTGCCAAAGCCTGAGGGGGCATCGTCATGGTGGGTGAGTGAGCTCCAAGCAGTTCTAGTGGCAGCTGAGAAGTCTGCAGGGAGTGGAGAGGCCCTGTCCGCTATGTTAAGGGGCCCAGACTTTGTCTTGGGAGCTGAGAGGGCCACACATGGAAGGTTGTAAGCAGGTGTGTGACATGATCCAATCCAATGCTTGTCAGAGAAAATCCTGCAGAGTGGCTGATGGGGTATGGTGGCCAGGAGGGGTGGGGAGAGTAGCCCGGGCGCCTTGCTTAGGACAAGGACATGGTGGTGAGGTCATGGATTGGGGAGAGGCTCAGGAGCAAAGGGGTTGGGAGGTGGCTGTGCAGGGGTGTGGGAGAAGAGCCTTCATGCTGACCCGGTCTCTGGCTTGGTGATCTGGGCCTGGAGTCAGGGACTCGGGAAGGGCTGTTAAATCTGAGGGGTCTAAGGGACCTTTGGGGCATGGGTGTCCTGGGCTTGGGAGGGAGGCCTGGTTGGCTGCACAGGGAGGGGGCGTCCTGGGAACCCGAAGCCAAGAGTGAGAGGGTGGAGGAGCAGCCTGGGGTGGGGGTGCCAGAACCAAGGGTCGGGGTTCAAGCAGGAGTGGCTGTGATGGCCACTAGCAGCCTTGGGAGGGCTGGGGCGGGGGGAATATGCGGAGGCCAAAGGTGTATACAGGCAGCTCTGCAGGACTGCTGGGAAGGGGGCTGGGGAAGCGCAGAGTGGGGGCACAGGAGTGACGGGGCTGTTGCGTGCCGGGGGAAAGGCGGGCAGCGAGGCCAGGAGAGAGGGCGGCTGCCACATGGGCCTGCCCGGGGCAAGAGCCTGGGACCGCCTCACTTTGAAAACTGTAAAGAGCTGTGTCTGTGTGAGCGGCTCCTGCAGATCCCTCCCCCAAGTCTCTGTGTCCCTTGGAGCATCCTCATCCAAACCTTGTCCCAGATGAGGACACACGTAGCTCCTGTCTGCCTCCTGGCAGCTTTCCTCTGGCCCTGGGGAGCGTTGCCAAGGCATCTGGGTGACGCTGGACACATGCCGTTTTCTGGGAGCAGCTCCGCGGTTGCTGTGGTCGTGGCGTTCACCCCTCAGCACTGCCCTCACCCTCCTTGCCCCTCCAGCACGAACTGAGGTGGATGGGAGTGGGCGGGGGTTACTGCCCTCCTGTGACAGGTGAGGCAATGGAAGCCAGAGAGGAAAGGTGACTCTCCCAAGGTCACCCCACCTCCTGGGCCTTCCCTGCCCCAGTGGCCCCCTCTGCCCACAGATTGCATGTGGGGCCTGGTGCGCACCGGTGTGCCTTGGGTGTGGCTTGGCAGGAGTTGAGTCAGGGTGTGGAGGAGAACACCCCAACCTGTGCCCTTGTCTTGCAGAGCACTGACTTGGCTCCTGGGACCTCAGCAGGATGGAAGGTACGAGGCCCCTCTCCGTCCCGCTCGTCGCCCGAGCCTCAGTGTGCCTGTCTGTGCAGGGGGTGTGCTAGCAGGGGGGCGTTCTGGGAGGGGCTGGAGGAGGCTCCGGGGCTGCCAGAGCGGGCCTGTCTGGGAGCTGCCTGCATCCTCCCCTGGCCTCTCATGGTTGGGGCCAGCTCCAAGATTAATTTTAGAAGCGACAAGGCCTCCCCCAGGCTCCTGAGGGCCCCAGGGCTCACCTCCTATGCTGGTATTTGAGGAGCTGGGTCCCTGCTTCTTTCTGAAGAGGGGGGCGCTGTGGAGGGGAGGCCTGCCCTGTGGGGAGGCCCTGAGTGTGCAAAGTGCCAAGCCTTTAGGATGAGGCGAGTTCCTGTCCCTCTCTGGGACTCAGTTTCCCTGTCATCCAGTGGGGGTGGGCCTTGAGGAGGTCTTGAGCCCTCCTGGCTCCTGTGGGCGGGAGGGAGACATAGGGTGGCAGAGAGCCCAGAACGGGCCGCCCCGGCTGCTGGCAGCCCCATCTGTCCAGGCCCTGGCACGGTGCCTTGGCCTAGGCGGCTCTTAAAGGGGCTCAGCGGGCCTGGCCACTGCAGCTGCCTGAAGCCAGAGGTTGCCCTTCCACCCCGAGCTACGAACATCAGCTACCACAGGGCTGTGGCCTCCCCCAACCCCCAGCTTGTACCTTCCCCCTGGGGACGGGAGCCCGAAGGAGAAATCGATCTTCTGACAGTTCCTCCCCACTGGGCTAGGGACAGAGAACCAGAGGGGGGCAGATGCTTCTTCCCTAAGGTCACACAGCAAGGTGGGTTACAGCCTGGTCCTCTATTTCCCTAAGAAGAGGGGCAGCCTGGGAAGCCCAGGGCAGAGACCTGAGTTCCAGTTCCAGTTCTGACATCACTTGTGCAGGCCCCTCCCTCTCTAGGCCTCAGTTTCCCTCTGCCCGGTGCTGAGATCTAACAGCTGGCGTGGCGAGGCAGAGGCTGGAACGCACGCTCCCCTCCCTGTCCAGGCGAGAGTTCCACGTGCCCACCGCAGCCCTCCTCCCCGGCAACCGTCTCCACAGCAACATATGTTGTGGTTGCCAACTCCACATTAGCACTGCCAGGAAGGCGGGCGATGGGCAGGCCCAGTCCTGGGAGGGGAGGGGAAAGGCCACGGCAGGACGGGACCATGGGCTGCTGTGTGTCGTGTGACCCCCGTAGCAAGGAAGACCAGAAGGCCAGAGGTGACCAGCCCCTGGGGCCCAGCCATGCACAGGGAGGCACCATGAGAGTGGGCTCCAGTCTCTTAGCCATGCTTGGGCCTCTGCGGGTCCCTCTGCCTAGAATGCCCGCCCTTCTCTGACCCCTCTGGTCTCCGAGCTTTGGAGCACATCACTGCTCACTCTGGGCTGTGACTTGTCTGCCTCCCTGATAGGAGAGCAAGCCATGTCTGTCCCCCGCCTGGAGTGCAGCACAGGCCTGAGGCTCCAGAGGTGCCTCTGGCTACTGGTCAAGCGAGTGACTGAGCCCTGCTCCCCTTTTCTCTCCTGCAGAGAAGCTGAAGAAGACCAAGATCATCTTTGTGGTGGGTGAGTCGCAGGCAGGCGGGCAGTGTGGCAAGTGGGGAGGGTCTTTGCAGGCGCCAGTGGTAGCCCAGGCCTGGGGCTGCACCCTGGGCTCTACCCCTCCCTTGCTGGGGGGCCCTGGCAGCCCCTGTCCCTCCTGGGGCCCCACATCTCGGGGTTTCTGAATGGGTGGGCAATTGCAGGCGGGCCTGGCTCGGGGAAGGGCACCCAGTGTGAGAAGATTGTGCAGAAGTACGGCTACACCCACCTCTCTACTGGGGACCTACTGCGGGCCGAGGTCAGCTCTGGCTCGGCCAGGGGCAAGAAGCTGTCGGAAATCATGGAGAAGGGGCAGCTGGTGCCGCTGGTGAGTGGGCCCTGGCGGGGGGAGGGGAGGGGATGACAGTGACCCTGAGTGGGCACCTGCCAGCAAAGCCCATGGCATACTGGCAAGGCTGACCATAACCCTCCCCGGCTCCCAACCCTCCTGTGGCTCCCATTGCCCTTGGCAGAAAATTCCTTCTGGAAGCCCCCAAGACTCTGCAGGACCCTGCCCTGCTGCCCACTCTCCCCTGTTCTCTGTCCACTGGCCACCTTGGCCTTTGTGTCCCTTCGAACTGGCTACGCTTCTTTCTGCCTGGAATATTCTTTCCTCTTCAGTTTTCAGACCCCCCCCCGATTCCCCAGATTTGGGCTAAGACCCCCCTAATTTTATATTCCCTTAGCCTCCCTTCTTTGCCCATACAACCTGTGTCATGCTCGGAAATTGATAAATCGACTGTGGAATTGTCGGTCCCTCCTCAGACTCTGAGCTTCCCCAGGACAGGGAAGGTCTGATTTGCCCACAGTGGTGTCCTCAGGGCTCGGACCAGCACCTGGCTGGGAGGAGTGGCTCAGTAAATAGCTTGGTGTGGCGTGCTCGTGCAGGAATCATTCATCCAGCCATGGTCTCCACAGCTCCGTGGAAGCTTCCTGGGGAGGCAGGCTTATTTGGGACATTTGTGTCAGAAGGGAGGGGGCATTTCAGGCAGTGGGACCGGCGCAAACAACAGCCCAGAGAAGGGATGGGGAGGCTCATGGCCCCTTCCTCCTTTGCCACGCCCCAGGAGACAGTGTTGGACATGCTCCGCGATGCCATGTTGGCCAAAATAGATACTTCCAAAGGCTTCCTGATCGACGGCTACCCTCGGGAGGTGCAGCAGGGAGAAGAGTTTGAGCGGCGGGTAAGGCAGGAGCTGTGATACAGGGTGGAGTTTGGGGGGGGTGCGGTGGGGAGGGGAGAGAGAGAGGCTGATTCATGGGGTGTGGGTGAGGAGGAAAACCAGGAAGACGTTCTGGAACTCCAGAAGGAAAGGTCTAGAAGAAGGGGAAGCCCCAGGTTGGGGAGGGCACAAACCTGGGCTCAGGTTCCAGCTCAACGGCTTGAGACCTTGGGCCAGTCGTTCTGCATCTCTGAACCTCAGGTTTCCCATCTGCAGAATCGGGGGTGACAGGTCACAGCTTCTGTAAAGGGCGGCATGGGGATTAAAGATGCTCCCTTCAAGCGTGGGGCTTGGCACCCGGTAAACACACAGTTAGCGGGGCAGGGAACAGCACTGGCAGGGCTGGAAGGCTAAGGCCGGTGTGGGGAGAGCACAATATGTGGGCAGGGCGACCAGGGGTGATGTGGGGGAGGCGATTCAGGCCTGGCTGGAGGCCTTGAATGTCAGGGAGGGGCATCCCTTCTCCTTCCAGGGGCCACAGGGAATCTGGCTGGAAAGAGCAGGTCCAGAGGATAATGGCTCTGAGCCTCCTAGAATGGTGGCCACCAGGAACACCTTCCACACGGGGGGGATACCTCACACAAGCATACACATGGACACAGGCACACGTGCAGCACACACATGCATATAAACACATGTACACGTGTGCACACACACACATGAACACAGGCATACATATGTGCACAGGCATACAAGTTTGCATACACAAGGCCACAGACATGTGCACACATATGTACACAGATGCAGTGCATACATACACAGGGATGCACATGTGTGTGTGCACACAGGCACACGCACACGTACACATCTACCTCTGGTGTCACAAGACCATACAGGGAAACAGATGGTGCTGCAAGTGCCTGAGAGAGAGGCCGGCAGGGTGTGGGGCTGGCTGGGCACCCCAGTGGGCTGGGGGCAGGACCAGACCCCATCCCGCTCCCCATCTCTGTGGGGCCATCTTTGGGCTTCCGTAGCTTCAAGCCTCATCCAGGAGCAGGAGACTGTCTTTCTTGACCTCTAAGTGGCTGCAAAACCTCAAGAAAGTGTCTGCCCTGCTCTGGACTTTAGTTTCCCCGTCTGTGAAATGGGGGTTGGCTGGCTTCCTTCAGACTCCGGACCCTGGACCCTGTGGTCAGATGCCAGGCAGCTCTGAAGCGTGCCCTGTCCTGGCCCACACATCCCAGCTGTGTGACATCACCTGCGACCCTCAGGGTCACATCTAGAAAAGGGGCTAATGGAAGTTCCCGTCTCTCCTGGGGCTGCTGTGGGTGCTACTGAGGGTGGCAGGCTCAGCACGGGGCCCAGCTCTGCAGTGGCCTCCAGGCGTCCAGCATCTGGTCATCTTGGCTCTGGACACCAGAGGGCGCCAGGGTTTCACCAGAGGAGGAAGGTCCTGCCTGGAGGTGTGACTCGCTCACCCCAGCTAAAGGGCTGGCAATGCCCAGCACCGTCTCCCCAGGCTAAATGCCCACTGTCCTGACTGGGAAACTGAGGCCACACAGCCAGAATCTCAGCCTGGGACTCGCAGCTGAGAGGTTTGGCTGTTACCCATGGATTTACCACCTCTACCTGGGGAGAGCTCCTCTACCTGAGGTGTATCTACCATGCATGGCCCTGGGGACTCAGGTGAACCAGAGACGGTGGGCCTGTGCCCTGGAGGAGATCAGCAACTGTGGATGAAGGGGAGGTGGTGGCCTTGGAGTGGGGCAGATTGCTGGGGCCAGGGTCAGCCTTTGCCACCACAGTCACCTGTAAGATAGGAGCATTGGGGGGCTTTGCGGGGTCATGGGGAAGCAGGAGCCACCCTCCTTGAAGGCAGCTGATGCTGTCCCCCTGAATCCTGAACTACCCAGGAGATAGGGATGAGTGTTAGGGTGGGTATTGCTCAGCAAGGGCATGTGGCTTGCCCAAGGTCACACAGCTGGACAGAGGCAGAGTGAGCCTGGGCGGAGTCCGGGTCAGTCCTGCCAGGTCCCTGCTGAGAGGCAGTGCCCACAGGGCCTTAATGAGGGGTCTGGGCTAACAGCTGTGCAAAAGCTCTTGGGGACTGGCCCAGGCAGTCAGGAAGGGGGAGGCAGGGCTTTGAGGGTCCCAGCCCCAATCCTGAGGCTGCTGCAGCCATGGGTGGCTCCTTCCCTAGCTCTGGTGGGAGACCCAGGCCTTTCCTCACAGGGCATGCTGGGCCGGGCTGTGCCAGGCCTGGGGACCTGCTCTTGGGGACTCGTGGTCAGGCTGCAGGAAAGGCTGCTGTCTCCTCAGCATGGAGGCCAGCCCGGGCAGGGGACACTGTGGAGGGGCAAATTGAATAGGGCAGGGGCTGTGGTGCCTTATTCCTTCTTGTCCTTCCAAGTCATCCTGCAGATGACACGCTATTCCAATGACACAACCTTGCTCAGAGTTCCCCAGAACTCAGCAGCCCCTCACCCCTTCCCTTGTCCCTTGCCCCTTTGTCAAGTCCTTATCCAGCTCCAAAGGCATACGACAGCTGCCTCCCTGACCTCAGGACCACACTCAAGGGAGAAATATGTGGGGCCCCAAGAGCCTGTCCCCGCAGTTGGGAGTTGTGGGGTGGGGGCCATCCGGGAAGACAGCCCTTAAGAAATGAGATTTGAGCTGGAGCCAGAGGAGAACTTGGTGTGGAGGTGAAGGTGGGTGAGATCAGGTTCGAGGGAGAGGGCTCCTAGCAGGGGGAACAGCGTGAGCACAGGACTGGCGTGGGGAGGAGGTGGATGAGAGCCTAGAACAGAGTCAAGGTGGCTGAAGCAAGGAGAGCACAGGAGAGTGGGGAGGGCAGGGCCCAGCCATGCAGGCGCTGTAGGTCTGGTGAGGAGCGTGGACTTTCTCCTGAGGGTGCCGGGGAGCCATGGGAGAGGTTTGAGCGGGGGAGTGGCAGGGAAGATTGACTTTAGGAGCATCCCTTAGGCTGCCTTGGAGAAGGGATTGAAGGTCTGAGTGGGTCTCGAGTAGGGCCTCAGAGGCGGGAAGATGGAGAGGAGATGGCCCCAGGGGACAGGAACAGGGTCCTGTGACATGGTGTCCCCCCCCCCCCGCAGATTGGACAGCCCACACTGCTGCTGTATGTGGACGCAGGCCCTGAGACCATGACCCAGAGGCTCCTGAAGCGTGGACAGACCAGCGGGCGTGTGGACGACAATGAGGAGACCATCAAGAAGCGGCTGGAGACCTATTACAAGGCCACGGAACCCGTCATCGCCTTCTATGAGAAACGTGGCATCGTGCGCAAGGTGTGCCCGCCTCCCCTGGCCAGTGGGGAGTCCCAGGAAGCCTGGCTTCTCGCCTGGCTCAGCCTCAACTCACTGCGTGACTTTGGGCCAGCTCCTCTCTCTGGGCCTTGGTTTCCCTGCTGGTTCAGTGAGGGCTGCTGTCTGCCGAGGCTGGGCTCGGGGAGCCAGACCTGGTCTCTGGGCAGGGTCAGCCATCTGCCTCGGTGGGGCCCACCCAGCCCTCACGGCCCATCTCCCTGCAGGTCAATGCTGAAGGCTCCGTGGACAGTGTCTTCTCCCAGGTCTGCACCCACCTGGACGCCCTGAAGTAGCAACGCAGGAGCCCCCTCCCCAGCTCAGAGCCCCGCCCCAGCCCTGTCCTGAGGCCCTCCTGGCCCGAGCCCAGCGCCTCCACCCTGCCTGGCCGAGCACAGACAGAGGAAGCCACTTTATCCTGTTTTCATGGACAGCCCAGCACTAAAGGAATTTCCAAGGACATTTAGTTTTATTCCTTTTTCTTTGCTTCCAATCAGAGTTGATTCATGTGCTTGTGCCCACCCAGCCTGGGGTCCCCAGCCCCTTACCCTTCCAATCCTCCTAGGGCCCCCAAGCCCCCCTGAGCCAACTGCTCTAGCTCTGGTGGGAGCCCCAGGGCCCTTCCTCATGTGGGGCATGCCTGGCCGGGCTGTGCTAGGCCTGGGGACCCGGCAGCGACTGAGCAGCAGGGCCCTTGCTCTTGGGGTCTCATGTTCAGGTAGAGCTGGGCCCCACATCCTTGCTCTGTGGACTTGGCCCTGACCTCTTATCTCTCTGTGAGTGTGTTCTATGCCTAACCCTTGCCGGGGCCCGGGCTGCAGCAGGCAGCAAGGCCGTGGGCTGTGTGGGCTTTCTGGGTAGGGAGGGTGGCACATGTCAGCCTGCTGAGGGGGCAGTGAATTAGCTTCATTGGTGCAAGAAGCTCTGAGGGTCTGGAAAGGGCATCATGAGTGAACGCAGGAAGTCAGGGTCACGGTGTCTCCCTGAGGGGGTGACACCGGAGGGCTCTCCTCCAGGTGGCCCTGGCCAGGACACAGCCTGCCCTCTCTGAGCCGTCTCCAATCCTAAAATAGACTCAGTGTCCCCCCCACCCCAGCCCTCAAGGTTTGGGTGAGAACACGCTGAGCAAGGGGTGTAGGCCGTCAGTCGCCCTGGCCAGAGATCAGAGCAGCCTGGCCCAAAGCGTGCAGGGCCTGAGGTGTCTGGGGACACCCCAGGATCCCCCGGGAGAACCATCTTCCCTTTTCTGTTCTCTTTCCTTCTTTGACCTCGTCACTGAGAAAGGCTCAATTTGGTGCTCATGTGTCCCTAACACCTGTTTGGCCCTGGCTGTGCTCCCTTGGAAGCCTTCAGCAGCCACATCTGCCCAGAATGAAACCCACATTTGGGACTGACTGTGCTCGTTGTGCGCCCTTCTGCTGATGACAAGGGGGCTGGTTTCCATTGGTTATTTAAAGTTGCCTTTCAAATAAACAATTTTAAGTTATAAAAGGTGAGTCTGTTGAAAGAAGAGCATGAAATAGGTCAATGCTATTGTCTGTCCATATGAACGTGCAGATCTCCTCTTTGCTGAAAACTTGAAAACACAAAAAGTTTAAACGCTCCAGTAGCGGCCACCCCGTCCTTGCCGCCATAAACCCTCCTGTGAGAGTTTCCTCCATGCAGTTGGTTCACTCAGTGCACATCTCTGGGGCGCCTGCTGCCTTGGCGAGGCAGAGGCCCCCAAGCCCCTGGCCCACGGTGACGTGGCTCCCAGCGTGAGGGGGCCCGTGTTCACAAGATTCCATCAGGCCTGCTCAACTGAGGCCAGTCCCGGGTGGCTGAGCGCACAGAGCTCAGAGGGGGCAGTGGTGGGAGGTCCTGGAGCTGGAGCCCTGGGGCAGAGCCTTGCGGATACCTAGGAGCTCACCACAGGACAGAGGGCATGGAAGGGCAAGGGAACAGCTCTGCAGAGCCACAGAGGTGGAGAGGACCTGCGAGTGTGGGGAGAGCTAGGGCCTCAGGGGACTATAATGCAGGCTGGGGGGTGCAGTAGCAAGAGACACGCCTGGCGGGTGGAAGGGGCCAGGCTCACAGGGCCTTGAATGCCGACCTAAGTATCTGGCTTTTCTCATAAAGGCACTGAGAGGCTCAGAAAGAGGTGGGGTTTTTTGGGTTTTTTATTTGCTTTTTTTAATGAAAAATTTCAAACTGAAAATTGGAGGAAAAATACAATGAACACCCAATACCCATCACCAACATTTAGCAATTGTTAACATTTTCACATTCTTCCTTCATTGTTTAACTTTTGCCAAAGTATTTTAAAGTAAATTACAGATAGGAGGAAACTTTGCCCCTAAAATGTGACTTCAGTATGACTCTCTAAGAAATAAGGACATTTTCCTAAATAACCACAACCCAGAGTTTCAATAGCCTAAATTAACACTACAAGCATAATGGCTAATACTCAGTCCATTACAATTGTTCCCAATTGTCCCCAAAATGTGTCTTATAGCTGGTTTGTCAAAACCAGGATGCAATTCAGGCCCACACATTGCATTTGGTTGCAATGTTTGTCAAATCTCTTTTAATCTAGGACAGTGCTCCCCCTCTTTCTGTGACATTGGCCTGTGAAGGAACCAGCTGTCCTGCAGAAAATTTCTCCTTCCAGATTCATC
The DNA here is from genome assembly GCA_023783475.1 of Daubentonia madagascariensis. Taxonomy (NCBI): domain Eukaryota; kingdom Metazoa; phylum Chordata; class Mammalia; order Primates; family Daubentoniidae; genus Daubentonia; species Daubentonia madagascariensis. The sequence continues at coordinate 6,222,900 of JAKFHU010000776.1, forward strand.
TGTGGCTTCCTCATGGTGTCGTTTAACTTGCTCCTCTGTCCTCTGAAGTCCGTGCCAACTGGAAGGTAGCTGTAAGATTCAGGCTAGGCCTCCAGGGCAAGAATACCTAACAGGCGAGACTTTTTCGAAGGGTTTTTAATCAGACAGGAAGGTCAGACCCACAGCGCTTCCAGTTTTAGTGTGCACATGAGTATCCTGGGGGTCTTGTTAAAAAACTCATTTGATTTTGCAGGTTCCAGTAGGGTGGTGGTGCCCAGGCTGCTGGTGTCCACACTGTGGGTAGCTCAGGGAAATCCTGTTCTGCGGAGAGAGGACCAGAGGGGTCCATATGCAGGCAGGGGCCCAGGGAGGGGCGGGGAGGAGGGGGCCTCTCTAGGGTCAGCGTGTGCTCACTTCCCACTGGTGGACGGAGAGGTAGCGTGGTGGTGGGTCTGAGAACATCCACACTCTCACACGCCTTTTATCTCTAGGGACCCTCCAGGCAGGAGCTTGTTCCCAGGTGCTGGAACATTCAAACCAGCCAGCAGGACCAGAGCCTCTATAACCTTGGGGTCTCAGAGAGAGAGTGCTCCCAGACGGGCCCTGCTGTCATTGGTGGCCTCAGATGCCCCCCTGGACTGTGCCCCTATGTCTTGGCCTCAGGGGCCCCGAGGGCCTGGGCCGGAGGCACTGAAGTGGGAGAGGAAGGAAGCGGGGAGCAGAGGAGGCCAAGGCTGTCGCCTCCCAGCCGCGCGAGGGGCCTCGAGTAAACAGGAAGGCCTGGCGGCTCCACGATGGGGAGGCTTTAGAGAGGTGGGGACCAGGAGGCCTACTGGACACGCGCAGCCTGTGAGCACAGGGCTTGCTCACTAGGGAGGCAGGCCCAGAGAGGTTGTGTGGTTTGGCCCAGGTCACACAGCTGCAGGGGCACAGGGCTGGACCCTCACCAGCCATTCCCGCTCCAGGCCCTTCCTGGGGTGATAGTGCCCAGTCTCCTGCCTGTATTGCCCACCATGGCTCCTGGGGTAGGTCCCTCCTGCTCTTGGGCCTCAGTTTCCCATTCTATGAACTCAGAGCCCTTACAACTCAAAGGTTCTAGAATCCAGGCCCAGTGGAATCCTCTGCCTCCTCGGTGGTTCTCACGGGTTCTTTAGACCTTGGGGAGTGGGTTTTGTGAGGAAGGCCAACACCACGCAGGATTTGGAGGCAGCAGGCCCCAGAGCCCCCTCCTCAGGGAAAGAGAGGACAACTGTGAGGGACTCTGTTCTTCTAGAACAGACCGGGGTCTGGCAGGACCCTGACCCAGATCTGGGACCACCCTATATAACTTGGAGAGTCATTCCCCCTCTTCTGAGCCCCTGTCCCTGGGCTCAGAATGCCCCCAACACCCACAGCCTGGAGACCCAGAACCATCACCTATGAGACCTCCAGCCATGTAGCCCAGCGGTCAACCCACTCATTCGCTCACAGCATTTGTGGAACACCCACCACGGCTGGGCACTATTCCAAGTAGTGGGGATCCAGCGGCGAACAGAGGGAAGCCCTTGCCCTCACAGAGCTTCTATTCTGCACAGGGAGACAGACAAAATAAACAAAGAACATACAGTGTGTCAGAGGGTGCTAGGTGGGCCAGATGCCAGTGCGGGGAGAGGGCCATTTTACATGTGATGGCCAGGGAAGACCTCACTGACCATGTGACACTGGGTCAGAGACTTAAAGGACAAGGGAGCAAACCCCGTGGCTACGTAGGGGAAGAGTGTTTCAGGGAGCAGGAGTGGCAAGTGCAAAGGTTTTGGGGTGGGCATGTGCTGGGCACATTCAAGGAACAGCAAGGGGCCAGCCTGGCTGTGGGGGGGGTTGAGAAAGGCAGAAAGTGATGTTGAACGGGCTGGGGGGGAGCCTCACTGGCCATTTGAGGGGCTTTGGCTTTTACTCTGAGGGAGCCAGTTGCCAGTGGTGGGAGTTGGGCAGAGCTCCCTTGGCCATGTGGAGAACTGGCTGGGAAGCCCAGGGAGGAGAGGCTAGGGTCGCGACATTCTGAGAGCAGTGGTGAGAAGTAGCCAGCAATTGTAAACCCTGGGAATTTGAGCGAGGACCTGGCAGGGCTTGCTGTGGCTTGGATGAGGGGGTCTGACAGAAAGAGCCCAGGTTGGCCCCAAGGCTTGTGCAACGAGAGCCAAGTGAAGGTCTGAGACAGAGATGCGGCAAGAGGGGTTCGCAGAGGGAGAACAGAGTCCAGCTTTGGGCGTGTGAAGTTTGAGATGCTGGTCGGACACCCAGGGGCCTGCAGGTACAAAGTTGGGAGGCGTCAGCATCTCGATGGTGTTTAAAGCTGTTTGTCTGGATGAGGTCACCCGGGGTAGTACTTCAAAGTTAACGTGCACACGAATCCCCTGAGCATCTTGAGAAAATGCAGGTTCTGATCCAGCAGGTCTAGGGCAGGGGCTGCGAGGCTGCATTTCTAACAAGCTCTGGTAAGAGGCTGAGACAGGCTCTGAGTGGCTAGAAGCCAGGCCCTTGCGTTTCATGGCCAGACCCCTGGGTGGGTAACGAAAGCAGCAGAGGGGCTTGTGGTCCGTGGTGAAAGCAAGTGCAGCAGCACAGAGGCTGCGGGAGGCATTGGGTCACAGGGCATGTCAGGGTCACAAAACGTTTGTTCTGGTTATTGGAGCCTGAGTCCCAGGGTCTGTGCTGGGACGTGACGGCAGGGTCACAAAGCTTTGAGAAAACCTGGCTTGGGAGTGAGGGTAAACAGAAAGGGGAAGGGCCAGGGACCAAGCCTGGGGGCCAAGGAGGAACCAGGGAGGAGATAGATAAGGTGACCTGGGAGGTAGGAGGAAAGCCAGGACAGAATGTTCTGGAAGCCAAGGAAAGAAAGACAGGCTGGGATTTGAATTATCCTCTGCCTCTCCCCAGCCCTGTGGCCATGCGCACCTGAGCCTCAGTTTCCTCCACTGTAAAATGGGGACATGACAGTTTTGGTCCCTCCAGGTCGCTGTGGCGTGGCCTCTGCACAGGGCCAGGCAAGCTCGGGGGTGGTAGAGCCATTCCAATCCTTTCCAGGCCCTCCGAAGTCCTCCAGGCCAGCAGGCTGCCTTCTCATTGTGCAGATGAAGAAACTGAGGCTCAGAAAGCAGAAAGGTCTTGCCTGAGGCCACCCAGGCAGCGCAGGGCAGAGCCTGGGTACCCTGAGCCCAACCAGTGTTCTCTTCCCTCTGCCCCGTGGGTCTGGCCCTGCTGTTATCAACAGCCCCTGGCTTCAGGCCGGTGCTGGAGACGGACAGCCGCCTGGTGGGTCCCTGGGGGCCGCCTGAAATTCCTTCAGTGGCCAACGGCCAGGGTAGACGTGCTCCGTTCCTTCCTGAAGCCCTGGCTGTCCCGGCCAGCCAGGAGGAGGAAGGCGCAGAATGTGTGCATCTGCCCACTGTGGGGTCCAGGCACGGGGGCCTGGCCATTGGCCATGCGTCTCTCTGGCGTGTGGAGAGGCGGCACCTGAAAACATCTGTATCAGTCAGAGCCCCAGCAGGAAACAGATGGCACACTCCAGTGGGACATTAGAGGCGAGTTTGATGAAGGGTCTGTTTACACAGGTGGGGTCAGGGTGTTGGGAAACCACATGGGACAGTGAGGACACACGGGCTGGCAGCAGCTTGGGCTGTGACCACCCTCAGCCTGAAGGGGCCAGGAGTCGATTCCACAGCCAGACTGGGCTGTGTGGAGAGGGTCCCTGCCAGGGCTGTGGCCTTCAAGGGATGGAGGCCACCAATGTGCAGTGACCCTGCAGGGAAGGAGCCAGCAGATCTCCCAGCACAGGGGTGGGCTGGGGTGGGGCAGGTGGGTGTGTCCCACAGGGTGGAGAGTGCATCTGTGGGGCAGTGGGAGACAGCTAATCCTGTGTCTGTCCCCAGCTGTGAGGCTGTGTGACCATTAAGCTTCCTGGGGACAGGAGACCCAGTCTAGGACTGGCTTGTTCTACTGGGGACCAGGGACAAGGCCTGCCTCTCTGTGCCCCAGTTTCCCTGTGTCTCCATAACCCCCACCCTGCCTTACCTTCCAGGGTACCTTGTGCTTTCAATAAATGTGTCTCAAGGGCTAAAAGGCTCTGGGTCCTGTGCTGGGGACAGCAGTGCAGAGGACAGCAAAGTCCCTGCCCTCGTGGGGCTTCCAGTTGAGTGGAGAGAAACACGAAGCCCAACTCCACACAGGCTGGGGTGTGATGGGGAGCCTCAGGGTGCTGTGGGAGCTGGAGGTGACCCCTCTCCACCCCAAAGCCCTGGGTGGTCCCAATCTCCTCCTTCCTCCATGAGGTCCTATGGCCACCAGTAGGTTTTTCTCTCCCAGGAGGTTTTCTATAAGTTATTCCTTGTGTCCACCTGGAGTCTCTCCTGCTGTCTAGAGAATCCATGGGGTCTTGTTTATAATGTGGATAGGGATGGATTGTGCAGCATGGAGGGAAGTGGGAGGGAGGGAGGTTTGGGAAAAGCCTCCTGTGGGGGGGTCCCTGTTACTGCCCCAGACGCTCCCAACACCCACTCTAAACCCCCCACCCCGAGATGCCCACTGCCCCTGCAATATCCGTCCTCTCCCTCCAAATTCAGCTCAGGGGGTGGAGGAGCGGAAGAGCCCAGCTTGGAGCCAGGCAGCCCCAGGATCACCACTTCCCAGCTGGGGGTCACTTACACCTCAGGGAGCCTCGGGTTCCTCCTCTGTAGAATGGGGGTATAACGGTACCAGGCGGCTGTGAGGATTCAGAGCTGATAAGGTGAACGCCTAGGGCGGGCCCTGGGGCTGGATTAACTGTCCCTGGAGCTCAGATCTTGGAGAAACCTCACAGCCCCCCACCAGCTAAGCCACCCTCTGCCTGGGTGTCCCCTCCCCACCATCTCCCAGGCTGCAGGAAAAGGCAGAGGAGCTGCCTCCCTCAGGATGGCCCGCTGGGTGAGGGTGGTCTCCCTTGACCTCATGCCCAAACTTGGCTGGGAACTGGCAAGGCAGCCACAGGGCTGGGAGAGCAAACCTTCCTCCAGCCCCCACCCAAGGAGCCACACCCACCCTTCCCACCCCAGTGTCAACTCCTGCAGAGACAAACATGTGGCCTACTCTGGTCACTGGAGCAGCCCAACAAGGGCTGGGAGGCATCCAGGGGCCAGGCCTCAGACCCACGACTAACACTTCCCTCCAGAGGCACCCAGGGCTCCAGCCTTCTCCTGCCTGGGCCTCAGTTTCTCCACCTGTGATCCAGAACAGGTATAGAGAGAAGGACCCTCCAGCTCCACCTCACCATAGGTCCTGCCAGCACACACGAAGATGTGTCTTCTCAAAGCCCAGCTGTGCCGGCATCCTTCTGCTCAAGAACCCTCCATGACTCCCAGTGGACCTCAGGATAAAGTCCTGGCATTCAAGGCCCTCCCAGAGCAGGGCCATTCTGCCTCTCCAGGCTTTCTGTCCTACCACACCCCTGCTGTCCCACAGTGGTCCGGCCACTTACTGCTTCTGTGCCTTTGCTTAGGCCAGTCCCCTGCCTGGCATGCCCTCCTCACCCCTTTGTCTCCCCCACCAACTCACCCAGTCTTTCCAAGGGCAGCCCGTAAATGCTAGCCCCTCCTCACGCTTCCTTCTCTGAGCCCGCTTTGGCCTGGCCCTAGGTGCTACCTGTGACTAGTACCATGATGGGCACAGAGAGTAGGTGCTTACTGTTTGCAGAATGAACACGGGATGGTTTTGGGATTGTCACCCAGGCTCAGGGACCACTGATGGGGGAGTGTCTCCTGTGTGCCAGGCCCAGGGCTCAGTGCCATAGTGCCCAACCCTTGGAAATCTCGCAGCCTCGCCAGGAAGGCCCTATTGTGCCCCACTTTGCGGGCAGAGGTACTGAGGGTTGAGGGCCTTGCCCGAGGTCGCATGTGTCAGAGCAAGCAGAGCAGGGCTTGAACCCAGGACCACCTGACTTCAGAATTGCCATCAAAGTCCGTCCCCCTTTCATTTGGAGCTGTCTTTTGTCCCTGAAGGATTTTCCACCCATGAAGAGGGCAGAGACAAAGTGTGTGGCCCTGGGCAGGTCCTCTTCCCTCTCTGGGCCCAGAGACCCCAGCGCCCGCTGCCTTGCTGTGCCAGTTTGGGAGGGTTCCTTCCCTATCCTGGGCTTCAGTTTTCCTGACTGCAAAACAAGGGAGCGGCAGCCTGGCGGTGGTGCTCCGTGAGCCAGCGGTGGTGTCCTGCGAGACCTGCTGGAATCGAAACTCTGCCATCTTCTGGGACCGATTGTCTCACCTTATCAGGTCTCTGTTTCCTCATCTGCAAAACAGGATCACCGAGTTCATGGAGTGGTGAGTTCCACTGTAGCCAGGGCCTGGCCCAGGAAACATCCCCTTGGTGGGCTGTTAGGGTGATTATTTCATCTGTGGGGATGCCAAATGCACCCCCACCCACCAGTCTTGGAGAGGGTGGGATGGGAGGGTGGGGAGCATGGGGAGACAAGCCTGGAGCCTGGGCCCTCCCACCCCACTGCCTCCCCCCATCCCAGGGCCCCCCACCCAGCGACAAAGCCCGTGGCACTTCCTCTACTCGCCTGGCAGGCGGCCTGGCCCGGCCCCTTCTCTAAGGAAGCGCATTTCCTGCCTCCCTGGGCCGGGCTGGATGAGCTGGGAGCTCCCTGCCGCCGGTCATACCCCAGCCTCCATCTGCGTCCACGGGCCAGGACAGCTGCCGCCACTGCCGTCCACAAGAGCCCAGCACCCCTCCCCACCCATCCATCAGCCAGCAACCCCGGCCTGGCCCTGTGTCCCCGTGCCCACTTCTCCTGACCCCTCGGCCGCCACCCCAGAAGGCTGGAGCAGGGACGCCGTCACTCCGGCCGCCTGCTCCCCTCGGGTCCCCGCGCGAGCCCACGCCGGCCCCGGCGCCCGCCCGCAGCCCTGCCCCTGGACACCGGATAAGGCCCAGCGCTCAGGCTCCCAGGTGGACAACATGGCCCACGGCACGCTCCCCCTGGTTGTCACCCTGCTGCTGGCTGGCTGCAGCCTCAGCCCCACAGGTAGGTGGCCAGGGCCCCAGGGTGGGGAGACTTGGCCCCTGGTACAGACCAGGCCCCCAGGGTCCCCGGCCTCCTCCCTGTGTCCTGCGCTCACACCCGGTGGAGGTTTGGAGGTGACCAACCCTCCTCCCAGTTTGCTGGGACTTGGGGGTTTCACAGAACACAGGACTTTCGGTGTTAAAAGTCTCGGGCAAACCAGGAAACTTACTTACCTTAACCCTGGCCTGTGGCATCTGCCCTCGCAGCTACATCCATTTCTCCCCAGGAAGCCCGGGTCCCAGAAAGAAGGCTGTGCAGGCCCAGGAGAGTTCCCTGCCCTCTCTGAGCCTTGAGTTTCCCATCCGAGGAATGTGTGGGTAGGAGGGCTCACAGCCTGGGCTCAGAGTGCAGGCTCTGGGTTCAAATATCACATCGGTACATCACGGGGTAATCTTGGGGGACTCCTTCGGGCCTCTGAGCACAGCGGGGATGATAACAGAACTTCCCCCTCAGGGCTGCTGCCAAGGTCGGGGTGAAGCACTGCTGGCAGGCTGGTCATTTCTGTGTTGTTGATATTATTTTATTATTAGCTTTAAATTCCTCCACCGCCCCTTCCCCGGGGCCTTTCAGTGCCCCCCAGAACCCTTTGAACAGGCCAAGACTGTAGCACTCTGCTCCTGCCTCCATCCCCTTGCTACCCACTAAGGAGTGCAGGATAGGGTACAGGCCCAGGTTGGGGGTTCCGCCAGGCTCCTCAGCCTGGGGGCCTTTCCAGGGGGTCATGGCCTCTGCTGCCTTCTGAAACCAACCAGAGGAGGGGCTGTGAGGAGCCAGGGGCCCCCAGCCCCATGTCCCACTCATGGCAGGTCTCTGCTGGGCCCTGTCCCTCAGCCACCTCAAGCCGCTGGCCAGCCCTGTGGACATCCCTTCACCCACCTGTGCGTCCAGGGACTTCCTGAAGGATCTGCAGGAGGGGGCAGAAGGACGCTGAGAGTGTGGGCAGGAAGGAGAAGGGAAACAGCAGCAGGACGGCCACCTCCCCGCCCCACAGCACGTCCAAGTCCCTAATCCTCGGCCTCTAAAGCTTTCACCACTGCCTCATTGATGGATGGGAAACTGAGTCTCAGAGACATTAAGTGACTTAGCAGGGATTTGACCCCAGGCCTGCAGCTCCCCAGAACATTTGATGCAGCCCATGATAACCCTGCAAGATGGCTGCCACTGTCATCCCCATCTTACAGAGGAGGAAATGGAGGCTCTGACCTGCCAAGTTCACACAGCTAGGACAGAACCCCTACCTAGCTGTGATAACACTCTCCTTCTCTTGGTTCTTAGAGAAAGATCCCTCCCGACGCTTGGTGTCTAGTTTTAAAGGATCAAAGGCAGTCATGTGCCGGCAAATAATTAATAACAGCAGCGGGGAGCGGGGGACCTGATTCACTGATTCATAGTGTCTGTCGATTTCCATGGTGTAAATATTCCACATGGCTGGTTTCAACCCACCAGATGGAGCTGGGATTCGATGCGCGTGCAGGAGTTAGCCAGCATTCCCACCACGCGGATGCCTTTGATGCAGATAACCTCAAGAGCGTAGATAATAGCGCAGTAAAACAGTTAAGGGGTAATGAGTTTTGATATTTATTGCCTTTAAATAGATAGAGTTTATTTAATTGTAAGTTTGTATAATTTAATTTTTAATAGTAGCCATGTTTAACAACCAGTTTGAATTTATCAATTGGAAATTTAACAACCTGGGAATTTATCAATCTTCTCCTACGAGCAGGTAGGAGCTGGTCCTGACATACCAGTGATCACAGGCTCAAGGGCATTACAGACCATCCAGCCCAACTCATTTAGCGTCTGGTAACCAAGGCCAATGGAGGGCAGACGGGAGCCCAGACCAGGCCTGGAACCCAGATCCCCACGTCGGGGCTAGGGGTGGGAGTGACCAAGACATCCTCATTCAGGTGGGAGGGAGTGAGAACAGCTCCAAAAATGGGTCCAAAAACAGGTCCGGTCTTCTGGGAGTACAACTTAGCAGAATCTCCTAAAATTGTACCTTGTGGGTAACTTTTTGCCCTCATAACTCAACCTTCAGAAGTCAGTCCTATAGAGTTACTTGCCCAACACTGTAAAGACATATGGTCCATGGGTACCTGTAACAAAACCCAACAACTGGAAACCACCTAAATGTCCATCAGCAGGGGCCCCAGTAAATAATTATTATGCCATGGAATACCATGTGGCAGTTACCAAGCAAAAGGCAGCTCTGTGTGAATACTGCTGTTGACAGATGCCTGGGATACTCTGATAGGTGCCCGAACAACAATAATTCCATTTCTATAATGATAAAATAGTAGTGATGCACAATATGCATAGAGAAGGTTCTGGAAGGATGAACACCCAATATTACTGTTCTCTAGTCTTGGGTTTTCTCTAGGAGAAATTCACTTTTTAAGACACATTTTTCTGTCATGTTGGACTTTTTTTTAAGAACAAGCATGTAGAGATTTTTAAAAAGCAATTTAACCATATGTTTGCCTCAGCCTGCCCTTCAAAGAAAATAGATAAGAGGGGGAAAATTACCCCTTATAATAATAATAATAATACTGTATTATTAATAAATAAACTGCTATTAATTATAATAATAATATAATAAGATAATTTTATGGTATATCCTTTATTAATACAGGCACTGTTAGCAGGTTGGTGGATTGCTTACTAGTTTTTGTCTAGTTTTTTAAGGAAATTTCAATCCAGGTGGATCAACATTTAGGAGTCTTGTGTACCCTTTTTGTGTCTCAGAAGGTTTCCATGTTGTCGTGTGGACCTTAACCATCCTATTGCAGCTCTGGAATATTATGTCCCTTAAATGTACCATCGCTTGCCTGGTGAATCTCTTATTGTAGTACATTTAGGTGATTTCCCCTTTTGTTCTAGTTATAAATACCTCCATGTACATTTTTAGTGCATACACCTTTTCCTGTATTTTGGATTATTTCATTTGGACAGAGTCCCAGAAGCCAAGTTGTCGGGGCTCCTGGCCCATGCTAGGTGGCTGGGGTTGAAGAGTATTTCCTAAGTGTGGATGATCGTTCACTGGAGGATGAGGCAGAGGCGTGACTTGGAGCCACCATGCAGCTGGCCACCTGAGTGAGGGTTTGTGACTCGCTGGGGAGGGAGCTAGTGACAGAGGAGAGAGACCACAGACATCCATCTCTTAGAGGTTGCATTCCCATTTGCCAGGAGGAAAAGAGGTTGGAGCCAGGAGAGGGTAGGTCCCTGGGGACACTGGGGACATGACCATTAGGATTCTCCCTTGCCTCAGCCAGACAGATGGTGACCCTAAGACCCAGAGGGACAGAGGGACTTGCTCATGGTCACAGATGGGTCCGTGCTGGGCCCTCTGAAGACAGGCCTGTCCATTTGCTCCAGGGCCTGAGGGGCGATCTGGGCAAGAGGGAGGCAGCCGCCCCCCCAGGTCCTCAGTGTGTCAGGCACATGCCAGCTCTTTGCCTCTCTGCCCAGTTTCAGATGAGGAAATTGAGGCTTGAGATAAGTGACAGGTCCTGACTTCAACCCCAGGCTGTCTGCTCCCAAATCCAGCTTTTTTTCCCTGCACCCTTGGCGGCCTGGCACTGCAGACTTGGAGAGTTGGCTGCCTTGGCTCTGTGCCCCCTACTTCCTAGCTCCAGCCCAGGCTTGGGGGCATCAGCCTTGGAGGCTGAAGGGGACCGTCATCCAGGGCTGGGCTGGCTTCAATACCTATGACGGGGTGGGGTGGATAGATGAATATAACAGCTGACATTTATTCAACGCTTACTGGATGCCAGACACTGCTCTAGGCGTGCGATGTGTACTGTCAGACTTAACCTTCCGAAATCCCTGTGAAAGAGATGCTCCTGTTACCCCATTTCACAGGTGAAGAGACTGGCCCACAGGCAGGTGAGGGAATTTGCCCGAGTAACACTGCCCAGCTGAGGCTTAAGCCCTGGGCCTAACCACTGCACTATACTGCCACAGGGGAGCTGGGGAGGATCTCCTGCTGCCCGCTCTTCTTTCTCACCCCAGGTAGTCAGCCCCTCCCCTACCCCTGTGACAGCCCTCCCATCCTGAGCACAACTCTGGGACCCTGCCTCTGCCCTCAGTAACCCCATCAATGCCCTGACCTCTCTTCCTGCCTTCACCCCTAGACGAAACCTCGGAACATCAGTGGAGCTGGGAGCACGTCCTATCCATCCCTCTCTCTACCCCACCCACTACCCATGGGGAAACTGAGTCCCAGAATGGTGGAGGGACTTGATGCAGGTCATGCAGCATGTTAGAGTTAGGCCTGATAAGCCAATTTAACAAATGTATGCTTGTGCCTGCTCTGAGTCCTGGGTTGAGTTATCGGGACACAGTATGGTCTGGACTCTCCTTGTCCTGGAAAAGCTCACTGTCTGCTGAGAGTACAGACACACAGACCAATCAAAACAACACACCTGGGCATGTATGGTTCTAGAAGGACATCCAGGTACTGATGCACCTAAGAAAGGAGGGATTAGTTTCAATGAGATTTTCAGAACAGGGTTTTGAAGGATGAATAGAAGTTGGCTAAGTGGTCAAATAAAGGATGCCGTTGGTGTGGGAAAGGGCATGGCAGAGGCAGGGAGCAAGGTGTGTTTGGGGGAAAAGCCCATGTCTCCCCATTGGCTGGGTACAGATCATTGTGGCAGCAGCTGCCAGCTCCTGAGCAATCAGTGCTGTGCATGTGTCATCTTACGACACACTCACAGACTCGATGAGGAAGGTGTTATGATTATCATCACCCTCATTTCACAGATAACAGCACTGAGGCCTGGAGAGGAAGCTGGAAGGTGGCAGAATTGGGATCTGAACCTTTGGCATCTGTCAGATCCCTGCACTTTTTAACTCCGCTTTAGGTTTAGGTTGCAGTGTGTGACCTTGGCCCTGCAGGCGTTAGAAAGCCTTCGGAAAGCCTTGCTGGCAGCCGGGGGGAGTGGTGGGCCTGGAAGCTGGGAAATCTATGAGGCTGCAATGGGACCCTGAAGAGAGGAAAGGGTAGCTGGCTGGCTGGAGAAGAGGGGGCAGACTTGTTAGTAGAAAAGATCCTTGTCAAAAATATCTGCTCTTGTATCCCTAGTATTATGAAATATTCATAGCTGCTGTGTCCAGAGCACTTACTGGGTGCCACACACGGGACGGGTTACCTCGTCAAACTGACACAGCCTGCGGGGTGCTAGAGCCAGACCACCTGAGTTCAAATCCACACCCTGCCACCGAGTGGCTGGGTGACCTCAGACACATTCTTTAACTTCCCAATCCTCGGTTGCCTCACAGTCAATGGGTGTCACAACAGCCCGCCTCACAGGGCTGCCGAGAGGGTCAAAGCAGTCAAAATGTGCAAAGCCTTGAAACAGGACCTTGGCTCCCAGTAAGCACGAGGGAAGCATCTGCTGCAATTACTGCTGGTCTACAAGTGGGGAAATCGAGGCTCAGTTTAGGCTTCTGCTCAAGGCGACCAGCTTTTTAAGAGGCAGAGCTGGGATTCGACCCCAGCCATCTGGCTCCAGAGCTACTTTTCTTAACCATTATCCCTGTGGCCTTCAAGACGTTGGGGGTAGCCATTTGGAAAGTCCCGGGGGGGGGGGGGGCACAAAGGGGTCAGTGGTGAGGAGGTGGCTCCCGGTCTCCCACTCAGGGGCTCCAGTCACCCAGGCCCCCGGGGGCTCCTCCTCTAACTGGGACCGGGAGGCCCGGCGGCAGCGTTTCCCTTGGTGCCAGGGGATTGTTTTCAGCTCGGTCTGGGCCCGCCTCGGGCTCCGGAGACAGGCCCAGGCGTCACACTCCCTCCTGTCTCCCCATTCTCGTCTGCGGGGTGGGGGCGGCCAGGATTCGAAAAGGCCCCAAAATAAATGGACCTCTTATCTGATCTCTCAGCCTGGCCTGTTATCTGATCATTACATAATGGCCAGGCCTGTGGCCTCTCCCCCCCGCTGGCTGACGGCATGGAGGAGGTGGCCCCAGGCAGCGGCCCCAGGCGGCCCCAGCAATCCAGCAATCCAGGAGGAACTGGGGTTCCTGGAAGTCTGGGGAGGGGGCAGGGAAAGTCCAAAGGGAAGAGGGGAGGGGCTGTGCTAGTCTGCAGGCCAGACCCTGAGTCAGGTGGGGAGAGGTGGGTCAGGCCCAGCCCCATCCAGCCTCTCTGCGCCTTGGTCTCCCCATGTGTATGGGAGGAGCCTGTGCTCCCGGATAGGGAAGGGAGATGGTGGGGGGAACTGGGGGCTGGTGGGTCAGAGGGGGATGAGACGGCAGGAATTGGCGCTGGCCCTTGAATCTACTGGGGTGAGGGAGACCCAGAGGACCCTCACCTGGAGGCTGCCCCCTCCTGCCACTTCCCCCACCCCTTAGACGGTCGATTCTTCTACAGAGACCGAAGTCAACAGAATATTTGTAATAAAAAGAGCTGCCACACGCCCTGTCCCATGGAGTCCTCCCAGTAACCTCTATGGATTGTGTGGGTTCTATTTGTACTGTCATTTCACAGACCAGGAGACTGAAGCCCCAAGGGGGGAAACCATTCACCAAAGCCACATAGCTGGTGAGTGTTGGGCTCCAGGGATCTTGCTTTGGACCAAATGCCATATTGCCCAGGCACTCTGGAGTCCCTGGCACATGCAGGATAGGGCCGGAGCAAGGGACTTACAAGGCCTGGGCCCCCGTGGTGGCCAGAGGTCCTCGTGCAGAGCTTCTCCTTCCCAGGACGGAGCTGGGGGTGGTGCTGCCTTGGCGAGGGGTGGCCATCTTACACCCTTCTCTGCCCTCTGTGGGGCCGGAGCCCAGCAAGCTGTGGAAAGGGGGGGAAGGAGGCCAGGTGAGGCTATAGGCAGCCTAGGATTCAGAAGAAGCCTCCCTGCCCCCCTCCTCTGAGTTGGCGTTGGCTGGACATGAGGCCAGTCCCTCCGCGCCCATCTTTGATCTCCAAGAAAACAGGAAGCGAGCTCGACAAGATGGAGACACAAACTTCCAAACAGTCTCCCCTTCTCTGTCCTCCTTCCCTCCTCCGGAGCCCCCCTTCCCCAGCACATTCCTCAGGACGAGGTGTAGGGGCCTCATTTCCTCTTCCTCCTCTGCTGGGTCAGGGTGAAATTCCATCTCGTTCCCTCGGGACCTGCGTTTCCGCAGACCCAGTGGCAGGCTCTGTGGCCTACTGCGGCAGCCTCTCTCTAACCTGGGCCGCCCTTTCGGCTCACCCTGTCCCTTGGGTCCAGGAAACTCTCAACCCTCTTTGGATCATTCTTCCCAGCCGCCTTGAGGCACAGGAGGGAAGCTTTGTCTCCAGGTCTCAGCTCTCGCCTTCCTTTGGAGTGAACCAGCCCGTGGCTTGGGTTCACACGTGGGCCTTGCCGTGTTGTTAGGGTCACCAGATGTAGCAAATAAAAGTGCAGGCTAGGCCAGGCGTGGTAGCTCACACCTGTAATCCTAGCACTTTGGGAGGGGGAGGTGGGAGGATCGCTTGAGGTCAGGAGTTTGAGACCAGCCTGGGCAACATAGTGATACTCCTCCCTACACACAAAAATTTTTAAAATTAGCTGGGCGTGATGGTTCGCACTTACGGTCTGTCTCTTAAAAAAAATAAATAAATTAGAAACATATGTATATATATAGGATGCCCAGTTAAATTTGAATTTCAGCTAAACAATGAAAATTTCTGCAGTATAAGTATGTCCCGTGCAATATTTGGGATATGCTAATACTTTTAAAAAATTTACTCATTGTTTATCCAAAATTTGAATCTAACTGGATGTCCTTTTATTTGTCAACCCTACACCTAGTAGCACTGTGACCTTGGGCAAAAGACTTTTCTTCTCTGAGTCTCAGTTTCTTCATCCACGGAATGGATATAATGATATCCACCTAGTAGGGTAGCTGTGAAGGCACAATGAAGCCCTTAGTTCGTGCCAAGTTACCTAGCAGGCATTTGGAAAGTGGGAGTAATTGTCACCACCTTATTCTTACCTGGCCCTCTTTCTGGCTCTGTTTCTCCAACAGGTCTTGCAGAAACCATCCATTGTGACCTGCAGCCTGTGGACCCTGAGAGGGGTGAGGTGACATATACCACCAGCCAGGTCTCTGAGGGCTGTGTGGCTAAGGTCCCCAATGCTATACTCGAAGTCCACGTCCTCTTCCTGGAGTTCCCAAGGGTGAGTGACCCATGGCAGGGTCGGGTGGGGGCCCAGAGGAAGCTCCAGGGCTGATGAGATGAGGGGTGCCTCATGGCTGTCCCCAGGGCAGTGGCCGAGTCTACACCAGGCCCCCTACCAAGAGAGTGGTGTGGGCATCTCCCAGTGCCCGTAAAGGGGGCCATTTCTGGGGGCAGGGTCCAGGATCAGGGTGGGCTTATAAGACCTGGGTGGGAAGGGCTGGGTCTGGCGGACAACTGCATGGTGAGGAGCCAGGTGGGAGGCAGGGGTGCTGGGCCAGGTGAGCTGTTGCTTATGCACCTCCGATGATGGGGTCTCACACTTCTCAGAGCACACAGCTCTAACTTTGAAAAGTGCTTCCCTCAGTTGAGCCCAAATCTTCCTCCCTGGAATGTCCTGCATTAAACACCTGTGACCTCTCAGAGATCCAAAGCCAGCAATGCCAGCCTTGGGACTGTTGTCCCCAGGAGAGCCCTCCCAAGGCCTGCCATCAGTTTGTCTGATAAGTTTGTCCCTCTTAATAATAGTAACACATTTGTTAAGTGCTGACCATGTGCTAGGTAATGTGCTAGGGCCTATAATATGCCAGGAATTAAGCATCTTACATGTATTAAGCCTCCAGAGGCCCATCTTTCAGGGTCTCTTACTATCCCCACTTGTCGGAAGAGGAAACTGAGGCTGGCCTAGCGAGGTGTCGCAACATGCCCAAGGCCAGATCCCTGGGGACTCCAGAGCCAGGTCGTCCCTGGGCTCTCTGGGTAGATCTCAGTATTCAGGTGGCCTGGCTGGGCTAGAGGCCATACCTGGCTGTGAGGCCTTAAGTCCTGATAGCGGTTTAGCAGTGTTGGCTCAGGGTAAACTTATGGCCAATCTGCCCCCGAAACTGTTAAATCGCCCTGCGTTTGTGCGGTGATAAGAAAGTGCCCAGACCACCAATATCGGGGGGCCCGCTCCCCACCACCCTGCCTGCCTTGAGGACTGTGGGCTTTGATAATTTCCAAACCATAGATAGTGCCAAACACATTTTACGTGGTTTTCATAGGCATTGTAATTTTTTTCAAATTCGGTAATGATATTCAAAATAAGATCGCTTCTGTAAGTTCACTTTGTTTGTTCTGGTGTTCATGTCCCTGTGCCTCCTCTGAGTGACTGGGACCCCCTGACCCTAATCACTCAACAGTGAGCCAGGGTCAGAGGAAGGCCCCAGCCAACTGTCTAGGTCTATGGGAGACAGGTGTGTAGACAGCTAGCCAGGATTCAAGTGACCAGAGCTTCTCGGGAAGCAGGGAGCAGGGGTGCTCCAGCTGCTAAGGAGTAGGCAGGGCATCCTGGAGAATGGCTGGGGGCTCACCAAGTGGAGAAGGCACCGAGAAGAGCAGAGGACAGAGTGAACACAGAGGCAGAGGGAGCGGGCTGGGGCTGGGGCTGGGGCTGGGGCCGGGGCCAGCACGTGGCAGGAGCTTGCAGTTCACCTGGAGCAGGGCAGGGAGATGGAAAAGGCCATAGTAAGGAGTTTGGGAGTTTGGTCTTTATCCTTGAGTAGAGGCAGTCCTTGGAGGATTTTTAGGGGCACAGTGGGGTGCCACTTGTAACTCATGTCATATTCCAAGGATCCTTGAGTTCATGACAACAGAATCTTCATGTCACATTCTGCCTCTTCCAGAGAACTCAGTCCATGGGGCATCCAACTTTTAATTTAAGGAACCAGGCTGCAAGCTGCAGGGCTGCGAGGGGTGTTTGTTTGAGGAGGTGATGGAGAGCGCAGGGGGATGGGAGACCCAGGGTCCAGCCCTGGGTCTGGCATTGGCCAGCACCTCACACAGCACCTGGTGTGCAGAGGGTGGGCCTTCTCCCTGCTCTCTCATACGCGCACCTTTCTTGGGCTCAGGAGCTCCCCTGAGAATCACAGAGTAGCAGAATCCAGCCCAGGGCCTGGCATACACCCAATAACTGTTGAATGCATTCGTGAATGAACGTGTGTGCTGCTATGTGACCCTGGTGCAGGGGTTAGGAACACAGGTTCCAGAGGCAGACAGCCTTCCAATTGAACTTTGGCTCCACCACTTACAGCTACATTGCCTGGGGCCACCTCCCCGAGACTCACTTTTCCTAGGTAACAGGGAGGTGACAATAGTACCCACCTCACAAGGTTGGTGTGAGAATCCGGCAATATAGTGCAGGCAAAATATTGAGTGCGGGGCCTGCTAGGGTGACTGCCTGTGCGTGGTAGCTGTGGACGTTGCCATTATTACTCCTCTCTGCGCTTCATTTCTCACGTGTAAATGCGTTTTGGGATGTTATAGTTTACAGAACATCTTCACATCAGTTGACTAATTTGAACCTCAAAGGTTATAGCTACAAGATAGTTGAGGCAGGGGCTAGGAATCCATTCTCAGAGGGGCAGCGGAGGTCCAGCCTCATGGAGCGGGGCCTCCCTCCGGTGCTCCTGGCCTCCCTCCTGCCCCAAGGGTTGGGCCCATGGTCCCACCAGACCCTGTGTCATCACTGGGGAACCTGTGGTTTCCCTGAGAGGCACCTTCCTCCCCAGGAATCCCCTAAGAATGGGGTCCATGGCCCTCACCAGGTGCCTGCTCTGCACCCAGCCTGGGTCGAGCAGTGATGATGCAGAGAGAAGTTAGAGCCGGGCCCTGTCCCTGAGCCACACACAGGCCAAGGAGGCAGAGGTGGGCACAGCAGCCCTGATGATCAGTGATGGAATCAGTAGGGGGTGGGCAGGGGGCTGAATGTGGAGGGAAGGGGCATTGGGGAGAGGCCCCCAGGATCTAGCCAAAGAGGGAGTCCAGGGCATTCCAGGCAGAGGGCACTGCACGAGCAAAGGCCTTGGGCAAGACACGTGGGCAGGCCGTGGGCGTGGGGGTGGCGGCTGTCTCAGCAGCCAGGCCGACCCCTCCTGACCTGTGGCTGGCTTCTGCAGTCGCTGGCACAGAGAAACGGCTTTCCCGTCCATCCCCGTGCAGCTTCAGAATCCTCAGATTTCCTGTGGGTGGGCGGCAGAGGGGCGGAGGCAGCCAAGAACCTCGGGGAAGGGATGGTCAGTGTGTGTGTTGCGGAGGTCTGCAGACAGCCGAGGGCTGCTGGGCAGGGGCTCTATCTCGCTGGGTCCCTGAAGGGTAGGCCGGAGCCTGGATTCCGGGAGGGGGCCCAGGGTCACATCCTGACCCGAGGAGACAGGAAACCAGGCTGGTGTCTCAGCGATTCCTGTCAGGCCCACTGCGCCACTGATCTGCTGTCCTGCTGACAAACCCCCAGACAGCCAGGCCGGGGCAGAGCTCGGTCAGCAGCTGATTCACCCCACTGCCGGGCAAAATCAGGGGAGCTGAAGACCCCACCCACCCCTAAGCAGACAGAACCCACCAGGCCCTAGCACTGACTCACTCCTGGCCAGAGGGGCAGGCAAGGCCATTCAGGCAGAGAGAGAGAGCTGGGAGGGACCCCAGTGGGAAGGCTGGGAGGTATTATGGACAGCAGTGCAGCCCTCAGACCTGGGCAGGGGGGGCCCTTGCCCTAGGCCCCAGAGTAAGTGGTCTCTCCCTGCCCTTTCCGGATGCATCCCTCCCCCAGGGTGGGGAATCTGAAGGGCTGAAGGGATGTGCCTATGTGGAACCTGCACCCCTCCCTTTTAGACCATGCTCTGGGTACCCAGGCCCCCGAGAATTCCTTGCCCAAATGGAGCTGAACTTCCTCCCAGGGCTAGGTGGGGCTCTTTCTTGTTCCATCCCCTAGAGGGGACACTGCTTGTCTGATGTGAGCTCCCCTAGACCTCAAGCATGGTCGAGTTGGCTATTTGGGGGGTCGGCATGCTGGAGCTTGGGCATCTGGGCTGGGCTGTCCACACATGGACCCACGAGCACCTTGTTGTGCTGTCAGAATCAGGGTGAAGAGAAGGAAGGTGGGTCGGAGCCAGGGCCTTGCAAATATTAGAGGCAGGCTTGGTGAAGGGGCAAGGATTTGGGGTCAGATGGGCTGGGCAGGGATTGCATCTGCCCTGTCATTGCCGTATCTCTGATGTCCAGCTCAGACATCAGAGAATGAATATCTGATGGCTGGGTGTTGGGGGATGGGGGAATGGAGGGATGGGTGGGTGGATGGGTAGGTAATGGAAGGAAAGGAGGGAGGAAGAAAGGAAGGAGGGAGAAAATGTACATATATGTAAGCATTTGCTGATTGGCCATCCCCAAGGTGTTGGTGGTGTCGCTTGCCGTTTATGTCTGGCTGTTTGGAGGTGTTAGTTTTGTTTTCTGCCAAGCTCCTGAGGGCAGAGTTGTGCCTTTTCCTATGTCCCTTTAGGAGCACGGAAGCCCCAGGCTGGGCCCAGCCCTGGCTTCTCAGGCGGGCAAATGAGTTGGGGAGGTAAGGAGGGGTTGGGCCGACCACCAGCAGCATCAGGGGGATGAGAGGCACCCTCAGCTGGGAAGGAAGCATATCTCCCCAGAGGATTCTGGAAGTCTACTCTGTGGCCGCCCAGCTGGAGACCAGGACTCCTAGAGGCCAAATGCTGGGACCCCCGGGAGACAGGTTGGAATCCAGGGGCCATACAATTCTAGAACATCACTGATCCCAACTCCTTCCTTTACAAATGGGGGGACTGAGGCCCAGAGAGGGGATGCCACAGTGAGGCGTGGCTGAGGCATGTCGCAGTTCTGGTAACTATGGCCCACCTCTAACACCAGCCCCAGCAGCCCCTAAACCACGGCGCTCCTCTGGATGAGTGTGCAGGGCAGAGTCAGAGGGGATGAAAGCCAAGCTGCCCACATATTTAGCTGGACACTGGACAGCCCACTTTGCAGTCAGAGTCACACTGAATCCTCACAAGTCTATGATGTGGGCATATTGTTCAGTCCATTTTCTAGATAACAAAACTGAGGCCCAGAGAGGAGCAGTGACTGTCCAGACTACTCACTGAGCACACATCTGAATTCAGGTCCATCTGGCATTGACCCCCCCTCCCCTGCCACCCTGCCTCTATGTGTCATCTGAGTCTTCTGGGGTGGACAGAGGGACGGCTGGCTCCAATCTGGCCGCCTCCGGTCAGGCCCTGGGAGGGTGGGGGCTGCAGGCAGCCCCAAGGCTCCACTCCTAGAAGAATTGCTGGAAGCGACTTTCTATAAGTGGCTACTAGCACTCAGAGCCTCCTCACCGAAATCCCCTTTTCCCGCCACCAACCGCTGGGCCAACAATGGCATCTGTGGGATACTGGCACAAAAATAGAAACTCAGTCTCCCACCCACCTGCTCAGGGAGGGGTCCGGGGCAGGCCCAGACTGGCAGGGCTGGGGGCAAGGGGCTGGCCAGTCTGCCAGAACTCCCAGGATCCCAGTGGGAAGACTGGGGGCTTGGGGTGGGGGCAAGGCAGGTACCTTTCTTTGCCTTTGAGCCCCAGGCTGGAGGGAAGAGGGAAGTCGCTGTGCGTGTGAGTGGCCACGGCGGTGAGTCAGGGCCGTGGGGATGGAAATGTTTGCTGTGGAAACCCTGACTGGGTTTTTCTGGTAACTGGCTGGCTTTCATCTTGGCTTGGCAGCTCAGAGACCCCAAGCACACACACAGCCTTTCAGCCTCCCCAAGTTTTCAAACTGCTCACTTACTGTATGACCCTGGCCTGTGACTGCCTTTCTTTGAGCCTCAGCCCCCACCCCCTGCTACTCCACCAACTCTGCAGGGAAGGGTTTGGTGACAGCTGAGTGGTGGGTTCGGTCTGTTAGCTCTGGGAGAAGAGCTGAGTATTGTGACAAAGGTCCCGAAGTTCCAGCCTCCTAATGCCCTCACCCCCAGCATGACCAGGCCCTGACCTCCACTTCCCTTTTTTCACTTCCTTGATCCACAGCCCCAACTGGTATGGGTTCCTGACCCTGTCCTACCCCCATTTCACAGATTGGGAAACTGAGGCACAAAGGAACAAGGACAGTGCAGAGCAGCAGCAGGAATGGACAGTCACAGGGCTCTTCCCTCACAGCTCAGGGCCTGCACTGCCCGGCTCCTTCAGTGCTCTCAGCCTGTGGGCGTCCACCAAGAGATCAAGGATGGATCTTACTGCAGCCTGTGGAGTCTCCTGGCTGCAATCTGCCAAACCAGGGCCCCATCTATTCACTGTGTGGGGGCCTTGTAGTTCTCTCGTCCAGATGGGGACAAACAGATGGGGCTGGACAGCAACAGACCATGGGGCAGTCTAGGAGAGAGGTGCTGTTGAGAGGGAGGACATGGTCCAGGTGAGCTGCCCAGAGGTCCAGGGACTGTGGGCTCTGCTTTGGCACCAGGCTGACATGCACTGGGCTCCTGACTTTGCCACTCACCAGCAGTTCCCTCAGCAGCTTCCCTCCCTGAGCCTCTATTTCTGCATCTGTAAAATGGGAGAATATCTGTCCCTGCTTGGGTCAGGTAGCACGTGCAACATGCTCAGCACAGGGCCAGGCACTCATTAGTTGGAACCATGAGAAATTACTTTGCAGTAATTCAATATCAGTAATTCGACTGATATTCAATTGTTTTTTTAACAGCTTTATTGAGATAAAATTCACCCATTTAAAGTGTACAGTTAAGTGGTTTTAGTGTATACAGAGCTGTGCAACCATATTCGATTGTTTGAGCTAACAGTACAGACGCAATCACGGTAAAAAGGCTGGGGCGGGTCCCTTCCCAATGATGCAGGCAGATCAGCTGTGCCTGGGCCTTTCCCGTCACAACTGACGTGGGTCTTGCTTTACTCCAGTGAATTTCCAGCAGTGATCACAATCCTGGAACCAAATGTCAGTTCTGACATTTAGATATGTATTACATACATATTTTATCGAAATATGGCATTAGATCCAGCATTTAATTTTTTTCTAGCCAGCTTATGCAAACCACAGACCAACATTTAATTTTTAAAGTGTTTAGAATGCATAATAATTTTAAAAAATGATGACACAGATATTTGGAAAACCAAAAGTTATAAACCCATTAGAAAACATTAATCAAACATGTGAACTTACACAAACATAAATTTGAAATGTATCTTATTAGTCTCCTATACATTAGCATAAAAATAATTTTAAAATAACCAACCTAAATAGCATACTAAAATGAGAAAAAATTATCTGTGAAATATTGGAAATGAAATAATAGTACTTGCTCTTTTTTGTTTTAAAGAGCAAACTTACAAGCAAAGAGCAATTATGGTGTCATTATTGAGTAATGGAAATATTTCTGGGCAGATTTCTCCAGCGGCTGCAACACTGTCTCTGGCTTTGTGACATCAGTTGGGGAAATGGCAAGGAGATGATTAGAAGCTAAATCTCCAAACTTTCCACTGGTGTCTTCATCGTGAAATATTAGCCTCCTTTTTCATAGCTTTGAGGAGACATTTTGGGTCATCTTTTAGACTGCCAACTTGTGTTTGAAAGCAACTGAAGACTGTGTGTCAGCAAAATGTTTCCATTTGTCTTTGGCCTTGTGCTTTGGTGGTGGGGTGTTTACCAGTTTTAGTTTCAGTACTCACCTGTTCACACACCACTGGTTCAGAAAGTCTTTGAGCAGAGCAGAGGTCATTCTTTCAATAGAAGCTTTTCCTCCTGGATTGCTGTGTTCTTTTTCTTTTGGGGAATAAGATGGAGAAAAATGTGCAAGGGCAGTATAGTGGTTGGGAGCAGAGGCCTGCCCAGGCACAAATCCCAGCCCCTGACTTACTTGCTGCGTGATCATGGGCAAATGACTTTACCTCTCTGTGCCTTGGTTCCCTCATCAGTAAGTGAGAATAAGAATGGTACCTACCTCTTAGGGTTGTTGCAAGGATTAAATGAGTCAATATTGTAAAGCCCTTAGAACAGTCCTGGCACATAGTAGGCCCTATGTAAGTGTTAGGTGGTGGTAGTGTTATGAAAACATTCTAAATTCATATACCATTGGTCATTTAAAAATTGTAATGCAGTGGGTACAACTCAGGACATACATGATTTCAACTTCACATTCTTATATCAAAATAATGGTATTACATTTTTAAAACCCAGCATTTTAATACTTTAAAATAGTAAGGCAAACAGGAATACTGCAAACTGGGGGAGCAGTTGTGAATGTCTCATAGGGGCTGGAAGCAGTGTTGTCACCCAGGGACGGTCAGAGAGGGAGTAGGGACGATGGGGGAGGGGTCACTGTCTCCATGCACAGGGCACTCCCTAAGGCCCAGTACACTGCAAGCGCTAAGTAGAAATAATAAACCTTGATTGACTGTTGGATGAAGTTCGGGCTTATCCCAATTTTTTTTCTTCTCTCTTTGGATTTGCTGGGACTTACCTCCCCCATTCATCAGCAGATGTTTTCTGAGTATGGCACTGAGGGCCAGAGGGCCAGGCACTGAGAGGCCAGGGTGAACAGGCCAGGCATGGAGAGTGCAGCAGAAGCCAACAGTAAACGAGTCATCAACCAATTAGGGTGGCACAACCTATGCAAGTCTGACTGGTCTGTGTGTGTCTCTCCTCTGCTCCCTGTTCCCTGCAGGAGGTATCACAACTGGAGCTGACTCTCCAGGCATCCAAGCAAAACGGCACTCAGCCCCAAGAGGTGCTTCTCGTCCTCAGCACAAAGAAGAATGTCTTCCTGCAGCTTCAGGCCCTGGGAGTCCCACTTCACTTGGCCTATGTGAGTGTGTTATCTCCAATCCCAGGCTGAGGCACTGGCCATGGGAGGTCCCTGGGTCCATCTCTGTGGTCCAGGGTCTCCCACCCCAGTGGCCAAGGCCTGCTTCTCCTGCTCATTCTGACATTATTTACCAGGGCCCTGCCTGCTGAAGCCAATGGCCCTGACAAAGATAGCCCAGTGGGCAGCAGGACCTAGGGTAGAGTCCAGACCCAGAGGTGGGAATCAGGTTGATGTTCAACCCTGGCCAACTTTGTTCCTTCCCATAGCCTCAGTTTGCCCATCTGTCCAGTGGGACAATTGGACTCAATGATATTCCATGTGATAATCTTTTCTCTTTCCACAAAGACATATATTTGAAAGTATTTACATACAGAGGAAAAGGGCCAGGAGGAAACCTCACAATGTGTTAACAGTGGTCACGGCTGGGAAGTGGTATTAGGAGAGACATTTGTTTTGTCCTTTACACTTTGTTGAGTTTGCAAATTTGCTTTAATCGACTTGGCTTACTTTGGAGAAAAATTATTTTTAAAAAACTCAAGTTTGAAGTGTTAGACACATCCACCATGGAGAGGAGCTCAGTTGTCTGGGAGCCACGCGCAGTCCTGGGTCCCGGGTCCCCGGGCTGGAGGCGGCGGGTGGCCTGTCAGCACGGCCTCCTCCACAGGGAGGGCCCTGGGAAGTGGCCCCCAGATGTGAGCAGCTGTTGTTTACAGCAGAGACAGCAGAGGGGGAGGGGGGAAGGGAGAGAGACACACAAAGAGACATGGAAAGGGAGAGGATGCGGCTGTGGGAGACAGACAGACAGACATGGCCAAGCCAGCACGGAAAGCCCCTAGGAGGCAGGGGGGACAGATCCAACCATGGGGGCCAACCTGGGCTTCATACGGCCCATCCCTCGGCACCCAGAGGGGAAATCGAGGTCCCAGGGTGGGCGGGAAAGCACGCCGCCGTCTCCCCCCTTTCTTCTCCGTCTCCTGCCGCCGGCGCGGTGTGAGCCTGGCGGAGCCCGGGGTGACGCAGGAACACGAACCGCCCGCCGGCCGGAAGTTCGCAGCAGCTGCCAGCTCCGGCCTCGGCCGGCCTCGCCGCTCCTTCCTCCCTCCCGGGCTAACAGAGGCAAGGGCGCGGCGGGGCGTGGGCCTCGGTGCCAGACCCAGCGCCAGGCGCTTTAATCCCGCCTATATCCCCATTTTACAGACGGGGGTGGGGTGGGGAAGTACGGAGCAGATCCGTCCCCCTACGCAGCTCTAAACCACTGTCCCAGCCCTTCCAACCTTGGGGGCTGGGTTCCTCACCCAAGACCCTCATCTCTTCGCCCCCTTGTTAATTTCCTGCAGAGAAGGTATGGTGCTTCATTTTAGGGGGCCCATTCTATGATGTCTTGCCTACTGTCACTGTCTGGCAGTCCTCCTTAACATCTAGCCTGAAACCCTTATGCTGCTGCTGCTTCATTCAGCTCAATGCCCCTGGCTTTGGACACGGAACTCAAAGGAAACTCTGAGTCAGTGGCCCCAACAGCTTCCTCTGAATCCTTCCCCAGAATGCTTCCCCAGAGTACCTCCTCCAGGAAGTCCTCCCTGTTTCTTACCCCCAGCCCACCTGGGTCTCTACTGAGGCATTGGCAATGGAGGCTACCCAAATTCCCCACCTTTGACCAACCAGGGGACCTGTCTTGCTCCTTTGTTTCTTATTAAATAATATTCTCTGTCTTCTTTTGCTTCAAATGACTTGATGCATGTCTAGTTTCTGAATGGTAAGATTCCCCCAGGAAAAGGACCATCCCTCTCCATCTTTAATTAATTAATTCATCCATCCATCCATTTCTTCTTTCCTCCCTTCCTCCCTCACTTCCCATGTGCAGGGAGCACCCACCATGTGCCAGGTGTCAGGGTGAAGCTGGCACATCAGGATCCTGTGTTGGGTCCAGGGCCCAGCACAAAGTCAGACAAATATTTCTCAGTGCCTATTATGTGTCGAGCACTGTGCAAGGATGGGCAAGGTAGACGTTGTCCCTCACAGACCCTCAGAGTATGGGGGAGACAGCCATATGATGTCATTATACGTGGGTTGAATGAATACAACTATGGAGGGGTGGACAGGTGAGTTTTGGACAGGTGGATGAACAAGGATGTGTGTTCATGCAGTCCCCCAAGTATGGAAGGGAAAAGCAGCTGATCTGACTAGGGTAGGAGGTATTTGGGGGCTCTGGGCTGACTGCAGATCCAGCAGCCTCAGCATTCTCAGCGCCAATGGGCTGACTCCCCAGATCACTTCCTGGCCTCCTCCATGGGATGCATGCAGGCCAGAACAGCTCTGAGCACCCCCGTGTTTCTCCCCAGAACCCCAACCTGGTCACCATCCAAGAGCTCTCCGGAGTCAACACCACACATCTGCCGCCCTTCACTGCCAAGAGCCAGATCCTCGACTGGGCAGCCACAAAGGGCCCCATCACCTCTGTTGCTGAGCTGGACGATCCCCACAGCATCCTCCTCCGTCTGGGCCAAGGTGAGATTCCCCAGCAACCTGTCTGAGCCAGGGCTCAGCTCTGCAGGAATCTGAGCTCCTCTGGCCCATTCCTCAGACTTGGGCACTGAGGGTGCAAGAGAGGACATGCACAGCACGTTAGTCCTCTTTCACCAAATGTCAGATTGCATCATGTGAAATGCCAGTTTTTCGACCTAAAAAACAGCACTTTCATATTATTTATTGTGCATTAACTATGTGCCAAGCCCTGTGCTTGGCACTTGAGGACTCTGTGGGGACAGACCCAGGCTCTGCTCTCCTGGAGCTGACACTGTGATGAGGAAGATGACAATAAACATGCACACAGAAAAATAAATTCTATAATTTCAGGTCTTGGTAAACACTACGAGAAAGATTAAAATGGGGTGATGTGCTGGGTGGTTGTGGGGCTGCATCCTGACATGTGCCGTGGGCTCAGCCCTTATGTTGACCCTGTGTTGACAGATGAGGAAACGGAGGCCCGGGGACTTGCACAGGGTCACTCGGCAGGTAAGTGATGGAGGGGAGATTTGAACCCAGGTCCTCCGATGCCTCCCCACCTTGGGGGCTCCATCCTGCCCGTCCCCCACCACCACTGCCTTTGGCTGTGGGTGAGGGTGAGGCTCTGTGTTAGGTGCCGGGTTGCTCGGGGAGGGGACTGAGGTGCGCTTGTCTCCACAGCCCAGAGGTCACTGTCCTTCTGCCTGCCCGAAGCCCGCCGGGACATGGGCCGCACGCTCGAGTGGCGGCCGCGGACCCCGGCTTTAGTCCGCGGCTGCCGCTTGGAAGGCGTGGCCGGCCACAAGGAGGCGCACATCCTGCGGGTCCTGCCGGGCTCCTCTGCCGGGTAAGGGCGCTCTCCCGACCTGCTGGGCCCCGCCCCCAGCTAGGCCCCGCCCCTTATTAAGCCCCTCCCCAGCCAGGTAGGGGCGCAGTCGCCCTCACCTGTCTCTAGGGCCTGCCCCCAACAGGCCCCTCCCGGAGGGGCCCCACCTCGCCCCCATCCCACTCCAGTCCCACAGACCCCCACCTGGCCAGGTAGGAGTGCAGCCGCTGCCCACCCGACGTCAGGCCCCACTGCCGGCCAGGTGTGGCCGGGTCAGCATTCCCGCGCACACTGATGCGGCCACCTGTCTCCCCGCAGGCCCCGGACAGTGACAGTGAAGGTGGAGCTGAGCTGCGCTTCTGGGGATCCCGACGCCGTCCTCATCCTGCAGGGTCCACCCTACGTGTCCTGGCTCATCGACGCCAACCACAACATGCAGATCTGGGTGAGGCTTGCGCAGCTCTCCAAACAGAAAACCCAAACTCCCAACCTCAGCTGTCAGGCTACCTCTCGCACCAGCACTTGGGCCCTGACCTTGACTCACCATGGTCCTTCTGCCCCCAGAGTTCTTCCTCTGTGCACCACCTGGTCTTCCTTAAGACCTTCGCCTAGGGGCCACCTCCTCCAGGAAACCTTCCCTGATCTGCTAGGGAGCCCCCTAACCCAGCCCACAGGGTCAGGGAAGGTTCCTGGAAAGGTGAACCCTGAGCTGAGCTGAAGGATTAACAGGAGCTAGTAGATGAGGGGAAGGTGGCAGGCAGAGGGGACAGCAGGACCAAGGCCTGGCCTGCAGTGCCCCTTACTGTGTCAATGGCTCCCTGCTCTGCCTCTCTCCCTGTCACTAGACCACTGGTGAATACTCCTTCAAGATCTTTCCGGAGAAGAACATCCGTGGCTTCATGCTCCCAGACACACCCCAAGGCCTCCTGAGGGAGGCCCGGATGCTCAATGCCAGTGTCATAGCGTCCTTTGTGGAGTTACCTCTGGCCAGCGTCGTCTCACTGCGGGCTCCCAGCTGTGGTGAGCGCAAGACCCCTTCCCCTGTTCCTCTAGTCCCCTGCCCTCCCTTGGATAAGTTGCCACACCGTCGGTGAAGCAGTGCTGTGTGAGCTTGGGTTAGGTACATCAGCCTCTCTGAGCCTCACTTTTCTCATCTGCAACATGTGGGCAGCGGGTGTAGCTAACCATAGAAGAGCTTAGTGCCTGGGCACAGTGACCATTCAGTGACTGTCCGCCTGGTACCCCACAGGTGGTGGGCTGCCGACCTCACCTGCACCAGTCCAGACCACTCCTCCCAAAGACACTTGCAGCCCAGAGCTGCTCATGTCCCTGCTCCAGCCGAAATGCGCCAATGACGTCATGACTCTGGTACTCAAGAAAGATCTTGTTGCGGTAAGGGAGCTCCTGCCCCTCCGACTAGTCCTTCCACTAGCCCAAGAATTGTGGGGTCCTAACCCAGGCAAGGGACAAGTCATATCCCTCTGCAAGCCTCAGTTTTCCCACTTGTAACATGAGGTTGACATAGGTACCTACCACATGGCGAGAATCAAATGAGGCCTGACAGGCCAAGCACGTGGCACAGTCAGATGGGGTGCATAGTAAGTGCTCAGTAAATAATGCCGGTACTAGGTAGTTGTTATTATTAATCCTAAATGCTCGCTGAGCTGGGTGGTCACTTAGAATATCTGCACAATGTGACCTCTGCCTGATTGACAGACAAATATATTTATTATAAAAAATAACACATGCATTTAAAAATATGTAAAAATTAGAAAAGAAGAAAATCTTAATTTCCCTACCCAAAGACAATGACTACCAATATTTTGGTGTCTTTCTGGAGTGTTTTCTCTGTGCATTTCTTATATCAGCGTAATCACAAGGGATGCACTCATTAGTCTCCTGCTATTTCACTTAATGTATTTTTAGAGCTTTGACATCTGTACCTAATATCATGTTTAATAAGCGCATATTCCATCATATTCCTTATTAGCCATTTAGGTTGTTTCCAATTCTGAAATATTACAAATAGGCAAAAAACGTCATTGTGCATGAAACTTTTCTTTATATAGGATTATTTTCTTGGGATAGATTTCCACATTAGCAGCATTGCTGGGTTAAGATGAGGGAAGTGGCCGGGCGCGGGGGTGCACGCCTGTAGTCCCAGCACTTTGGGGGGCCGAGGCAGGACGATCGCTCTAGCCCAGGAGTTGGAGGCTGCAGTGAGCTGTGATGAGGCCACTGCTCTCCAGCCCAGGTGGCAGAGCGAGAGTCTGTCTCAAAAAAAAAAAAAAAGTGAAATTTCCAACCTATTTTCCGAAGGATGAGTCTGAGCCTCTCTCCAGGCTATGATTTAAAAAACAAAACAAACAAACAAAACAAAACAGAAAAACTTTGCCAGTGTGGGAGGTGGGACATGGTGTTCCATTCTTGTTTTAATCTGGAATTCGCTAGTGAGTTGTGAGCGTGGGCTCCAGGTGAGTGACACGAACCTGAATCTCTTTATCACGAGGCCTGGTATTTTTCCTGGTGATTTTTATAAGCTTTTTACATAAAGAAAAAAAACCTACCCTTTGTCCATCATTTCCCTTGATTTGTTATAGTTCTTTAAATTTTGGCTCCAGTGGTTTTCAACTTTTGGGACATTAAAAAAAAAACACTGGGCCATCCTAGCTGCCTGTCTTGCCCTGTGTGATTTCTTCTGGCCTGAGGCAGGAAATCTCTCTGCCAGGGCTTTAATAAATCATCCTTTTTCTCTCAGGGATATTTGGAATGACATTGAACTCTGTGGTTAAGTCCACAGGGAAGTTTTTTGGGGGTTGGGGTACAGGGGCCTAGATGAAGGCCCACCTTAGTGCTGCCTACCTGCCCCCCTTCCCTGCCTCTGGCTGGCCCAGCAGATGTCTGGGAGGCGGAGGAGCTGGTACAGTGACCAGGGGTGGCCAGTGTTGCTGCTGCCCAGTCCCAAGGGAGTGGCACTCTCTGTTTCTACATCTCATTGACATCTGCAGAGCTCCCAACTTTCTGCCCAATTGCTTAAAATCTGCTTCCTTGCTGGAAATAAAGAGAATTTCTGTTAGGCAAATTGGCCAGACAATCTTCGAAGTGTTCCAAAGGAGGCAAGAGACAAAAATGACACCGAAGTGAGGGTGAGGGGAAATGGCGCCCTCATGCATAGCTGGTGGGAGTTGAGGTCAGATCCAGCTCATTAGAGGGTGATTCGAGAGAAGCTATTCTAATTACCACTAAAATTTACCTCGTAAATCTTATTTTGTGATCAGCATTTCCACCACCCTAAAGAAACTCTTGCCTGTTGCAAAAGAATAGTCCCTGTCACATTATTTGTAATTGGGAACCTAAATATCCATCAGTAGGGCCTGGATGAATAAATTGTAATCCATCAATCTTTGGAACATAATGCTGCAGTTAAAAAGAACGTGGTAAATCTATAAATATAGACACAGAAAGATGTATATAATTTATTGTTGGGTGATAAACTAAGCTGCATCAGAAAGGACGGTAAGATGCCATTTGTTAAAATACAAAAAAAAACCCCTGCATATTCTAAGTACACGCAGTTGTATAGAAGAAAACACAAAGAAAAGGGCCCAAACAAAATTCACCCCAAACACAGAGCACGATGCCCTGTCATTAACTTATGAAATAAGATCAGTGTGCAGAGTTTGAATTCCAGGCCCATGTGTTGCTGGAGCTTCTCCCAGGGCCATTTTTATTTGGTGGGCTGATGTTCACTAACATGGCCCCAGGGAGTTGGGGGCAGTGGCACTCAGGGGTGGCATCCTGGAGGGGTGGATGTGAGTTTGCTGGACTCAAGGGGGACCTCCAACAGCCCACTCAACTCTAGGACTCGGAGATTCTTTGATCCTGAGAGTGTGAGTGGGAAATTCTAAGGTTTGATTCTTCTAAGACAGGTTGGCAAACTCTGGCCCACTACCTGTTTCTGTAAATAAAGTTTTATTGGAACACAGCATATATTTACGTATTTTCTGTGGCTGCCTTCAGACTATGATGGCAAAGTTGGGTTATTACAGCAGAGATCATATAGCCTACAAGACCTAAAAACAGTCATTCTTTGTTTAACGACTAGGATACACAAAGTATACTTACACATGCCTAGATGGGATATACCTAGGCTATATGGTGTAGCCTATCATTCCTAGGCTGCAGACCTGTACAGCATGTTACTTACTGTACTGAATACTGTAGGCAATGGTAGTACAATGGTAAGTATTTATGTGTCTAAACATGTCTAAACATAGAAAGGGCATAATAAAAATACAATATAAAAGATAAAAGCTGGGTGTGGTGGCACATGACTGTAATCTCAGCTACTTGGGAGGCTGAGGTGGGAGGATCGCTTGAGACTAGGAGTTCAAGACCAGCCTGGGCAACATAGTGAGACCCTGTCTCAAAAGAAAAAAAAGAGAGAGAGAGAAACATGGTGCACCTGTACAGGGCACTTACCATGCATGGAGCTTGCAGGACTGGAAGTTGCTCTGGGTGAGTCAGGGAGTGAGTGGTGAGTGGATGTGAAGGTCTAGGACATTACTGTAAACTAATGTAAACGTTATAAACACTGTACACGTAGGCTACACTAAATTTATTTAAACATTTTTTTCTTCAATAATAAATTAACCTTAGCTTGCTATAATTGTTTTACTTTATAAACTTTTTAATTTTTTGTAACTGTTTGACTTTTGTAATAATATTTAGCTTAAAACACAAACACATTGTACAGCTGTACAAAATTTTTTATATCCTTATTCCTTAAGCTTTTTTCTATTTTCACATTTTTTGTTTTTTATATTTTTACTCTTTAAAATTTTTTGTTTAAAATGAAGACACAAACACATACATTAGCCTAGGCCTACACAGGGTCAGGATCATCAATATCACTGTCTTCCACCTCCACGTCTTGTCCCACCGGAAGGTCTTCAGGGGCAATAACATGCATGGAGCTGTCATCTCCTGTGATAACAATGCCTCCTGCTGGAATCCCTCCTGAAGGACCTGCCTGAGGATGTTTTACTGTTAATTGTTTTTTTAATAAGTAGAAGGAGTACACTCTAAAATAATGATAAAAATTACAGTAAATCCATAAACCAGTGACATAGTTGTTTATTGTCATTATCAAGTATTATGTATTGTACAAAATTGTACATTCTATACATTGTACAAAATCGTATATTCTGTACTTTATACGACTGGCAGCACAGTAGGTTTACTTACACCAGCATCACCACAAACACTTGAGTAATATGTTGCACTATGACGTTACAATGGCTATGAAGTCACGAGGTAACAGGAATTCTTCAATTCCATTATAATCTTTTGGGACCACGGTTGAACCACAACGTCATTCTGCAGGACATGACTGTGACTGTCTTTACTATCTGGCCTGACATAGGAAATTTGCCCACCGCAGGTGTGAGGTCAGTTTATGGTAACCTCAGGTGGTGGGACCTGCATGCTCCTGGGGCCATGAGCAGTGATTTTCTGTGGAACTCCAATGAATGTTTTTAATTTAAATAGTTCTGTGTTTATTTTAACATAGATATTAGAAGAAGAACAGTAAGTAGCAAATCAAATTCATGACGTCACAGATATTATTGCTTAGGACAAAGCTTAGCACAAAAGTGAGCAAGTTCAAGAAAAGTCTCAAGTGGGGTAGTATGAGGAGATCTAACAAAATGAAGGGTAGGGTAGAGCAATGGCTGCGGCTTAGGAGCCCTGGGTTGTGGTCAGTCCTTGGTGCTGGGTGTGAGGGACAGGCCCCAGGGAGCCCAGTGCCCCCTGACGGTGCCCCTCCCCCACCCAGGCTCTGAAGTGCACCATCACCAGCCTGACCTTCTGGGACCCCAGCTGCCAGGCTGAGGACAGCAATGACCAGTTTGTGTTGCGTAGCGCCTACTCCAGCTGTGGCATGGAAGTGACCGCACATGTGATCAGCAATGAGGTAAGGACTGGGGCCTGAAATGTGTCAGGACTGGCTTGGTTGGTGCCCCCTACAGGGGCCTCCCTGACCCTCCAGGCTGAGGGGTGTTTGGGAGAACAGGGTGGGTGCGAAGTAGAACATAAGGCAAGCTTGGCTCATAAAATGGGCGTGTTGGGCGGGATACCCCTGGGGTCCTTTCTGGCTCTGACCAGCTCCTTGGCTCTGTCCCCACAGGTGGTCGTCAATTTCCTGTCGAGCTCATCACCACAGCGGGTGAGATGGATGGTCACTGTGCTGACCCCCTAGCCCAGGGTCTGCGTCCCAGGCTGGGGCCCCTTCCCGGCTTGGGAGGGAGCAGGCCCTGACCCTGGCAAGCCATGTCTCCAGTGCACCTCAGTCTCCCCTTCTGTACAATGGGAGAGCAGTATTGTTGAGGGCCATGCTCTCAGCCTCTCAAAACAGAGGGTTCTAGTACATATTGGCTGTATGGCCTTGGGCAAATCACTTAAGCTTTCTGGGCCCAAAGGTCATCGTCTGTAAACTGTGGCATAAGAAAGGACCCCACCTCATAGGGGTGCTTATGAGCGGTCACTGGGATGACATAGGGAAAACCCTTCACACAGCCTGGTGCACAGTGCATTCTTGATAAATACTAGCTTTTTTCAAAAAAGGTGAGGATGAAAGTCAGGCAACTTCTCTGGACCATGACACCAGCTCCTACACTACCCCCTCACCTTCCTAGCTGGTGCTGCCAGACTAACCAAGTCTCCTTCCTGTCCTTCCGCAGAAAAAGGTGCAGTGCATGAACATGGAAAGCCTCTCCTTCCAGCTGGGACTCTACCTCAGCCCGCACTTCCTCCAGGCCTCTAGCACCATCGAGCTGGGCCAGCAGGGCTTTGTGCAGGTACTGGGTGTGGTCACCCCCCAGGCCTCCCAGCGCCCTGGGATTCCTTACATGCCTTTATTTCCACCATTGCTCCAGAGGAGATGAGAATTTCACTTCCCGGAGTAAGGAGGGAGCCAGCTTGGGTGCATGGGGGATAGGCAGAGAAGGCATTGCTCCAGAACACTGCCAGGAGTGTCACTCTCTCCTCCTTATTTGCCCCAGGCAGGCCCCTGCCTTTCCTCCCACCATTAGGATTCCAGGGTGGCTACTCTTCCTACCAGCTCATATTTCAAGAGAGCAGGTCAGGTGGAGGGTTAAGAGTAACTGCCCCTGCCTTGTCCCCCTACTTACCCACGCAGGTGAGCGTGTTCCCACCAATCCCTGAGTTCGTGCTCCAGCTAGACAGCTGCCACCTGGACTTGGGGTCTGAGGGGGACACCGTGGAACTCATCCAGGGCCGGGTAGCCAAGAGCAGCTGTGTGAGCCTGCTGCCCCCGAGCCCTAACGGTGACCTGCGCTTCAGTTTCCTCCTCCGAGTCTACATGGTGCCCACACCCACGACCGGCACCCTCAGCTGCACGGTAGCCCTGCGTCCTAGGACCTGGGCCCAGGTGAGTGGGGGCTGGGCCAAGCCCAGCTTCAAGGGTGACTTCTGAGTCTGGGGTTTGCAGGCAGGGACATAGCAGCCCAGAGGGATGTGGGGCCAGCTGGTGAGGGGCAGAGCCATGGTCAGGCACGTGGCCTAACAGTCTGGCTTCCAGGGGCACTCTTTCTGCTACTCTACAGCCTTCTGGTGGGACTGCTGTGTCTTGGGCATTGGCAGGATATGCAGCTGCCACTATCCATCCATCCATTTATCTTCCAGTTATTCATACCTCCATCCACCCAACCACCTACCATAGCACCCAGGCATCCATCCACCCACCCAGGCATCTGTCCACTCGCCCATCCATGTAGTGTGAGACCTTAGGGAAGGGGGTTAAGACAAAGGACACAAAATCCTGAGCTTCTGCATCTGCTGATCACACTTCACTGCCTGGTGAACCCCCATTCTCAGGCACTCAGTCCTGGACACTCACAGAGTCACCCCCAGCCTCCTGTACACAGAAAGGTCTCCCGGGTTAAAAACCTCCTGGCTGTAGGAAGCTAGGGCAGCCTTCAGGGCACCCCTAACTGGGCCTCTTCCTCCAGCCACAGTGAGCCTGGGTCTCTGGGCTGACCTGGCTGGTCCAGCTGAGGCGGTCACCAGGGTGAAGGACGAGTAGAGCTCCCACAGTGCTCACAGGCGTCAGGGGCCTCCAGGCACTCACCAGAAACCTCCCAGCAGCAGCCAAGGACTGCCCGCCCGGCACCCTCCCATGGCACAGATCTCCCAGGACCCCCCCAAAGACACCCAGCCAGAAGGTGGAGATGGGGTTCAAAGCCAAGGCCCCAGGGTGGGCTGGGACAAGCCAGGGTCACAGAGCCAGGGAGTATGCCTGGAAGCTGCCTTCCAAAGGCTGTGCCACACGCTGCTCTCCCTTCTCCCCCAGGAAGTGCACAGGACTGTCTCCATGCGCCTGAACGTCATCAGCCCCGACCTGTCTGGTGAGCTCCCCCTGGGTCTCCCGTGGTTTGTTCCAGTGGCTGAGGTCAGGGTGGGACACACGGCGGGGGGAATCCCAGGGGAAGCAGCCCTGGGAGGAAGGGCAGGAGAAGGGCTTCCCAGAGCCCCAGCAGCCTGGAGTAGGACCCACAGCTGCAGCTTCTAGATGGAGACCCTTTGCTCACGAGCACCCTGTGTGATGGGATTCTGGGGCTCTGGCTCCCTGTCCACTGCGCTTCTCCATGGCCATGGTTACCAGTTGACCTTGCTAGGAGAATGGGGTCTCCTGGATAGGACAAAAAGCACTTTGGGTGTGGTGCTGGCCTTGCCTTCTTTGAGGCCCCCAGTGTGGAGGATGTCCCTTCAGCCAGCACCCTCCAGCCTTAGTTCCCCACCAGGCCCCCACCAGGCAGAAAAGTCCCTGACCCTGGGGGCAGAGGTGGGGGTGAGGGGTGGGGACAGGATGGAGCCCCCAGCCCCAGCCCAGGACCAAGAAAGCAGGGCTAAAAACCCCATTACACAGATGGGAAGTCAGAGGCCCAAGGGAGGCGGCGGCCTGGCCTGTAGACACAGAGGAGTCAGGAGTATGGAAGGAGGCTTGGGACAAGCCAAAAGCAGAGTGAAGAGGCCTGGGAGGTGCTCTGGCCTGTCGTCTATCTGGTGTAGGGCTCAGGGAAGGGCAGGGGCTGACCGAAGGTCACACGGTGGGGCAGGGCAGCTCTGGACTCCCAGGTTTCTCTCACTTTGCCCGCGTTGTCCCAGCCATCCTCCCTGAAAATGCATCCCTATCCACCTTAGGGTGCAGAGGCATGACCCAAAAGGGCGGGCGGGCTGGGCCCTCTGGGTGGGGTCATAGCAAGCGCGTTAGTGGCAGGCCTGGCTCTGATGAGCCCATTTGCTAGACGAGGAGACTAACGTTCAGAGAAGTCAGGGTCAGTGGCTGAGTAGGGCGGGCACCAAAACCTGTGCTCCTGGCCAGCATGACAGGGTGGGGGCCAGGGAGGAGGCGGCGGTGCTGACCACGGCCGACCCTCTCCAGGTTGCACAGGCAAAGGCCTCCTCCTGCCCGCTGTGCTGGGCCTCACCTTCGGCGCCTTCCTCATTGGGGCCCTGCTCACCGCTGCACTCTGGTACATCTACCTGCACACGCGTGAGTACCCCAGGCCCCCGCAGTGAGCACTCAGGGCCCCTCCACCCACCTGGGGGAGCCCAGTGAAGCCTCTGAGGGAGTGGGGAGCCCTGGCCGGGGCCCTGACCTCCGCCCCTGCCCCCGCTCCCAGGTCCCCCCAGCAAGCGGGAGCCCGTGGTGGCGGTGGCTGCCCCGGCCTCCTCGGAGAGCAGCAGCACCAACCACAGCATCGGGAGCACCCAGAGCACCCCCTGCTCCACCAGCAGCATGGCGTAGCACCTAGCCCGGCCAGCCCTTGCCCAGCACGAGAGACTGAGCAGCCACCAGCTGGGAGCCACTGGCCATGAACTCACCCAGGAGCCGAGTTCTCTACTCAGCTGAGGATGGAGCATGCTCTCTGCACCCACCCTTCCTGCCTCCCTCTCAAGAGGCCTGCTGCCAGTGAGGGCACCAGCTTGGAACACCTTGGGGTCCCCCCACCCCACTCCACAGAACCCTCAACCCAGTAGGTCTGGGATACGGCTGCCCAGGACCATGGAGAGAGGCCACTTTCCATGTTGTTGGAGAAACCCAAGCCTCTGTCATTGAACCTGGATGTGGCACTGGTGAACTGGGCTGGGCGGGAGAAGACTCAGAACAGGCCCAGCCCAGCCTATCCAGGCCGACAGCATCTCACCCATG
Organism: Daubentonia madagascariensis; assembly: GCA_023783475.1. NCBI lineage: Eukaryota > Metazoa > Chordata > Mammalia > Primates > Daubentoniidae > Daubentonia > Daubentonia madagascariensis. The sequence goes on from JAKFHU010000776.1 coordinate 6,260,287, forward strand.
GGAATGGAAGAGGGCCCAGCCCAGAGCCACCTGGATCTGTCCCAGCAGTTCCCACACCTGGACTAGCACAACTGTGCTGTGGGGGACAGTAGCCTCGGGGGGCCCAGCCTGGGAGCCTGGGGCGGGGGAGTGACAAGAACAGTGGGGGCAGGGGAGCCACACGGAGACCCCCTTGCCCTTCAGGCAGGCAGCAGGTGCAGAGTGGCCAGGCTGCTTGTCCTGGGCCCACCCCCGTATATTCCCTACCAATAAATCAGACCGTAAAACCAGTGCTGGGCTGGGGTGGGAGAAGAGGAGGAACATCTAAAACAGGGGGCAGGTGAGGGCACAGGACAGTGCTGCTCTTGTCCTTGGCACCCACTGGGCTGGCCTGGCAGCAGGTGTGGCCTCCTGAAAAACAGCAGGTGGCCAGGGCACAGCAAGTTTGAATTAAACCAACCCCCCTCTGCTACCCGTGCACTCGGCAGCACACCCCTGCACTCAGGCTGAGGAACCAAATGCTAGGAGGCCACCTCCACCCTCCTGCTCTGGGCTTCTGGACACAGGCCCTCAATAGCTGAGTTCAAATCCTGGGCCTGCTACCTATTGGCTGTGTGACTATGGGCAGGTCCCATGGCTTCTTGAAGCCAGCCACGGTTCCCTCAACTGTAAAATAGGAATAATTCTCCATCACAAGGTCTCTGCAAGGAGCTCTGCAAAGCAGTGCCTGGCATGTCATCAAAAGGTATCAGTCCAGTCTTCTCGTGTCACAGACAGGCCACCTGAGGCTCTGAGGGAGGGACTTGTCACAGCCCAGGCTCCCTCCACACAAGCCAGTTCCTTTACCAGCTGCAGCCCCATCCCCCTACTGTTTAGAGCCAGAGGTCAAGAGTCAGTGATAAGGTTTTGCCGTTTCTTTAAAAAAAAAAGTTAAAAGCTTTTGTCCATTCCAGCCACCCTCTGTCCCCAGGGTGCCCCACGCAGGGGCCGTCACCTTTCTCGGAAGGCACTGGGAGGAGGAATCCATCCCCCAGCACTCAGCAGGACCCCAGGCCTGGCCAGGCAGCTCACACAATAAGCTGGGCCTGAGCCAGAAGACAGGCAGGGCGGGAGGGGAGGCGAGATGGGGGGCTAGGCCTACTGGCAGTGAGAGACCTGGGAAGCCCCCAGCTGTCTCAGCCAGGAGGAAGGAGAAGAAGGCACAGAGCCTCAAAGATAGAGGATATCCTCTCCCAGACTCCCACCCCCAGCCCTCTATTCTGCCACCCAGAGCCTGGGTCCCTGGGCCAGTCTAGACAGAATCAGTAAAGCAGAAAACAAAAGGCACGTAGTATGTGAGTTCATGGAGAGCAAGGCAGGTGTGGGAGGCTCCCACTGCCAACCCCTCAGCCTTGGCTACTGAGACAGGGAGGGCTCCAGCAGCTTCAGGACACCACCCACCAGGTGCAGGCTGCCCGTGACCAGCACGTGGATGGCAGCAGCCTCACGGAGTACACTGGCCCCACTAGCTGCCACAGGGTGGGCAAGGAGGCCCCTTGGTGGACCGGGTGGCTGAAAGACAGGGTCCCGGCCTTGGCTGATCCACTGCAAGGCATGGGATATGCAGCTGAAGACGAGGGTGCTAGCGCTGCAGCTGTGGGGTGGGTGAGGCGCCAGCAGCCGAGATGCAGGCCCACCAGGCTCCAGGGTGGGGTTGCTCCACAGATCCGGGCTGGCCTGCTCCTCATCCAGGCGGTTCCAGTGCTGCTGGTGTTCGAGGCAGCGGAGCAGCACCTGGTCCAGTGTCACTGTGAAGTTCTGCTGGTCTGTTGGGCACAGAGACAGACATGTCAGGAAGGGGACAGGGAATGAGGGATGGGGGTGCACCATGAGCACCTGCTTAGTGCCAGATCCTTTACATACGTCATGTCAATGGACTCTGCTAGTGGTCCTCACAGTGGACACTATGAAGAAACAGGCTCAGACAGGTTCAGTGACTTGCCCAAGGTCATGAGAGGCAGAACCAGGCAGTCTTGCTCCAAAGCTTTTGCCTACTAACCACCATTTCCTCACCCTGGCCTATCTGTAGAATGGACATACAGTTGGGGCCCATAACCAGGTGGGCATAAGTTTTTCTTGGGAAGCTGGTTAAAAATGCAGATTCCAGAACTCTCCCCAGACAGTCTGATGTGGGGCCTAGGGATCTATATTTTTTGCATTCCAAACTTTTTTTAAACATGATGCACAGTAAAAAAATACATTTTATATTGCAACACAGTACTCATATGCATATGTATATGCCTGGAACAGAAGAATCTTCACAAAGCAGTACCTACCCTTACTTCATGCAATGCACAGATCTCTTCTATTCTACTCTATCATTTAAAATAAAATAATGCTGGTTGAGATCCACTAAATTGATTTCAATAACATCAGTGGGCTGTAACCTGCATTTTGAAAAATTTTCTCCATGATAATTCTTTTTTAGTATTGCAACTACATGGTACAAAATTCAAAATACACCAAAGTTTACTTGTACCATAAAATAAGTTTATCTCCTACTCAAGACCTCACTGTCACCAACAGAGCAGTCTACCTCAGGACCCTCTGCCCCCTGTCCACACCCAGGGACCATGCCTGTCACCTCTCACCTGCACTGTCTGTGGATGACACCTCTATCAGGTTGGGGCAGAAGACAGCATAGTCAAACTGGCAGGGCTAGAAGGCCAAGGGGAAAGACTTGGTGTCAGACCCCTGAGAGGATGCTCCCTGACTTCCACATGGTCCCCCACCATGACCTAGAGGAATGCCCATAACCCCAGCCATGGCACTTCAGTCCCCCCCAACCCTCATCTGCCCAATGTACCCTGCCTGGCCTGTGACCTGAGAAACAAGGGCACAGCCTAGTATATAGATGGGGGAACAGAGGTTGGGGGGGCACTTGCTTAAGGTCAGCCAGCTAGTGAGCAGGCCCCACGTCCAGGCTAGGGAAAAGACTGGGCACAAATGGGAGAAGTTTTGGATACAAACAGTGTCAGCCTCCTGGTCTATGAAATGGGAGATGCTTCCTAGGAGCCACTTCAGCCCTGACAGCTTAGGGTAGCCTTCAGTTTCTCCAAGCAGAGAAGGGCCTCTGCAAGCTTTATAGCCCAGTGAATTATTAAATCAAACCTGAGAAGCAGGTACCCCATCTTATGGAGAGGCTCAGGGAAATGCCATCTCTCATCCTGCTGCTAGTAGCTAAAGGGGAATGCCAAGGGAGTCTGGAGCTTTCACCTTTAACCACTATGTGGCCCTCCCTTGAACCCTGGCCTTGCGTCTGCCCACGCAGAATGAGGGTAACGACCTATAATTAGACTTCCCCAGGTGCCTGCTGCTTTCACATTTAATCCTCAGGACAATTCAAGGGAGAGGGGATGAGTACCATTTTACAGTTAAGCAAACTGAGGCACGCCCCCAGGGGGTCACACAGCTAGAACCAGGGCCGCTGGGCTGCCTGCCGCCCACCCCCAAGTCGGCTCCTCACCTGCAGCAGCTTCAGCAGGGCCGCGGAGTCCCGGTCCCCGGTGGAGTTGAAGAGCAAGACACGCACCTCAGGCCCACTGCGCCAGGGGCATGGAGCGGAGTCAGCCCGCTGCGCCTCCCGTCCCAGCCATTCCCCCAGGACCCGCCCCGCCTCCGCGCTAGTCCGCTCCCGCCCCCGCTCTCGGGCCCCGCCCCTCTCCCAGGGCCCCGCCCCGCCCCGCCCCTCCGCGCGGGCCCGCCCCCAATCCCGCCCCTGCAGGGCGCTCACCCGCTCAGCCTCAGGCTGCCCTGCAGCGTCTGGCGGAACCAGCGCACGCAGGCCTGCACGCTGCTGGAGGTGTGCGCGCCGTCCAGGTACCAGGAGAGGGCCCCGCGCCGCAGCACCTGCGTCCGGCCCGGCCACTCCGTGTTCCGAAGCCCTGGGGAGTTTGGGGAGGCAAGGCAGTCCTCCAGCGGCCGCCTCCAGGAAGCCCTCCCGGGTTCTCTACCACCCGAGTCCTCAACTCCACACACAACCGGCTTTCCCCGCAGGCTGCACCCTCTGAGCACTCTGGGGACGCCATCAGCCCCAGAGCCTCTTAGTAGAGCCAGGCACTGGGTTTGGCCCTTCAGCTGCCTCATCCGGTAGGATCTTTCAGGCAACCCTGAGAGGGGTCTACGACCATATATTATTCCCACTTGACAGCTGGAGAGCCCTTAGCTTACAGAGTCCTGGGGCCTGGATGTGATCCGAGATCTGCCTGGCTCCAGGACTGTGTCACTAGCCCCTGACACTGGACCTGGCACACAGTGGGCACACCATTAACAGCATGAGCACCTACTATGTGCTGAAAGCTTTGAGGGAGGCAAGAAGCAGATGACTGTATCACCATCCTCAAGAACCTCATGGTCTGATGACGATGATGACAGTGACAGCAGCTACCACTAGCTGGGCACTTTATCCCACATCCACCAGGCTCTGGACTCGGCACCTTAGCAATATCACCTCACTGAATCCCCACAACAGCCCATGGCAGATGAGGAAATTGAGGCTCAGAAAGAATTCATGAACTCAAGGTCAGGGAGGTTTACTGACTTCAGAGTCCTTTCTCTTAGGCACCACCTCAAATTGCCCCCACCTCCCAAACAGGAAACCAAAAGAAACATGTGAAGGGGCACAAACACAAACTGTGGTCACAGCTGGGCAGGAAGGTCCAACTCACCAAGCCGCATCTGGAATGTGGGCTGGAACGTTGGTGCCAGGGGCAGCTGCCGCAGGAAGCTCGGCCTGGACGCCTTCAGCTCCCCAGCACCTGTGGGGTGTGTGAGACCGAGTGTGCTCAGGACCCTCTGAGGCAGGCTCCTCATGCACCTGCCCACTCACCTGCCCACTCACCCCGGTGGTCCTGCTGCTGCAGCCAGCAGTGGGCCAGCTGCAAGGCCAAGGCGGCATTGGACCGCTGGTGCTCTCCCTCCAGGCCCAGCGTCAGGGGCGGCCCCCCTTCCTCCAGGGCTTCCAGCGGTGGGCACAGGTAGAGAGGACACTGTGGGGAGACAGGCAGCAGCTGGTCAGGAGGACCTCCCTGATCCCACCAGCCCTCCCATCTCCCCCTACCAACCAGAACCCACCAAGCCCTGCTCCCAGAACTGAGATATGTTCCAGCTGTGCGAGCAGCTGGCCCCCCCTTCACTGCACAGATGAGCGCACTGAGGCCCAAAAGGAGAAAGTGCCTCCCCAGTCAGGACAGACACCCACACCCACCCACCTAGCCTGCCCTGCGCATTCCAATGAGACTCACTGAGATCTCCTGGGCCCGATCCCGCAGCACTGCCAGGGGACCTTTGGGCTGGAGCACAGTAAAGGCAGGGACACCTTGCTGCAGGGAACAGGGAGAGACAGGGGCTGCCTAGTATCTTCCACCCCCCATCCCTGGGTCTGGGCTACCACTCAGCCTCTCGTCCCTCATGTTCCAGTGGGGAGACTGAGGCTGGGTTCCATTCGCTCCAGTCACACAGCAGAGCTGGGTAAGAACCCAGAGCCCAGGCACCTAGGACCTCATCCTGAGTCAGGATACAAAGGGCCCTGCCCCAGCCCTGCTTCCCTGAGCATAGCCAGGCCCAGGCCTTCCCTCCCCTCCCCCAGCCTGCCTGGACACCTTAAAGATGCCCCCTTTCTGCCATGCGATCTTCTCCAATGTGTCCCCCAGGAGGCTGGTGTGGTCAATGCCAAGAGAGGAGACGCCACACACCACAGGCTTCCTGCAGAAGACGAAAGAGCCATGAGGCCCCTGCCCTGAGCCACCAGGCGGCAGTTGAGGCCTGGGCTCCCAGCTGCCACCCCCTCCCCAAGCAGCTGCCCTCACCTGATGATGTTGGTGCAGTCGTACGCCCCACCGATGCCCACTTCCACCACCGCTAGGTCTACCTGCCAAAGACCAGAGGGCATGGGGGTGCCCAGACACCACATGGGAACAGGGAGCCCCCCAGCCTGCTGAGATTCCCATCTCCAAGGCCTCAGATAGAGGGATCCGGGGAGTGGGCACTTACCTTCTCTTGGAGGAAGACGTGGAAGGCCATGAGCGTGAGGAAGCGGAAGTAGGGGGGCATGGAGACACAGCTGCCATCCTGTGGCACAGGAGTGTGTCAGAGTCCAGAGCCCCTGCAGCCCCTGCTCTGGGGAGATGGGGTCCTCGTATGTGCTCGACCACCTACCCGGCCCACCCGCTAGCCCTCCTGCATGGGGCACCTTGGTCTCCTCCAGCCGGTGGTAGAGGCGCCAGAAGTGCTTGGTGAAGAGCTCGGGACTGATGGGCTGCCCGTTGATGCGGATCCGCTCGCGCACCTGAACCAGGTGGGGAGAGCTGCCGGGAGACCTGGGGTCATCAGGACTCCCTTCCCATGCCCCCCACCTGCCTCCGCCCTGCAATGAGGCCTGTCTTTTGGAAACACAAGTCTGATCGTGTCACTGCCCTGCTGGAAACCCTCTGTGGCTCCCCGATGCCCTCAAGGGATTGCCAGCTCCTCACCATGGCCTCCCAGGCCCTGCAGGGGCTGATGCCACTGGCCTCAGTGCCTCACCTCTCCTGTGTCCGTCGGCTCATTCCCAGGGCCCCAGCCCACTGGACTATTTGTTGCTCCTCCAGCCCCCACCCCTTCTAACTCCAGGCCTTTGCACCTGCCCTCCACCCCTGTTCACCGTTCACCCTGCTCCCTGCACAGGTCTCAACTAAGACGGCCCCTCCTCCAGAAAGGAGAAAGGACCTTTGCCCCCAGGCTGGTCTCTCATGTTCTCTGGGCTCCAACAGTCCTGGGCTTTCCCCATCTCACACCGATCAGTCACTCTGCTAACACCTGCCCCAGCAGGTTGTCTTTCAGCCCTGGGCACAAGGCCTGCATCAAGCTGCATCCCCAGGCTAGGTGACAAGGCCATGTGGGCCCAAGTCGACAATTAGGGTTTTTAACCCAAAAAGTTATTTTAGAAGACAGATTGATGCCTCAAGTTTGAATCCTGAAAGTCCTGTGGTATTATGAGTCCTTCTCTCTATTTCTTTATTTTGAACAAAGAACTGTTTAGGGAAAACATAACGGCCTGAAATGACCTTAGTCAGCTGGTTTCAGATGCCTACAGAGGTGGCCCGATGGAACTGGTAAAATAAAAGAAGGCAAAAGTCTTAAATGCCTCAACCTCAAGGGACACATCCCGAGGAAGTAACCATCAGATTAATTCCTTTGCTTCACTGGTGACTGGCTTAGTACCGCACAAAGAGGAGCGACCCAGGTTCTGCCTTGCCATCCTCTAGTGTGAGTCTAGACATCTGAGTGTGACCAAGAGGGGGCGCTGCCTCCAGGGCCAAGCTGCAGCTCAGGCTGGCAGAGCAGAAGGGGTCCGGACTGTAGCCCACCTCGGAGGCCTTGACACAGCTGTCCTAAACACCGTTATCATTTAAGCCCTTACAACCTGGTTTTCTGCTCCTTACTGCAAAGACATCCTAATTGATAAATATTTCTATGTGATTTTTAAATTATATGTGGAATTTAAGTTACTAAAAAGACATCTGACTATTCTAGCTATGTATTTAGTTTATATATCCAAGTTGCTGCCCCCCCAACTTTTTTCCTTATGAAAATCAATGATTGCCATAAATTTGGGCCAATATGGTAAGTGCTAATTGCATGTTTAGTGAATGAATAAACACTGCCCAGAGAGACATGAAGCTGACCTCCTGGGGGTGACCCTGGCTCTGCATCGATGGCTGGTTCCATAGCCCCCCAAGGTCAATAGGGTCAGGGACACCACATCACTCAGTACCTAAAGAACCCCGTCTTCAGGCCATAGCTTCGGAGGATATGTTCAGTGAAGGCACAGGTGGAGCCCTTGAAAGAAAAGGTATTGTCTGGGCAGGCCCCACTCACCAGCCCACTAAGTGGACCCCCTACACCTGGGTCCTGCCCCTCACCTTCCCCTTGGTCCCAGTGACATGGATGATGTTCAGCCGGTTCAAGTCCTCCACCTGGGACAGACAAACAAGGTCCCCAGATCAGCTAGGACTCACGGACAGATGGAGGGGGTGGTCACAGGCCCTCCCTACCCTACCTGCAACCCACTCAGTGCCAGGTACAGCTCCATGGCTTCAAGCTGTGTCTGGGGGTCACCCCGTTGGCGCTTCACCTGTTCCAGGTAGCCAGCATTGGTCTGCAGGGTATTGAGCATGCGCACGGCATCCTGGTAAGCACAGTCACCAAGTAGCAAGTTAAGGCTCACTAAGGGTCCATAGGGACGGAGACACCCAGCACACCAGTGGCCAGGCCAGGGTAACAGGGCTGGCACCAGGCTTGCAGTGCCAGCCCCGTTGCCCCAGCCTGCAAGTTAAGCAACAGGGAAAGAAAAGTGGCATCTTTCCAGCTCTGCCAAAGATGGGAGCCTGGGGCGATTCAGCCCCACCCAGACAGTGCCAAGCAAAGAAGTGGCGTGACTAACGGAGCTAGCCTTGCCTCCCACCCGGGCTCCCCAGGCTTCACCCCCTGGACCTTTGCCCTCACTCCCTCCAGTGGGGTCCACCACTACATTGGGCCCCTACTCAGGTGGGCCCAGAACCTCGGAACGGAATGCTGGGGTATTAGAACTCAGAATTCCTGGAGGCTTCCACGCCCAACCCTGAGGATGCTGGGGTTCCACATTCTGACCCAGAGAAGAGTTGCCTGAAGCAACCAGATGGAGAGGAGGAGGCTCACAGGGAGGAAGGGTCACCCAGCCAGCAAAGCAGGTAGGTACAGCCTCAGGGGAGTCCACAGTGGGACTGAAAGTGGGGGTGCTGCTATCCCCTGGGGCCTCAGATTCCTGTCTCTTGCCCTCAGGGCCTCAGGGCAGGTTGAAGGCCCCACCCCCATCAAACCGGCCCCACCCTCCTGGCTGGCATCAGGTTCTGGTCTCTGGCAACTGGCCCCTGGCAAAACGCCCTCAGAAATTTCCTGTTTTCCAGATTCTTGGGCGCCCCCCAAACCCAGGCACCTGGCTCCCCAATCTTCTGAATCCTGGAGACTCTATCCCCCAGATCTATACTCCTGGATCTTACAAGTCTGAATCCCCTAATCCCTCCCTCCCCCACCTCTTGTTCGAACTCCGGGGTCACCGGACTCCAGAACCCGAGCTCAGCCTCTGGATTTCGGGGTCCTACCACCACTGCCCCTTCCCTCTCTGACGCGGGACACTGAAGCCTAAGAATTCCCAGATCCGGCGGCCCGGGCCCAACTTCCTGGTCCCTGTCCCCACCCCCCAGACTCCAGGATGTTCCCGCCCGCGAGTCCCCCAGTCCCAGGCTCCAGGTACCCTCTCAGTTGGCGGAGCCCGGATGCTGTGCTGCTCAGGCCCAGCCCACGTGTCATCGCACGACCTCCCACCTGCCCGCGGGATACCTGATACTCCATGCCGGGCTCCTGCGGCACCGGCCTCGCGCTCAACCGCCGCCTCACCGCGCCCCGGGTCGTTGCGCCGCGCGCAGAAACCGCTGCCAGGGACAGAGCCGCGCGCAGGTGGTTCCGCGCCTGCGACATAGTCCTGACGCCGGCCGCAGCGCGCGGAGCCGGGGCGGGTCCTGTCTCGGCCCCGCCCCGCCGCGCCCCCGCCCTCCGCCAACCCGCACCGCCCCAGACGCCCTCCGGCGCCAATGAGAATCCCAGGCCGGCCGCGAGCGCCATGCTTGTGAGGGGCAGGCCCCGGGCCCACGTTTGTGAGGGGCGCGCTCCCGCTCCTATCGCCACCATCCTCCCGAGGACCCGCCCGCACGACCCTAAATAGCCAGTCCCAGCCAGCAGCCCTCAGCCTCTGCTCCAGGCCACACCAGCTCCGAGCCCGGATAGAATGACAGAGCTGGCGGACACCTTGCGGAGGTCGTCGCATCCCCGCCCAGAAAAGTTCCAAGTCAACGCGGAGACTGTAAACAGCGAGGGTTTGGCCTCTGCTGTCACGGATCTGGCAGCCAAAGCCCAGGCACCTACACTCCTGGGGCCCCTAACCGACCCTGAGGAGCCTGGGAAGCCTTCCTGGAAAAAGCGACATCCCGGCTGAGGCCTGCGGGATGGGGGAGTCAGCGAGGTGGCGGTGCGGGGAGAGGTTTCCGGGAACCAGGCACCCGAGGGAACTGCACGGCCGCCTGGTTGGGTCTGGTTGCCCCGGAGAGCCAGGATGCATGATCCTGCAGGGTCTTGTAGCCAGATAAGGAATTTGGATTAAATTTGGATAACAATAGTGGTTTTAAGGAGGGATGACATGATCAGATCTGCACTTAAACTCCCGCGGCTGCTGCAGTGTGGAGAATGGATTTGAGGGTCATTGGGCAGGGCGGGGGCTGGGGTGGGGGAATAGTCCTTCCTACCTGTGGGCGAGGAGAACACCCATTTGTTCTGGAGTTTTCAGAACTTTTACCCATCTGTTACCTTCTTGGCCCTGACAGCTGCAAACAGCCCACTGGGAAAAATCCCTCAGATAAAAGGCAATCCGAAGAATGACTGACGGGATTTCAGTACCTCTGTCCTCCCTCCCTCTTCCTTGCATGGGGGGTTAATATTTATCACAGATTGTTTTGATTTGGAAATCAGCAAGTGATGTTTCGGGAAGATTTTGTCATTGGCTGGACTACTGCTCTTCACGCTGCTGGGGCACCCTGTCCCCAGCCTGGTGGGAGACAGTTGTTTCCTCCTTTGGTTTCCTTCTTTTTTGGTCATTGAAACTTTCTCTATACATATGCGTGGATATAGTTTAATAACTGCATAAACATAATCAAAAGAAGCTTTAAATATTTTTCTTTTGCTTACTCCCCCCATACACACACACAAACACTTCCTCCTTTGATAATCCTTGTTGACAGCCAAGTATATATCCCATACTTTTCTACACTCATGAAATTGCAGACACACCTAGACACCTATAGGGTCCTGTCGATGCAGGTAACAATATTTTCTGCATTTTTTTTCTTTCTTTTTTTTTCCTGAGAACTACAGGTATGGGATATTTTCTGCATCTTAACTTTCTTACTCAAAAATAAGCTTATAGGGACCCTTCTAAGACACTTAATTAGCAAAACTCACACATCTCTGGATTCACACGCTGCTATAAATACTTTTGACACAGTTGCTCATTTAGTCCTCATCACTATCCTGTGAAACAGGTACTAGTATTATCATCAACCTTGTTTCACAAGTGAAGAAACTGAGGCACAAAGGAGTAAAAGCACATGCTCAAGTCACAAAATCAAGATTTGAACTCTGGCCCCAAAGTCCTTATTCCTAGCCTCAGTGCCTGCCTCCCCAGGGATGCTGCTAATTCGGTGTCAAGAACGGCTGTGTGGCCTTCCTGGGAGTATCCCACACTGTCCTGCTGAAGGGCGTTCACTCTGACCTCAGTGATTTGCTGCTGTGGATGTGCGTGTACATCCAGGGCTGTATTTCTGTGAGTCTGATTGTACGAAGTGGTGGGATTGGGTCCAGGCATGTTTGTATTCCTTTCCCCCAATGCTGTTGTAACCTTTGCATCCCACCAACTGTGTGTGAAGAGAGCACCCCTTTCCCAGAATGACCCTAGACCACAGGGTGTAGAGGACCATCTCCTTGTTTCTCTCATTTCCCTGGCTGCAGTGAACTTGAACATCTTTGCATGCATTTGTTTCACTGAACTGCCTCACTCGTCTTTGGCCCATCCCCTTCTTGTCAATTATAAAAGCCCTTTGTATAACACAGATATAACCCCTCACTTCTATCCTCTGTAGGGCAAGTATTTTTTCTAGATCGACTGTGGGTGGCCTCAGTGGATTCCTCTGTAAGAAGTGTCATTGGAGCTCTAGGCCATTCCTCCAAGATTGAGATCCCAGAGACAGACTCCCTCCTCATGGTAACCAATTTCCTTTCCCTTTGCCCTGAGCAAAAAAAGGTCAATTTTCCCCTCTGGCCTGGCATAGGCCTTCTCTAGGGTGAGGTAAATTGACAGTCCTGACAATGTGACTTGTTGAGCTTACAGACCTCAGGTCCAGACAGGAACAGAAATAGATTTACAGACATGGAGGACAAGAAACAGCACTGGAAATCCCAAGGATGCCTCCTGGTATCATCCCAGTTGTGCAGGAAGTTATAAGTGGTGGCTGGGGCCTTGGGCAGGTTGTCTGTCCCCTGGACCTCTGTTAACTCCATTGTCTCCAAGGACAGTTTTCATAGTGATGCTGGGAAGTTTGTAGGCATCAAATTTCAGGGGGAGAGGTGGAATAAAATAGATTTCTCTTCTTTTCCTCATTAAAACTTTTCCTTACTTTTTGTTTTTAAATTCTAATATTTTCTGGATGGATAATACATCATATCATTCAAATAGTTAAAAGTAGAGAAAGGTATACAGCAAAAAGCCTCACTCCCTGGGAGCCCAGGTCCCAGCATCCTAATTCCCTCCCCCAAAGCAATCAATGTTACCAGTTTCTTGTGACCTTTCTAGAGATATTTTATGTATTTACAAGCAGATATAAATATATATTAATTTCCTTTTTATACTCACAGATAGCAGCAGGTTATAATGCGAGTCTATGTGGTACTTTTCCCACGTCTTTATATCCAGGACCCTATTCTGGACTGTGTCGGCATGTAAGAGCCATCCACTGGCTAATTTGGGGGGGTTTTTGTGGGGTATTTTTTCCTTCTTTCTTGAGACAGGGTCTCCATCTGTTGCCTGGGCTAGAGTGCAGATAGCTCACTGCAGCCTCCAACACCAGGGCTCAAGCGATCCTCCTGCCTCAGCCCCCCAAGTAGCTGGGACTACAGGTGTGCACCACCACACCCAGCTAATTTTTCAATTTTTTGTAGAGATGGGGTCTCGCTATGTTGCTCAGGCTGGTCTACAACTCCTGGCCTCAAGTAATCCTCCCGCCTCAGCCTCCCAAAGTACTGGGATTATAGGCATGAGCCACTTCACCTGCCCTAATTTGTTTTCTGAAGCTGTGTAGTGGTGTGGTAGTACTTCATGGTGTGGAAGTACTACTGTGTATTAGGCCAGTTTCCTGCTGATGGACCTTTAGGTTGTTTTCAGTATCTCCCTATCACAAGCAATGCTGTAATGAGTAACATTTTACCCTCGTCATTTCTTCCCTGTGTGAGCATATCTGATGGATAAGTTCCAAGAGGTGCAATTGCTGGGTCAAAGTGATTTGCATTTGACATTTTCATCCATATTGCCACATTGTCCTTCAGAGAGGCGGTACCAGTTTCCCCCACGCCAGCAGGGCATGAGCTCGATTTTCATCACTTCCTCCCAACACAGACTGTCAGCCAGCTTTGACCCTTGCCAGTCGGATGGGTGAAAAAGTGGATTCTCCCGGTAGTTATCATTTGCATTTGTTTTAGTGTGAAGGAGGCTGAGCACTTTTTCTTGTGTTTAAAAGCCATCCATGTTTCCTTTACAGCCCGCTCACCTGCTTTGTATAACTGTTTTTTATTTGAAAAGCCACAGATACTTGTAGAAAGACGTAGAAGAAAGAAGGAGAAAATCAAGGACCCTTCATCATACACCTGGAGAGGGAACTGCTGTTGGGCTTGTGCTACCGCCATGAAAGTGTTCTGTTCTCACTCTCCAGGAAGAACAATAGAAACAAAGGTATTGTCTGGAGAGGAGAGAAAACAAGGGTAACTTGCACTCCGGCCAGCGTCCAGCTACGTGAGGCAGATCTGCAGGTGTGTATAGGGGAGCGAGGGGCCGAGGGGCCGGGGCAGAAGGAGGCTGAGGGATTCTGCTTTAACCCCCACCCTCCCAAAAGGAACAGATGACATCATTCACTGGTTCACTGGGTCAGAACTTGTCTCTGTGCCAGACCCTGGGCTGGATGCTGGGGACACTGTGGGGAACAGAAGACAAGGTTCTGCTTGCAGAGCACCCAGTCCAGGGAGCGGGAGGGCACTAAAGAAGGAAATTCAGAAAGGAATATACGTATTTGCCAACCCCAATTAGGGGGCCCCTTGTTAGAGGGAACCCACTGTAGAGGCGGGAGGCTGAGGGCCAGAGAGGGACAGAGACAGCTTGGGGTGACACAGTGGGTCAGTGAAAGCACTATGTGGAGGGTCTTTCTAAACTCAGATGTCCCTGAGTCACTGCCCCATCTCCTGCCCATCATGCCCTCAGGATTACTAAGGCCCACAAGCCCACTGTGACCCGGTCCCTCCCCACCTCCTGACTCATCCCCTGCCAGCTGGCAAGGACTTCGGGAGTTGGCCTTGGCCTCTCTCACCTCCAAGCTTTGCCTGAAACACCCTACCCCTATGTTTGTCTTTTTTCCTTTTTGAGGTGAATTGGTTTTTGTTAACATTTATTAAGCACTTATCCCTGTGTTTGGCATCTGCAATCTCATGAAAATTGTTTGAACTAGAGATTATCCCCATTTTACAGGTGGAGAAATGGAGGCTCAGAAAGGTTAATCGACTCACCCAGGGTGACACACCTGGTAAGTGGCACAGCCAAGACTCAAACCCAGATTTGCCAACTCCGACATCTGCCCTTGCTCCTCACCACCACCTGTCTGATCACCCTGGCCCTCTCTGCTGTCAATGTGCTTTGTGACCAAGGGCAAGTCACTTTCTATCTCTGATCCTGTCTGACCTCAGTCTCCTCCTTGGCAGGCTGAGGATTGATGGGAACTCTGTCCTAGTATCTACCCTCTGGGATTTTCAAGGGGAGTCTCAATGAGGGTGAGTCTCCAAAAGCTACCACCCCCCCAGAGAGCCTGGACAAGAGGGGTACAGCTGCCCCTCCCCCACCCCCACCCAGGGTTCTGTCATGACCAGGGAGGTTCAAGCTCATTGGCAGGTTTGTGCAGAAGCCCAGCATTCAGAAGGGGGTGGGGTGCAGTGTTCTGATCCTCTGATATAGACGAAGACTCCCCCACCTCTGAATATCTAGTGACCCACCAGGAAACACATTTCTGTAATTGCAGAAGAAAACTTGCCTTACAGAGAATTCCATATCCTTAGTGGGGCAGCCTCTCCTACTCCTTGCCCTGGCTCTGGCTATTAAGGTGTTAATGGAATTAACAGGCCCAGTAGTTCATGCCTATAATCCCAGCACTCTGGGATGCTGAGGTGGGAGGACCCCTTGATGCCAGGACTTTGAGACCAACCTGGACAACATAGTGAGACCGTGTCTCTACAAAAAAATTTTTTTAAAAATTAGCCAGTGCATGCCTGTAGTCCCAGCTACTCAGGAGGCTAAGGTGGGAGGATCGCCTGAGCCCAGGAGTTTGAGGAGCTATTTATTTAGAGACAGGTCTCACTCTGTTGCCCAGGCTAGAGTGCAGTGGCATGATCATCACTCACACCCACCTCCACTGAGGTCCATGCTTAGTGAGCATTTGCATTAAAGGTATTGGTTTATCCTCACAATGGCCTTAGGAATACTGTGATTATCCTCAATATACAGATGGGCAAGCTGAGGCACAGAGAGGTTACTTAACTAGCCAAAGGTCACGCAGAGTGAATGTGTGACAGAACCTCAAGGCCTTTGCACCAGCTGTTCCCTGCCTGAAATGCTCCTTTCCCAAAAGTTCACATGACCAACTCCTGGTTGTTCCAGGACTGTGCTCAGATGTCACCTTCTTGCCACATCCTTTTCACTATCCACCCTTTTGTACCTTTTGCATTTTGAACTAAGTGATTGTGTTGTCATTTCAAAATAAATACTTTTTAGAAAATGGGTGTTATGAATTGTAATATAAAAAGATTGTCAAAGGAATAAACCTGTCGATGAGACAGTATGCACAGTGGGATCCCATTTTTGTTAAAATAATTATTTACTTTATTTAATTTTTTCTTTTTTTGAGACAGGGTCTTGCCCTGTTGCCCAGGCTGGAGTGCAGTGGTGTCATCATAGCTCACTGCAGCCTCGATCTCCTGGGCTCCTCCTGTCTCAGCCTCCCAAGTGGCTGGGACTACAGTCATGTGCTACCATGCCAGGCTAATTTTCTTTGTTTTTTATAAAGATGGGGTCTTGCCATGTTGCCCAGGCTGGTGTCAAACTCCTGGCCTCAAATGATCCTCCCACCTTGGCCTCCCAAAATACTGGGATTCCAAGCATAAGCTACCATGCCCGGCCTTGTTAAAATAATTATAATTTAGAAAGCAGCCTGGAAGTTATTCCCTAAATGCTAACTATCGTCAGCTCTGGATGGTGAGACTAGAGGTGACTTTTATTTTCCTTTTGCTTGTTTGTATTTTATAATTTTCCCCTGGGAACATGCATAACTGGGAAAAAGAATTAACAGGTTCCCTACCACACTGGGTGGCTGGCACCTCAGAGCTCTCCTCGACCAACCCTCTTGTTTGGCAGTGGGGGATAATGAGGCCCAGCGAGGGCCAGAACTGAGCCGGAACCAGGTGTGACTCCCGGGCTCTGGATGTCGTCGGGGTCCTGACTCATGGCCAGGAGGGGCCCTCGGAGGGCCCCAGGCAGTGGTGAGGGCTTCGTGGTGGGCTGAGCTACAGAAAGGCTGCCTTCACTCCTGCCTCCTCCCCCAGGCCCCCGAATGCTGTTTGAGCTGGCCAAGGCCTTCTCTGCTCAACCTGAGAACAGCTATCTTACCAATTTGCAGAAGAAAAAAATGTGGAAGTTATTTTTTCAACTTGTCATCTCACCTTCCAAGCATGGATTGTCTTTGGCATCTGCTGCCCGGAGCCGCCTCCATGCCTGGTGCTGAGCTGAGCCCCGGCTGCACCATCACCCCCATTTTACAGGGAGGAAGCTGAGGACCAGATTGGAATCACCCACTCAGGTCACCAGCTGGCAAGTGGTAGAGCAGGGACTCAGCTTAGAGCCAGCTCTGTTTGATTTCAGTGTCTTCTGATTTAGCCCCTCAGGCCAAGCTTGGCAATCCCTGGCCAGTGTTTTTAATTTGTAACTTGGCTTTTCTTATAGAAGAGTCAATGTGAATTCTTCCTAGATGTCAAGCACTGTGCCGAGACCTTTACGTGAGTCTTGTCTCATGAATCCTCACGTCTCCCCATGGGGAAGGGTCTGTTCTGAGAAGTGGCTTAGTCATTTACAGGGGTCTGGAACACCAGGCCAGGCCACTCCTGGACCCTGCCCCCACCTGGCCTGCGCCCTGTGGGGTGACTAAGGTCATCTGGTCATCGGGGCCCTGGCCTTGAGCTGGCTCAGAGGGAGACCCCACAGCTGGCAAGGAGCCCTGTGAAGTCGTCGTTCCCAAGCCCCTGGAGGTGTGCCCTCAGTTCTCTCTCCCCCGCTGTGGGGAGACAGAGCCCTTGCTCCAAAAATGACCTGCCAGGTGACTCTGGGCAAGTCGCCCCACTTCTCTGGGATCTCCTAGTCTCTAATGTGAAGAGGCCTGGATGACCTCGAAGGGGCCACTCTTCCCAAACCCTGGCCATCTGGGGCCGCCCCTCCTCTGCTGCCTGGGGGAAGGTTCTGTCTGTTCTGAGGGTCTGGGGATGCGGCAGTCCTGAGAGGGACATAGGCACTGCCGTGTAGTCCCCATTCTACAGAGGAGGAAATAGAGGCTCGAGGAGGCC
Organism: Daubentonia madagascariensis; assembly: GCA_023783475.1. Classification (NCBI taxonomy): domain Eukaryota; kingdom Metazoa; phylum Chordata; class Mammalia; order Primates; family Daubentoniidae; genus Daubentonia; species Daubentonia madagascariensis. The sequence continues at coordinate 6,277,789 of JAKFHU010000776.1, forward strand.
AAGCCATTTGTCTGGCCTCCGTCAGGGTGTGCGTCCGGGTCTCCTTCCCTGAGCTCTGCAGCCCAGCCTGGGGTTCCAATCCCGCCCTCCCTTCGGTATCCACCCGAGGAGGGTGGGAAGTCCAGGGGGTGGCTCTGCGGTCGCGGGCTGGCCGGCCTCACCTCACTGAACCCCCCTTCCCTGTCTTAAAGCAAGGTCGCAGTTGTCCCCACTTCAGAGTGCTGCAATGAGGCTGAACGAGAAGGCGCTGGGCCCAGAGCACAGAGCAGGGGCCCCGTGTGAGAGCAGAGTTCAGACATCTCCCAACCGCTAGGTCCTTAAGTCCTCTTCACCTCACCTCCCAGAGCTAGAAGATGCAGGTAATAGTGGTCCCTGCCTCCTGGGGCACAGCGCTCAGCCTCTCTAGAGTCCCCTCCTTAAGAGTTTCCCCAAATCACACTGAGCGAGGGTGGAGCAGTACGGCCAGCGGGGTCCCTGGAGCCCCCCCGCCCCCCGCTCTGGAACAAGACTCATGGATGACAAATTCTCTTCTGTGGGGCCCCCACAACGTGTGGGATTATTGTCATTGCTGACAGCCTTTGAGTCCCTGAGGGATATTTATACCCATTGTACAAAAGAAAGAAACTGAGGGTTAGAGAGGCGAGGCCGCCTGCCCGAGGTCACCGAGTTCTCCTACCTGGAAGGAGCCAGTTTTAGCTGAGAAAGGACGCCCACGTGGGCCCTGCCGCTCCATGGCTGCTTCCCACCAGAACTTCTCAGCCACTGGCCAGGAGGTAGCCAGGGACCTGGCACATTTCATCCCTTGGTTTCCCGCTCCCTTCCCGGGCGGGGCACGAAGTGACGCACGGTTGTGAGCACCTCTGCCAAGCCAGCTCTGCCCTGGCTTCGTCTGGGGCCATGGGCCTGGCTGGGCCAGAGAGGGCAGCATGAGCTGGGAAGAGTCCCAAGACCTCCCCAACCCGGACAGGACTAGTTTACCTGATGGGTTCCTGCCTTCATCCTGGTATGAGCCCAGGGAACTCTCAGCCTCCCTGGCAGGTTTCCAGAGTTTGGGAGTCAATCTCTCCACGAGTTAAATAACAACTGGGTAGAGGTTAAAGGTGAGCAGGCAGGCAGGAAGGAAGGGTGCTGGGAGGGGGGCGTGTTTGGGAGACTTCCAGACCTGGAGGCTGGGTTTATTGGGCCTCCCTTCCAGCCCTCCTTATCACAGCCCACCTACCTGACCGTTAGGACCTGTCTTGCCCTTGCCCTGCCAGGCTGGGCTCCTGGGAGTGGGGGTGCAGACACAGGGCACAGCATGGGCACAGGGTGCCCTTGATTTAGAGTCCACATCTGCTGGCGGAAGAGGCTTTGTTTCACCAAGCCACTTGGTCAAAAAGAAGCCAAGACAAGGAACCTAGTCCCTGGCCTGCAGGTGGCATCACCAGCACATCCCAAAGAGCTGGAGAAGGGCTTTCACGTGTGCATAGCCTCTTTGGTCATTTGCTCATTCCCCTCACTCCACTGTACCCGAGACTCACACATCCGGGTGCTATCTAGGTGCTGGGAGTGTGGTCGCACCCCCACAAGGCCCTGCCCTCTGGGAGCCCTTTCCCTGGGCCACACTCCTCCTCCACGGGGGGCACAGCACCCGTGTGACACCAGGGCTGAGGCCAGTCCCAGTTCCTCCCCAGGGTGGACTTTGGGGAAGAGGGCGGTGGGGGCGAGCTTGGAGCCAGCAGCTCCAGGGTTTAGGGCGTGCTTTGGTTGTTTTAAAATAAGGTTTAACTGCATGAGTAAAAATATGAATTAAGGAAATAGGAGAAACACCAAGAAGCATAAAGGACAGCTCCAACCACCCCGCACGGAGCTCTCCGAAGGCGTCCGGGCGTCGGGCACTTTGTGCGCACCCCCCCACCCCCCACAGCCCCATTTCCCGTAGGATTTCTGCTTCCAGGTCACCCTCACCCTCTCAGCTGCCCACTGCCCTTTCCCCTTATTCCATTTTGTTTGTTTCTACAGAGCTTAGTCCATCAGGCCAGTCTGAACCTACTGGAATATGAGTTCCATAGGGATGGGGTGGGTCCCTGCTTCGTTCCCAGCTGTATGAAGTCTAGAACAGTCTGGCCCTTGGAAGACACGCCGAGGAAATACATGTCAAATGAATGAGTGAAACTATCAAAGTTGTAGTGAGGATTCAATGAGATAACAGACTATCATTGTGCAATTGCTCCTGAGAAACTTCTGTAAGTGGAATTGCTGGGTCAAAGAACATGAACCTTTTAGAGAAGCTTTTTATCCTTCAGAGAAAAAACATTTTGAACAATTAGGCCAGCCCTGTTTTACCTCATCAGTTATCTGTCATTCAATACCTGTCGATCACCATCAGGACACCTCACTGTGGCTTTAATTTGGATTTCTTTGATTACAAGTTATACTGGGTTGAACAGTGTCCCCCCCAAATTCATGTCCTCCGAGAAGCTCAGAATGTGGTCTTAATTGGAAAGAGGGTCACTGCAGATGTAATTGGTTAACATGAGGTCATACTGGATCAGGGTGGGTCCTAAATCCAATGACTGTTGTCTTTGTAAGAAACAGAAGCCAGGCATGGTAGCTCACGCCTGTAATCCCAGCACTTCGGGATGCCGAGGCAGGAGGATAGCTTGAGGCCAGGAGTTTCAGACCAGCCTGGGCAACATAGCAAAACTCTGTCTCTGCAAAATACGGAAAAATTAGCCAGGTGTGGTGGCGCATGCCTGTAGTCCCAGCTATCTGGGAGGCTGAAGTGGGAGGATCGCTTGGGCCCAGGAGTTTGAGGTTGCAGTGAGCTATGATGTTGCCACTGCTTTCTAGCCGAGGCGATAGAGCGAGACCCAGTCTCAAAAATAAAAAAAAGAGACACAGGGACGAATGTCATGTGAAGACCCACAGAGATTGAAGTGACGTATGTACCCGTGAAGGACTGCCAGCAGCCACCAGAAGCTAGGAGACAAGGAACAGATTCTCCTTTACAGCTTCCAGAAGGAATCAATCCTGCCACCCATGGATATTGGACATCTAACCTCCAGAACTGACAGAATAAATTTTTGTTACCTTTAAGCTAACACGTTTGTGGCAACTTGTTATGGCAATCTCAAGAAAACTAATACACCAGCAAGAATTTTTTATTTCCACTGGTCTTTTGTAAAGTTGTGATTTGCTCCATTTCTGGAAGTTAAGGACAGTCCTGGTGAAAGGTTTCAGCAACCTTTCTTCCTGGCCCCCCTTTAAGGTCTCTGCCTGTAACAGAATGCAGGGAATTTACCTCAAACATGCCCACCCCCAACTTAGCACTCACAGGAAACGTGCCCATCAGAATGCACTGCTCCCGAGTCCCAGCGCTGAACCCTCGCCGTCCTACCTCCGCTGTTCTTTTTCGTCTAGCCCACTCCTCACCCTGCTCCAAGCTACTGCCACCTCCCCAAACCCTGTGATCCTGCAACTCCTCTGCCCACTTCCTCTCACCTGCCCTCAGCCCTCCTCTACCCAGCAGCCTGGGAGACTGTCCTTGTCAAGTTAAGATACAATCACCACTCCAGTGATTAAAAGCCTTCTGTGGCCCCCTGTGCCCAGGAATCAAGTTTGAACACGTGTCTGTCAGCTACAGCAGACTGCCCACCCAGGTCACCATTGCAGATGACCTGAGACCCCTTCGTCTGAAACTGAGCAGAGGAATAAAGGGGCATCACAGCAAGTGTTCCAGAAGTTACCCAAGATGAAAAAAAGACAGAAAGTCCTTTGCAATTATGTAAGGGAACATGAACTGGGACAAAAAGGAGTGCCAAGACTTCCAGTGATTATAATAGCAAGATTATCTTTTTTTAAAAAAAAGACTTCCAGTGATACCACAAATCAAATCCCAACTGTCAGGCCCAAACCTGCTGGCTGTGGGGTAAGAGCTGAGGATCTGAATGCAGAACAGAACACACAGCCACTTACTGGGGAAAAAAGTCAACTTTTAATTGTAACTGACCAAACTGCATCCAGGAATGTCTCTGAACAATGGAACAAAAGAAACGCGATAAAATTCTCCTATTCAAGAAACCGAGTTTTCGCCAGCCCCAGTGCTTCTGAGGGTTAGGCTATGAGCAGCCCATTCCCAAGGCTGGCCCTGTTCCCACACGAATTTCTCACCCCAAGAGAAAGGCTGGGGATGGGCGAGGGACCCATCCCCTTCTCCCATCATGCTGAGAGCCGTTACAAAGTCACTGGTGGGTGAGCCTCTCCTCCCACCCCATTCCTGTCCTAAGGTAAACAGAGACCCTCTGAGCACCATCCAGAAAGCGGGGCAGCCCCCGTGCCCTCCTGCCCTTTCAGCCAACGCTTCACTCCAGTCCACTTGGCTGGTTGTTCCCAGTGCCCAGGGTAGAGATTAAATAAAATATGCACTAGAGAAAAAACTCAAATGCCTCATCATCTCCACAATGCAAGTCGCACAGCAGAAGAAAAAAATAAAATAGCCCTAGTGAAGCGCCGCCCTCAGAAGACGCGCTCAAACTCCGTCTGGTTGGTAGTGGCAGGATTGCGGCTCTGGTTGGTGGACTGCTGGGTGATCTGGCTGCCCTTCCGTCGCGGCGGCGCCAGGTACTCAAACATGGACGTCAGGTGGGTGGACAGCATGCCCTTGAGGTCCGAGGGCATGGGGTCAGACCAGAAGAAGTCATGGTTGAGGGCATCATCACTGTCGATGCGCTGTGCAGGATCCAGCACCAGCAGCTTGTCAATGAGGTCCAGTGCGTAGGGGTCGCGCACGTAGGCCTTCAGCCTGTCCTTCACCTTCCGTTTCTGGCCCTTGACCAGGTCCAGTTTCTCAAATAGCTCGTACTTGTCCACATTTGGCCACACCTAGGGGAGGGAAGGGGCAATGAGACAGGATGGAGTTTGGTCAGGAAGGGCATGGCTTGTCCTTTGGTCAAGCGCCTAAAGGGACTAAAACAACTTCTCCACTCAGAGGCTCTCAGACCACCCTTGGTGGGAGAACTCCATCCCTCCAGAGCAAAGGCAGCACTGCCTGCCACGGATTTGGTACATATCACGTGCCAGGTCCTTTTACACAAATCACCTGCAATGTGGGTGCCAACCCTGATACAGGTACATTTCTGTTTCAAAGAGAAACCCAGCACTGATTCTAATGCCTTGCCCAAGGCCACAAAGCTAACTGGGGACAGCACAACCACTGTGGCTCTCAAGAGCAGGCCCTGTCCCTCTACCAGCTTCCTCTCCAGAGAGCTTTCCTTCTGTTCCTCTCCACTCCTCCTCTGCCAAGAAGACTTGGATCTCTGCACCATGTGGGGACGAGGGACCCAGGCAGCTTGGACACACACCTCAGGGGTGATGGAGCCGCAGAGCTGGCTGATGAGGGCGAGCTGGTGCTGCTCCGTGTTGCCCTGCATGATAGGGCTGCGGGTCCACATCTCCGCCATGATGCACCCAGCACCCCACAGGTCAATGGGGGGGCCGTAGTCCCGCTCCCCTGGGAAGAAGAGCGCACCAGGAGGGCCCCTTGAGCCCAAGGGCCTCCCGAGGCTCCATGCCCCGGGCCGGGGTCAAAAGCCCTGGCAGTGGGGGGCTGTGGCCAGGTAGATGCCTGGCCCCTGCCCCCCTCTGCCCGCTCGGGAGTCCTCACCGAGCAACAGCTCCGGGGGCCGGTACCAGAGCGTGACCACACGGTTGGTATAGCGGTTGGGCTGGCTGTTCTTGGCCAGGCTGAAGGCCCGGGCCAGCCCAAAGTCTGCCAGCTTCAGGACCCCATCACGGGTGATGAGCACATTAGCAGCTTTCATGTCCCTGTGTAGGATCTGCAGGAAGAAGGGCAAGAGAAGCTCAGCCAGGTTCGGACAGGCGGCCTAGCCACACTTCCTGGCAGTGGGAGCAAAGGCCAGCCCAAGCCATGGTCTCTCCTCCCCTCCTCTGGCCCCCACCTTGTTCCTGTGGATGTAGTAGAGGCCATTAAGCAACATCTGCATCACCCTCTTGATCTCAGACAGCGTGAACTTGACCAAAACATTGCTCAACAGTCCAGCAAGGTCATGCTCACAGAAGTCGAACACCAGGTATATACTGCCCTTGCAGCGGTTATAGGGGGAAGCTGAGGCAGGAAGGGTATGAAGAATAAGAAGTCAAAAACACCACACCCAACTCACTTTCCCACAACCAGCTCCTACCCTCTCCAACCCAGACACCAGTGCCCTCGAGAGCATCCATTTTGTTCATTCCTTCACTTTGGTAAAATATTTTCTGGGCCGGGTACTGTGGCAGGCCCCAGGGAAGCACCAGCTGCGATGAAAGAGGACCAGAGAAAACAGTCACCACTGGTGTGTATGTCTGAGTTAAGCGGAGGCAATTTTAGTGTGTCCGGTTCTTACTTTGCAAACAATACCTTAGGTTGTAAGTCTCACCTTCTCATAAGATCCAAACAACTTACCTTTGGTTCGACAAATCTCAATCAAGTTGACCACGTTCTCATGTTTTAGAAGCTGGAGGATCTTGATCTCCCGCAAGGCTGTAATGGGGAACTGGGTGGGAGAAAGAGGGAAAGTGATTAAGACTGGGGGCATTACACCTAGGACCTGGCTCTGGGGTCTACATTAAGGGACACAGGTTGGGAGACAGAGTAAGATCATAGGCTCTGAAATCAGCTGTCTCAGAAAGCTTATCTGTAAAATGGGTGTAACAGTAGTATGCTGTTCCACTTCAAGGCATTAGTTTGAGACAACGAATTGAAACAGCAATACTCCCAACACTTTACTACTAGCCAGTAAATGCTCCATAGTTTCAACCTTCTAACTTAACCTCTGTGGCTGTTTTACTGGCAACCAAAATAATGATTAAAAAATTTCCTTGCTAAAGCAGGAAAAGAAAGGTTTTTAGGAAGCTGGACTAGAACTAAGATGGGGTGGGAGAGGGACTGCTCCTCTTAAATGCATTAAATAATTGAGTATTAGTCACCTTTTTAAAACCAAGCGCAAATACTTTTCTTTTACATTAAACAAAATGAAACGCTAAGAAAAAGGTGTTTAAAGGCTTCCTAACTTCAGGAAATAAGGTGCACTAAACGCAAGCATAAGCTCCCTCTCCTGGCCCCAACCATATTTACCTAAGAATGAAACAACAAATGCTTCAGAGGATTCAAATTAAAAAATTTAGGGTTGGAGGTCAACTTCCTTGCAATATGGAAATTTCCCAACTACTACACATAGGTCGAATCTCAACCTGAGACTCCTGGAAGAAGCAGGGTGGAAAACGAACCTGGTGTTCAGGACAGTTGTCCGGCCCGCCCACCGATCCGTACTCACCCCCTCTTTCTCGTTCTCCATCAGGACCTTCTTCAGAGCCACCTTCTGGCCGGTCTTGCGGTGCTTGGCCTTAAACACCTCCCTGCAGGCGGAGAGGGAAACCCAAGAGAGCTCATCAGGCTGTTTCTGCAGGGCCCGCCCTTCCCCCACTGGAGGAGGAGGGGCAGCAGGAGAGAAGAGGCTCCCCGGCGGGGCCGGCCGAGCACCCAGGGCACGTGGCTACCCCACCACCCTGTATCTTCAGTCTCTTATCGTAGTCTCTGCTTTCTTCCTTCAGTCCCTTCTCCTCACCCAGGCGCCTCTCGGAGAGATCCCGCTCCCTTCATAGGGAGCAACCCCTCCCTGCCCCCCACCACGGGCCTCAGGCTCCTCCCAGCCAGCCGGCTCCGTCAGGCCGGGGCGGGGTGCGGCGCGGCCTAGGAAGCCTAGTGGGCAAGCCCGGGGATCGGCGGCTTTTCGATCACGTCGGGCTGGGCCCCAGGAGTCCCGACGTTGGCCCTGAGGGGTGCAGGCCCAGGGCTCCCAGCCCCAAGGGGCCCAGCCTTACCCAAAGGTGCCTTGGCCGATCTTGGCGAGCTTCTCATATTTGGACACCTCATCACAAAACGGGCACTCCACTGAGTCGTACTGCTTTGCCATGGCCACCTCCAGCGCGCCGCCGCCGCCCCCAGCCGCCCCTGCCGCGGCTCCAGTGCCGGGTCCCGCCGCCGCGCTCCAGGCCCCTCCGCGGCCGCGCCACTTCCGCCTCCACGGCCACTTCCGGCCTCGCGGCGCCGACCCCGCCTCTTCCGTCCGCCGCCCGCCGCCAGGCCCCCTGGGACTTGTAGTTCCCGGGAGGCCAGGGGGAACCGGAGCTGCAGAGGCGCCTCCGCCGCCGCCGCCGCTGCCCCCGCCTCCGCCACCGCCACTGCTGGCGGTGGCCCCAATCGGGGGTGCGGGGAGCCGGGGCGTCGGGGCTGGGACTCGGGGCGGTGCGTCCCGCTGCATCTGCCCGGGCCGCCGCCGCTGCCGAAGCTGCTGCCGCTCTGGCGCCCGATCCGGGGCCAGCCGCAGTGCCCTGCTCCTCCTCCTCCGACGGCGCCGCCTCCGCCGGGCTCCGCGGGGCGGCGGGCGGGGGGGCGGCCCCCGAGCCGCGGCCTGGGGGCTCCCTGGCCGGGCCCGGGCCCGGGGCGGCCGGGCGAGGGGGCGAGACGGGAAGAGCCGACTAGGAGGTGGCCCGAGAGCCCGGGAGGGGGCGCGTTATAAAGGGGGAGGTGCCCCGGCCTCGCCCTCCCCTCCCCTCCGCCCGTCCCCTCCCTTCTCCCTCCCGCCCTCCGCGGCCGCACCTGACGCCACAGCCGCCGCCACCGCCCGCCCGCCCGCTCACTGTCCGCCGGCCGCCCTCGGCGCGTCACCGCCCGCGGCCCCTCCTCCGCCTTCGGAGGTGGGGCCCCGCGCTCGACACCTGGCTGCGGCGCGCCCTGCGCGTGCCTCAGTTTACCCACACACGCCGGCTGCCGCGGGGAGCCCCTTCCTTGCCGGACCCGTGTGCCGCCTCAGAAGCGGAGGCGGGAGGCGCGGAGGGAGCGTCCTCGGGCCCTGGGAGGAGAGAACGGCCCCCGCCGCCGCCGCCGCCTCCGGTCCCCGAGACCCGCCGTTGACATGGCAACCGACGGCCGCCAGGGGGCGCGGCGACACTGGAGGCGGCGAGCAAGCAACGCCCGGGCCTTGCAGCCCTGGACCCCGGTTCCCTGGGAGACATGGATGAGACCACAGGACTCCAGCCTCCGCCGAGCTGCGCCAGAGCTGGTCGGGCCCCGGGTCACCAACCGCAAAAAATAGCTGCCGTTGTTTTCGCACCCGCGTGTGCTCAGGAGGTGCTGGGCGTTCCTGCTGAATCCTGAATCAACAGCCCCACAGTCAGGATCACTAACCCATTTCACAGAAGAGGCCATTGAGGCTCAAAGAGGTGAAGTCACTTGCCCAAGATGACACAGTGATAAAGCTGGAACTGAAACCTGGTCTGTCTGAATGTGAAGAGTATTCTCATAACTTAGACTATTTGCAGTTAGGCCAGAAGGACAGCAGTGGTGAGGCCAGCTGTCCTTATGCGGGCACCAAGCCCACCGTTCACCCAGTGAGCTCCCCCGCCAGCCCTGTGCCCCTTCCCTGTGTCTTCCTGGCTCCAGGAGCCTCCTGATTCTTCCTCCAGCTCTGCCCAATGACTAGCTCCCAGAGAAGCTCTCTTTTCTGCCTCCTCTGCACCCCTTCAATGTCTCCCCCTCTCCAGCCCTCTGCCAATGGATCCTGAGACCTGCCCCCCCCAGTCTGGCCTCTCCATCTGGCCCCCTCACAGCACGCACCAGACCATCCTGAAGTGCAGTTTGCACTGTGTTCAGGGAAAATCTGTATGGGACATTGGAGGTTCTTTCCTGTTCACCTCGATGTCTGTGGCCTTGCAGGTCTTGGTACTGTTTTCCCAAGCCTTCCTGCTCTTAGGGCTGTGCTGCCCTGATTGCACACTGCTCCCTCTGTGGGGACCCTCTCTACCTGCAGGAAACCCTCGGGGTCCCTCCCCAGCTCTTACCCCACATTGCGTGGCCTCAAAGACTCCTTGGAGGAGCAGGCAGCAATGGCTTTGGTGAGCCTGGTGTCCCAAGAGGCCCTGTTCTGGGGAAGGGCCCTACCAGAGAGGTACTAGCGGGCCAGGCTGAGGAGCAGGGAGCCCTCTGGTGAGGGGAGTGTGGGGCCAGGGAGGGTTTTAGGCAGTTGAGCAATATGTCAGCATGTGGTCTAAGGCCACTGCATGGGGACACTGTGTGTTAGAAGCAGGGAGGCTATTGGCTAGGTTGGGGGAGGGGAAGTAGAGAGGGGGAAAATCATAACTGCAGTAATTACAACTTACTGCAGGAAAATAATTGGTCCAAGCCCTCCCTACACTTAGCACTTGTGGGAATTATCTTAATTCTCACTCAACCATATGGGGCACATACTATTGTCACCTTCGTTGTACACATAAGGATGCTGACACTCAGAGGTGACATCACCTGGCCAGTGGCCATACTGGTATTCGAACCAGGTCAGTCTGGCACAAACCCCAAGCACTTCCCCATGTGAGGGTCCCGCCCATCTGGCCTAGGGGTTGAGCTAGGGCAGCACCGCTGGTCTGGACAGAAGCACCAGTGGACCTGCTGTGGACTTGTGTGGCTTCCACTATCTGACTTTCAGGCCAGGACTTGCTGCCTTTCCCACGAGTCCTCCCTAAGTCACATCCTGTGGGCAGAGGCCCTAGCAGAGCTTCCGGTGGTGTTGTCACCTACACCCCACCGTCCTTGGTCTGAACCCCAACATCCGCCAGTCACTTCCCCTTGGGGCCTTGGGCCCTCAGCCTTCCCTGGGGGAGGAAGGCAGCCAGGCAGGCAGGAAAGGTCAGGAACCCTTTGGGAGACTGCCGAGACTGCCCAGGCCTGGGGCCCCAGATCACCAAGGCTGGCAAAACCCAGGTGGAAGCGAGAAAAAATTAGTGATTTCTCACTGACTCTGACTTCTATTTTGCTGGTTTGAGGGAAATGTTTCCTGCCTCCCATGGGTTGACTAAGCTGGCAAGGCTGGGCACATGGCCAGTCCTTGGTAAATGTGTGCTGGCTGACTGGCCAAGCCCTGAGAGAGCCGCTGGTTCTGCTGCCGTATAACAGGGAAACTGAGGCATGAAGCAGGAAAGGGAGCCACTGGACAGCTGCTTGACCCTGTCCTGGACTGTCTGTTTTCCCTTGCAGGATGTGAGGGGATTGGAGGGAGGAAGACAGTCACGGATGAGCAGCTCTTAGCTGCTGGTGCGTGTGAAAAGACAGACGGTGACTGGAAGGGGGGTACAGGACAGAGAATAGCTGTGTGATGCCCACAGCCCTCTAAAACCTGCAGTTCGCACCTAGCGGCAAAACTTGACAGCACCCTTAGGAGTTCTATATTGGGCTCAGTACAGAAGAGAATAGCCCATGGTGTAGTGCCGCCCCAAGCACATAGCCAGAGTTGTGGGCTGGCATTCAAAGCGGGCTCGCTTCCAAGCCCAGGGTTTGCCTATCTCGCTGCCTGATGCCAACATCCAGTCAGGTGAGGGCAAGCTCTATGAGCACCTGTAGGCCCATAGCCAAGTTGTGGGTCTATGGATAGAAGGCCGTCTCCTCTCTCAAACTAGGTCTGTTGACATGGCAATTAACCATTATGAACCATGATCTCGCATACTTATTCTGCTGCCATAGAATCATGTAGGGAGTTGAATTCTCATTTACTGATGGAAAAGGGCCCGAGCATGACGTGTTGCCCAAGGTCACGTAGTGGGACTGAACGTTCATTTGACACTGGGTCCAGTGCTTTGACATGAATTAAGTCTCGTCCCCTGTATATGCCCACTCCAGATGTCACACACACTGTCTCTGCTTGATCTAGACTGAGAGGAGGACAGATGGGGACAGAATTTAGCCAGTTTCCCGGTGGTGCATAAACTCAAGAGCCTGAGTGTGGACGGAGCTAGCAAGGATGACTGTGGAGAGAGCGGCATAACCGGTTGTGGTCCCAGCCTGACAAAGTTAGGCTAGAGCCTTTAAAGCACTAGATGTGTCTCAGGCTGCTGAACGTGGGCCGGCTGGGCTGCCCTCCCGCACAGGCTGAGGAGGGCCTGTAGGACAGCCATCTGCCAGCAGGTCCTCAGCCACGCTCCCAACGGCCACTCCAGGCAGCACAAAGGGGGCTCTGAGTTCAGCTGAGCACCACACTGAGCCCCATTCATTCCCTTAGGGATGCCAGCAACTGCCCTGGCACCCGGGCCAAGGATAGGCCCGGCCCTAGCACCGACAAGGCGTCTCTGCCACAGCAACCCAGCCTGTCCCTGGTCAAGATTCCCAGGTCTCACCACGTGCCCGCCTGCCAGGGTTTCCCTGGCCTGTACCAGACTGCCCCTTGCCTTGCGCCCATCACTCAGCAACAACAACCAGGGCTTGCTGAGGCCCATGGTGTGCTGGCCGGGGTAGCATTTGCCTCTTCCATCCTCCCAGCAGCCCCAGGAAGTGGGGCTGTTGAGACTTCATTTCACAGATGAGGAAACTGAGGCCCAGAGAAGCATGTGCAGAATCACACAGCAAGTCAGGAGCAGGCCTGGCCGGGAAGCCAGCACTGGCTGATACCACAGCCTCAGCAGTTAGCCCAGGTCACACTGGAAGCGCCTCCTGGGAAAGAAGCCAGGAGCCACCCTCTGCCTTCCACTAGGAAGACACCCAACCCCCACGGGGCTGTAGGCCCCTCCTCTCTTCTGAGAACAACCTAGAGATGGGAGGGGCGCCAGCCTGGGAGTTAGGACACCTATTGTCTGTCTGTTTAGTCTCTGCTCCTTTTTAGCCTCAGTTGCCTCATCTGTGAAATGGAGACAGTACCAGGATTTGCCTCACAGGTCTGATGTAAGGATTCAAATGGAGGATCTGTGAGGCTTCCAGCTCCAGGCCTGGAATATTGTCAGTGCTCAGCAGAAGGACTTAGGATTGTACCTCCCTTTTCCTCCAAAGTCCATGGCCCAGAAACCCCATCCTTTTATTTGAACTTTGAACATTGGTTCCATCCAGGCCTGTCTGTGAGCAGGACCGTGCTGCCATGGTCTGCTGTGGGTTGTGTCCCTTTTCCTCTCTGTGCCTTGGTTTCCCTTTCACCCCATCAAGAAGATTCAGCTAGACCCTTCCCCCACCAAGGTCCATCATCCAACTGCAGGGGGCTGGGGGAGGCCCTGGGCATGGAAGTTGGTATGTCAGGCTCTACAGCTGGACACCTGGGTTCCAATTCCAGGTGACCTGACTTTTGGGGCCATTATTTTTATGGAGGAAGCAGGAAGAGCCTCATCTCATCACAGACACCCTGTCCCAGCCCCGATGCCAGCCTGGGGTCCAGGATAAAAATGCCAGTCCCCTACAAGTTGACTGTGTACCTTGCACATATCCTCGTTCTAGAAATTAGGCGGCTGAGGCTTCAGAGCTGGAAGTAGCCTGTCAGCATCACATAGAACTGGGATTTGAAGCCCCTGCTCTTGTGCCCCTCCCCAACCCCAGCAGCTGCTGACACTCTGCAGGTGTCCAGGACGACCCATGCAGGGGAGGTTGAATTTCCTCATCTCTGTCCTGCCCACATGAGCATGCACACACACATGGGAAGTCTGTAGGGTAGAAAAGCACCAGCCTGGGGTTAAGGGATCTGGAAGGGCGAGTTGTAACCCAGTCTGTGCCACTAACCTGCTGTTACCTGGGGAAATCCCTCTGCCTCTCTGTGCCTTGGTTTCACCATCTCTGTCCAATGGATGCAATGGACCAAATTATCGAGTGTCCCTGCTAGCTTGAAAAGGACTGACTGTGCCTTGGACTGACCAATTCCATGTCAGGCTCTGCGCCAAGTGCTGGACCCTGTAAGGTGGACACTACAGGTAGCCCCTACTCACAGAGAGGGAATTGAGGCTCAGGGAGGTGAGTTCCCTAGCCCAAGATCACACAATGACAAAATGGCCCGCCAAGATTTGAACGTGGGTCTGGGTGGGCTGGAGTCCACAGGCCTAACCACAGCACTCTGCCGTCTGCCACTGCCAGCCCATCTCCCAGGTACTGAGGCTTAGAATAAACTGCCCTGCACATAGGCAGGACTCCCCTTGCCTTCCCAGCCCTGACAGGCCAGGCCCCCTGACAGCTGTTGGCAGGTCCCCAGCGGCCCCCGGCCCAGTGGGCTCCGTTCCCAGAGCCTGTGGTTTGCTCCCCAGACCTTCCAGGTCCCATGGGCTTTCAGTCTGCCCCCTGCCCCTGCTGCAGAGGCCAAGGAGGCGGTCCACAGGGGCCAGGACTGGGGGCGGCCCCAGCCCCCGCCCCCTACTGAGAGGGTGGAGTGGGTGGGGCTCTGGGAGTTTCACTGGTTTAAAAATACACAGAGGAAGCGTGAGAGTAGGAGAGAAGGGGAAGGGGAGGTGGGGGAGGTACCTCAACCTTCGTGTCCAGAGCCTCGAGCCACCACTTGCCGGCTGGCCAGGGTCTTGCACGACTTGCCAAGATGACGGAGGGGCCCAAGAAGGCCAGCAAAAAGTTCAGTGAGTGCGGGGTGCTGTCTGGGCTGTCCTCCATCCCTCTGTCTGTCTGTCTGGGCCTCTCTCTGCATCTGTTTCTTCATCACTGTCTTGTTTCTGTTTCTCTTTCTGTCCACCTCTGTCTCTCTCTGGAGGTCTCTGCTTCTGGGTTTCCCTGTGGCCATCTGTCCATCACTCTGGCCAGGCATCTCTCTCTCTCTCTGGCTGGCCTGGCTCTCCACATCTGCGCTCTTCCTGTCTGTCTCTCTGCCTATCTCTGTGTCTCTGTCTCTCCCCACCCTGCCTCCTGGTCTCTCCAGTTCGCTCTCACTGACCTCACAGCTGGGCAGCGGGAGGCCTTCACACCCTGCCCCTGGGCCTGGGCTCAAACAGGATGTCAGTTGGGGAGTTACTGGGGTCTGGGAGCACGGGGAGTGCCATGGGATGCTGTCCCGTGTTCCCCGACCAGCAGTGAGGCTGGGACCCAACACCCGAGTGGGAAAAGAGCCCAGAGCGACTAGAACCAGGCTCTGGGTGAGGGGCCATACCCACCCATTGCTCTGTCTACTGGATCTGTCCCTTCTGGTCCCAGCAAACTTCTACTGTCCCCTGATTCCTTTGATCTGACAGCACCAGGGTGGGGGACAAAGTGGTGTAAAGGTCAGAGACTGTGACTGCATTCCGGAGATGGAAACACTGAGGCCCAGAGACTTGCCTGAGGTCACACGGGCTACAGGACAGCACTCAATCCCAGTCCTGGCCTCTGGCCTCTGTTCCCCCACCCCCACTCCCACGACTATCTCCTCCAGAACCAGTGGCTCCAAGAGAGGAGGCAGTTGAGGATCCTCCCTCTGGCCACTGGTACAGTTTCTGTCCCCGACTTGGCTGTCTAGGTGCAGAGCACCAGCATTTTTGACAATGCTTCTCAGGAGGCAGCGGCTAAGACCAGGTGGGGGTGGCCAGGGCTGGGAAGAAAGCCCCAGCGCACTGCCCAGCAGTCCAGAGCCCTGGGCCTCTGTCCAGGCTCAGCCACGGCCTTGCTGTGTGACCCTGGGCAGGTCCCTCCTCCTCCCTGGGCCTCAGTGTCCTCCCTTGTCAAATGGGGGCATCCTACCTATATTCCAACGTGGGTGTGAGGACCTGAGGAGGTGAAGGATGCTGAGGAAGTGGAAAATGCCTTTTTTTTTCTTTTTGCTCATCTGGAGGCTATAGGGAAGTCAGTTGGTGGTGGCTGCCAGGCGGGACAGTCCCACAGCTGGAGGCAGGGAGGAGGGAGCTCACGCGGGCCCCTGCGGAAGCAAGTAGATGGTATCACCCCAGCCTTGCTGCCAGAGTCGGGAGTGTGGGCTCAGCTGGCAGGAAGGAGAGAACCACAGACAGTGAGACCTTCAGGCTCGAGACAACCCCCTCCTCATCATTTCACGCCCGCTCTGGTACACAGGGGCTGGCTAGAACACCCCGTCCCTGCCCCAACACACGCAGGTGCGCGCACAAACACACATACTTACTTCACCTACCAGCACTGTGACCTCAGACAGTTAAGTACACTGCTCTGAATCTCAGTTTCTCATCTGGAAAGTGGGAGATTAAACTTGTGTCATTGAGTTGTGCTGAGAATTCATGCAGCACGTTTGGCAATGCACAGGCATTTATTGTCATTGTCATCATCATAATCTTTGCTACTTCTGACTGAGGCTACTCTGTACATCGGGTACCACGTTAAGCATGTTGTTAACATGCTTTTCTTCAGTCCTCACACTGCCCATAGTGGGTAGGTACTATAACCTCTATTTCACTGATGGGGAGAATGGGGCTCAGAGAGGTCAAGTGACATGCCTGAGATCACACAGGTAGGATACGGAAGAGCAGGGATTCAAGTCCAGGGCTGTGTGACTCCAAAGCTGTCATGTTATACCACTTTTGGGAGTGTAATAACAATTAGGGGGGATGTCATTGAAGCCCCTGAGTCTCCTTGGACCCTCACTGAGTGAAACTGCAGGAATTTTTAAAAATTATTATTGCTGCTGGCATTGTCATTAACTCCTTTTCCTCCCCTTCCCCCCTGCCAGAGTTCTTCAAGTTCAAGGGCTTTGGGAGTCTCTCCAGCCTCCCTCGGTCCTTCACTCTGAGACGGTCCTCAGCCCCCATCAGTATCCAGTCCCATCTGGAATCTGACACCTTAGAGGCCACACAGGATGACATGGTGACAGTCCCCAAAAGCCCCCCAGCCTATGCCCGCTCCAGCGACATGTACAGCCACATGGGCACCATGCCTCGCCCCAGCATCAAGAAGGCTCGGGATCAACAGACCACCCAGGAGGCCCAGGAGGTGAGCTCTGGGCCCAACCTGGTACCCCAAGGTCTGCCTGACCCCCCAGGCTTGGAGGCAGCCAAAGAGGTGGTGGTGGGGGCCAATGCCCCCCTGAAGGACACCTCAGCAATGGGACCCAAGCCTTCAGCAGTGGAGGTGCACCCCAAGAGAAAGCCTGAGGATCTTATGGCCGATATAGAGGAGGAGAGAACTCCTGGGGATGTGCACCCAGAAAGGTAGGTGCCTGCCGGGGCTGGTGAGAGCGGGAGCTGCGGGGATGGTGTCTCCAGCCTCCTGTCCATACAGCCCTGGAGAGAACCCCCCCAACGCACACACCGGGGTTAAGAAGAAAAAACCTGCACACTGATCAAGTACTTACTATAGACCAGGCACTGTGCCGAACCCTTCACTTGTAGTTAATACACAAAAGAAAACTGGCAGGAGACACTGTTATTGTTTCCATATGACAGATGAGGAAACAGATTCAGAGAGGGGAGCTCATCTTCCACAGTCAGGGCGCACGTCTTGCTAATGACAAAGCTAGAATGTGAACTGAAACCCATCTGACTCCACAGCCCTAGGCAGCCTCCTCACATACCTGTGGAAGTAAAGAGGAAAAAAAGCTGCTGAGCTAAAGTAATTCTAGGGCCAGTTCTGGGAACTTCTCAGTTGGCTTTTCCCTGAGACACCAAGTACAGCCTGTGTCTAGACCCCTGTTCAGTGGGAAGCAGGACCGCATAAAGGTGCAGAGTGAATCAGTCAGACTCTGCCTCTTACTGGCTGCATGACTTTGGACAAGTCCGTTACCCTCTATGCCTCGGTTTCTCATCTGATAAATGGCATAACAATAGCACCTGCCTTGCAGGATTGTGGTGAGGGTTTAAGAATAACATAATCTGTAAAATCTTAACACAGTGCCTGGAGTATTGCATACTGTGGGAATGGGTAGGTGACAGGATCTGATGGGTCTTGGGGCGTTCAGGTACCCCGAGGTATGAGACTGCACTGAGAACCCAGCCCCTCCCTCCCAGAGAAGCTGAGCGTTTGCGGGAAGCGGGGCGCGGCGCGGCGAGGCGCAGTGAGGGGCGTGTCTAGGGGTGTGGCCTTTCCCCGGCTGCGCGGCGAGCGGTAGGGGAAGCGGGCGTTGGAGCCGGGCGGGGCGGGGGCGGGGCGGAGGGGCGTGTCCGAGGCGGGGCGTGTCCTTCCCTGCTGGAGGAGGAAGCGATGGAGCGGGGTGGGCGGAGGGCGGAGGGGCGGGCCCAGGGGTGGGGTCTACGCGTCAGGCTCCGCCTCCGGAGTCTGGCTCTGAACTCCGCAGCTCCGCGACTGGAGAGAGGCGGGAGCCGCTGGGCTAAGGAGGTCCTGGGGCTGCAGGCGGCGACCGTGGGGAACCATGACTGCAGTGGGACGAAGGTGCCCCGCGCTGGGGCCCCGAGGGTGAGTGACCGAGCTGGGCCCAGGCAAGGCCAGCGTGGGGCGGGAGAAGTCCAAGGGGGAAATCTGCGCCCCTGGGACAACTGACAAGCTCGGGTTTTCTAAGCCAGCTTGTTTTGAGTGTAACTCTGTCTCCGCCCTGCCCTGGCACAGGCCGGGCATCTGCTCATATACTCCTCACAATAGCCCCAGGAGAGAGATACTATTATTACCCCCGTTTTATAGATGAGGGAAGAAAGATTTGCTTGCCCAGTTTGACACAGCTAGTGAAAGTCAGAACCAGGGTTTAACTCCACCTTCCTGGCCCATGCTCTTAAAGCCTGGGCAACACCTTCCCCTCCAGGAAGGCCAGGGCTCTGAGAAAGGTGGTCTTGGGCAACCTTGAGAATGCCAAGTCTAGGACCCAGCCTAAGCCTTCTTCCCCTGTTGGCAGAGTCCTGGTGGTCCTGGCAGTGACTCTGGCATCAAGCTTGGCCTGGAGCTGACCAAGGAAATGGAGAGACTCTGCCCCCCCATCACTGGGAGTGTCCTGAGGGGGGTGGGGTTAGCAGACCAAATTGAGCCCCCTCCTGGTGCCCTGGGACCCAGTGTCTCTCCTGCTCTCCAGAGACTATTGAACATGTCTTCCAGGAGTCCCTGTCAGCCTTGCGCCTGAAGTCAGGAGAGCAGCCTTGCCTGTGTGATCTTAGACTAGCCCTGCCCTGCTCTGTGCCTCAGTCTCCCCAGTAGCCTAGTTGGGCCTGAGATGGTCTCCGGGGATCCAACCAGCTTGGGGATGGGGACATTTGAGAATTGCCGGTGAGGAAGATGAGGGCCTGTTCCTGAGTGTCCTGAGGGGGTTGTCCCAGTGGTTGCTCAGGGAGCAGCCTAAGCTGGGGGGACAGTGTCCCTCCCCCACCCCCTGGGAGGCAGGGTGCACCTGGAGCAGGAGGAAGGAAGGGGAAGAGGTGAGGCTGCAGGAGTTTCCTGGTGGCCTGTTCCCTGCTGAGATCATGGGGATGCAGAGGAAGGAGGGAGGAGGGGCCTTTAGCTCCCAAAAAGGAGAGCACCAGCCTGGACTGCCCCCTGCCCCCAAGGACCTTCAGCCTTCTGCAGGGAAACAGCAGGTCCTGGAGAGCCCTGGCACCCTCCCCCTCAGTCCATGTTGCAGAGGAGGAAGCAGAGGCCTGGAGACGGAAGGGAGGCCCCCAACACTCTCTACCCCCCCATCCACACTGGAATTGTCAGGCCAGGGCCCCACCAGAGATGATCACCAGCTAACAACTGGCGAGCACCCAATGGGTATCATCTACTACCTGGGCCCTGTGAAGTGGGAACCTCTCTTTGCTCCATTTTTCCAGTTAGGAGACTGAGGCTTAGGGAGCGGCAAGGACTCTCATGGGGTGACAGAAAGAGTGGGTGTTGGAGCCTAGACTTGATCCCAGCCTGGCCAACTCCCAAGCCCCAGCTCTTAACCATTGGGTCACATTTTACCCCCTGTATGTGACAACCTCAAAGCCTTTTCTACCATTCTTTCAAAAGACTTCCCATAAACCCCTGGAAAGGAGGTAATAGGAGCCCATTTTACAGATGAAGATGTTGAGATTTTGTGAGGTTAATAACTTGCTCAAGATCACACAGTTAGTTGAGTTGGAATTTCATTCATTTTCATGCTTACTGAGGTGCAGCTATGCCCCAGACACTGTTCTAGGCTCTGGGAGACAGCAGTGAGCACAGCAGACAAAACCCTGCCCTCATGGAGTCCCCATTCCACTACAGGAGAGACAGATGACAAACAAGATAGATAAGTTATATGGTCAACTAGAAGAGAAAAGATCTACCAAGAAAATTTAAAATCAAGTTGGGGAATTGGTCTTGGGGGAAGTGGGAAGTGGCCAGTGGTGGCAATTTAGGAAGGTTAGCCAGGAAAAACGCCTCAGTGAGCAAGTGATGTTTGAACAAAGGAGATGAAGGAACAAAGTCTCTCGCCGTCTGGGAAAGAGTGTGCCAGGCCAAGGGAACAGCATATCAAAGGCCCTGAGATGGGAACATCCTTGGCATGTTTGGGGAACCACAGAGACCAGAGTGGCTGGAGCAGAGTGAGGGGGGAGGGTGGGCAGCAAGGCCAGAGGGGAAATGCAGATGATGCGGCACCTGGAAAGACCCATCAAGGACCTGGCTTCAAGCAAGGGGAGTCACTGCTGGCCTTGAGCACAGGAGGGCCCGCTCTGACTTGCATCTTGAGAGGACCTCTCCTTTTAGGAGAATCTGGATGCATTTCTGCTTCACGCCTTAGTGCCTCGCCCAGGTGTCCTTTGCCTCCACTCAGAGAACTAGGCCCCCACACCCCGACTCCTAAGGGGCCGATTGGAAGGAAACTGAGACTTGGACAAGGTGGCACCCTATAGGGGCACCCTGTGTCACCCCTGTCCCAGCCCTGGTGTCAGGCACAGAGAATGAGCCAGGATATCCCCTCCCCCACATTTCCTTTTGGAATGTTGATTATGGTCCAAGAATTCCCAACTCTCCCCAGAGTCCCACGACCCTCTCAGCCCTGCAGAGTGACGTCAGCTGCTGGGCATCTGGTAGTGATTACCCACCGGGGGAGGGTCGTGGTGGGCCCAGCCTGTGCAGCCTCCTCAGGCTCTCAGCGGCTGGTCCTTGTCTTCCAAAGGGGCCCAGCTGCTCCTGGCTCTCATTTCCTGGGAAGACTTTCTCACAGTCCCCGAGACCCCCGGACGCCTTGGGCTGTGGGAACCAGGCTGGCTTGGGAAGGATGGGCTGTTTCCCCAACCCCTAGCTGGAGCCACATCCCCCCCACCCCCGCCAGCCCTCAGGGGACCCTGTTGCTGGCTGCGGACCTGTATGGGGTGAGGGCTGGGGAGGATAGGGGTCAGATACACCAGCAGCTCAGATGCCCCTGACTGTATGACCTTGAGAAAGTCTCTTCTCCTCTCTGAGCCTCAGTCTCCCCATCAGTAAATTGGGAACAATGACAGCACCTACTTCAGAGAGTCATCCTGAGGACGGGATGAGAAGGGGCAGGTAGAGCTTTTATTCTGAGCTCAGCCCAAGGAAGTGCCAGTAAACAGGAGCTGCTCATGCCATAGAAGAGGAAACCAAGGCCCAGTGAGAGGGACTTGCTGGGTCACACAGCCTCCCAGCACGGGCCCTCTCAAGGGCCCCAGAGGGTCTTCTCCCTGTCCACTCCACCCCATTTCCTTTTCCTGATGTTGGCTCTGGGCTCCTGGTCTGGTTGAAATGTTATTTTTCTTCACCCTCTGCTCCCCGGCTTCCCCCCATCCCCACCCAAGAGCAGCTCCCAATTTCCGGGGGAGCCCACTCATGTAAAGAACAGAGCAGAGAATTTGACGTCAGGCCAACGGGTCCTAGTCTGAGCAGCTGTGTGCCCTGGGTCAAGCTATAAGCTTCAGTTTTCTCCCTGGTGAAATGGAGCTTCGAGATCCAGGCGTTCCGTCAGCACGCGGTTGATAAACGCCTTTCCCTTCTCGCTTCTCCGGCGTCTCAGCAGCTCTCAGGGCCCAGAATCCTCTGCTCTGCCCTGGGAAGAAGGGCCCCTCTCTGCCCCCTGCTCACAGGGCTACTGCCCTGTCTTGAGCTCCTGCTGGGAAGCTGGGCCTAGTCAGGAAGACTGAGGGCTCAGGATAGTGGGGAGGGAGCAGGATGTGTCTGGGACAATGGTGGCCCATCTTGGTGGGGGAGACAGGGCAGGGGATAAAGCTAAGACCCGCCCTGACAGGGAATCCCACAGGCCCCATGGCTGGGTGTCCCGGGAGAGATGGGCTTTCCACCCAGCTCTGTTTGCCCGGGGCCTTTCAGGACTAAGGAGCACAGAGCAGGTGGGTGCCTGTTGCTTCTCTGCCATGGGTGAGTGAAGAAAGAAACTTCAGCCCCCTGGGGGGCAGGATTGGAAATCTCCATGGCTGGAAGCTAGGGCAGCAAGGGGAGCCCCACTGGGCTAGGGAGCCTCACAGCGCCCTGGGGAGATAGCTATGAGGTGCCCGCTTCATGGATGGGGGGGTGGGCTTCAGAGGGAGGAAGGCAGGGAGTGAGGGGCGGGGCAGGGAAAGCTGAGAAGTAGACCACAGAGGTTGGGGAAGTCTCCACTCAAGGCCATATGGCCAGGCCCCAAGGCCCAAGGGAACAAAGTAAGGGACAGAGAGAGGGTGGGCAGGCCCCTGAAGAGGGCAAGGCCACCCATCGTGAAAGAGGGCTGGGGGGGAGCAGGGCGGCAGCCCCTCCCGACCCCTTCTCCCGCAGGCTCCCTGGGGGAAGCCCCCCTCCTTCCTTCTGCCCCAGGGTGGAGGCCCTGAAGGCCACGCTCAGATCTAAACATGCATTGGGGGAAAATAAAGGATAATGGGCTTTAATTACTGTTCATTAATCCAATTAATTAAGCTAATGTATGCAAGAAGTGGTATCAGTTATCAGAACAAATCAGTTAATACAGGCAATTAAAGGGGTTGGTTATTTAAATAATTAATGTCTCTGATTAATGGGACTGATTTAGCTCAATTGTCACTATTATTTATTAATTGATTTCACCACTAATATTACAAGAGAAGTGTCTTTTAAGTCCATAAAATAAGGAATAAATAAATTAATTAGTAGAGCTGAATTTTACAAATGGATGCTTTGATTCCTGGATTTGATCATTACAACGGGGGTGGTGGGGGGGTGTTCCAGAAATTTCCAAGCCAACTGAGATCTGAAGGCTGAGTAGGAATTACCCTGGACAAAAGGGAGAGAGGACGTTCCAGGCAGAGGGAATATCATGTGCAAAGGCCCCGAGGCTGGAGGAGGCAGAGATCTTTGGAGGAGGCCAGAGTGCACGGAGCAAGGGGAGAGGGGAGGGTAGAGTCTCGGTCATGGATGTTCAAGGCGGGAGAACTGGGCTTTGTGCTCAGGGACACAGGGGGCTGTTGTGATATTCATTCATTCAAAAAAAATTTTTACTGGGTGCTTATTGGGATCCTGGCACTGTTTTAGGCAGAGACATAAATCCCAGCCCTTGTGGGGCTGATGTTCTAGTGAGGGGCAATAGTCGCTGCATGAGATAAAATAAATGGTAAGTCAGATAAAGTGCTGGGGGGATAATTAAGCAGGAAGGAAGGTGGAAGCGTTGGGAAGGTCACACTTTCAGATGGGGTGGCCAGGGAAGGCCTTGCTGAGAAGGGGACGTTTTAGTGAAGACCTGAAGGAGGGCAGGGAGGGAACCCAGGGGATATCTGGAGGAAAAGTGTTCCAGGCAGAGGGAACAGAAAGTGCAAAGACCCTGAGGTGGTTGGGGGAGCTCGGCAAGGCACTCAGTGTGGCCGGACGTGGGGTGGGGGAGTGGTGAGGAGCCTCCTTGGCTCTTACTTGGAGTGAAATTGGGGCCCCGCCAGTGGGTTGGAGCAGAGGAAATCTGTGATCTGGTTTTCATTTTAACGGGACTGCTGTGGCTGCCGTGTGGGGCAGTGACAGGTTGCAGGGGATGCAGATGGAGGTAGGGAGGCCAGTGGTGAGGTGGTGGCTATAGTCCAGACAAGTAATGGCAGCTACTGTAAGTGGACATGGTCACATTGTGTCCTGGACATCCCGGAGTGGAGTAGAGTGGCAGGCTGAGGTGATGGGGTGGAAGTGTGGCCCCAGGCCCTTAGCTTCCGGGGCCTGAGCCTCTGCCCTAGTCACTCCCATTGGCTCTGGCTGCCCTGTCCAGGCCTGACCCCTTGTGCAGGCACCCCATCCCCAAGGCTCTGCCTGTGCCCCACAGCCTGAGGGGAAGTGGACAGGAAGCAGGAGGAAGCACTGGATCAATCCCAGTGTCCTGGCCAATCTGTTCCCAGCAGTGGGAGGATTTCCGGGCCTGAATGGCCGGAAACATTGGGATGGGACACCTCACCCGGGAAGCGTGGGTGGAGGTGGTCGGGGGAGGGGTCCCTACACCACCTCATTCCCTCTGCTGCTGGACAGAGAGGACCCAATGGCTTTGGAAGCCTACTGTTGTTAGGCTATAGCTTGAGGGACTATGGTTAGATGCTAGGAAGGACTAGGGGAAGGTTCACAATGAGGAACCCTAGAATGTCAGAACAGAAAGGGCTGTCAGACAACTTTTCAATGAGGAGCCTTTGGCTTCAGGAGCTGGGGGGGACTCACAATTTTATTTTTTAGCTTTTTTGTTTTAAATATTAGGCTCCTATATTTGGGGAAACACTTCCCCAGTGTTCGACCTCCCTTCCCCATTTTGCAGATGGGAAGACTGAGGCCTTTCCCAGCCAGAGAACCCAGCCTAACAAAATTAATAATAATGATAGTGGTTAACATTGGTGTTTACTATCCATGCATGCCTTTAAGCAATATTTCTGGAGCTCCTGCTCTGTGCTAGGTGCTGTGCTGGGGACTGAGAGGTTCAATGGAGAAGGAGACGAAGTCAGCAGCCTCATGGGGGCATCAAATAATTAATAGTCAACAGATAAGTGTAAAGTGGGCATTTCAGGCAGGAATTGGAAAAATTGAAGAAAATAAAGCAGGTTGGGGACAGAGTGAAGGACGATGGGCTGTTCTAGGTGGGGTGGTCAGGGAAGGCTTCTCTGAGGAGGTGACATTAAGCAGAGCCCTGAATGAAGTGGGGGAGGGGCTAGCCTCTTGAAGATCCGGGAGAAGATCATTCCAGGCAGCAGGAACAGCAAGTGCAAAGGCCCCGTGGCAGGAAAGAGTTGGCAAGGAGGCTGATGCAGCTGGGGCAGAATGAGAGACAGAATGAGTGAGGGAGACATGTTGGTGGGGTGACAGGGTGGCCATGGGGCACCAGCAGGCCACACAGGGCTGTACAGGTTGCGGAATGTATGACCTGGGTTAAGCCTGTTTTTCTGGCATACTAATGATACTCTCTTTACTCCCACGAGGGAAGAAAAGTTCTGGTTTGGACGACAAATTACATGGCCATGGAGAGGAGTTTAGATTTAGTTCTTTAAGAGATGGGAGCCACTGGGCGGTTGAGGTGGTGTGTGCGCCATGACCTGCTTAGCTTGTGACCTTAGGTGCCGTCCGGCAGCAGGGTGGGAGCTGACCGTGGGTGAGAGTAGACACAGGGAGCCCGCGAGAAGGCCACTGTGCACCCCTCAGGAGACACGAGGCCGCCTGGCCAGGGGCGGGGTGGACACACAGACAGAAGTGGTCAGGATGGATTCTGGACGCAGAGCAGCAGGATTTCCTGATGAACCGGGTGTGGAGTGTGAGCGGGAGGCACAGATGACCACAAGGTTTTTGGCCAAAGCGTCAGGAAGGATAGAGCTGACCTCGGCTGAGGTGGGGAAGACAGCACAGGGAGTAGGGCACGGGTGTGGGGCGCGGGGCGTGGAGGATCAACAGTTCCGCTTTGGATATGACAAGTTCAGGATGCCTTCAGACATCCCAGGGGAGGTGTCAAGGAGGCAGGTGGGTTTCTGAGCCTGATGTTGAGGGGGCAGGTCCCAGCTGCCTCAGTGGAGGGAAGGCCATGAGCTGGGGGAAGTGGTTCACTGGTGGCCCTCTCGAGGAAGCATAATATTTGTTCAACACCCTGGAAAAATAGCCACCTCCAGCCTCTGGCCTCTCTGGGCTCCACCCTGGCCACCTGAAGGCAGAGGGAATCAATTCTGCAGCCCACTACTGTCAGCAGGGGCTCTCAGGGCAGCGAGAGTGGTCACTGCGCTAGGGACTGAGCGCAGGGCAGGAGGAGAGGTGGCTGAGCCCCAGCCTGGTGCCTCCAGTGTTTAGAGTTAGGGAGGATGGGCAGGGGGGTGGGGTGGGAGGAGGGAACACGGGTGTCAGGGAGAAGGAGAAGAAAACCAGGAAAGCACGGAGTCCTGAGTGATTCAGGAACAGGCCCCATGTTAAGCAGGTAACTTTCATTACTCCCGAGTCCTCCAAACACGTCGATGAGGCAGAGGCTGTCCCTATCCCTGATTCACAGATAGGAAACCCAGGCTCAGACAGGTGAAGGGACTTGCCCAGGGCTGCACAGCTGGAGAGTGGAGGAGCAGCCAGTCCGCAGAGCACCCCGCTCCTGCCTTCAGGGTGAGCCCTCTGGGGCCTCGAGGGCCGGGTGCTGGCTCCAGACAGATGGGCAAAGACTGGTAGCCAGGGAGCCAAGCAGGGCTGGCGACACTCACTTCTCTTCTCTCCTTCTAGGGCCACTGGAGAGCCGGAGGCTGGCGGGGACTATGTGAAGGTAGGCGGGGCTGGGCCTGGGGTTGGTTAGGGGACACTGGAGGGTCAGAGCCTGTTCTACAAAGGGCAGAGCCCTCTCTCGAGCCTTGCTAGGAGCCAGGTCTCACTGTCCGTTCCCAGGAGGGGAGGGTCTCAGAGTCAAGGCAGCGCTTGGGGTCTGGGTTCTCTCTCAGCATCTTCTTCCCTTACCTACTACCATTCCCTCCTGGCCCCAAACTCAGGGCACCCCAATATTTGTTACCATCAGACCCCACTCTCCCACCAGCTGGACAGGACCTCAAGGGGGTCTCCATGCAGAGGCTGCAGTGCTCTAATCCCACGCAGTCTTTGGCCACCTACTATGTGCTGATGCTGGGAGGTGGGAGCAGGAAAGGACGACTAAGTTCTCCGTCACAGATAATGGGCACAGCTCATATTTAACAAAGGCTTAATTTGTCCTGGTCACTGGGAATGTTGAAAATGCAGTTTTGAAATAACGATAATAATAATACTAAGTAACATTTTGAGTGCCTACTGTGTGCAGACCCTGCGCTGGCTGCTGGACACTGGAGGAGAGGCATTCTCACGTGCATGAGGTCATTGACATCCTCCCTCACCACTGGGCAGTGAAGGCTGTCTTGTGCCCAGGTGGGAAACTTGAGGCCCAGAGAAGCTCAGTGACTTGCCCACAGTCACACAGCTATTATGGGGAACAGCTGGGATTGCACCCCACGTTTGATGGCAAGACTATGGCCAAAGCCCTTGGCCTTCCACTGCCAGGAGCCCCCACCCTGAGCCAGGCCCCTGAACACACAGCAGAGGGCAAGGAGCACCAGGCCCTGCTTTCAAAGGGCTCCTGGTCCTGGGGACCATAGCAGAATCAGACAATGATTTGGCCTGTGTTTTGCAATCCATCATATCCAAAATTTGGTCCTAGATCTGCCACTTACTAGCCACTGGCTTTGGGTGTGTGCATCACTTCTCATAGCCTCAGTGTTTGCCTATGTGAAATGGGGGTCACAGTGGTCCTTCCAGCCCAGGGTTGCTCTGGGCTCAATGAGCCCATGCCCATGAGCGGGGACCTGAGCCTGGAACAGGGCCTGCTGGCCTGGCTCCTAACCCAGGGACATTTCATCACCCTGAGAAAGACTGTGTAAGCGACTAGTAATGAGGCAGCATGGGAAGTACTCAGATTGCTGCCCCCACCATCACCAGAAGGCCCTAAGAAGCCATGGGAGCTCCAGAGGTAGGGGGTGGCTTTCAGCAGGGGAGCTAGGGCAGGGGAGATCAAGGAAGGCTTCCTGGAGGAGGAGACATTGAAACCAGGCCATTGCAGTTGACCAGGAACATTCACTGACATCTCTCCCTGAATGAAAAGCTAGAAAGGAGACAAAGATAAGCAGACATGGCTAGGAGGGTGGTCCTGGCAGAGGCAAGAGTGTGGGCAAAGTCAGAAAGCACAGCCCAGGGCAGCAGCAAGTCAGGCAGAAGTTCCAGAACCCTTATTCCATAGCAGGAGGAGGCCATGGGGTGAACCAGCACCAAAGCCAGTGGATGGGACATGTAGGGGACATATTTCAGCACACCACAAATCCCAGCTGCCTGGCAAGGTAACGAGAACCCTGTGAGGATGGTTAGCTTTATATTCTTCCTTTAGTTTATCTTTAGGGGTTAAAAAATGTAGAGTTTTCTTTAACATTGTAAAATAAATAGTACCTGCTCACTGGAACTGATTTAACAGGCTCCCAAAGGATAAAGTCAAAGGAATGTTAGTTTTAGTTTCAAGACTCAGATGAGGGTTGGGATCAATAGTTTCCAAAAGTCCATTCCTACCTGGAGGTACTCAGCATTGAGGAGTCAGCTTCTAGAACTCTGGAGTTCTCAAACCGTGTTGTGAATCCTCTGATTCTAGGGCAAGAATTCTTCATTCTAAGACCATAAAATTCCAGGCTCCATGCTCAGAGCTTCAGATGTATTTACAGAAAACAAACAGCTGAGGCCCAGAGAGGTGGACTCACCTGCCTGAGGTCACACAGCCTGTCAGAAAGATTTGGACCCCAGGCCTGATTGTTGCAGAATCAGCTCTTGGCATTGAAGAGCCTATGATTCTAGGACAAAATGTCAGATTCTAAGACACTAAACTTGAAAATAGCATGCATTTACTGAGCACTTACTTTATGCCTGGCAAGTTACGGGAATCAGCTCAGCCAATGCTCACAAGAGTTCTGTGAGATCACACCGGTATTAGCTGCGTTTTCCAGACGCATTTTACACGAGTAAATCGGGGCTCCCAGAGGAGGGGATGGTGGGAGTGGGGGCACCAGTAGGTAGGGGAAAGGCCACCAGTTGAACCCAGTTTGCCCCTTCAACCATTGAGCTTTACGGGCTCTCTGTACCCCCAGAGTCTGTCAGTCGCACACCCCGCGATTCCCTGCAGAGTCTCTGATTCCAGATCAGGGATGAGAAATCCTGCGCTCTGGGAGATTACCTGAGGCCACAAAGGATTTGGTCAAACCCATGCAGGGATTTCTCCAGCTTGAGATATGATTTAATTCAAAGTCTCTGCCTGCTCCCGGTCAGTGAGGGGTGCGGCGAGGAGGGGAGGCAGGAATCCCCCCTGGCCGGCCCAGGGGTCCCCGCCCTATCCCGCAGCCCCCGTGATGCCCCCGCCCGGCGGCAGCCCGAGCGCGCGGGGCGCAGCGCGGGGGCCGAGGGGCTGGAGCGGGGGGCGGGCGGAGGCAGGAACAATGGCCCCCTCCCTCCCCTCCCGGCCGGCGGAGGGTGGGGTCTCCCCGCCCCGCCTCCCCGCTCCTCCCCCGACCAGGCGATGAGGTAATCGCGCCGCCGAGAGGCACGCGCAGCCGGTGCCCAGCCCGTCGGTCCCGCGCCCCTGCCCCGCCGGCCGCCGCCCCCCGCACCGTCCCGGCCCCGCCGCCGGCCGCGCCATGACGGAGCGCTGCAGCCTGTGGAGCGCCCTGTCGGCCGCCGCCTGCTGCTTCTACCGCGGCTCCTTCGTGCAGGTGCAGGTGAGGGGGCGGCTCGCCCGCCGGGCGCGCGGGGCTGGGACCCCGGCCGCCTCCCCGGCCCGGGAGCTGGGGAGCCGCGGGCCCGCGGCGCCGGGCAGGGCTGAAGAGGGGGCGGGGTCGCCCCGGCCTCACCTCCGGGTGCCCCGGCGCTCCGCGGGGTGAGGGTCCAGCGGCCACTCCTGGGACTCCGGGCTGCGGGGACGCCGGTCCGGTCCTGCCTCCGCCGCAGGAGGGAGCTGGGCACGGGCCCCGGGCGAGGGGGTCCCCGGCGCCCTGCCGCTCCTCCGGCCAGCCCTCTGGCCCTTGCGGCTGACCCGGGCACCCTGGCTCCCCATTGTACCGGCGGCGCTGAGTGAGGGGCAGGAAGCTGGGGGGATGCTGCGGGTGCCAGGGTCGGGGCCAGAGCGCCCGCCACCGTCCTGCCCTCTAGGTGGGCTCGGGCATGCCTGGGGCGCGGGTCTCTCCCAGCCCAGCTGGCCGGGCAGGGCAGGACGGCGCCGTGGCGGCGAGAGGGTTAAACAGAAGGGGGTGGAGGGGAGGACCCGGACCCGCCTCTCTGCGGAGCATCATCTGGGGATGGCATTGCTTGGGGTTGGAATACCGAGGGGAGCTGGAGTGGAGGGGGGTGGGTGCTGGGCGCGGGCTGGTGGGAAGGGGTTAAGACCCTGGCCGGGGGTCTCTGCGCTGCTGCCTCCCAAGCCCCCTGGGAGACGCCAGGCGCGTCACCTCTGCGCTCCCGCAGGCTCACACACGCTCAGAGCCCGCCTGAATGACTGCCCCGCCGGCGGAGCGCAGCATCCCCGCACCGGCCAATCAGGCGCGCGCAGGCCGGGAGGCGGTGAGATCATCTCTGGCCAATAGCGGGGCGCCGAGTGCAGGGATGCTGCATTCGCACCCCAGTCCCCCCTCTTGGGAGCTGGGGACCCCCAGGTCGAGGATGAGGAGGAGGGCACAGGAACTTAGGGGTCCTCACCCTCAGGTGTTTGGGAGGACCAAGCTGGTCCCCCCAAACTCTCTCTGACCATTGATTAGGGCTGGAAAATAGGAGCCAGTGTCCTGTTGGGGATGAGGCTACCCAGGCCCAGAGAGGGAAAGTGACTTGTTCAAGGTCACACAGTGGCAGAGTCTTGGAGCCAGGTTCTTTAGCACCCAGCCTCCTTCCCTTCTTTGCCCCATGTCCCTCTGGCTCCTTCCATGGAACTGGGGCTTGCTCAATTGCATGGTTTTTGTCAAGGAGTGGGACGTCAGAAGGCTGGGGTACTGGCTTCCTTTTCCCCTGTGAATGCCACTCTTACCTCCCAGGGTTTGGTGTGATATGAGGAGGGCAGTCTAGGCTGGTGTGGGCTCTGCAGAGGGAGAGGGAGAGGGGCCAGGGACCCCTTGGAGAAGTGTAGGTACCTGAGAAAGCCCAAATTTCAGCCCAGCCCTGGGCCTCTTCTGCCCTTCTGGGGTATCAGTTTCTACCACGAGCAGAGGCTGTGCGGAATTCCCATCCCCAGGCCCCACCTTTCCCCTGAGCACCTGCACAAACCACCCACTCCCACCATCTGTCCCCAGAGCCCCACAGGCTCCTTAAAGCCAACATTTTCCTGGGCCTACCGCCAAGCTGCTCTGCTCCAGCCTTGCCCACTCAGAGAGTGTCCCATTGTTGTCCCAGAATCTCGGCCTGGAGTCCTCTCTGACCCCTCTGCCTCCTTCCCCACACCAATCAATGGCCATCTAAAGATCCCTGCCCTCACTCTCTCTCCCCACGCCCCACCCTGCCCTGCCACTGCCTAGAAAACATGAGGCTGCTCTCTGCAAGGAGAACAAACCTGCCTCAACACTCACAAACACTTTGGTGGCTCTGCTGTGGTCTCCGGGTAAAACCCAGCTCCCAAAGGCAGCCTCACAGACCTGCCACACATGCCCCTGCCCTCACAGCTCCCTTGAAGCCTCTCCCCCATATCCCCGCCACCCCGCCCTTGGCTCTGCCCACAGGGCCCTGCCTTTGCAGCTTTCTCCCCAGAAGCTCTTCCCTGCCCACCTGCCTGCCTGCCCTCCCTGCCTGGATGCCTTTGCTTGGCTCATCCAGTTCTTCTTCAGGCCTCAGCAGAAACTCTGCCTTTTCAGGGAAATGATCCTTGACTCTGCCCCCTGACTGGGGGTGGGGGGAGTGTCTCTGTGCATCTCTGAACATTCACAAAACCTGGGATTGATTGTCAGTGTCTGCATGGGCTCCCCAGGGCAGAGGCCACCACTGTCCTGGTCACCTTGAGACCTCAGCCCCAGCACAAGACCACAGTGGGAGGTTAGTCAATATTTAATGAATGGAGTCAGAGACTTTAGATCTCTCTGAAGCTGGGAATCATGGTGTCATGGGAGCAGTATAGATTGGGGTAAACCAAGGCAGTGTGGGAGTAGAAGGGTGGACAGCAGAGCTGCAGAGTTAGGAGATGAGATTTGTGGAAGGTCTGAGGTGGCAGGGAGTGGACTGGAGGACCCTTGGACTCTGGGGAGCAGGGGGTCCTGGGGAGAGACTCACCTGGGATGAAGCCAGGCCCTTTAATGCCCTCCCTTGTCTGTCATGCCTTCTGGCCAGCTCTGGGATCTGTCTTAGAGCAGCCATCTTTGGGGCCTGGAGTTGAGGGGAGGGAGAGGAAGGACTGTCTCCTGTCCTCACGGTGACAAGGTTGCCTGTGTGCTAGTTGAAGTGTTCTGGAGCGTTGTCTCCTTTCCTCCTTGCAACGAGGTGAGGCAGGTTCTGTCATCATACCCATTTAACTGAGGAAGAAGTTGAGGCCCAGAGAACTCACATGGCACAGGCAGGATTGGGCTGGGCTCTGTGATAGGGGTGCACCTGACACTGGGGCTCCCCTCCCCCTTCCGTAGGGCCCTTGGGATCAGTCAGCCTCCAACCCCCAGCCACAGTAGACAGGAGACCTCCCCTTTGGGCAGGTGGAAGGGTGGAGTCCTGGGCATTATCTCCAGTGAGTGACCTTGAGCTTCCCCCCTGGGCCGCAGCTTCCCCATCTGGCAAGGGTTGCTTGAGATCACAAGGAGGAAAGGCCTTGAGAATTGTAGAGGGCAATGCAGATGTCTGTGTGGGCGCCTTCGTGTCCCTGCTTGTGGTGCCTTTCCTACCCTTACACTGTATAGTTCACCATCCCAGAATGTGTCCTTGTGCATCAGCTCTGTGGTTTTGTTCATGCCTTCGCCTATAGTACCTGCTGCCTTACCGCCAAGATTCACCTGTAGAAATCCTCTGCCCCCACCTTCAAAGTCAGTTTGGCATCCCTGGTGCATAATGAGTGTTTTCTTATTGCCATCTCCTCCAGGAAGGCTGCCCAGAACCCCCCACCTCGCCCAGACTTAATCTCCTTCTTTCTAAAAACCACCAGCCTCTTTGCCGCTGTCCAGTACTGTGGTGCTGACCGCAGTCTGCTTAGATGCTTACGTTGCTGTTGCCTCTCCTCAGCCTAGGGGTGTCCTTGAGGATGTGGCTTGGTTTATGTGTCACCACATCTCCCCCGGCACATAGCACAGGGCCTGGAATGCAGTAGGCATTGTTTGGTGGAATTAATTAAAATTTCTTTTCTCCTGCTGGGATAGGGACCCATGGGTAAGGACCTTTCTGGCACCTGTGCCTTAGTGTTCCCAGAGTCCCAGGATAGAAGGTGTTCACCTGGGGTAGGGTGAGGCTGGGAGGGAAGGAGAAAGGGGGCTTCAACGTGGGTGCCAACTCTTGCTGTCTCCCACCCAGTTCTCCAAGGAGAAGTACATCCTGGACTCATCACCAGAGAAACTGCACAGGGAGCTGGAGGAGGAGCTCAAACTCAGCAGCACAGATCTCCGGAGCCATGCCTGGTACCATGGCCGCATCCCCCGAGAGGTGAGTGGGCCCTGATCTGGGACCTCAACCCTGGACCCTGCCACCCACCCCCTCAGCCAGCCCCAGCCCTGGCCCCAGCTACCAGAGAGGCTCTGAACCATTGCTTGGCAGGTTCAATCAGATTTATTTACTGCATGATCTTGAACAAGGTGCTTCACCTCTCTGAGCCTCAGTTGCCTAATCTGTAAAATGGAGGATAATAATAGTACCTACTCAAAGGGTTATTGTGAAAATTAAATGAAATAATATAGATAAGTACTTAACATGATGTCTGACACCAGTGAGCTCAATGAATGTTGGTCTTTGTTGTTATTATTATCACTGCTATTGTTACTGGTCTATACATCAGTCTCTTGTGTGTTTGGTTAATGAGTATCAATCTTTGGGCTACTCACTTTTGGCAAAGTTGAGTTTCTGGGCTGAGGTGACTTTATAAGCCACATACTTGGGCTAACAGATCACCTGTCTCTTTTTTCATTCACACTATAAATCTTTGCCAAGCAATCTTTGTCAGGACCTATGCTGGGCACCAAGGATGCAGAGGTGGAAGAGGTGGTGGTTTCTCTTGAGGGCTGATAGCTGGGGGG
The DNA here is from genome assembly GCA_023783475.1 of Daubentonia madagascariensis. Taxonomy (NCBI): domain Eukaryota; kingdom Metazoa; phylum Chordata; class Mammalia; order Primates; family Daubentoniidae; genus Daubentonia; species Daubentonia madagascariensis. The sequence goes on from JAKFHU010000776.1 coordinate 6,311,563, forward strand.
AGGGTGGTGGTTGACAGGCCACTAGACAGAGCCTAGTGGGAGAAGTGCAAGAATGGAACACCCAGCATGAATATGGGCAAGCGCTGAGGAAGGGGCACTGAGGAGGGAAGACTTTGTGAGATGAATAGGAGTTCACCAGGTGGGCAGGGTAGGAAGGGCGTTCCAGGCCAGGAAAGCGGCTTGAGGGTGTGAAGGCTCAGAGCCATGCCAGAGCACTGGGTAGTTGGAGGAATGAGGCTTGGGAATTCACTCTGCCCAACAGGAACCCTGAGAAGGGGTGAGTCTGATCCTGGGTCTCAGCTCACAGCAACCCCTGCTCCTCCAGACCCTGGGTCTCAGTGACTTCCATTCCAGGATATGTTCTCCCATTCCTGAGCTCTGGCTGAGGTGTCCCCTCTGAATCTGGGATGTCGTGTCCCTGCTCTCAAGCTTCAGATGTCAGATGTCTCTGTTCACTGGGTCCTCTGTGCCCTGGGCCTGATCTTGGTGTTCCCCCAGTCCTGGGTTGCTGTGTCCCCCATACCCTGAGTCTAGCCTTCTCCTGGTCCCACCCTACTCCAGCCTAACCATGCCTTCTGCAGGTCTCGGAGACCTTGGTACAACGCAACGGCGACTTCCTCATCCGGGACTCACTCACCAGCCTGGGTGACTATGTGCTCACGTGCCGCTGGCGCAACCAGGCCTTGCACTTCAAGATCAACAAGGTGGTGGTGAAGGCAGGGGAGAGCTACACCCACATCCAGTACCTGTTTGAGCAGGAGAGCTTCGACCATGTGCCTGCCCTCGTGCGGTATCACGTGGGCAGCCGCAAGGCTGTGTCGGAGCAGAGTGGCGCCATCATCTACTGCCCGGTCAACCGCACCTTCCCACTGCGCTACCTCGAGGCCAGCTACGGCCTAGGCCAGGGCAGTGGCAAGGCTGCCAGCCCTGCCAGCCCCTCAGGCCCCAAGGGCAGCCACATGAAGCGGCGCAGTGTCACCATGACAGATGGGCTCACCGCCGACAAGGTCACCCGCAGTGATGGCTGCCCCACCAGGTCAGCCATGCCCCCATTTGTCAAATGGGGGTGTTGGTAGCAAGAGTGCTGGTGAGAAAGGGGAGGCCCAGCCACACTGAACTGGGGTGGAATTCGTCTCCTTGAGCCTCAGTGTGCAGGCAGGAACAGGAGGAAGGTCGGGTTATACTGTGTGGATGTCTGGAACACAGGGTTTTCAGGGAGGCAGACCCAGGCTGCAGTTCTGTCACTTGCTGGCTGTGTGCCCTTGACCCTGTCACTCCTCCTCTCCACGTTCCTACCCATAAGGGCTCTCATTCAGGCAGCCCCTGTGCCCTGGGGGGGCCGTGAATGCTATCCTGAACCAGAGAGGGCCTGGTCCAGCCCCTCCCCACCCCACCCACCTAGGCCAAGGCTGGCATCCGAGCACAGGGCCTTGCAGCATGGAAACCACAGCACAGGGAATGGAATGTTCTCAGTGGCATTTTAATGACACCTGGTTGCCTCCAGGGCTAAGTAAGACCAGGCCCCACATCCCAGGAAAAGCCACAGCAGCTGATAGTTCCTGAGGTCTTCTGTGCTCTCTGTGCCCAATCCCGCTGATTCCCACGTCCTCCTAGGAGGTGGGTCCTGCTCATACCTCCACTTTACAGAGGAGTAAATAGACTTAGAGAGGGGAAGCTGCTTGCTAGAGAGTGGTAGGGTCAAGATTCAAACCTAGATCTGTGGACTCCAAAGTCTGTGTCCCTAATTTCTGGCTGTTTGCAAAGAGATCTGCTGTCATTTGCCACCAGTACTTGGATAGGCCCTCATGGCCTCATCTCCCTGGGCCTGGGTTGAGTCCTGCTAGCCAAGGAATTGATGGACGGATATACCCTGTGGGCAGCAGCTACTTGGCCTGTGGTTTGGAAGCAGTGAATATAATGGTGCCAGGATCCACAGACAGTGTGTACCTGAGACATCCTGAGCATCATCTGGGAACAGTGAGGAGGGGCCAGGATGGCAGGCCTAGCTCCCTGAAGATCCCCACCCTTCCTGCTACCCTCCTCTCCTCAGACAGTTCTCCAAGTTGGGGGAGAGGTTCCCAGGGAGGGGGACAGTTGTACAGGTTGTGGACTGCACAAGGGCTTCTGGCCTGGGGGGAGTGGGGAGCTAAAATCAATCCTGCCCTCTGCTTATCAAGCTGAGGGCACTAGTGAGGGGCCGTGTCTGCCCAGAGAATGGGTGCAATTGACTAATTTGTGCAAAGGCACCTTGTGGGGTAGTGGGGTTCTGATATGTACCCCCATTCCTGTCCTTGTCCTCCTGGGGACAGGAGAGAGACTAAGGAGCCTGAGAAGCCTTGGCTCAGCTGGGTGCCCCCAAGCCTTGTTTTCCTAGGCTGGTCTCAGCTTTTTGGAAGGGGGATGCAGGGTAGAGATGGAGCAAGAGAGCAGAATAGTGTGGGGATGTGACTAGAATCCAGGGGGTGGAAGCAGAGTGGGCTGGCTGGGAGTCACGGGCCAGGGTTCCCAGCTCTGCTCCTACTTGCTGTGCGGCCTCAGCCCAGCCTTTCCTCCTCCGGGCTTCAGTTTTCATACCTGTCAACTGAGAAGCTTTTCTGCCTCTGAAGTTCACGGGGCAGATGTGGGGTCCCAGAGGCGGGCTGAGGCCCTGCCCTCTGGGCTCCCTGCACATGAAGGTGTCTGCTCCACAGCACATCACTGCCCCACCCTCGGGACTCCATCCGCAGCTGCGCCCTCAGCATGGACCAGATCCCAGACCTGCACTCGCCCATGTCGCCCATCTCCGAGAGCCCCAGCTCCCCTGCCTATAGCACCGGTATGGCCAGCCACAAGGGTAGGACAGGTGGGGGGATCTGGCATTGACGACTTCTGTGGCTGATGCGTGGTTATGTGTGTTCCTGCCTCTTTTCTGAGGCACAGCCTTTTCTGAGAGCAATGCCCTACAAGAATTGACACTAAAAACCAGCTAGCAGAACTACTGATGTTAACATACAGGATACATCCACGGCTTGCTCATTCAACACAATTTATCGAGCCCCTATCAGGTGCCAGGCGCTGTGTTTGAAGTGGGTACCTAGTGTGTTCTCCAGAAGCGATGAAGCCTGCTAGAGACGCAGTGGTTGGGACCAGGGCTCAGATGCTGTGAAGTGCACTTGTGCAACAACTCAGCCCCTACTGGTCAAGCTCCCACCTCTCGTGGGGTGCTCTGCTGGGCCCTGCATTGGCTGGGACTCAGGCAACTTAGTGTATCCCTGGTTCCAAATGGCTGGCTCAAACCAGACTAGTTACATCTTGCTCTTTTGTTTTAATAGACTTTATTTTTTAGAGCAGTTTTAGGTTCACAGCAAACTTTCGTAGAAAGTACAAAGCACTGTGCTTTCTTGTAAACACAAAGAAAATTTCTGTCATAGAAAAATGCCAGGAGTTTATTCCTGGGGAAAAAAAAGAATGTTTTCAATAGTCAGAATTGTCCACATGGCAGGCAAAGTGTCACGGTGGTGGGGACAGGAGGAACCTTTGTCTGGGGAAGCACTTTCCCCATTGAAGTGTTGCCGTCTGTGTGGGTTGTCACAAATCCTTCCCTAAATACAGAGCTGCCAACCTTGTCATAACTACAAACTTGCCTTCAAGACAACACCCCTGTGTGTAAAAGTTAAAATTATTTGCTAGAAATGATTAATTGGACAATTTCTAAGCAATGTGGCATAGTAAAGCAGCCCAGAAGTCAAGACTTAAATTCCAGCCCTATCACTTGCTGACTGGGTGACCTTGGGCAAGTCAGTTTACCTCTTGGAGCCTCAGTTTTCTCATCTGTAGAATGAAGATCATAAAAATACTTCAGATGATGTTGAGAGGGTTAAATGGACTATTGTGCAAAGAAAGATCTTGCAAGCACTAAAAGATAATAAATATCACCTCTGATTTTTGATGATGGTTTTGCTGTTATAGACCAATATATCCCCAGCATATCACCAGCCCCTGGCACACAAGGTGTGCCCAATAAATCATTAGTACTAATTCATTGAGAAATGATTCAGTGTGGCACAGTGAACTCCAGCAAGTGCTTAGCTTCCCTGGGTCACCAAAACCTCCTTCAAGTAGTTCAGCGGTTGCCCAAGGCTACAGCAGCCTCAGGGTAGGGCCATACAAACTCCTGGGGTCTAGGTGATTTCAGAGCATCACCATGGGCTGGTCAGTTTGCCAGAGTCTCCTGGGCCTGGCCTCCACCCATGCAGGGAAGTGGGGATGTCACCCCTGTAGGGAGGAGGGAACCTGTTGTTTGTGGGTGGGTGGGGAAACCTCATTTTGGTGGGGAGCTGCGGTAACTAGTCCTTTGTCTTTACCTCTCTGCAGTAACCCGTGTCCACGCCACCCCTGCAGCCCCCTCTGCCACAGCACTGCCTGCCTCCCCTGTCACCCGCCGCTCTAGTGAGCCCCAGCTATGTCCCGGAAGTGCCCCAAAGCCCCCTGGGGAGTTGGACAAGGGCCCTCATGCAAGCCCCTCCCACACCCTCTGCAAGTCCTCCCCATCACCATCGCTCAGCAGCTACAGCGACCCAGACTCTGGCCATTACTGCCAGCTCCAGCCTCCTGTCCGTGGCAGCCGAGAGTGGGCAGCACCTGAGGCCTCCAGCCGGCAGGCCAGGAGCTATGGGGAGAAGCTAAAGGAACTGTCAGAAAACGGGGCCCCCGAGGGGGACTGGGGCAAGAACTTCACAGTCCCCATTGTGGAAGCCACCTCTTCCTTCAACCCAGCCACCTTCCAATCACTATTGATCCCCAAGGATAACCGGCCACTGGAGGTGGGCCTTCTGCGCAAGGTCAAGGAGCTGTTGACAGAGGTGGATGCCCGGACGCTGGCCCGGCATGTCACCAAGGTTGACTGCCTGGTAGGTGCTGGGTGCACGCTGGGGTGGGGGCAGCACCTCTGTCCTCTGGCTTTGGGACAGGGGTCAAGGTGGTGAGAGGTTGGCTCCCAGAGTCCCCAAGTCTAGGGAGTGGGCATGGATTCTGGCTTCACAGCTCTCTTTACCTGCTCTGTGACTCTATGCTGGTCATTTTGCCTCTCTGGGCCTCCATTTTCTCCTTTTAAAAGGCAAAAAACAAGATATTCTTGTGTTCTCTAAATGTCAGTTTGGCACTAGAACCGGGCAGACCTGAAACGTGGTGCCTGGCTCCCCGAGGCACTTGAGGGCACTTCCCAAGTGTCCCAGAGTGAGCCTGGTCAAAGACAGCGGCTGGTCCAAGGAATAGAAAAGGCCTAACTCCTCACCCCCACCCCCGGTGGACAAAAGAGCAAAAAAATATTACCTTGGCCCACACATTGTCAATGCCTGGGCCTTTGCTTTGCACTAGTCTTTGACCATCTAAAGACCCCAGTTGTCTCTGTGGCTCAGTTTCTCCCTTTGCAGTTTGGGAGGAACTGATTACCTGATTACACTGGTCTCAGAACTCAGGAAGCAAAAAAAGAGACAAGGCAGAGATGTTGCTCCATGAAGAGTACTGGTCGAGAAGGGAGGAACCCGGGTTCCAGGCCCACTGCGTGACCTTGGGCAAATCCATTCCCTCCCTGGGCCCCAGGTTTTCCCTCTGGAAAACGGGTGTCCTCGTCCTTGAACTTAACTGAATATTTAACATGCCAGACACCTCTGGGCATTTCCCCATTTATCCCCCATTTCACAGATGGGGAATCTGAGGCTCACTCAGAAAGGTAGAATCACTTGCTCCATGTCAGGGGGTTAGCGCTGGAGCTGGGATTCTAACCCGGCCTCCCAGCCAGGTTACCCCCTTAGATAAAGCTCTCTGACTCCCAGATGGTTTGGGCCAGCCCTGGCAGGAAATTAATCAGCCCTCTGGGCATCTTTGCAGGTTGCTAGGATACTGGGCGTTACCAAGGAGATGCAGACCCTAATGGGAGTCCGCTGGGGCATGGAGCTGCTCACCCTCCCCCACGGCCGGCAGCTGCGATTAGACCTGCTGGAAAGGTAAGGGGAGCACCGGCGCACGGGGACTCTCGGGGAACCCGGGGCTGCCTCCCGCCCCTTCGCCGTGGCGGGTTGGCCAATCACGGTCTCTCAGCCGGTTCCCAAGGGTTCTGGCCACGCCTTCCATCCCACGGACCAATCGCAAGCTCTCGATGATATCCGCTCTGAGCAAGCCTGGTCTCCCAAAGTCTGAGTATATCTCCGCGTTCGCCTTCCTTTTTCATCCCCTTGTCCGTCAGCAGCGGCCCCGCCCAGCAGCTCTGGCCTCTCCTCGTTCATTCTTAAAACTGCTCGGCCGGATGAATTCCACTGATCCATCACAGGCCCCTCCGCCGGGCGTTCTGGCCCCGCCCCTGACTTACACTGACCAATCAGAAGCCCTTAGCCTTGCTTTCCGTCACTCTGGCCGCGCCCCGTAATCTCGTTGACTCTTTGGAAGCCCTCACTGTGGCTCTGCCCTCCGGCCCTCCGGGCCCAACCACCAGCAGCGGCGGGGCCCCTCCCCCGCCCCCGCACAGTCCTCGACCCCGCCCACTCTGACCCGGCCGCTCCGACAGGTTCCACACCATGTCCATCATGCTGGCCGTGGACATCCTGGGCTGCACGGGCTCCGCCGAGGAGCGGGCAGCGCTACTGCACAAGACAATCCAGCTGGCGGCCGAGCTGCGGGGCACGATGGGCAACATGTTCAGCTTCGCGGCGGTCATGGGTGCCCTGGACATGGCCCAGGTACGAAGGGGCCCGCGCTGAGCCAGGCATCCGGTAGACAGTCTGGGAGAGCCCCGGGGTGCGTTCCTTTGGGATGGCTGTGCATCACGAAGGAAGAGCTCTGTGAGTTTCTAGGCAGCACTGGTGAGAGTAACTGGGAGAACTGAGTTCTCCAAGTGCTAACCAACATCAAGTTCTTCCCCTTCTCTGGGCCTCAGTTTCCCCACTTGTAAAATGAGGAGCATTATATGAGTTTAAAGAATAAGAATAAAATGGCTGTCACTTAGCGAACACTTACTGTGCTAGGTGCTACACTAAGTACTTTACCAGCACTAATTTCTCAAAACAATCTCTTGAGGTAGGTGCCTTTTTTGTCCCCATTTTACAAATGGAGTAATTGAGACAGGGCAGTACTTGCCTAAGGTCACACAATCAGAGCATGAAAGAATAGGACTTGAACCAGGTCTGGCTGACTGCTGAGCTGAGCCTTACTCACACTACACTGCCTTTCTTATGCCTATTAAATAGGAACAACAGGGTCCCAGAGGCAGTGCCCTGGCTTCAGCCCCCAGCTCTGCCACTTATTTTCGGAATAACCTCTGGCAAGTCATTCTCCTCTCCGAGCCTTCGTTCCCTCGTCTATAAAATGGGTTGTTGTGAGGGCTTCATGGGACACAAATGAAAAACAGTCAGCATTGTCCCTGGTACATGACTGGTGGCCATAATAGTAATTATTATCCCACATCTGGTTGTCCACGCAGCAGGGTGGCCTGTGGCCAGCGGCCCCTGCAGGTCCCTTCCCTGGCTGGTCTCTCACAGTCTGGTCTCCCCAGATTTCCCGGCTGGAGCAGACATGGATGACCCTGCGGCAGCGACACACAGAGGGTGCCATCCTGTATGAGAAGAAGCTCAAGCCTTTTCTCAAGAGCCTCAACGAGGGCAAAGGTACCTCCCCTGCCTTGCTGTGTGACTTTGGACAGGTTCCTGCCATCTCTCGGCCAACAAAGACTCTCCCAGTGTGGACGATGATGAGAGCTTGCCTGAGCTCTGTGCAAGCTGTTCCCCCAGCCTGCTCTCTGCACCTGGCAACCGTGTAAGCGCTGGCCGGATCCAGGCTCAGCCCTCAGGCTGCGCCAAGGCGGCAGTGCATTCAGCTGGGGGAATCCAAAAGGAAGGGTTTGTCCCAGGAGTCAGGAACCCTCGGGGCTCTCTCTGGGACCTCAGGCAGGCCCCTTCCCTCCGCACCTCAGCTTGCAGGACTGCAGTGGGCAGTGGGGTCCTACAGGGTCTCTGAGCACCTGCTGTCCCCCTCCCTGCAGAAGGCCCCCCGCTGAGCAACACCACGTTCCCTCACGTGCTGCCTCTCATCGCCCTGCTGGAGTGTGACTCGGCCCCAGCAGAGGGCCCCGAGCCCTGGGGCAGCACAGAGCATGGCGTAGAGGTGGTGCTGGCCCACCTGGAGGCTGCCCGGACTGTGGCGCACCACGGAGGCCTGTACCACACCAACGCTGAGGTCAAGCTGCAGGGTGAGTGGTGGGTGGCGTCCTGGGGCTCCTTTGGGCTTGGGCCTCCCTCCGCCTGACTTGCCACTCCCCTTTTCTCCATCCCTATGTCCTGCCTGTCCCCGACCCCTTTCTCTCATCCCCTTCCTTCACTCAACAAGCAATTCAACAAGCAGTTGTTAGTGGCAGACACCAGATGGGGTGGGGGGACACAGAGATGATTCAAAGAGCACCTTTGATGCGTATCTTAGCTTCAGTGAGCCTCAGTGTTCTCCTCTGTGAAATGGGCATGGTGTAGGCCTACTTTACAGCGTTGTTTGCAGGGTGCTCAGCCTGAAGCTCTGGGGCTGAGACAGACCTGCCCAGTCTTCAGGGAGCTCAGTTTAGTCGAGAGGTAGAACTCCCTCTTGTGAAAGGAGCACAGAGAAAGTGGCTTCAGACAATCTTACTGCTTTTGGCATTATTTAAGTCGTCATGATTCATTGGTAACAAATTGGGAATTACAGCTGAGTAAAATTAGATTTTAAAAAATTACCCTCAGTTACTCAAAGGCAAAAGCTGTGAACAGTCTGGTGTATGTCCTCCCAGCCTTTTTCTTTTCAGGAAGAAAAATATGTATTTTTTATATTTACTTACAAAATGTATATGTTTCTTAGAAAAAAATCTAGAACTTATAGAACAATACAAAAAAGAAAAGAAATATCACCCAAGATCGTCAAAAAATTAACATTAATATTTTATCTTCTAGTCATTTAAAAATTATAGGTGGCATGGCCAGGCGCGGTGGCTCACACCTGTAATCCTAGCACTTTGGGAGGCTGAGGCGGGAGGATCGCTTGAGGTCAGGACTTTGAGACCAGCCTGAGCAAGAGTGAGACCCCATCTCTACAAAAAATAGAAAAATTAGCCAGGCGTGGTGGTGTGTGCCTGTAGTCCCAGCTACTCAGGAGGCTGAGGCAGGAGGATCACTTGAGCCCAGGAGTTTGAGCCTGCAGTGAGCTATGATGACGCCACTGCACTCGAGCCAGGGTGACAGAGTGAGACCTGTCTCAAAAAAAAAAAAAATTCATAGGCTACAAATAGCAAGGCAAAGGTGTTAAACTATGTGGTCATGTTAATCAACAAACCTTGTTGGATCCCTGGCAGAGCTGGGAAGTTCCCTCTGAGCAGGGCCCTGAAGGATGTTGGGGCTCTGGGTGGGAGCTCCAGCCTCCCCAGCTGCTTGGTGGTCCCCTGACCCTGTGCCCCCACACTGTAGGGTTCCAGGCCCGGCCGGAGCTCCTGGAGGTGTTCAGCACTGAGTTCCAGATGCGCCTCCTCTGGGGCAGCCAGGGCGCCAGCAGCAGCCAGGCCTGGCGCTATGAAAAGTTCGACAAGGTCCTCACTGCCTTGTCCCACAAACTGGAGCCTGCCATCCGCTCCAGCGAGCTGTGACTCCCAAGGACCTATCCCCTCTGCAGCTGCGGACAGCATCGGGGGCAGAAGGGCATAGACCTTTCCCCAGAGCACCCCAGGGACACTGTGATCAGCCCAAAAGCATTCTGGGTTCAACTCCAGGTTCTCCTTTGCACCTGCAGGGTCCTGCATGGACTCTGGGCTCCATCTCACCTCTGCCATGGCTACACACTCATCAAGTCTCCCTTGAGGAACCCCCTGTTCCTCCCACCAGCTTCTGCTGCTCCCCTTCCGCAGGTTCCTTGTTTTTGAGCCATGGGAGGCTCCTTATGCCTCTTCACTCTCCGTCTGTCCCTCACTGACACCAAGGCCTCCATCTTGCTGTAAATAAGTCCATCTGTTCTGTAAATAGATGTACAGAAGCCATGTTCTTTCTTTCATATAATAAACTTTTATGACTCTTTCTTCCGTCTCTCAGGGGGTGCTGGGGTGGAAGGAAGCACCTTTTCTCAGGTGAAAGGTGGAAAACTTCTTTCAACAAATACTTCTTTAGCCTGTAATCCCAGCACTCTGGGAGGCTGAAGCAGGAGGATCGCTTGAGGTCAAGAGTTCAAGACCAGCCTGAGCAGGAATGAGACCCGTCTCTACTAAAAATAGAAAAAATTAGCCAGGTGCGGTGGTTCCAGCTGCTCAGGAGGCTGAGGCAGGAGGATCGCTTGAGCCGGGGAGTTTGAGGCTGCAGTGAGCTATGATGATGCCACTGCACTCCAGCCTGGGTGACAGAGCCTGTCTCAAAAAACAAAACAAAACAAAACAAAAAAGCCAAAAGAAACCCCCAGATACGTTTTTGGCACCTGGGACATTTCCAGAGTATGCCAGGAGCCAGGGTTACAGCAAATACTAAAACCCACGAGGAGCTTGCAGACCACTGGGGGAGATAAACAGCTAATTCCAACCAAGTGAGAGAAATTTTAGCCTACCCTACTCCTACCCTATGCCCTGCCCCAGGGAGCCACAGCAATGGTTCCTGCAAACACATAACTAAGGATCTGAGTGTTTGGAGTGGACAGGCTTTTTGAAATCTAAGATCCCAACTCCCCTCTGGAAAACTGAGACCTGGAGGGAAAAGGGACTTTTCCTGGGTCACAGCAGCAGGGTGCGGAAGGCTACAACCTAGTTGTCCTGACCCAGAGTCCTTTCCTTCTCTCTCCTCACTAGTGGGAACTACTAATTTCTTTTTAGGCTTTGAAATGAGGACCCAGAAATCTTGGGGGGGGGTGTGTGAGAGAGAGACTGTGTGTGTCGGAGCAGGGTGGGACAGGAACTCTTTGAGGTGGGCCATGAAGGCAGTTGTCTTTGTTCCCTTACTCCAGTGGGTGGGGGAGGTAGGCAGTGTGGATCAACACCATTACAGCCCCAGCTGGAGGCCTGGGGAGCCTGTTCACTGAATCTGAAACGTCTGTAATCCTTTGCCTTCTGCATTTTTTGACCAAGAGAGGCTGATAGCTTATAACTTAGCACATTAGATCTTCGACAGAAGCCAGACTTGGGTTTAGTTCTGCTGTTTACTAGCTGGGTGACCTTGGATAAGAAGCTTAACCTCTTGGGCCCTAAATTCCTCCTCAATAAAATGGGAACAACAACAGAACCTATCTCCTAGGATTGATGGTGAGCACCTAGCATATAGTTGCCGCTAGGTAAGGGACAGCCATGTTTTATGCATAAGGGGTTGTCAATGATCATTTGTTGATTACTTTCTGAGCCAAAACACTTTGTGTGCTTGTATCTCATTGAAATACTACCATTTCTCTTTATGGCAGGCACCATTACCATATAAGATATGTAAGGCACTTAACACTAATGGCACATAGTAGGTGCTCACGTAAAGCTATTAGTGAGGGCACTTTTGTCTTACGAAAGAAAAAAAGCATGGAAAAGGCGCTTTGCAGGGCGTAAGGTTCCGCACAAGTTTGTGCTGTAATCGTTATGTCGCCCTTTGTGGTCATATCCTTTATTTATTCTTTCTGAGCTGCTGTGATGGTTCCCTAGTTACCGTGGCCATGGAAACGGGACCCGCCGTCCCGGATTGGACCGTTCGCAGGCTCCCCCTGGTGGCCACCTTCCGGTCCTGCCGCCAGGCGACGGGGCGGGCTTTTGAGACGGCCGAGGGGGAGTCGGGAGTTGTAGGCGATGGGCGTGGCTGCGGCGGGGCGGAGCACGCCGGGAGTTGTAGTTCGCGGGCGAGGCGGTTGGCGGCCCCCACGCCGAGCTTGGGCGTCCCCCGGATGGCGGCTGCCACGCGCGGCTGTCGGCCCTGGGGCTCACTCCTCGGGCTGCTCGGGCTGGTCTCGGCCGCAGCCGCCGCCTGGGATCTGGCTTCGCTGCGCTGCAACTTCGGCGCCTTCTGCGAATGCGACTTCCGGCCCGACTTGCCGGGTGAGGAGGCAGGGAGCCCGGAGCCGAGGCGCGGGCGGACGCGGCAGCGTTGGGAGCCCGCGCTTGCCCCGGCCGGAGCAGCTGTGACCCAGAGGGTAGAAGCGGGGGGCGGGACCCGCAGACTTGCGGACGGCCGGGGCCAGAGGCGGGCCCGGCTTCGAGGGCACCTGAGAGCCCGGGGTGCGGGCCCGATGCGAGGGTTTGGGGGTGCCTGTTGGGGCCCAGGCGGGCCTGCCTGGATGGAGAGAGGCAGCAGGGCCTTTGACAGCAGGGCCCCTTAGGAGGAGGTGTCGGGTCTCCACCGAGCGGACTGTCCGTCAAGGGCGAAACCTGCTTCGGGGGTGGCAGGGGTCTGGGGCACGCGGTGTTGACAGCTCGCACCTACTTAGGGCCGAGCGAAATCTAGAGGACCGCCTGGTGGGGGCGCTGCCGAGCCGAGTAGCCTGAAGGTGGCTGTTGCCTCCAGAGACCCGAGGGTCCCAAGGCTATGTGCACAGACAGTTTGGACAGACGTAAGAACCCAGGAATCCCAGACCAAGTTCCAGACACGACTTCCGCCTTGAACCTGTGCCTTGGTGGGATGTGTCCTCAGCTCTTACACCGTCCTTCTATGGTCCTAGGACTGGAGTGTGACCTGGCCCAGCACCTGGCAGGTCAGCATCTGGCCAAGGCGCTGGTGGTGAAGGCGCTGAAGGCCTTCGTGCAGGACCCGGCCCCCACCAAGCCGCTGGTCCTCTCCCTGCACGGCTGGACCGGCACTGGCAAGTCCTACGTCAGCTGCCTGCTGGCGCGCTACCTCTTCCAGGGTGGCCTCCGCAGCCCCCGTGTGCACCACTTCTCCCCTGTCATCCACTTCCCCCACCCCAGCCACATGGAGCGCTACAAGGTAGGCTGGGCATGTCCTGGACCAGGGGTCGCCTGTGCTGTGGAGTGATAGAGCCCTAGGGAGTGAGCCCTGAGCCCAGAGAGGGGAGTCACTTGCTCCAGGCCACACAGCCAGTTGGAGCCCCAGCCCTCAAGACCCATTCTGCACAGAGCTTGGGAAAGAGCCATTCTACCTGGCAGGGACTTCTCTCACTCCTGGGGGACAGTAATAGTACTTACCTGCCAGGGCTGTTGTGAGGGACATGGGGTAAGTACAGGTGTTATTTATTGAGCACCTGTTTGTCAGACAGTCTGCATTGTCGTCTCCCTGTAAAGCACTTGGCACCAATTTGTAGCTCAGAGTAAGCACTCAGTAAATGTTAGCTCTTACTACTGGTGGGGATTGCAAGGTACTTTCCAAGCTGATCTGTTTCAGCTGTCAACACTGTAGGGCAGATTCAGGAAGCAGGAAGGAGCTTTCCCCTTTTATAGAAAGTGGTGGGTGTCACGGAAGGAGCCTTGAACAGGGAGGTGGGGGGCCTGATGTGAGTCCCTGTTCTGCTGCGGGACTTTGGGCGGGTCTGTGTCCCTCTGGGCTAGAGTTTCGCCATCAGTCTCATTAAGGGGTTGGTGCTCTCTGGGAGACCCCATCTCCCTGGGAAGGGGATTAGTTCTTGGCTTAGGAAGAAGTCTGGGGTTGGGGGACTATCTCCAGCCCCCTTTGAACTCCTATCTCTCTCCCTCAGAAGGATCTTAAAAGCTGGGTCCAGGGGAACCTCACTGCCTGCGGCCGCTCCCTCTTTCTCTTTGACGAGATGGACAAGATGCCCCCAGGCCTGATGGAAGTACTGAGACCTTTCCTGGGCTCCTCCTGGGTTGTGTATGGGACCAACTATCGCAAAGCCATCTTCATCTTCATCAGGTGGGGCCTGGCTTTGCAGTGGGCACAGTGCGGTGGGGGGAGGACACTTCTCAGAGGTCCAGCTCTACAGCCTTGTCCTGTGCTCCCAGTGGAAAACTGTTCTCCCTGGGCCCAGCTGGGCTTTCCCAAAGCCCCCCATGCTCTTGCTAGTGACATTGTCATTGAAGGTGGTTGACTTTCCCTTTGACATTCTCAAAGCCCATTCTGGGCTCTGTCTTTGTGATCCTTGCCAATTTTTTGTGGAAGCCCTTCCAGGTGGAGTTTTCCCTCTTTTGTGGCCAGGAGGACGCAGGCCTGAGAAAAACAGGACTAGAGCTGTAATCCTCTAGTCCCAGCTTTCAGAGTCCTAGCTGTGTTTCCTTAGGCAAAATTCTTCACCTCTCTGAGCTCTGCCTCCTCTTCTGAACAGTGGGGCCAATATTAATGCCCCATTGTCCTCCAGGAGGTTGGGTGAGAGAAAGTCAGTTAAGGGACACTAAAGTGTTTTGTAAACTATACAGTACATGGCACATATAGGTGAATTGCAGGCGTCATGGTTGTGGACACAAGAACCAGAAAGGGAAAGTGGTGTGTTTCCAGTGGGTTTTGCTCCTCCCAGCACTGAGCTATGCTCCCAGATCATGTTAAGTGGCACCAGGGACGTGAGGGCCACATCCTGCCCCTTACTAGTCCTTGTCTGAGTCCCAGCCTGGGTCCCCCATGGTTTTAGCAACACTGGTGGTGAGCAGATAAACCAGGTGGCATTGGAGGCATGGCGCAGCCGCCGGGACCGCGAGGAGATCCACCTGCAGGAGCTGGAGCCGGTCATCTCCCGGGCTGTGCTGGACAACCCGCACCGTGAGTCTGGCTCAGGGGCCCCATCTCGGGCTGGCTTCACACGCAGACCCAGTGGGCCAGCCTGGGTGGGCCAGGTTCTCCCGGGGGTGTGATGCTTTGCCCACTGACCTGGTAGTTCTGAGCCTGGGCTTTGGCGCTCCCAGCTCTATGACCCTGGGTGAGTCATAAACCCCCCGCCCCCGAACCCTACGTCCAGCAGGTGGCTGACAGGCTGGAGGCCAGCATTGTGCCTCCACTGCCCCTGGGGGCGGGAGGCTGGCTTCTCCCCGTATGTGAAGCACAGGGTCTTCTCCTCACCCGCCCTTCCTGCAGATGGCTTCTGGCACTCGGGCATCATGGAGGAGCACCTCCTGGACGCAGTGGTGCCCTTCCTCCCGCTCCAGCGGCACCATGTACGGCACTGTGTGCTCAACGAGCTGGCCCAGCTGGGCCTGGAGCCAAAGGACGAGGTTGTCCAGGCTGTGCTGGACAGCACTGCCTTCTTCCCTGAGCATGAGCAGCTCTTTTCCTCCAACGGCTGCAAGACCGTGGCTTCCCGCATTGCCTTCTTCCTCTGACTCCGTGGGTGGCATTCTTGCTGGCTGGGCATACAGGAAAGGCCTGGGGCCTCTGTCAGAGGGACCCTTGTCCCAAGCCTCCTGGAGAGTGGGACTCAGAGCACAAAGTGAAGATGAAGAGGGCTGTTGCCCAGGCCAGGGGACAGAGGGCCAGGAAGGGCCCTGGCCTCTTAACTGCTTTGAGGGCACCTTGGCCTTTGCTGCCTTCCCCAGGGAAACCCCTGGTCACCCCAGAACCTCACTGAGCCTTGACCCCCCTGCCCCAAGCCTGAGCCTCCTCACTGTGAATTGTGACTCAGGGACTGCAGCTCGTGGCGGCTATCTCCCTCCTCAGTCTGTGACCCTGGCTCCTTGCTCAGGCACCGTGCCTCTCCCCTCTACCCTACGTGCTATGTCCAGCGTCATCAAGCCAGGCTGGGACTTCTCAATTTCTATGAATGGAGGGACTCAAGCTGCCACCTGGGCCTGGTTTTAGAAGTTTTTAATTTTGTAAATGAGGAGAATGAGTATAATAAACTTAGCCGTGGGACCAGAGGAATGTTGGTTGTGGTTTCTAATTGCTCTGGAAGGAGGCAGCTTTGCTGAGTGCCAGTGTGTGGGGTGTAGAATCACCCTCTTCCCCAGCAAGAAGTGAGGGGCTCAGTGGCCCCTCAGCCACAGAGCTTCTGGTGTTCTGACTAGCCCTGGATTTGCTGGGGCTCCGGCTCAGGCTCTGGGTGGTCTTGGCTTTGCTGAGACTTGGGCTTGGTCCCCAGATGGACTCAGCATTGCTGGAACTTGAGCTTGTGCTCTGGCTCCAGCTCTGGGCAGCCTCAGTCTTGCTGGGCCTCTGGCTCTGGCTCTGGCTCTGGCTCTGGTTCTGGCTCTGGGTGGCCTCAGGCTTGCTGAGGCTCTGACTCTGTCCCTGGGTGGCCTTGGTCTTGCTGGGGCTCCAATCTTGATCAAGGAAAGCCTTGGTCTTACTGGAACTTCGGATCAGTCCCCAGCCCTGGGTGGCATCAGCCTTGCTGGATCTCCAGCTCTGGCCATGGGCAGCCTTAGCCTTTCTGAGCCTCTGCCTTGGGCTCTGGGTGGCCTTGATCTTCCTGGGCCTCTGCCTTGGGTCCTGGGTGGCCTCGGTCTTGCTGGGGCTCTGCCTCTGTTCCTGGGTGGCGGTCTTGCTGGGCCTCTGCCTTGGGCCCTGGGTGGCCTTGGTCTTGCTGGAGCTTTGCCTTTGAACTTCAGTGGCCTCGGTCTTGCTTGGGCTCTGCCTCTGACCCTGGGAATCCTTGGCTTTTCTGGGGCTGTGGCTCAGGTGTAGGTCCTCCCTGTTGTTTCCAGAGTCTGAGGATTGAGTCTTCAGGAGTGAAGAGTCAGAGAATGTGGCAGCGGTGGCTGAGGTGCTCCAATATTCCTGGCAGATAGTCGACGTCTCTGTCTCTGAGGTGCTCATGGTCCTGACTGGGAAGGGTGTGCCAAGAGCACCCATCAGGCCTGCCCCACCTCCCCTGGAAAGCTCCAGGAAAAGGGGGCTTCCAGGTCTCACCCTGGCCTACATCCCTGAAGCTCTGATGGCCAAAGGGAAAGAGAGGGCTGCCAGACCATAGCAGCCCAGCCTGCCTCGGCACCCCAGGCCCTGAGATGCAGGGTAATGCCCAAGGACCCCCCTTTCCCAGTCCCTGGCCTCCACTCCCTGGCTGCCCCTTGCTGTCTATGCTCCGCCACATAAGCAGCCCACTGGCTCTGGGCCCCTTATCCCAGCAGTGCCTTGCTCCACCCCTTCCCCTACCTGGCTAACCCCTACTCTTCCTTCAGGTCCTAGAAGTCTCTTTTGGCCCCCCGAGAAGGGAGCTAAGTGTGCCCACAGTCCCCCTGGCTTCCCTTGCACTGTCTTCCACACTATCTCCTGGCTGGCTGGTCCCCTGTGTGCCTTCTTCCTTTTAGAGTTGACTTAGAGCTCACTCCCCAGGGCCAGGACTGTGCCAGTCATCCCTGTCCCCAGTGTCGGATGCAGGTCTGGCCCAGGGCACTCGAGGCATTTGTTGGGTTGCACTGGATGAAGGAAGGGGCCTGGGCACTGCCATTTCCTCCCTACCAAGGACTGCACACATGCCTGCGGGCTCTGGGTTGGGCAGCTTGCCAGGTTTTTCACTTTTGTCTCATCCAGGCTGGTGCCCAACAGAATTGGGGGGAAGAGCCTCTGGGATATGCACAGGGTTTGTGGGCTTATTTCAGGCCTGGAAGGGGAAGGAGGGTGGAGCAGCAGCAACTGTAAAATGCCTGGGAGCGAGACTCAGCCTCCCTTCCCTGTGCTGGGCATCGTCCTGCTGAGTCCTCACCACACCCCTGCAGGATTGGGGTTGTTCCTCCTGCTCTGGAGCCATATGCCAAGGCCACACAACTAGAAACAGCAGAGCCCAAATTCACACCCAGGCCAGCTGTCTCGGACCCCTGGCCTTTGACCACTCTGCTGCTCAGGCTCACTTAGGCCTGGCAGGAGCGCTGGAGACTTACAGCCCAAGATGGAGCCTGAAGAGGTCTGCTCGAGGTAGCTGTCCGACAGGGACGTCACCTTGTCCGGTTTCTTCTTCTGTGGCAGGAAACAGAGTGGGCAGTCCAGACCGTGGGAGGCCCCAGCAGCCACAGTTCTGCAAGGCCAGCAGGCTCTGGGGCCCTTCAGTGACCAGTGATGGTTCTCCTGAGCTTAGAGTTCCTCAAGGGCACCAGGTTGGGGTTGGGTGGGGCATGGAGGAAGGGGAGCACCAGGCTGGACAGGCGTGGTGCCATGAGAAAGTCTGTGTGCAAGGGGCTGCTAGGACCTTAGTTCTCTCATCTACGAAATGAAGGTTAGTTCAAGTGTGGGACAGGCTTCTGTAACTGTAAAGTGCTGTGCCCTGGGGAATGGTTACTGAGAACTTGAGCGTCTCCATGCCTGACCTCCTCTCATCCTCCTGTCACGTGGGGGAGGGAGGGGAGAACCACTGCTGCTAATGACCACTGCACAGACCAGGAAGCCAAGGCTCTGCGCGCCGAAGCAGCCTGCCTGGGGCCACTCAGCTAAGAAGCAGAGAAGCTGGGTTTGAATCCAGGTCTGCGGGACTCCTGCTCACATTCACGCCTGCAGGCAGTGAGGGACGCTGATGTACCCTGGATGCCAGCTGGGCATTGGGCGCTGTGCTCTGGGCTCACTCACTTCAGCTCAACATCTCCCTGAGGGAGGGAGCCGGGGGTGACTTCAGGGGGTACACAGAGGGAAATTTTGTACTTCTGTATTTATTTATTCTAATGTGAGCTAGGAAAACGAAGAGCTAGCATTTTCCATTTATGGCTAGGGACACTGGTATTCCATTTACTTCAATTGTATAAAGTTTCCTTTGAGTATAAGTTTACTTGATGCCTATTAGCAGGAGAATGGAGAAGTAAACTGTGGGATAGTCACAGGATGGAATACTCTACAGTAGCAAGAAGGATCGGGCTGCTGCGACATGTGTCAGCATGGATGACTCACACAAATGTGACATTTAGTGAAAGGGGCCAGAGACTACAGGTGCACCATGTTTGTCCATTTACATGAAGAGAGAAACCCATGCATGGTGCTAGGAATCAGGACAGCCTTGTTGAGGGGGCTATGGGAGGGGCCAAGAAGGGGCACCAAGGGGCTTCAGGGAAGCTGGGGATGTGTCCTTTCTTGATCTGGGTAATGGCATTATGGCTGTATTCAGTTTGTGAAAATTCAGTGGCCTGGTCACTGAGAATTTCTGCACTTTTCTATATTTATGTTACATTCAATAAAAGGTTTTTAGAAACAAACTTAAGAATTAAGAAGATTCTGGCACGGGTGGCTAGTGCACCCAGCAGAATTCATGAAGGTGACCATGGGCAAAGTGTGTGAAGCCTCCCTTTGACGGACCATGTCCTCACGTACCCTCCCCCAGGAGCACCCCTTGCTGGTACCATCCCCATCTCACAGCAAGATATCCCTAGCCCGTCACACAGCTGAGGGGTGGCAGAGCCAGGCCTGGAAGCCTCTGGCTGGCCACATCCCTCAGCCCCGGGCCGGGAGCACTCTGCCCCAGACCCTGAGGGCCCCAGGCCTTGGTGTGCTCCACTCACCTCTGCTTTCTCCTCCTCCTTATCCTCCTTGGGGGCCTTGGCCTCTCCCTCTGAGCTTTCTGGCTCTACCAGCATGATCTGGGCTGTGGCCTTCAGCTCTTTGGTGGTCTCAAACAGAGGCTCTTCCAGCTTCCACGAGAGCTGCAGGGCCCGGGCCTTCTGGCGATTTAATTCCCGCTCCCTGAGCAGCCTGCCAAGCCATGGCCCCAGGGCACTGGGTCAGTCTCCCTGACCCACCCTGCCATCCACAGGACTAGACAGTAGCCCCTGCTCCAGGGCTTACCCCACAATGCCTTGCGGGCCACTGGCCTGCTGACTGCTCTCCACCAAACGCTGCAGCTGCAGCCTGGCCAGGTGAGCCACCTGGCTGCTGAGCACCTCCTCCATCGACATGCCCGGGAAGAGGTTGGTCATCAGCGGGAGCAGCTGCCATGGAAGGAGGTGACCAGAGCCAGGTGTGGCCCAGAGCAGGGTGCAGATGGCAGAGCGCCCCCCTGCCCTTGCAGAGTCCCACTCGGCCCTCCTTGGGGCTGAAGAGGGAAAGGTTTTGCAAATTGTTGTTTTTAAAATGCTGGACTTTTTAAACCCAGAACTAGCAGGAGACCATGAGAAAGGGACTATTCTAAGATGGGGCACTGGCGGTGAGCCCACTGTGGGTTCTGCAGCCAGACAGATGTGGGTTTGACCACTAAGCTGTGGGACCTGGGGCAAGGGAACTGCCTGCTCTGAGCCTTACTTTCCTCTTTGGGGGAGGGGTAATAATGTTACCTGTTTCGTGGAGTGGGGAGGGGGTTAGATCCCACCTGGCACGTGGTGAATGCTCTGGCATTAGCAGCTCTCATTATTGTTGTCAAACCAGATTTCTTTTAGGGATGGGGAGTATCTTCAGGCAGCCAGGGGTATTGAGTCTAGAGTCCCTGCTCCTGACCCCACAGTAACCCACCTTCGCTTGCTTGGGGTTGAGAAGCAGGACAGTGGCAACATCCTGGCGGGCCCCAAAAATGTTCTGCAGGAGCTGCCGGCTCTTGGCCCGGTACAGGTAGTACTGGGCCTTCTGGGGGTTGTGCTGAATGGCCACCGAGAAGTGGTCCTCCGCCTTTTGGAACTGCCTGCAGGACACAGTGGGCCCCAGGCTGCCATGAATTGGGCCACCTGGGGGGAAATGGCAGCTTCTGGGCCCCATTGAGGAGTTTGGGGAAAACCAGGCTGGGCTCTGCTCCCCCAACTACACCCCTACCTTTCCTCCAGCTACACCCTTGATGGACCCAACACTCAGATGCTGGTGTGAAACCCCAACATAAGTGAATATTTTTATGATCTTGGGGTAGGGAAAGCCTTTCTGAGAATGTCATAAACCCAGCAGCTAAAATGAAAAAGTTAATTTGACTAGGATTAAATTCTAAGATCTTGAGTAGCAAAAACACCACAAAGAAAAGCACTATATAGGGAAAATATATTTTGCCATATCCAGCAGACAATAAGCTAATATTCTTAGCCTACAAAGCACTCAAATAACTGAAAAACATTTTTTAATTTATTTTTCTTTTTACTTAAAAACTGCCCCCTGAAAGAAAATTTTTTTAATAAGTTGTGTTTTTTTTTTTTTTTTTTTTAAGAAACAGAATCTTGCTCTGTCACCCAGGCTGGAGTGCAGTGGTGCAATCATGGGTCCCTGCAGCCTCCAACTCCTGGCCTCAAGCGATCCTCCTGGCTCAGCCTCCCAAGTATCTAGGACTACAGGTGCTCACCACCACGCCCAGCTAATTTCTTGCTATGTTGCCCAGGATGGTCTTGAACTCCTGGCCTTAAGTGATCCTCCTGCCTCAGCCTCCCAAAGTGCTGGGATTATAGGCGTGAGCCACTGCACCCAACCTTTATGAGCAATTTAATAGCAAAATGGGCAAAATATTTGGGCAGGCCATAATGCCCAATAAACACACAAAAGATGCTGAACTGCACTAGCAATTTAAACATGTAAAGTCTGTGAGAGAGCATTTTTTTTGCCTATTAGATTAGCGGAGTTGAAAAAGGGGAGATTTAAAGAAATGCTGGGGAGATTTAAAGAAATCAAGGCTCTCTTTTTCTGGGGGAAGTTTATATTGGTTCATTGTTTTTGGAGAACAATTTGATATTATTTATTAAGATGTTAAATGTTCACATTCTTTAACTCCAGCAATCTAACCTATAGCTTTACCAGTATGAATGCATGAAAGCGTATGTCCTGGATGCTCATGACGGCATTATTTATAATAAAAAACTAAAAACAGTCCAAACATCCATCAGTAGCAGATTGTCTAAAGACATCAATTGTACCGCCACAGAGTGGAATACTATGCAAACACTAAAAAATAATGAGAGGCCGGGTGCAGTGGCTGACACCTGTAATCCCAGCACTCTAGGAAGACAAGGTGGGAGGATGGCTTGAGGCCAGGAGTTCCAGATCAGCCTGAGCAAGAGCGAGACCCTGTCTCTACTAAAAATAGAAAAAATTAGCCGGGCATGATGGCGCGTGCCTGCAGTCCCAGCTACTGAGGAGGCTGAGGCAGGAGGATCACTTGAGCCGAGGAGTCTGAGGTTGCGGTGAGCTAGGCTGACGCCATGGCACCCTAGCCGGGGCCACAGAGCCAGACTCTATCTCCAAAAAAACAGAATGAGATAGTTGGCATGATCCCACTTTTGTAAAATAATAATTGTTAATATATACCTGGGAAAAAGTCTGGAAGAATCTTTACCAAACTTAGGGGGAAGGGCTTGGGAGGTAGGTATTAGAATAACTCACATCCTGGGTTATTTATTACTGAACACTTAAATTTTTTAATAAAAACCATAATTACCGGAATAAGGGGAAAGAGAAGGCTTTTTAGTGAAGACTTGGAAAATAAAATTGGTATTTAGGAGCTATAACCTGGAGAACAGCATCTTGACCCACGGATCCCAGCAGGTGGCTTTCTGCCAGGCCCGCCCCCGACCCCCGGCCGGCCCCGCCCACGGGGGGGACCGCAGCCCGCGCGCACCTGCGCCTCTGCTCGCAGAAGCCCATCTTCTCCTGCAGCAGGCCCATGCGCGTGTTGGCGCCCTCGTCCTGCGGGCTCAGAGCCAGCGCCTGCTTGTAGTCCGCCTCAGCAAAGGCCAGGTTGCCCAGCTGGAAGAAGCAGTCTGGGGTCCGGGGCGGGGGCTGAGTGCTGCGGAGCCCCAGCCCAGCCGCTCCAGCCCGGGGGCGGGGCCTGACACTGGTGGCTGATAGCGCCTGTGGGCGGGCGGTCGCGGTCGCCGTCCCCCCTAGTTTTCTGGGCGTCTAGACACCTTTTCCCAGCTGCCTATTTTTGAGCATTTTAAAGAGACTGTAGCCAAGTTATGCAAGGCAACATTTCCCAGAGTGTGCCCCTGGGACGCTGAGACTATTAAATGTTTCCTCTTTCCTTCCTCTCTCCCTCCCTCCCTCAGGGGCCTCAGGTGCCAAGCCCAGGCCTTAGAGATGGCAAGTGGCCCACCCGCGCCCCAGCTCTGGCCCCCACGCACCGCCTCGGTTGATGTAGAGGCCTTTCTCTTGCTGCTCGTCCCTGAGGGCCTTGTTCAGCAGCAGCACGCCCTCCTGATAGGCGCCGTGCATGTAGCAGTGCACGGCAAAGTCGTTGTAGGCCAGCAGCAGCTGGCGCTGCGCCTGCCGAACCATACCCTCCTGGCTGTCAGTCACCATGTCCAGTGCCTTCAGGAAGTCCTCCACCGCCCTGTCAAACTCCTGGAGCCGTCGGCATATGGTGCCCCTTGGGGGAGGGCATGGCAGACGGCAGGGAGGGATGTGAGGGCCAGTGCACCCCACTGGCTGGCAAGTGGCTGGGCAAGCCACTGCCGCTCTAGGCCTCCTGCCCTGTGGAGGTGGGGGGACCCCCACCTCATGCACTGGGTTTGTCCTGTGGGGCTGGCTCTGGATTGCTAATCGGATAACCTGCTAGTCACTGGTAACTTTATTTTTCTCAAAAATAGCTTTCTTCTCTTCCCTTTTGGGAGCCAGATGTGTGCCAGCCTCTATGTTAAGGCCTTTTTGTATGCAAGACAGACATGTTACCCCCACTGTTTAGATGAGAAAACCCAGGCTCAAAGAGGTTAATTGGCCCCAAATTGCATGGTAAGTTCTTAGGGGACTGGATTCAAACCCAAGACCCTCCCAGTGTGGACTGCTGGGAGGCCTGGGGTTCTAGGATTCCCAGGATAACTGGGAAGCTGTTGCCTGCCCCTCTTCCGGGAGCAGTAACAGAGACCACCTCTGTGATACCTTGACCCCAGTGGGAAGTAGGGAAAGATTTTTAGAGGCTAGATGGGGAAACTGAGGCCTGGAGAGTGTCAGGGACACTCCTTAGGTCACACAGCAAGTCTGTGGCACGGCAGGGCCTGCGATCCAAGGCCAATACCTCCCCACCCAGTACCGGAAGAGGAAGAGGCTGGGGTCCAGAGGGTTGTTCTCGATGGCACAGTTGATGCGCTGCAGCGCGTGCTGCAGTTTCCCCTGCACAGCCAGGATCCCGGCGTCCTGGCGCGCCTGCTGGGCCTGCTCCACCATCGTCCTGAGCAGCGCCCTGGCCTGCAGGTGCTTGGGGTCCAGCAGCAAGGCGCTGTGCAGGTCCCGGTAGCAGAGGTTGGGCTGCAGGGGCCAGGGTGGGTTCAGAGGCACAGGCCGAGCCGGCCGTGCCCTGCCCAGTGGGAGGGAGGAGGGGCAGGCCTCCAGGCCCATAGGGGCTTTCTGTGGGAAGGCTGGCATCACACCATCCCTCCTTGGTGCCCCCCCCATCCCACCTTGTCTGCCTCTTGAAGGGACAGGGAGCACTGTGGGGAAATCCCCTCCTAGGCCCCATCTCTGCTGGGCCCTTTCCAGGTGGGACCTCAGGCGAGCCAGGTCAGCATGGTTTCTGCCGATGCCACCTCTTTGCAGGACTCCAGTGGGGCTCATTTGAGGTGGAGTGGGGTGTGACCTCCTGGCTGGGACTGCCATATCCTATCGCCTCCTGCACTCCCCCTCCCACTCTCTGATCTTTAAGCCCAAGACAGCTGTGACCAAGGACAGAATCAGGCCTGAGTATGAGCAGAAAACATCCCCCGGCAAATACCTTCCACTGGGTGTACAGGTTAGCCAGTCAGTCGACAAACAATTTTAGCAATTACCCTGTTTCCCGTAGGGCAATTGGTTGGAGGGTGAACATGACAAAGTGTGGACAGCAGGTGTGAGTGGAAACCAGGAAAGGAAATGGCAGAAGCTAGGAGCAGGACTCTGGGCAACATCACTAAGAACTGGCAGCCTGACCTGAGGCAAGTCACTCTGGGCTGGTTCTTCCTCTGTGAAAAGAGGACAATGGGTGGCACCTACCTCAGAGGGCCACCGTGTGCCTCACAGATAAATTATGCACAGCAGAGGCCAAGGTGACAGGGCAGCAAAATCACACAGCCAACAATAATTATCAATAATTACTAGTCTCCTGCCATTGACTCACTTGTGGGACACTGGAGCCCAGCCCCTCAGCATAGGGAGAAGTTGCCTGGGCGGACCGTGCCCTCGGAGCCACTCCTGGCAGGCAGCGCTGCTCCCTCCAGAATTACAGGCTCACATTCTCAGCCACCCCAGGATGTCCTCACCTGGGGAAGCGAGGCAAATCCCGCCCAATCCCGCCCACCTGTTCCTCCCTGTCCTGAGTTTCCCAGCTCCCCATCCACCCAGGCCAAGCCGGGACACCGGGCACTGTTCTGGATCCTTCTCTTGCCCTCAAGCAGGGAAGCGGGGAGGAAGGGAGGAGGAGGGGGAGGAGGAAGGGCTGCCTTATCTCACGATGCCCTGGGTGCCTTCCGGATGTGCTTCACACGTTATCTGCTCAGGGAGGTCTCCCCTGCGCAGTGAGCTCCATGTGGGCAGGGATGACATGGGTCTTTTCCTTGTGGTTTCCATGGGGTGCAGGACAGGCCTGGCACAGAGCCAAGGCCCAGCAAAGATGGGACAACTACCTGACTGGGCAGCTGAGCAGTCAGGGCTGGTTGGGGGGCTGCCCAGGGAGGACAGTGCCCCTTCACACTGACAGCCTTCCTCCTCCTGTAATCTTGGGACACTCTGGGGGCTCCCAGGCTGGGGGGTGGGCCACACACCTGCCCAGCCATCCCTGCTCTACCTTCTGGAGGAAGTTGTAGAGTCTGGCCCGGAGGATGTAGACGTCAGCGTTGGTGGTGCCCTGCCTCACCTCCTTGGTGATGAGGGAGAGGCAGTCCTGATGCCGTTTGAGGGCCAGGAGACAGGCCATGCTGAAGGTGGGACAGAGGGTGCTCTGTCTCCTGGGTGGAGGGCAGGACGGGGCTGCGGGAGGGAGGGCCGGCAGGGCACTCACCATCGGTAACGGAAACGGGGTTTCTCGGGCTGGAGCTCGGTAGCTTGCAAGAAGACAGTCAGAGCGTCCAGGAAGGCACACTGGTCAAACAGGCATTGGCCCTGGGGACACAGGGGACAGTCAACTCTGCTTGCGACCCCGGCCCAGCTGCAGACACCAGTTGGCAGGGGGCAATGCCAGGGCAGAAGGGGAGAGAGATGGGAAATAGGAACAGAGCTTTCTAGATCTGGGAGAGACTTGAAGAGACAGAGACAGAGGGATACAGAACTGGGGAGAGACAGTAACACGGAGAAATTCAGGAACAGAGAGAAACAGAGAAAACCTGCAAGGCAGGCAGAACAGCAGAGTGACGGTGACAGCCACAGCCCTTGCGAAGAACCTGAACTTGTTATGTCACTGGCATGAGCAAGCATCACCCTTTTGGATGAAGGAGCTAAGAGGCTCAGAGAGGTGAAGTAACTTCCCCAAGGGCACACAGGAAGTGGCAGTGCAGGACACATTTCCCCAAAAGACAGATTAAGCACATGGTTTGAGTGTCCCGAATGTTTCTTTTTAAGAACTTATAATTTTCGACATTTAAAAAAAGTCATCAAAGTTGTCAAAATAGAAAAAAATCAGGACTTTGTTGGTGTTTTATAGTTTAACATTGTTTTTATTTTGAGTTACAATGGGGGGCACTATTACCTTTTTAGTGCTTAGGGCCTCTAGACTCTTGATCTGTGCCATCTAAGACAATAGCCACTAGCTTTGTGTGGCTATAAAATTTTAAATGAATTAAAAGTAAATAAAATGTAAAATTCAGTTCTTCAGTCACACTTGCCATACTTTGAGGGCTCACCGGTTCCATGTGGCTTGCGGCTACCATATTGGACAGTACAGAGAAGATCATTGTCATTATTCCAGAAAGTTCTATTGGCCAATTGCTAAAAATCGACCCACCCTTCCCTGGCAGTAAACCAAGCTGGGAGGGTGAGAGGGGCAGCAGGCAGGGACACAGACACAGGGACAAGGAGACACCCAGGGAGAAAGAGCTGGTCCCAGGAGCAAGGAAGCCCCCATAGCCGGAAAGAGAGCCAGCAGGCCTGGGTGTGAGGTAGGCGCCTTGTGTGGGCCTGGGGCAGCCCCAGGCACCTGCAGGTAAAGCACAAAGGTGAGCCGCTCCAGGTACTTGCTGTTCTCTGGCTGGACTGAGTAGGCCTTTCGTAGGTTCTGGGCAGCCGAGGAGAAGTCGCAGAGCTGGATGTAGGCCTCGGCCCGCAGGGCATAGAAGTCTACCTGAGGGTGAAGGGACATGGCTGCTGTCCCCTCCCCACCATCTGCCCCTCAGAAGAGGGGGAGGACTCTGCTTCCTTGAGGCTTGATACCCAGTTCCCAGCACGTAGGAAGTTCCTCTTGGTGGCCAGAGAGGAGGCGCCTGATAGGTGCAACAGGGAGGGGGAAATGTGTGCCAGGAACTGCCTGTGCCCACCCACGCCCACCCCTCACCAGCTGGGGGTCCAGGTGGAGGGCGCGGGAGAAGAACAGCACAGCCGTCTCCCAGTCCTCTTGCTCCAAGCACAGCTGGCCTTGGTGGTAGCTGTGGGGGCAGGGGGCACAGGTGGAGGGGCTGGCCCTGACTTTGGACCAGCCCAGGGCATATGGCTGGGCTGGGGGTAGGGGTGGGGAGAGGAGGGGGAGTCGGGGGGAGAGACAGGAGGGGTAGACAGAGACGGGGGCGGGGGGCTGGCTGGCATTCTTAGAGCCAATCCAGGCCATAAGCCTTTTATGCGATGAGGTGGAAAAGCCCCATTACACAGTTGAGTTCACTGAGGACCAGAGAAAGAAAGTAACTGGCTCAAGGTTGCACAGCATGTTAATGACTGTGTAGGGCAGAAATCTGGGACCCCGGGGCAAGGTAGTCACTTACTACTCCCTGACTTTGAGGGGCACTGTTAACCCTGTGGCCTTTGGTTTTACATCATAGAAGCTCTGGAACACCTGGCTGGTCCCAAAGATGCGCTGCAGGGTCCCCTTTGGGACTGGAATCACCCATGGCTTTGGGATAGTCTGTGAGGGAGACTGGTCAACCTTCAGAGCATCCTATAACCGAAGGACAGTAGCTGGGGCAGGCCTCAGAAGCGGTCCTCACCCCACACACACTCTCCCCAGGATTCCACGCGGTGGAGGAGGGCTGGAATGAGGCACACACGTGGGGGGCGGCAGCACTCCCAGCTGTGTTCCCGTAGGGTTGTTCCGACCCCTCTCTCTCCAGTCTCTCCCTCTCCTACCGTCGAGGTCAGGGTTCAGGGTCCTCACCTCACACCACCCTCTGCTCTCCTCCGGGCCCTCCCAGCTCCCACCTCCAGCTACCGACACCCAAGGCTCTAATGCCTCCAGCTCAGGCCCTCTCTCAAGTCGCAGGCCTTGGAGATCCTGCCGGAGCCTCACACCCAGCAGGCCACTGAGCACCTCACCTGACGTCTGCCCTAAGCTTTCCCACCTCCGTGAGGTCACCTGCCCCACCAGCCACCTGAGCCAGAGACATATGTCCCATCGGCCCTCAAGTCCCATAGCTCCCGCTTCCTCAAAATTTCTCTTTCCTCCTCTTCCCTCGTCCTCTCGTCTGGGCCAAGGCCATCATCTCTGCCCAGCTCCGGCTGACCTCCCCGCCGGCCACGCGTCCCAAGCCCTCCGGTCTCGGCACAGCGGCCGGGGCCTTCCTGAATTGCACCACTGCCCCGCCCCTCCCGACTTCCAGCTTCTCCCGAGAACGCAGCCTGGTCTCCCCGCCCCGGCCCCCCGGCTTTGCGCTAGCCTTCGCCCCAGCCCGCACCTCGCCGGCGTCTGCCATGAGCCCCTCCAGGAAGGACCGGGGGCTTCGCCGACACCCCCGCGGCCCCCACGCCCCCCGCCCGGACGTTGCTAGGCACCATCTCCGGGACGCCCACAGGCTCCGCCCCTGGCCACGCCCCCGCCGCGGGCCGGCAGCGCCGGAAGGAGCTTGGAAAGCTTTCGCTGGCTGCGGCGGCGGAGGCCTACAGCGGGGAAAGGCCTTGCCGGGTGTCCGCCGCGAGGCACGGCCATAGCGCGGGGCACGACGAAGCCCCCTCTCCCAAGCCAAGTCAAGCAAGGGCTCCGAGAGGTCCGCACAAACCCAAGGGGACTCGGCGGCGCTGCGTCGCGGAACGCGCGCCAACACAGCCACCCGCCGCCGCTTCCGCCCCTCAGAAGCGTGGCGGCCGCGGGGCCCGGCTCGGATTGGACGCTGGCGGCCGTCCTGGGCAGTTGGCGACGCGATTGGCCGCGGGTTGGATGACGTTAGGGGGCGGGGTCCGGGCCGGGAATGGGGACAGCATGTCGCCGCCCGGCCTCTTGCGCGCTGGGCTGTGCGGATCCGCTATGACCGTGCGTTTGGAGCTCGGCCCCCGGGGAAGCGGTGGCTGGTGAGTGCAGTGGGGCGGCGACGTAGGGGCTCCCGGGCCTTAGCGCCAGTTCTGCCATTGTGTCGGCCAAAGTCCCCCAAATTCCTCATGTCAGTTTTCTTATCTAGAAAATGGGTCCACTACTAGACGGGCTCCAAACTTCAGGAACTCCGCTGCTGCACCTAGGGGGCCCTGCCCACTGAGCTTTCTGGAGCCCCCAGGGGTTTCTGGGCCCCTTCTTCGCGCCCCTTACCCACCCCAGCCCTGTTCTGCTTTTCCCCTCCTGCGCTTTGGGTCCCAGGGGACGTTGTGTGATCCGGGGTGGCCAGAGTTGTCGGGCCTGTTTCCCTGGTGCTGCCCGCAGGTGGCTGGCCTGGGGAACCCCGGACTGCCCGGCACGCGGCACAGCGTGGGCATGGCGGTGCTGGGGCAGCTGGCGCGGCGGCTAGGTGTGGCGGAGAGTTGGGCGCGCGACCGGCGCTGCGCCGCCGACCTCGCCCTGGCCCCTCTCGGGGATGCCCAGCTGGTCCTGCTCCGGCCGCGGCGGCTCATGAACGCCAACGGGCGCAGCGTGGCCCGGGCCGGTGAGTTGAGGATGCCAGGGGTGGGCTGGCCGGCCGGGAGGGCGCAGGGGCCAGAGAGGGGGACTCTGGTTGTGACAGATCCACCGGTTCACGTCGAAGGCCTGTTGAGCTCCAATTGCTGCATGGCCTTGAGTGCTTGCAGGGGCCTCAGTCTCTTTATATGTGAAGTGGGGTTAATTGTGGCCCCTCCTATGGGAGTTGGGACAATGCTGCTCTGTGCAGAGCAGCAGTAACCAGAGCCACCGTTTCCCTGTGCCAAGCGGAGATGTTTGGGCTGACTGCGGAGGAGGTCTACCTGGTGCATGATGAGCTGGACAAGCCCCTGGGGAAACTGGCTCTGAAGCTGGGGGGCAGTGCCAGGTGAGGCCCTGGGCTGGTCAGTGTTGGGTGGGATGCTGGCTTCCCAGTTGGGGTGGAGTAGGGCTGTGGACCCAGTCTCTGCAAGGGATGGGCTGCTCTGACCCCAAGCCTGGGCAGGGAGGGGTGGAAGGGTGCTGACCCAGGCAGGCACTAACTGCCCCTCCCGTATCCCTTGAAGGGGCCACAATGGAGTCCGTTCCTGCATTAGCTGCCTCAACTCCAGTGTGAGTCTGCCCCTCCATCCTGCACTGGGTCGGATGGGCCAGCATGGGTCCCCCAACACACTTCACCAGAGTGAAGTGTGGGCCCCTCTGGCTCCCCCACAGGCAATGCCGAGGCTGCGGGTGGGCATTGGGCGACCGACGAACTCTGAGGCGGTACAGGCCTATGTGCTGGGCTGTTTCTCTCCGGCGGAGCAGGAGCTGCTGCCTCTGTTGCTGGATCGAGCCACCGACCTGCTCCTGGACCACATCCGTGAGCGAAGCCAGGGGCCCTCAGTGGGTGTCAGCCCCTGACACCAGTGTCCATGGCTGCTTGCCTGACTGTAGTGCCCACAGACCTAGCCACAGCCATAGAGCCACGCCAACCTTGGTATCCACTATTTATACACTGTTCTCTGGGCTGCTCCAGGCCACCTACAGATTAAAGGGGGGGACTGTGCCTAGAATGATCCGTTTCTGGAGTATGGGGTTGGTCTTCTCTCTGTGTCCTACTTGGGCTGTAGAAGAATGTCAGGAAGACTAAACTTTTTGAGTCTTTTTAGAGAACTGGAGACGTGGATCTGTAAGATTAAAGATGCCATCTTGAAAGCTGGGGCCCATTCAAGGGATCCCACCCTTCCCCTGCCTGTGGGGGAAGGGACAACAGCCCCCCTCCCAGGTGATGCATAGGCATGTCTTAGCCCACTGAGGCTTGGCCACAGCTTTCTTAACCCCATTTTACAGATGGGGAGGCTCAGAGATGTCTGGCCATATCCCCAAGGCCACACAGCTATGGTCTAGCAGAGCCCTGCTTTGTACCCAGGGCTGGCTGCCATCTTGCTGTCCCTGGGGCCCCTGGCACCCTCACCTCAGGGGTGCTGTGTGCCCTGAAGGTCCTCATGCGGGTGGCATATGACAGCAGCCTGAGGTCCTGGGGGTTAGGTGGGATGTGGCCCTGGCGAGGCACCAGGCCTAGATCTCCCGGCTGGTACATTGTGATGTTGGAAAGCTGCTGCAGCAGAGACCCAACCTTGGGCGGCTGGGTGTTGGACCGGCTGATGGGGGACAGGGGAAGCATGTCACCTCCATTTCACAGATGAGGAGGCCGAGGTTCAGAGAGACTTGGGAGAGCCAGGTCAGCTGAGCACAGCCCCTGGACGGGTCCCATGCCTGCATCCCTTTGCCCTGCTCCCCGTGGCCACCTCCTCTCCCACTCACCTCTCCTTGGGCAGGTCATGGGGCTGGAACTCCTGGTGGGGACACACAGGCATTGGGGGTCTCAGGGCCATGGCAGAGCTGAGTGTGGCCAGCAGTTGCTGCAGCATATCTTTGCAGTGCAGCTGGAACATCACATCGAAGTCGCCTTCCTCTTCTGCCGCTTGCATCTGCTGGTGGGGCAGGAGGATCAGGCCCACAAGGGCCCCAATACCTGCCCTCCCCCGGCAAACTCCAGCCCCAGTACCCATTTCCCCCAAGTGTTCCCTGACTGTGGTGGGATACCCATTCTCCAATTGGGAAGACTGAATGAGGCTTGAGGCCTTCTAGAGCCTCAGAGAAGGAATCTAGCTCCTTTGAGACCTAGGAGGGATCTTTGAAGTCCAGAATCAGAGAAGGACAGACTTGCCAGGGGCAAGAGGAGCCTCTGAGCTGGCCCCGGCCAGTCTGTTCCAGCCCTGTTCTCTGTGGGTAGCTTCCATCCTGGGCCTGCTTCCCTCACACCATCCCCGGCTTCCTGCTTACCTGCAGAATGTCCTGTAGGATGGAGGTGGCCTGGTCCAGGGCCATCTCCAGGCTGGCCCGAGCCCTCTGCTCTTCGGCCAGCTCCTGCTGCAGCTGCTGCACCTCAGCCTGCTGCTGCTCCAGCTGCAGGTTCAGCTGGTCTCTCTGGCTCCTGGGCCCAGACTGGGGATGAGTCAACAGCCTCCCCCTCCCTGGGCTGTGGCTGGTGCCACCTGGGGCCATGGGCCCTGCCATTTCTCTCCAGCCCACAGGGGCCCCATCCAGCCCCAGGCCTCAGCCTATCTGACAGGCCCCTCTTGAGAGGGGAAGTCATTGGCCCGGGGTCAAGCTTGGCCTCCACCTGTCTCACCCACTCAGCCCTCCTGGGCGCACCTCAGTGCCTGGCCATCCGCCTGCAGCTGCAGGAGGCTCTGCTCCAGGTGGCTCAGCAGCAGGCGCAGCTGCTCAGCCTCTGCCGTGCTCTGCTGCTGCTCCCGGCACTTCTCGGTCAGCATGAGGATGATCTGCGGGTGCGGGGCAGGTGGCCATGAGCACAGCTGAGCACAGTCCCCAGCTCCCAGCTCTGCTTTAAAGCAAATAAAGAAAACCCAGAGCTGGCCCAGCACCCTGGAGCCCCCGTGAGCAGTCCCCTCCCCTCTCTGCAGCCTCCTTCCCTTGTTACTTGGCTCCACCCCTGTAGGGTGCCCAGGGTTCCCTCCTGCCATATGCGCCAAACGCCCTGTGACAGGGCTTGCAGGCACACCTTCTGGTGGCCTCTTCTGTGCCTGGCCATGACCTTCTGGGTGTTCTCAAGCAGCTCCAGCTGTTTGCACAGCTCATCCTGGCTGCCCTTGAGCTGCTCATTCTCCTGCAGCAGCTGCACACCTTGCCGGGACATCTTGGCTAGCTGCAGGGTCACGCTGCTGTTCTCTATGATGGCCCGCTTTGTCGTCTCCCACATCTGGTTAGTGGCCACCTTGCGGAACTCGGTGGCCACCAGGTTCACACGCTGGATGATCTCTTTCCTGAGTCTGGTTAGGAAGGTGGGGGTGTAAGGGGGTCAGGCAGGGTGGGCACAAGCCCCGGGCACCCCCTGTGGGTTCCCCAGAGTGCCCAGGGCCATTAAAAACCTCTGTGCTCTCTCCCTTCCAAAGGTATGGGGCTGTGGGCAGGGAGCCTTTCCCTGCAGACCCTCTGCACCTTTGGAATTTGAACCATTTCAATGTGTTATTACCTATTAAATAAACATAATTTAAGTCACCAAATGTGGCAAAAGGAAGTCCGGGAGTCTCCAATGCCAGTGTGAGGATGGAGCCTGGGGGCTTGCTCATTCTCTCCCCTCCACAAATCACCCGCTGGGATTCCAAAGATAGCAGGGCGGGGAGTCAGTACCCAGTCCAGTCCCCCCAGTTAGAAGCCAAGGGACGCTGAGACCTGGAGACTGGGATGTGTGTGGCCCCAGTGATGAGTCTCCAAAGGCCACAGAGGGTGCACCCCGTCTGCCCACCTGTCCTTGTCCAGCACTGACTTCTTCTCCAGGTTGTACACATAGTCCTTGTATTCACTCTCCTGCTTTCGCAGCTGGTCCTCCAATGACGTGAACTTGTCTGTGAGCTCCTCTTTCTGCAGCCGGAACTCCTCCAGGGCTGCCAGCTTCCCCGCTGGCCACCGCAGGGCACAAGGATAATGAGGGGCAGCCTCGGAAGGCAGGACCCAACGGGGGCAGCAAGGCCCCCAGGTCTCTGTCCCTCCTGCCCATGTCTTCCTGCCCTCCCTATGCTTCCTGACCCCGTGGGGCTAGTCTGCTGTCCTACCCATGCCTTGCCTGGTCCTGCCCACCTTTATTGCCTTCATCTGGGATGTCCTTTGTCCTCCCCTCCGTGAATCTTATGAAGCCTTGTTCAGGTTCCACCTCCTTTAAGAAGCTTCCCTTGATACTCTCCTCTACTCCCCTCTCACAAAACGAACAATGACAACAGCACCTGAATTTGTATACCTCCTCTGGGCCAGGCGCTCATGCTGTCATTTGCGCCTCAACAACCCTTGCCATCTGGGTGACCCTGGGCCAGACATGTCACCTTTTTGAGATGCTTCCTCATCTACAACTGGGGCAGTGGCAATATTTCCTGCCCTATAGGGTTGCTGAGACAATTGAAGAAGATAATGTGTACCAAGAAGCACATAGCTGTTGCTACTCAGGGTAGCCATGTAGTCCCCATCTCACAGGTGAGAAAACTGAGAAGTGCTTGCCCAAAGCCACAGGCACAGCCAGTGGTAGAGCTGGGATTTGAGCCCTGGGTCCTGTGCTCCTGGGGCATGTGGCTGCAGGCTCACAAGCCAGTCTCCTCCTCACCAAGGACGATGTTCTCCGTGGTGAGCTGGTCCTTGGTCTCCTGGAACTCGTGGCGCACCTGGGCTAGCTGTGCCTCGAAGGCGTCCTTCTCCATCTCCTTGGCCAGCTGCAGGCTTTGGAGCTGCTCATTGAGGTCCGTGATCTCATCTACCCGCTGGTTGAGCGTGCGCTTGAGGAAGGCGACGATCTCCTTCTTGTTATTGGCCAGCTGGTCAAACTCCTGGCGGAACAGCTTCTCCTGCACGGCCAGCTCATCCCACTTCCGCTGGTACCTGGGGCAGGGGTGGGCAGCAGTCCCCTGGTCAGGCCAAGCAAGCCTGGCCTCCGGTGCAGCTGGGCCGACTCTTCCGGGCACCCTGCCCCCCGCATAAAGGGGTATGTGAAGTTCCTCGGTCTGAATCCAGCCTCATCTCCCACTGTGTCCCATGATTGGTGGTCACAACCATGGCCTATGCCTGTGCCCAGCTTTTTATGTTCTTTACATCACTAGAATGTAAGCTCCATGAGGGAAGAGACTTTGTTATGCTCACAGGTATGTCCCCAACACCTGTGCCTGGTACATAGCAGGTGTGCAGTATATGTTTGCTGAATCTTCACAACAGCCTACACAGATGTAGGTGCTGTGATGCTATGATGATTATCCCCACTTACAGTTGAGGAAACTGAGGTTCAGAGGGATAAAGAAACTCCTAGTTAGTAAGTGGCAAAGATTGAACCTGAATCAATCTGACCCCAAAACCATAGGCTTTTAAAACCAGTTTCAGGCCACGCATGGTGGCTCATGCCTGTAATCCTAGCATTTTGGGAGGCCAAGGCAGGAGGATCGCTTGAGGCCAGGAGTTCGAGGCCAGCCTGAGCAACATAGCGAGACTCCGTCTCTACCAAAAAAAAGAAAAAAAAAAAATTAGCCAGGCATGGTGGCGCACACCTGTAGGAGGCTGAAAAGGCCTCCACAGGCTTTTAGCCACAATCCCTGCTGTTGTAGTTGGCCAGCTCATCCCTCCCTAACACTTCCACACTTCCCAATCCCAAGCCTGTGTGCCTGCTGTCTCCCTTACCCTTGTCCATTGAGTGACCCGGTGTTGCCTCCTCAGTGGACCCTTCTTGGCCCTGAGCAATGTTTGTGGCCTGCTCCTTTGTGCCTTCCTGTAGGATGACCTTTTTCCCACTGGGAAGTAGAGACCTGATAATATGCCCCTCTCCCCCACCTCTGTATTCCCCAGGTCTGGCAGAGGGCTTGGCAAATAATATGCACCCAATAACTGTCTGCTAAATGCATTTTTCCTGAATACATCCCACCTGATGTCTCAGCTCAAGCTGAATTTTAAGGGAAGTTTGTTTAATTTTAAGTGGCATCATATAACCAATTTACTGGTTTCCAATGGAATAATTGAAGTTGTTTGGAAAGTTGTTTTACTTCATAATTTCTTCAGCCAACATCTTTTGAATGGCTACTGCAGTGCACACAGGGCACTTCAGGGGTGTGGAGCTGAATAACCTACTTTGTGGATCGAGGAAGCAGCCTGGTGTAGAGGAGTCAGGGAGGCCAGGGCTCCCTTCCTGGTGCCTCTTCTTTCTGGGGGTGACTTCCCTTTTGAGCCTCAGTATCCCCATCTGTGTAATGAGGATGATGTCAGGACCTCTCGCGGGATTGTCATGGGGGTGCAGTGAGCCCAGTATAGGGGCTTCTGGGTGCATGCAAAGGACTTGGCATTAGCTGGGGTTATCTGCAGCATCAGTCATCTGGGGAAGAAATGCTGCCTACTCGTTTGTCTTTTTGCGGGTCACCCTGAGACTGGGGCTGGTGCCTCACAGGTGGGAGGAAACCATTGTTTGTTTGTTTTTAGAGACAGGGTCTCGCTCTGTCACCCAGGCTAGAGTGCAGTGGTGTCATCATAGCTCACTGCAACCTCAAACTCCTGGGCTCAAGCGATCCTTCTGCCTCAGCCTCCTACAGGTGTGCGCCACCACGCCTGGCTAATTTTTTTTTTTTTTTTTTTGGTAGAGACGGAGTCTCGCTATGTTGCTCAGGCTGGCCTCAAACTCCTAGCCTCAAGCGATCCTCCTGCCTTGGCCTCCCAAAATGCTAGGATTACAGGCATGAGCCACCATGCATGGCCTGAAACTGGTTTTAAAATGAGAAAAATGATGAGCAAGTGAACATGTCTCTAAATGAAGAGTAAGAGGATTACTCCCCACCACCACCCATGTCACACACAAAACAGGCCCTAGGATAGAATGTCACAGTCATGGACGGGGAATCAACCTTCCTCATTTACATTTGTGGAAACTGAGGCCTAGCATAGAGAAACAACTGGGCTCAGCAGCTGGGTAAGTCAGTGGGGCACAGGTGCCACTTCCAGCAGCAGGTGGAGGACCACATGGTCCACTGCCTGCTAGGGGGCCGCCATTTCCAATTCATCCCACTGATTAAACTCTTCCCTTTTGTAAAGCATGCGGTCCACAGGGCAGGAGTAGGGCAGGCGGGAAGTGGGGTTTGCCAGGGGGTGCCCAGGGCTCTGGGCGCTGGGAAGGGGTAGGGAAATCCATTTACCCTCAACATCTTGAAGCCTCCCAGTGGTATCTAATGAGGAAACGGAGGCTGGGATGGGGTGGGGGCTGGACATCCATGGGAGGCCAGAACAGGTCTAGGGCCCCCGGCCGAGCCTGCGCAGTGGCCACCTCGGGGCGGGGCCTCCGACCGGCGCCCCCGCCCCCTGGCCGCCGGCCCACCCACCGGGCCAGCCGGTCTTCCAGGTCTCGGATCTGGATGTGGTAGAACTCCCGCGTCTCCTCGGCCAGGGGCGTCTCCACGGGCTTCAGGGTCACGCCGGGCTCCTTCTTGCCCCCTTTCTTCTTCTTGACCTCAGGCTCCTTGCTGCCCTTGCTCGCCTTCTTTTTGGGAGCCATCGCTGATGACAACCACTGCTCCCAGGGCCCCTTTAAGAGGCCGGTGGTTGCCAAGGAAGTTGGTCCCATACATAGCAACGGACTGAGCGAGTGAGGCTGGGCTTAAAGGGGCCCTGCCCGCTTGCTGCCCAGCGCCGCCCCTCCAAGGCAGCCGGCATCACGGGCATCACGGGCATTGCGGGGCCCTGGGCGCGGTCGCAGCGGGGCTAAGGGATCTCAGACGGGGACGGCAGGCTCTCAGGGCACTCTTAAGGGTGGAAATAAGTGACATGGGAAATATGAGAGTGGGCCGGGGTCATAGAAATCACCATCCTGCCCCTTTGTGCTGACCATGAGATGCAGGCCCAGAGAGGGGAGGGCCTCCCTATGGCCCCCCAGGACCAGAAGCAGCCAGTCACCTGGCCCCCAGCCCAGGGAGTGCCTCCCCTGAGGCCTCCAAGACCCTCTCGGTGATGCAGCTACACAGCAAGATCATTCTATCAGCTTCACCCAAAGTGGGGTGGGGAGACATCCTGGGAAGAAATGGATGTTTTATGTTGGAGGCTCCCAAGCTGAGGTCCTGGGACGTCCTTGTCCAGAGGCTGGTTCAGTTTTCCACAAAGCTTAGTGGAAGTGGTCCGTCTGCCCAAGCTGACCCCAGGCACACAAAGGCCCATGCTGTAGCTTTGGTCGGGGTGGCAGCACCCTGGGGGGCCACAGCAGGTGTCTCGCTGGCAGCCATGTCCCCCTCTGGGCCTGGTCTCAGCCAGTCATGCCTGTTTGCCTGCTGTGTCCCCACCAGCCTAGGCACTCCCAGGTCCTTTTTGTCCCTGTTGTCCCAGGGTCGGCACTTAGCAAGAGATGGCTGTAGCACCACCCTGAAAGTCTGAGCAGTAGACTAGGGGACGCTCAGTAGTACTTCAGCAAATGTGGTTTGTTCGAGCAGCTAGATCTTGTAAGCCGTAGGCTCTGTGGGGTGGGGCAGGGGTTGAGGAGACTTCAGGGCACAGCACGTAGTTAGAGCCCTGGGGGTGGTGTTCACTGCTGGCAATGGGCAGGTCAGAGAGGTAAATGGTTGGTGAGAAGTGGCCATGTTTGGACTGTCTGACATCCCGGGGGACCTTGGCCAGTGGCCTGAGCTCTCTCATCTATGGAAGAGCATGGGAGGCCTGCCGCGGACGGGGCAAGACCTGGCTGCCAGCGAGACACCTGCTGTGGCCCCCCAGGGTGCTGCCACCCCGACCAAAGCTACATGTATGTAAGGCACACGGCACGGAATATGGACAGGGACGCAGGGGCACTTGCTAAGTGGCAGCCAATGTTGTCATGAGCAGAGCAAGCCTGAGACACTCCAGCCTTCTTTGTGTGGTGGGCAGCCTCTGGAACTTCCAATGTCCTTGTATCCCCAGCTTGGGGGTCTGTCCTTCCCGGGGTGTCTGTTCCCTGCAGGCTGGGGCAGCCCTGGGAGGACAGAAATGTGACTGGCAGATGGAAGAGGCCCCTACACCTGTGCACCAGCTTCAGCCTTTGCACACGCATGAGGTCAGTGAGCTCTGCCTGCCCAGGACTGCAGACAGCAGTGACACTGAGGCCCCAGAGAGGGGAGCCCTGGCCCAGTGCCCCTCCAGCCCAAAGCAATGCCCCCTACTCCTGAGGGACATTGCCCCTCCCCCACCTGAGCAGCTGCCCCAAAGGAACCCAGCCCAGGCAAAGGTCCCTACGGTATCCCCAGCTGTCCTGCTGCCTCCCCAGGCCTCCCCATTTCTACCCTCTTGTCCCTGAGGCCCATCTCAGGGTGTAGCTCCAAATTCCCAGCTCGATGGGGGGCCAGCCTGGAGCCCACAGATGGTGTCAACTTTGAGACCTGTATGCCTCTCCTTTGTTAGCACCAGGATGGTTGCAGTCACATGGCAAGAGTAACCAGCTGGACTTCTAGGCCAGCCTGCCAGGTGCTAGGGGTGGGGAAGGGACACTGCAGGTTGGAGGATAGCGCCTTCTGGGGTTTGCTTGGAGATTCTCCCAAAGCTCCCTGTTCTGAGGCCATAGGCCACCACCTGCCCCAGGGACACCTCATTGCTACTTATCCAACTGCCTGCTGTATCCTCCTTTGGGGACTGACACTAATGGTCCCAGAGCTGCTGGGGCTGCCAGACCACATGTCAGCAGCCCCTGTCAAGGCTGGGTCTTCTGAGAAGAGTCAGCATCAGCCCAGGATGGAGGCCGGCGGCTGTGTCACTGCCATCTCTGGGAAGCTCTGGAGTGAAGGACACCTAGGCCCTGGGGAGGCCAGGAGGCCAGACACCATTAAACATGCCCTGATGCCTTGCCTACCTCTATGGAGCATGTGACATGGAGATGTGACAGGGATTCATTCAGGGTGTGTTCAGGGTGTGTGTGTGTGCATGTGCATGTGTGTGCATGTGTGTGTGATCTAATACTACCCCTACCCTTGAGAGCCATGAGGACCCCATCTGTCTCATTCCTGGCTGCTTCCCTAGAGCCTTGGATGAAGGCTGGCACATGGTGTGGCTCAGGAAACATCTGCGACCTGAATGCAACAGCATGGGGTGGGGACTCCGGAATGGCATAGTAAGGCTGATAGGTCCTCTCCTCAGCAAAGCTACACTTTAACCAGTCAAGGTTAATTTTTTTAGAGAAAGCAAATCATTTAAGTCTCTGGAAATTGTGCTAAGGGCATGCAGTAAATGGGGAAAACTTCATTCAAGAAGACCTACCAGATTTTCACAAAAATGAGTCTGCAGTATTTGAGCAATGATCCATACTCTTACCCTCTGTGGTATAAGAAATACATATATTTGGTCTTTGTCCCTGGTTGTTGGCACAGTGCTCCTAAGACCCTTGGAATTTCCTGAGTGATAGGAGTCTTTGCTATTCATAACAAGCCCCTATTAACCATACCTGAGTTTATACTAATGAGGTGACACATGGAGACAGATAGCTCCAGGATGGTTGCTCACCAGAAGACCAAGCACATAATTACAGGGTTAGAATGTCCAGCTCTCTCCTTCCAACCTCCAGGGAGGGGAGAGGGGCTGGAGACTGAGTGGTCAATGATGTGATCAATTGTGCCTAAGTAATGAAACCTCCATAAAAACCCTGGACAATAGGGTTCAGGAGCTCAGACAGCCTCTGGGCTGGTGAACACATTGAGGTGCTGGGAGGGTGGTGTACCCCCTACCTCCCCACACCTTGCTTTATGCATCTCTTCCATTTGGTGGTTCCTGAGTTGTATCCTTTATAATAACCTGGTGACAGTAAGTAAAGTGCTTTTCTGAGTTCCACAAGTCATTCTAGCAAATTCTCAAACCTGAGGAGGTAGTCGAGGGAACCCCTGAATTTGCAGTTGTCCAGGCAGAAGTGCGGGTGGCCTGGGCACCCCATTGGTGGCTGGCATCTGAAGAGGGCAGTCTTGTGGGATTGATCCCTTGACCTGTGGGGTCTGCACCAACTCTGGGTAGTTAGTGTCAGTTGACTGGAATTGTTTGTTAACCTAAAATAATCAAAAGAAGGGTCCAAATCTAGTTCGCAGAGAATTTATTCAAACGCAAAGGTTGAGGATGGGCCTGCCGAGGAAGCAAAGAATCCAAAGAGTGGAAGTCAGTGTTCCAAAGTGTGGAAGTTTGGGATTGCTTACACAGACAAAGCTTAGGGAATTTTAACAGATTTTCAACATCCTTCAGTGTGAGGCCTAACGCATAGTCACAACAATCTGACTAGTCGAGGTGGTCCTTTTCTTTTGGGAAAGGTATATTTAACATTCCACATTGAGGATGTAACAGACATGGGGTCTTGGGTGCCATCTGTTCTGAGTCAGGTACAGGACAACAAAGGAGGCTGTTAATCTACAACAAGATCAGTGATTGGAAGAGGGAGTTCTAGTCTCTGGTCTTTCCTAGTCATTTACAGAACAAGAACAACCAGGAAGAGAGTTCAGCTATAATCTAAGAAGCAGAACTGCAAACACGCTGTGTGACTCAGATCATAGTTACATCTCTCTCAGGCTTGAAGTGTTTTTACATTTTACAGCTTTTAAATTTTATTTATTTTTGCTTGTTGGGCACCCAGCTGGTGTCAGAGATTTGGAGAATTGGTGTGAAAAGTGACAAGTATTTGGTGTCAGAAAAAATCATACACCCACCTCCGCTCACCGGCCACCAGCGCTGTGTTGTGGGATTTTCCCTGGGGTACTGACCTCCGGGGGTGTGGCCAAACACATGGGGCTCCCTGTCCTCCCACCTGCTCATTCGCATCTCCGTGTCAGCCTGAGAGGGGCAGGCTGCTGGCCTTTCTCTACACTGCCCCACCCTCCATTCCAAGCGGGGACACAGACAGGACTTCCCCACACAGGCCCCCTGGAGGGTGGAAGCTCTACTCCAGGTGTGGCAGGT
The DNA here is from genome assembly GCA_023783475.1 of Daubentonia madagascariensis. Classification (NCBI taxonomy): domain Eukaryota; kingdom Metazoa; phylum Chordata; class Mammalia; order Primates; family Daubentoniidae; genus Daubentonia; species Daubentonia madagascariensis. The sequence continues at coordinate 6,353,137 of JAKFHU010000776.1, forward strand.
TGACAATACTTGGGTCCTGGTGGCCCCACCCCAGCTGGCTCATAGGGTGGAGGTTCCACCCCAGGAGGGGCTAAGACCAGAGGCTGCCACCCCCTAGTGCTCGCTTACAGAGCAGGGCATGACTTAGGAAAAGTAGGTCCCGCCCCGAGTCGGGGTGCAGTGGTGTGGGTTTTGCTCTGGGAAAGGCAGGCAGAAACAACAAAGAGCTCCACAGCTCCGCCAAGAGCACTGACTTTATTTGGATCAGAGCTTCAAAAACCCCATGTCTAAGGGCTGTCAAAAGACAAAATTATAACAAATTTTGTCTAAAGATCTTCATCAGCTTTTATTTGTGATTCTAGAATTGGGCAACACCTTGTTCTAAACCATGGGATGAGTGTTCCGATGAGCTGAGCAGAGGGGTTGGTTATACAGGCAGAGAAGGCTGAGGAAAGCAGAGACCGAACAAAAAGCAGACTGGTTGTTTCAAATTACTTTCCTTGTAAAGGTTAAAGCAGAGGGGACTTCCTTCCATGCCAGCTAAAAGTGCCTTGTTTGGGGGATTTGGCTTTACTCTCCCACTCTCCTGATTTCATGGAAGGTCACATGAACAACTTAGTTCCCGCTTGGCGACATGGAACTCCAGCATGAGTGGCTCCATTTTGGTTTGGCCAGTTGGGCCTAAGTGCAGGAGCTCAGTCCAAACCAATAACCTCCGATAAATTTTATTTAACAATTTCCCCCTTTCGGCTGGGCTCTAACGTCGGTGAGAGTGTGACCAGAACTTAGGGTATGAGTGCCGCTCTCCGTTACCACCATGCTGGGTTTCCGGTCTCCCCACGTTATTGTCGTAGGTTACAGTGTCTCATGATCATGCATTTCTTTGAGTTTTTGTCAGTCCAGACAAGGAGAGATCATTTGACATTAACAGATTGCCGTATACAAACATTTAAAACCTGTGAGAGAATACAGTGCGCCAGAGAGACTATTATTACGACTATTTGGAGGATAATAGCAAGAGTCTGGAGCATGCTCCTTACCCAGGGTCCCCATGAACCCAATCAACTAAACTCAAATAGATCAAAGAATGAGCTAGATGAGGAGCCCACGCGTTTTAACTAAGTAGTCTGCTAATTTTTGCAACCAAGTCTCTACAATTCCTTACATCTTTATCCCTACGCAGCAGGAAGTGTCAGGAACTGCACAGATTTCTCCCTGTTCATGTGGTAGATAATCTAGAATCCCACGACTGAATTAAATTAAATCAGGGCGTGAGAATAAGGTGGTCTAGGAATCTGACTCTGTATTATAAAGGGACCACTAGTCCAATTTGAACAACGGTTGGGTAGCCAACATTTCATCAGGTTACCTGCAGAAGCTACTGATTGTGAAATTCTAGCTACAATGAAAGAGGTAGGCATACCAAAGAAAAATTAAGAGAGGTAAGAGTTTTGTTACAATGAGGAGTCTTCTTCTGACATCATGGGAAAAGCTATCCACAGCATATACTTGTCAACTTCTCATCCTGGTTTGCAGTTTGAATGTCTCTGGCTGTGGCGTCAGATGTTCCTGTGAACTCTCTGTGTGGCCCACACAGCAGGCATGAGACTTGTCCCATCAGATTTACATCAAGTTGTCCAGCTTCAGCATATAGGGCTCAGACAGAGCAGTTCTTGTTCTTAGTGATTCACTGGAAGAAAATTGGATTGGAGAACCCTAGAAGAATTCAGGATCCAGTCCAGTCTAGAGGTAGATAATAAAAACTTGAAAACAATGTACAGGGCTACAATCTATTAATAATAACATGTGTACTATAGATTTTCTTCTGAAATATAATTTTTCTCTCTACAGTCATCCTGATTTCTACCAAAGACAATCAGAGTAAGGCTAGTTTGTTTGTAAAATAAGTTTAGTCTCATTAAACTCAGCCTGATTATTTACAGAAGTGCAGCAAGAACAGTGATTGACCATATAGGCTCTTTTTAAGTTTGCTTTGCTGGAACTTTTGACAAGGAATCTCCAATTGGACTTTTGACAACCTCTTAATGCTAGGAAACCAAAACCAAAGCAGATTTCAGACTTCGCCTGTAGTATCTATAAATGCATTCTATGTACATGCTCAAATATGACATCCCAGACAAAGCCTTGGCAGTATAACCAGTGTTTCCAATTGTGTCCTATTACGAGGAGAACAGATTTTTATTAAACTTATGTAGATAACTATGTTGCCATAAGAATAAGAATACTCATGAATAGTTTCCAAATTCTGGAGGGCTCATGTAGGGAGGAAAAGTAAATGTTTCAGTTTTTATTTACAAAAGTATACTTTACCAAATTGCTATAAGCTATAGATAGCTTAAGACAAAAAAATTTCTTTAAATCTAGAAAATAAAACATTTAGAGAACCAGAAATATTGCAAATAAAAAGTCATTATAAATTATCCACATCAGTTTATTTACTCCTATATAATTAATTTTTATTCTGCTTGATCTTGGTTAGCAGTTTCATGAAGACATCAATTTCTTCATTAGAGTTCTGGAAATGCTTACCCAGTCCAACAATATGATCTTGAAGTTATCGGAAACCTGTATTTGTCAGCATCCTTTTCATCTTTTCCATGGATTTTCTTGAAGACCCAGCACATTAGGGTTACCGTTGATTACAAAGAGCTTTCAGAAAAAGCATTAGGATAAAGCAATTAACTGTGGATAAGACTTAAAATGCCCATGGCTAAAGATCTGGTGAGAGTTCATTATAGCCAACAATTGACAAGGAAATTTGATTACTTCTGTGGCATAACATTTTGACATAATAACCAAAATTATGACATAACATAAAATTTCTAGGAATTTCATAGTTTCTAGAACACATATAATGACACATCCATACAAATATAGCTCAGAGAAGGTTGAACATCATTTCTTTTTTTGAGACAGAGTCTCGCTCTGTCACCCCGGCTAGAGTGCAGTGGCATCATCACAGCTCACTGCAACCTCAAACTCCTGGGCTCAAGCAATCCTCCTGCCTCCGCCTCCCAAGTAGCTGGGACTACAGGTGAGCGTCACCACACCTGGCTAATTTTTCTATTTTTTGTAGAGATGGGGTCTTACTCTTGCTCAGGTTGATCTTGAACTCCGGGCCTCAAGTGATCCTCCCGCCTCAACCTCCCAGAGTGCTGGGATTACAGGCATGAGCCACGGCGTTCGGCCATGCTCAACTGGTTTTCAACAAGGGTGGCATGCCAATTTAATAGGGGAAAGAATACTTTTTAAACAAATAGTGCTGGGGTAACTGGGTAGCCACATAGAAAAGAATAAAATTGGACCCCTATCTCACACCATGTGCAAAATTAAGTCAGCATGGATCACAGGCCTAAATGTAAGAGCTATAACTATAAAAATCTTAGGAGAAAACATAGGAGTAAATCTTCATGATCTTGGGTTAGATGATAATTTCTTAAATATGTCACCATAGCACAAGCAACAAAAGAAAAAATAGATAAATTGGACTTCATCAAAATTACAAACTTTTGGGCATCAAAGGGAACCATAAAGAAAGTGAAAAGACAACCCACAGAACAGGCGAAAATATTTGCAAATCATATATCTGATAAGGGACTTATGTCCAGAATATATAAAAAACTTATAACTTAACAATAGAACAACAAATAACTTAATTTAAAATGTGCAAAGGATGTGAATAGATATTTTCCAAAGAAGATATAGATATGGCACATTACATAAGCAATAAGCACATTAAAAGATGCTCCACATCATCAGTCATTAAGGAAATACAAATCATAATCACAACAGGATACTCCTTCACACCCACTAGAATGGCTATAATAAAAATGACAAATAATAACAAGTGTTGGTAAGGATGTAGAAAAATTGGAACCTCGCTGCTAGGAATGTGAAATGGTGCAGCCATTTTGAAAATGGTTTGGCAGCTCCTCAAAGAGTTAACATAGAGTACCACGTGATCCAACAATTGCACCCCTAGGTATATACTCAGGAGAAATGAAAACATACATCCACAAAAAACTTTGTACATGAATGTTGAACACAGTGCAATTATAATAGCTAAAATATGGAAACAACCCAAGTGGCCATGAACAGATGAATGGATAAACCAAATGTGGTATATTTATACAATTGGAATATTATTTAGCAATCAAAAGCAATAAAGACTGATCCATGCTAGAAAATGGATAAACCTTAAAAACATTCTGCTAAGTGAAAGAAGGCAGTCACAAAAGGCCACATGTTGTATGATTCCATTTATATGAAATGTTCAGAAAAGGCAAATCTATAGAGACAAAAAGTGGATTAATGATTGCCAGTGGCTGGGAGGGGGTGGGTAAGGGGGAGTGGAGGCAGCCTGCTATTGGATATGGGATTTCTTTTGGGGTTGATGAAAATGTTTTAAGATGAGATATGGTGATGTTTGCACAACCCTATAAATATACAAAAAAATGGAATCGCACACTTTAAATGGTCGAATTACAGGTATACAAATATGTCTCAATAAAGCTGTCAAAAAAACCAGCATGGAGGCAGAGCGTGGATGGCATTTAAATCTCAGTCCACCCCGTTACCAGACTTGGAACCTCGGGCAAGTGGCTTTCCCTCTCTGAGTCTCAGTTTTTCTATTTGTGAACAGGGTGCTGGGTCATAGGGTGACTACAAGGGACCTGTGAGAACACAAAACATGTAACAGGCTCACGTAAAAAGCCCAGCACCTGGCACCTGATGAGTTCACAACAAATGGCCTCTGTGACAATAATCATGACGATGATTTGGCGATTTAGATGAAGACGTAAACAAGCCAATTTTGGAAGAATGCAAATAGCCTGGGCACTTTACGAGGGAAATGAGTGGAGTGTTCAGGTTCATCAGTTCTGAGATGAAGCAGGGCAGGCACTCCTGATGCCTGGGCTGGAGCCTGTCTGGCTGCAGAACATCTGACTCTGATTGGGTGCCTTCATGCCTTCCTTCCCTCTCTTTATTCAACTAATAGACTCCACCTCCTTTGCCCTTATTAAGTTAAGTGGCCTTGTTTGTATCGGGGAAGGTGTTGATCAGATGTGAACACAAATAGCAGAATTACAGCTGCGATTGGGTGCTGTGAGGGAAAGGTGCAAAGAGCTCCAAGGGCATGAGGAGTGGGTCAGGAACAGCTTCCAGCATGGAGTCCATCCCGGAGGTGCCAGGCTTGGAGGAGAAGGAGATGTTACTCAGTGGGGCTGGGGTGGGGGTAGGAGGTGAAAAGAGAGTGCAAAGGCCCTGAGGCAGGGGGAGGCTCGTCAAGTTTGATGAAGGCCAGAGAAGCTGCAGCTCAGAGAGGAGAAAGCAGGCCACAGGGAGGCCAGAGAGACAGCTGGGCCAGACCACATAAGCTTCCTAGAGCAGAGAAGGAGCAGAGTATTATTCGATGAGCAACGGGAGTACAGGTTCCAAGTTGCATTTGAAAGATCCCCCCAGGTGCATGAGGTGAAGGATTGGAGCAGGGTGAGGGGGTAACCTGTTAGAAGGCCAGCATGGCCACCCCAGAGTGACAATTATAACTTTTACTATGTGCTAAGCATTGTCCTAAGGGCTCTGCATAGATGAGCATATTTAATCCACACAGCAGTCCTATATGGGAGGCACTTAAATTATTCCCATTATATTGATGTGAAAATTGAGGGTAACTCTTCTGGGTCCCACAGGGACGTCATTAGTCAAATCCAGGACCAACTCCAAAGCCCATCTGGTAACCCTTACACAGTAAACACTGAGAATTAGCCCGTTCTCCTAGGAAGAGACTGATTGATTGTTTTGTGGCTATGGTAACTGGTAACCACCAGAACCGGTTCTAAACTCGGTGACCCATGAACGACACTTCAGTAACCCCGCGTCGGAAAGCCAGCCAATCAGCAGCTGCCTTCGTGCAGGAACCCCGCCTCCACACCAGAGCCAACCAATCCCGAAACAGTCCCGCTTGCAGCCGCGCCGTGCGCCCGGCCGCTTCGCCTTCGGGGGTGCGGGGCGGCGGCTTTGCCTCGTCAGCCTGTGGCGAGCCGACGTTAACGCTCAGGCTGTCTGGGTCCTGAGGCAGGCTCCGCTTCGGCTGAGGCAGCGTGGGCCGCCGGGAGGAAGGCGCTCTGGGGGCCGCCCCAGGCGAGGTCCTGCCCGGCCGCAGCCACCTCCTCTGAGGGAGCGGCCGTGTCCCCACCTGCTGGGGCGTCCCTCGGGTTTTTGGCTTCTGTGAGACGCCAATAAGTTGGCCGTGTGGGAAGCCGCTGCGGGGCGCAGGGACAGCTCCAAGGGCAGCTAATGCGGCACCTTTAACCCATCCCTGTGTCGCCGGCGTTGGCCTGGCTCTCTTTCGGGGCCAAGGCGCCTGCTCGGCTCCGAGCATCCCAGGCAGGGGCGGGGCCCTGCAGAGGGCAAGGGGACGTCTCTTGTTCTCAGCAAGGAGCCCCTTCCAGAAGCCCCTCCATCTGGCGAGTCGTCCACGCTGGCGCCCACACCCGTCGCGGGCCGGGGGCCCGGGATGGAAGGGACCGGCGCGAGGGAGCCGCGTCGCGGGCCGGGGGCTCGTCTGAGCAGTGCGGTCCGCCAAGGAGAAAGGCGGCGTGGCTGTTGCGTGGCAGCTGAGTGCGCCTCCTTCAGTGGCACTCGGAGTCTACTGTAACGGCAATGGGAAGACGCACAGCCCACCAACTTTATGTAAATTTGGGAAAGAAAAGATTCGTCAAAACATTTTTAAAATAAAAAATACACACATGAATCTAAATCAGAATAGTTTCCCATCAGCAACGGGTAAGGCATTGTTCGCAGCCACTCGCTCAGGGCACAGTATTCATCTGGATCAATGACTTGAATAGCAGGTCAGGTCATTTTGGTTTTTCTCTTTATTCCTACCTAATTGGAACATTCTGACACACGGGAAATGACAGCATGGACCAGAGAGTTCTTGATATTCAGATCAAACATAGCCCTGGCAGCAATGAAATTTCTTACTGAAATAAACTCCGCTCTGTCACACGTTAGGTTGGTAAGTACATCACACGCTCAAAAGCTGGAAGGTAAAATGTTTGATTTGGGAGGTAGCTGCAAATTAAAGCCTGTGTCAGTTATCTTTGCTGCATAACAAAGCACCCTGAAATTCAGTGGCTTAAGACAACAATTATTTATTCAGCTCATAATCATGAGCTGGGGGTTCTTCTGGTGTAGCCCCCACTTGTCTGACCTCAGCTGGGCTCACCTGTGCAGCCAGTGGGCAGGTGGGCCAGCTGGTCACTCACATGTCTGGTGTAGCTTGCTGTGGCTGGGGCACTGGAAGGACTGCCTGTCGTCACCAGGCAGACTAGCCCAGCTTGCTCACAAGAGCACAAGAGCAGAAGCTGCTAGGCCCGTTGAGGTCTGCCTGGGCTTGGCACTGGTACAAGCTCACTCTTGCCACATTGATCAAAGCAAGTCACGAGGCAGCCCAGATCAGACGGGAGGACCAGCAAAGTGCTGTGGCCACTGTTGCAACCTACCCTAATTTTGATCTACTCTTTGAAGGCTTTCAGCTCTGAAAGGGGTTTCTGTAATTTTTGTTCCAAGATTTGGCATCATTTTAAAATATGGCTTAATGAAAGCATGATATTTTGGCTCTGGAGTGATAGGGTCAGGCCACTCAAGATTCTGAAGAGAAATCACTCGAACGAGCCCCTTGAAGTCAGAGAACTGGCATGCTCAGGGTTGTTAAGAAATGTTTTCAGCCTGTGTCCTTGGTACTTGCATGTGGAAATGTCTTAGTGCCTCGCCCAGCATGCTGAAAAACTCACTCCCAGGGGTTGCAACCTGACTGCACTCACAATTTGCACTATTCCTTTCAGCTCTGAGTGCAGATCAGGAGGCAAAGTGTCCACTGCTAACTGGTCTCTGGGCACACGTGGGCAAGGAGCCTGGCACTCAGGGGCAGCTTCTTCATTCAGGTAGCAAGGCCCTTACTTTACTGTCTTAACCATTTTTAAGTGTACATGTCAGTAGCATTAAGTACATTCATGTTGTGCAGCCACCACCACCATCGTCTCCAGAACTCTTTTCATCTTGCAAAACTGAAACCGTGGGCCCATTAATACTAACTCCCCATTTCCCTGTTCCCCCCAGCCTCTGGCACCCACCATTCTACTTTCTGTCTCTGTGAGTTTGACTACTCCAGGGACCTCATATAAATGGAATCATGTATTATTTGTCTTTTTGTGACTGGTTGATTTCACTTACCATATCTTCAATGTTCATCCATATTGTAGCATGTGTCAGAATTTCCTTCCTTTTTAAGGCTGAACTTCCTTTGTGTGTGTGTGTGTTTATCATTCACCTGTTGATAGACACTTGGGTTGCTTCCCTCCTTTGGCTATTGTGAACAATGCCGTTATGAAGGTGGTTGTACAAAGACCTCCTCAGGTGCCTTCTTTCAACTCTTTTGGGCATATACTCAGAAGTAGAATTACTGGATTGCATGGCAATTCTATTTTTAATTTTTTGAGGAACTTCCATACTGTTTTCCACAGTTGCTGGACAATTTTACATTCCCACCGACAGTGCACAAGGGTTCCAGTTTCTCCACATCCTTGCCAACACCTGCTATTTTCTGGTGTTTTTATTTATTTATTTTTGTTAGTGGCCATCATAATGGGTATGAGGTGGTATCTCATTGTGGTTTTGATTTGCATTTCTCTAATGATTAGTGAAGTTGAGCATCTTTTCATGTGCTCATTAGCCATTTGTATAACTTATCTAGAGAAATGGCTATTGAATTCCTTTGCCCATTTTGTTTTGTTTTTATATTTTTTATAGAGGCAGGGTCTCACTATGTTACCCAGGCTGGTCTTGAACTCCTGGGCGCAAGTGATCCTTCTGCCTTAGCCACCCAAGTAGCTGGGACTACAGACAAGCATGTGCCACCACAGCTGGCTTCTGCCCATTTTTAAATATGACTGTTTTTTGTTATTGAGTATGAGTTCTTTACATATTACGGATATTAACCCTTTATCACATTATGTTTTGCAAATATTTTTTCCCATTGTGTAGGCTGCCTTTTCACTGTTAATTGTGTCCTTTGATGCACAGAAGTTTTGAATTTTGAAGCAGAACAATTTATCTATTTTTTCGTGCTTTGCCTGTGCTTTTGGTGTCATCTGAACATGTGATTTTAATGATAAAGAGAACAAGCATTATCTGAGCACTTTCCCTTCACAAAGAGGCAGCCCTCCCACCAGCAGGGGACTCAAATTCTGCTCCTCACTGTTCGATCCAGTTGTAAAAGGGAGCACGTGTGTGTAGACAACTGTCCTTTCTCATCATTGACACCTCCCACAGTGTCATTTGCTCTAGGCATGCTGGACGTCAACAGCAGCTGGTCTTTACAAGCTTCTTGGCAACAGTCTGGTGCCACTTTTTACTTCGAGGAGGTAACTCTGATCACTGTCTCTGTAGTTTGGGTTTCTTCCCCACCTCTAGTGATGGAATTTATCAGTTTCATTCTAGAGTGTATTTTTTTGTGCTTGATCTGGAAAACCTTGCTTGGTTTATGGACAAGGTCACTGTGCTTCATTTGAAATTGATTGAAATATTTCAATGCATTCATCCACTCTTTGACAATGTTCTTTTATAACAGGTAATGCAAGGGAACCAGGGAGGTGTAACTCACTGGCCCAGGAAAATCCAGTTTTTATTGTAACATATTTTATTTCCATTCTCTTTCTTCATCTTCTTCTTTTTTTTTCTTTTTTGTTGCTTGTGTAAAATTAGCATCCTTGAAGGGTCATTTGTTCCAGCCAACACAGGCTCACATTTTATATTCACAGCAGAATCCTGTTGCATATTTATGCTGATAAATGTCTTTCTGATAGTGGAGAACATGGGCTCCGGAATGAGACTGTTGTGTTTAAATATAGCCTCTGCCATGTATTAACTGGGGGGCCTTGGTCAAGTTCCTTTGTCCCTACATGCTTTTGCATCCTTATCTTTAAGTAGGGCTAATAACAACACCTAATTCCTGGAGTTATTGAGACGATTCAGCAAAACATATAAAAATCACTCAGTGCCTGGCACATAGTAAGTGTTCAATGTATGTTAACCACAATTAGAATGATTCTACTTTTTTTTGATTCAATGAAGCATTTTTTTTTTTTTTTGAGACAGCGTCTCACTCTGTCACCTGGGCTAGAGTGCAGTGGTGTCATCATAGCTCACTGCAACCTCAAACTCCTGGGCTCAAGCCATCCTCCTGCCTGAGCCTCCTGAGTAGATGGGACTACAGGTGCATACCACCATGCCTGGCTAACTTTTCTATTTTTTGTAGAGGCGAGGTCTTGCTATGTTGCCCAGGGTGGCCTCTAACTCCTGGCCTCAAGTGATCCTCCCACCTTGTCCTCCCAAAGTACTAGGATTATACATGTGAGCTACCACACCCAGCCTCAATGAAGCACTTTTAAGTCACCAATTTATTGAGGATTAAGGATTGAGGACTAAGGCACATAAGAATAACCACCCCTTCCACGTGGGCAGCCACTGTCCTGACTTTGGAATTTATTACTCCCATGTATGTTTCACACATGTACAACATATGTGTCCATAAGCATAAATATGCCTTATATAATGCTTTCTATGAGGTTTTAAAACTTTATATAATGCATCATTTTGTATGTATCCTTCCATACCTTGCTCTTTTCACACATCATTATGTTTCTGAGATTTATTCATGGTGATATTTTTAACTGTAGGTCATGCATCTTTAACTGCCTTAGAGTGAATTCACTGCTGGGTGAACATACAAAGTATCCACCCTCTCACTGAGGAATACAGGGCTTTTTTCCATGTATGAGCATGTTTATTCTTTTCTCCCCAGGCTTGGTTGGGGCCCATCATCATCATCACCATCATCAATGACCAAGCACTTACTGTGCTGCCCATGAGCTGGGCCCAGATTCCCTCCTCCACAGACTGTGACAAAGTCCCTTGTCAAGGTCATGTGGAAAGGGGCTGAGAGTGGATTCGACCCAGGTCTGCCTGATGCCAAGCTCTATGCTCCTAGCCACTCTGCCCTCTGCCTTCCCAGGAACAAATGCCTGCTGTCATTCCGAGGTGGGTATACAGGCAGCTCGGCAGGCTCTGGTGAGACTCTCAGCCTGGCCCAGGGCTTCTGAAAGGCAGAGTGACCAGCTGCAGCTCACGCACCTGTCTTGGTATCAGGATGGCTCAGTTAGTGATCCAGCCTTTGGGTTTTTCTGAAATTCCCTGCCCCTCCAGGGATACTAACACCACTGGAGACTTTTTGGAGCAATAGGCCGCAGGCTCTGACTGTGCTGTGTGACACAGGAGGACCAGAGCTTTGGCCAGGAGCTCAAGGGGCCACGCTCATTTGCTCTTGGGTGGCAGTGAGGGGTGGAATGGAGAAGGGTGACACATGAAAGCCTGGGCCAGAAGACGCCAGAAACAACCAGGGAGACCAGAAAGCCACTCCCATGGGCTTGGAGAGACAGATGACCCTGGGAAGAAGCAAACTACTGATGCTACTTTAATGTAAATTCAGTTCAGAACAATTTAGAATTTAAAAGTTCCAATCTTGGATCTCATTCCAAGGCATATAGGTTACTGGTGAAGTAACTATTGATGTAAGACAATGGGTGTCTGCCGCTCCCCAGAGGAGTGAGCTTGGTGAATTTCTGTGTCTCTCTGAGCCTCAGCTTCCTCATCTGTAAAATGGGAGAGGACCCACCTAACAGACAAGGTACGTGAGGGGCCTGGCATGGTCTGTTAAGTGGTCACTGTCATCATCACCTCCTCATGAGGCACGCTTCACCAGACTACAGCAGGGTTGTGGTGGTGCAGATTCCACCACCTGGCCTCTCGCTGTCAGGCTTCTCAGTGCTGTGAAGGAGATCAGGATATGAAGGAGTGACTGGGGACAAAAATGTAGAAACAGAAGTTCCTACAAAGAGTCCCACTCCCCTGGGCCCAGCATTCCAGCAGGTTTCCTTCGTGGCCTTGACCCTAACTTAAGGGTCCACTCTGCGAGCTGGGCCAACCTCATCACAGTCTCCCTGGGTCACAAACAGGCTCCAAAACAAGCAGGACACGCACAAGCTTCCAACCTGGACAGTCATTACACATGTGGGCTGGACGGTGTGGCAGCAGGAGCAAAGGAGAGCAGTGATGCTGATGAAGTGACCTCACTGCACGCCCTGAATGCACGGGCACCACCTGCTAGAGTAGGGAGCATCTGCAGAGACAGAGCCCTGAGGGTCTGCACTAGGCAAGCGCCACAGAGGAGGAGAACCTGGCAATAGGAGAACTGCCTCATCTCTAGGCAATGCCCTGTTGCTGCTACAGGCCCAAGACAAGCTTCATGGCTTGTCCCCAAATATGAGACAGCTACTAATCCAAGTGACAGTGACCTGGACCTGGAAGCCTCCATGCCATAGCTAGGGCATGTGGCCGGCCTCCTCTGCAGTGCACCACTGCAGGGGCTTTCTCCTTCCACTCCCCAAAGTCAAACCAGACCAGGAGGCACCTGGACGCTGTGAAGGGGCACTGGTTTCTGATTTCTTTATTTATTAGACTCAAGTGCTTTAGTACAGAACGGTACAGAGATGATACATGTTTGTGCTTCAATACTTTCAAACACTGAGATTCTGATAATTTCAAAGTAAACAAGTTTCAAGACAGACTAGCTTTTTTAAAATATCCTTTTGATAAATTATTTTTATATAAATAACAGAGAAAGGGAAACCAACTTGTTGGACAAACAAGGTCCCAAAGCACGAGCACTGTTTGGTCCGAGGGAGGGGACACACAAGCAGTGGGGGAAGGAAACAAACCAACACAAGTGCCTACAGTTCTGTCCTAGGAAAGGAGATCTCTTAGGAGGGAGGGAGACAGCGGGGAGAGACCTGAAACTCATCTGAGTGCAAAGGGGAGACTTCAAGCCTTGAAAGGAGAACACCACGATGCAGAGTCCGACGGGGGCGAGGAGCAGACTGAGAGCGGCAGCGCAGAGCTGGCACACACCACGTTTGCACACAGCGCGAGACAAGTAATACACACACGGGGGCAGGAGGCCAAGGGCGGCAAGGGGCTGGGCAGGGGACGTTTTTTGTGACTTCCACTGTCATTATATTTCACGACAACAGCAGCAGAACAAATGTGTGCTCACCACTGGAGAACGAGAACTGCTGGGTCTTGAGGATGAGACGTCCTTCTTGCATTTGTCTCTTTAATTTCTGCATTAGAGCTAAGTTTTTATACAGCTAAGTTTTTATACAGAGAATAAAATGATCATTTTCTCTTACAAGCACAATGACATATGACCCCACACGACACAAAATAAAGTATTATGAAGTATCTTAAACTGAGGATAATCTGACAGAAGTTGCTTGCAGAGTGGGCACAAAGTCTGTGTAAATCCAACAGTTTATTCAGGCCAAGAACCTTCTCCACAGCCAAGGGCCCTCTGACCAGGGACCTCCAGACCCATCTGTTCTAGTCTGTTCCTGACCCTAGAACGAAGGTTGACCTTACTAAGGAAACTGAGCTGTGGGGGGTGACACCTGGGGATGGAGGGCTCTGGTCAAGAGATCAGGCCTAACCGCTTCTCCAGCAGAGACAAAGGTCTCTGGTGGGAGTTTGCTTTTTACTTGTCTGGGCACTGTGACGCTGACTGGAGAAGGACTTCCCTTGGGATCCCAGTACTGTGGACACACGCCAGGGAGGGAGCAGGGACAGGCTATGGAGGAGGGGACACCAGCCTGGCTTCTCGAGGACACCCCAGCCCCCATCCACAGCCATACCACCAGGGACATGCCACTGTGAAAAGCGAAGAGGCCTGTTCCTCTTCAACTCTCACAAGACGTCCCCTTGTCTGGATGGGAGCAGGTACCGAGCGAGGGGTGGGACTGGATGGAGTAAAGATAACAGATCAGTCCTTGGCGTGAAATACTCCAGGAACACAGACATCTCTATGATTCTCAATGAGAACAGGAACAACCCAAAACCAGTTTTTAAAAACACCCAAACTTCTACCTTTCCATACTCAAGCAATTTGCACGTGTTGCGTAGGGTTATGTACAAGGTCACAGAATCATAAATAACGGGGAGAAAGTGTCCATTCACTCGAAACAGTCCAAAAACTTCTCCTGCAGTGTGTCATTTGCACATGAACCTCTCCTTTTAGGATACATATATAAGATACTCTTTTTAAAAAACACAATGCATTATTTTCTTTTGTTTCAAACTAGAAGAGGGCGTCATTAAGCAGGAGAACACAGTAGCCACAGTGCCGGCCAGGACGTGCAGGGCTGGGGCAGCAACAGACGGAAAGTCAGCGAAGTAACTGAGGGGGCGCGGGAGGGAGCTGCAGAGCACAGCGGGAAGAGGGGCATGTTTGGAGGGGTGGCTTATTTTTTTAACTGCTTATTTCTTCATCTGTTTTATTCAGTTTCTTCAGCGTGTCCAGCAGTTTCTGTGGGGTGAGAATGTGCGTGGATCCTGGGGAGGCAGAAAAGACAGTGAGCCGGCCAGTCCCTGCCCTCTCCTGTTCTTCTCCACTCCCAATCAGCACCATCCCTCCCCCACCCCGGAGTGGGTCTAGTGGAAGCAGGGAGGGGGCTGGGAGTTGGGGCTTGTGGCCCTGTCACAATAGGCCTGGGTGACGTGTGGGGTCCCAGGCTGTACCAAGGAACGAGCCACCTCTCCATCAGGGCCCAGAACCACCTGCCAGGTGATGGGGCAGCTGCATTTCTAATTCTCTCTTGAACTCAAGGTGAAGCCAGGGAGAGAAATTCCAAACAGCATGGCAGGGAGAAAGGTTGTGAATGGGGCAGGGGTTGGTAGGGGGACATGGTGCCTGGTAGACAGGAAGAGGATGGGCAAAGCCCCCAGGGAATCCACTGACCTCTGGGAACCAGCTGAGTGGTGCTGCCCTGGTGGGTGGGACCTCAGGTGTGAGAGGGAAAGGGCCGGGGGACCTGAGGCCTTACCTTGCAGAGACCGCACATTGTAAGAGATTAGAAATGCTTGCAAAAATTTAAGCTAATGGAGTATAGATATACTTCTACTGCAAAAATAAAAAAATAAAAAATAAATAAATGAAGGCCTTTTTCATAAGGACAAAGAGAGAGATCTAATAAGTGCAGTAAAAGAAGATGCATGGATCGTGTGGTTTGGACATGGACTTGATCAAACAGAACAGAGGTGACTGGGGTGGTGTGTGAGTGAGCATGAGGCCCGCACGCATGCATGCAGCAGTGGGCTTCAAAGAAAGGTCCTGGTGGGAGAGAAGAACTAAACAAAAGAGACCCGTACTTGAAAATGTGCCTCCCTGGAGAGGTGAGCAGGGGATGGGCCTTTGTGGGAGTAGGGGAGTGGAAACCACCAGATGCCAGTTTCCATGCCAAGGGCAGGCAAAAGAAGGCTTTGGTTGGATCGTTGGGCATGACTCCAATACCAGGGTCCCTATGCCTTTGACCACTAATTGCTCAGCTGACCTGGGACTGCTGGAACTATGGGCCTTCCTGGTCAGTTCAGATCAGCAGAAAACTTGTAAAGCCCTCACTAGTTCAAGGGGCTTCTTCCAACATCCCGTTCTCTGCAGTTTGAGCCCCAGCTGCCCACTCGCTGCTCTGAGTGAGGAATCAGTCCTTGGCTACTTCCCAGGGACACCAAGCACGATGCCCTGAGCATGCAGCCTGCACCAGCCCCTGTGCTCTAAAGCAGACTCATCATTCTGCAGACCTCAGGCTCCTTAAGTACATGTGACACAGGTTTCAGGAGTATGTCCCTGGACATTGTCATAGCACCCCTTTCCCCTGAAGTCCATTCATTCCTGTGACTTTGCCAATCTTCTTACTAGTCCTAAAGGAGGTCAAAGGCTTCTGTGCAAATGAGGAAAAAGGACAGAAATGTTATGAGGTGTGCCTCAGTTCTGAAGAGTGAACCATCGCCAGGATGAGGGCCTTCTGAATCTCAACTCAACACAGCCCATGTGTCTAGACATGAAAGACAGCCTCTCATACAGAGTATGGGTTTGGCTTGGGGGCTTCCTAGTTGAAGGCAACAGTCACCAGCGCACATGCTGGAGAAAACAGTACCTAACACCCTCATCCCTAGCCATCCAACTGAGTTCCAGGAAACAAGAAGGTAGACTCGATTTAGAGGAAAAATCAGAAGGGGTTCCTCTGATCAGCTGCCTACCCCAAAGTGCTCCCTTACCCTTGCTCATATGCAAATTCAGGATTTGGGGGAGGCCAGGGAATCCATGTTCCAGAAGTTTCTGATATTATCTGATCACTGACTATCAGTGTTCCCAGTCTTGACTGAAGAAGAAAAATTCTAGGATTGAGTATTGGAGACAATGAGTGAGGCCTCTAAGACTCTTAGCAACAGGCATGTTTCTGGGCTGTCACTTACCTGTGCTCTTGAAAGGGACCAGACTAGTTGGCATTAATCCAAATCACCTGAAAGCCAATTCCTGACTCTCAATAATCTGTGTTGTTTTAATAATGGTGGTCAAGCTTTTCACCACCATAAACAGTTCAATTTGAGCTGGTTGAGTCCCTAATCCACATTTTGCAAGTGTTCTCATTATGCATCCACAGGCAGCTGATCATACTGGTCTTCTAGGACAGAGCAGAGCAAGTGGGCTCCATTGCTCTGAGGGGCCCTTTTAATCCATATAACTGGAAGATTATGAAATGTGAACAGTGGTCCCCAAAAACTAAGTTGAAGCCTATCCCAATGACTGTCTACATGTTTTCAAAGCTATGGGCCAGACACAGCAAGCTCTGATAGGACAAAATCCTTCTTTCTACACTGACAGAATGTGAAAAATCAAGAGTTCTTACAGACTACTGGTCTCATTTCTGAATTTGGCTGAAACAGATCTACTGACTCAGAATACCCAGGGTGGTGCCAGAGAATGTATAAGTTTAAGAGCAACCCAGGTGAGTTTGATATTCAGCCAGATTTGGAAAACAGAGGTCTGGCCGCTCTTCTCATCCTACAGATGGGAAAAATGAAGAATGAAGGCCAGAGCAGTCGGGTACCTGCTCTGGGTGGGAGGTGGCACAGCCAGGCCCAGAAGCTGTGCCTCTGGGCTCTCGATTCTGGGCACCTGTGGCCCCCGGGAGGGGCAGGGCGGGATGAACAAATGGATGCTCGAACAGGAGTGGACAACAGGTAGACTCTAAATTCAGATTCAAATCTGAGTCCCAGTGAGAAAGGAAACTTACCTGACTCCAGTCTGGAATAGAACTAAATATTCAATATAAAACCATGAAAACTTTCTCCCAAATGGCCTACGTAATGCAATGGCTCCAATCCAGCCTTTTAGTTCTCTCTCATTTGTTTCTGACAGCCTCTTGGACACTCCCCGACGACTGGTACTTTTAACATAAACCAACCAGAGCACAGAGGTAAAAATCTAATCAAAAGATTTCATTTCTTAGAAAATTTGGAGGGATGATTAGTGGGGATTAAGATGAGACTTGGTTGGCCCAGACCCTGGGGGTCTCAGCTATAAGAGCAAGCGGAGGCCAGAGGACAGAGTGAGGCACCAGCACCATGCGCCTGGTGGGAAGACTCGCATTCACGGCTGGGCAGGAAAACCCATCCTCTCTGAAAAGAGAAGTTGCCATGATACTGGTATTTAGGAGAAAACTCAGGCACTCTGAGGTTCTGCATTGTTCTGTACTACTTCCGTCCCCTGCACGATCACAACAAAAAGGAGCAAATCAGATTTCAATCTGCTTCTGACCTCACCAGTATGAGGGCTTTGTGCCTCACTTCTTCTTAACTGAACTCTCCAAAATCCAACACCGCCCAGCAAATTATTTCAGAAGGCAAGAATATACAACCAGAGTCTGTTTGTTCTCCCTCTGTTCTCATGGCAGCTGAGACCCTCCCTGCTCATCAAATAAAAAAGCAAAGGAATATACTCTGCGAAGGAGAAGTTTCTGAAGCAGGAAACCCCAGAATTAATCCTAGCAGGAGCCCTGGGGGTTTGGGTTTGTGATTCTTTCAGATCCTGCAAGTGGTCTGCGATTACTGCAGTCTCAACTAAGCATTTATTTGTCCTTCTAGAAGTTTTAAAATAAATCTTGCTGCAAAGGCTGTCCACCTACCTGCCATCTGCAAACAGAACCAGATGTCTCTGATTAACAACCTATCAAGGTGCTTCTAAGGAACGGTTTTTTTTTTTTTTTTTTTTAAACAATTGCTTTTATTCACCACCCATTGGCCTTGCTTTCTAGGGGAAATTGAGCCCAGGCAGCATAGCAGCTGTAGCCCAGGGCCATAACCAGGTACACTTTCCTGGCTCCCAACTACTTGCTGTCCCTTAGCACACTGCTGCCCTAGAGTATGCCATCCCCTGCCAAGGAAGGGAAAGGGGAGGAGATAAACCATGTGGCCTCCTGTTCCTACCTTTAGGGTGGAGCACTATTTTCTTTATATAAACAAGCATGCTTCTGATGTTATCTAGCCAAGGCTCTGAGGGGCCATTCCCTTGAGGTTCACCAGAAAGTGAGAGTGGATAGGATTGTATGGTTTGAGGCAAAAACCTGAATCACTGAATTTACAGATTGTCAGAGCTCATGGGAGCCTGGAGGCACTGTGATCCAGCCTCGCTGTCCAAGTATGCCGCGGCCCAGAGAGTGGGGGTGACGTCCCATAGCCACGCAGGTGCTCATGGAGGAGCTGGGGTAGAGGCCAGTCCTTCTGGCTCTGTGTCCAGGTCTCTCTCCACTGCTCACAGGGGACTCATGCTCCGTGACTCACTGGGCCACATCTCAGCTCAGGTGAAGGGACATTTTCAGGGTCCATTGTTAATGGTATAAACAACGTCAGGTACACAAAATGTGGCCTCATCACAGAATGTATAACAAAGCTAAGGAATTGCTAATGCTATGATGGAGTGCGTTGGCATTAGCCTGCCATTTAAACACAGTATAGGAGTTTCCCAACATATATGAAGGATAGGAAGAGAGAGGAAGAAACGAGGATGGTTTTGAAGGACAATAACTTGGATAATCTACCAAACAGACAATGGGTTCCTGGGTAACAAACTTGATGGGAGAGAGAAGAAGATGCTCTTTAAAACCAAAAGTGCCAAGAATATATTTCTACTAAAAAGGTCTCAGACCTTAACAAGAGACACCAGTGAGAGAAGGGTGTGACTACCCAACTCTTGAAAAGATCCATAGAATTAAAAGAAATGTATTTACTGAAAGAGCAAATGACTGTGAAGTGCCGTTTTCTGCAGAGGAACATGAGACAAAAGCTCTTCCCACTGAAGACGGGAGTTCCCCCAGCACATACATGGTGGCTTGTGACCCAATCACCCTTTAGAACTTGTTCCTGGGGACGTGCCTGTGCTAGGAAAAAGCTATTTGCATGTCTCACTACCATTGACCTGAGTCTACTCTGATGCTCCTTCGCCAGCTTTCCTCACATTAGCTGCCCGTGGGCACCTCTACCGATGCCTGCCTTCTTGGCCTTGGCCTTCCCCAAACATCCGCTGGCCTCACTCTTAAGCTCTCATGCCATGTCATAACCAGGACACTCTACATTCCTGGGGGGACCCATAAATTCACCCCTGGGCCAACAGGCTTGGGCACTGTGCCTCAGGCATCATTCAATTCCAGCTCCCTCTCTGAGGACTGTTCACGGCAGTCACCGTCATTTTTGGCTTAAACCCAGCGGCCTGCAGCCGTCTGGCTGAGCAGCGAGTAACCCAAGGCATGAGTGAGCTGGCACATCGGAGCCTGGAGGGTTCATGGTAGGGATGTGAAGGCAGCATTGGACACATTTTCAATCGGTGTTAAGAACTGCAAGCATTTTCTTGTTAAAAGAAAATCAAATAAATAATAAACTAAAAAGGGAAAAATAAAGAAAAAGAGTGACGGATAATCAAAGAAAACCCTTCAGAGCGGAAGAGTTTCTTTTCTGAAATAAGCTGCTTTTACTTTGTTTCTTTGGCTCTCACTCCATTGTTGGAGCCTGATCCTCAAAAGATACCCTAGAGGACTCCCTGAAGTCGGGGTGTCTCAGGTCCATGAGAAATTTGGTGGGAGTAAGAATATGAGTAGAACCTGCGGGAGAACAGAGGCTAGCTGACTGCTTGAACAAAGGTACGTTACAGGAACATGCCAACTTAGGCCTACATTTTACGCAGCCAATGAGGTATGAGAAAGCAAGACGGACACACACACACGCACATACACACACACACAGGCAGCAAGGCAGCTGGCAGGCACGAAGCAGGTGAGGCCACACAGCGGACGTCAGCTGTCTATGCAAGGCCCCTCCATGAATCTGTGTGGGTAACTTTACACCCCCATGTCTCCACCTCCCACAGGGGGCCTCAAGTCAGGTCCACAAATGAAGAGGAAGATTTACACCCAAAGCCTGGCTAGGACAGCTTCTGCCCAGGAAAGCTGTGTTTGGACTCAGAATTATCCAACACATTCATGCAGCACATATGCAAGCAGGGAACAGAGGGCTTTGTCACTGGGGCCTACATAACAAAAGGAAAAAAAACAATTATGGGGAAAATTGGTGACTGGACAAGGGAAGCTTGAGGGAGCTAGGTGGGGATGTAAAATCTCCCCACTGGACTGTGGTTATCAAGAAGGCGGTTGACAGCCTCAGGTCCATCTTGGTAAACCCAGGAACAGTCATATGCACTGGTCTATGGAGCCTGCTTGCTTGGATAGCTTTGAGGGGCACTGTGACTTGGTCATCCCACTTTGTAGGTATAAAACTGACACTTGTTACTGAGACAATGACTGTGCCTGGGATTATGACCAGTAGTGTGCACCTATGGGGCAGGAGTCAGAGAAGCCTTCCCAGCTGGGCCAGCTCAAGGCCCCTGCCCGTAGCAGTTCACGTGTAAGGTGGTCTGAGAGGCAATCCTTAGGCCCCGGGGAGTATAATTTCCCAGTGGGCGCAGGGCACAGCTCCTTCCAAAGGGAGACCAAGGACCCTGGCCTCACGCCTCACTCAGCATGAACACATTCCCACTGAGGGCAAAGCCCAGCCAGGGCAGTGTATGTGACATTCTCTTGCCAGTCAGTGTCGAAAGGGACCCCTGCACAGGCAGGCACCACTCTATTTCTTTAAAGGCAAGACAGGACAAAAAGGAAGGCATCTGGAGAAAGCAAGATTTTTCTCAGCTAACTCTTCTTCTTCCAGCCCTAAAAATTATAGAAGCTGCTAAAGGCATGAAAAAGGAGAAAAGCCTCCTGCTGCATTAAACTAGCTCCTATGAGTTGCTTCCCCGCTTTTGGGAAACTAACAGGACATACGAGAAAGGGTATGGCAGACCTAGAAGGTGGTAGGAGCTGGTGCAGGGACCTGAGCAGAGCCCAGCAGCCGGGCCGGGAGGTTTCAGGCAGTATCTGCTCACATGCCGTCTGTCCATCTCCATCTGGGTGGAGGAGGAAGGAGATAACCTACCCACCATCCACTGCGTGTTCCTGTGCGTGAGGCCCGGTGCCAGGAAACCGATAAATCTCATCTCAGACCTAGTTCAAGGCTTTAAGTGTGTGCTATTAGCCCCATGTTGTTGGGCAAGCAAATGGCAGCTTGGAGAGTTCAGTACTTGCTCAAGGTGACCCCACTGGGCAGTAGCAGGGCAGAAATTTGAGCCTGAGCCTGTTAGAGTCTATGATCAGCCATAGCTTATGGTGCTGCCTTTCAACAGGAGACACAGTAGGGCACATGTAAGGAGAGAATCCTGTGCTACTTAGCTTCTGCTATCCACAGTTTCCTAGAGACTAGGTTTTGCAAGGGCAACAGAGAGTCTGAGACAGACTGCAACACCAAAGCATGGAATGGAGTCAAAGTGCGATGAAGCAGCTCTTCCTCTAGGAAGCATGCCAACTCACCTATCAGCACCTCCCACTTTCCATTGGCTTGGGTCACCTCGTAAGCACAGCGCATCTCATTCAGGCTCACACCCCCAAGGATGAAAATGATGAGGCGGGGGCCACTGCGGTACTCCCCTGGGGCCTTATTCTTATGCCAGTGCCCATAGCGGGCGCTGAGGAGAGAAAGAAAGAGAAATTATATTTATCTGTACTTACAGTATCTAGTGCTTCATACCTCAGTGGTTTGTTTACACCTGTGCCCAAAACAGAGTAGATGCTTAGTAAGAGTTGGCTGAATTTAACTGCAGTGCATTTTTTTAAAATAGAGATGGGGTCTTGCTCTGTTGCCCAGGCTAGAGTGCAGTGGTGCAATCATAGCTCACTGCAGCCTTGAACTCCTGGGCTCAAGAGATCCTCCTGCCTCAGCCTCCTGAGTAGCTGGGACTACAGGCACATGCTACCATGCCCAGCTAAGGTCACCAAAGCAATGCAATTTTCAAGTGGTTTGGCTGCTGGGAAAGGAGTCACTATGGGTGCCTGTGCTATGACCTTGTCACTCTCTAAGAAACATGCAGGTGACAGACAGGCTCTGTTCAGCTCTGATGTTTGATGTGTCAAGTTCAGCAGCTTTATACCGCAGGATGCTCATTCAGGTGTCTACTCCAGATTATGCATGTCTCTGAGCTTGTCAGGGACACTGCTGGCAGTGTGCAGTGATGACAGGGTCTAAGATCTGCCTTCAGGCTGGCACACTGACTGCCTGAATAAACACATACCAAGTGCGTGCCTCTCATGGGCCAGAGCCTCCCCAGCACTGCTTCCAGGGGAGACACAGCCCTTGCCCACCAAGAGGCTGCAGTGTAATGGAGTGGGTGGGAGAAGGAAGCAGGTTCACTGTGATGAGGAGCTCAATACCATGTGGCTGAACACGGGGGAGCCTGGGAGCCCTGTCCAGGATCACTGCAGAGGTTTGTGGTGGCACTGAGCTATCTCCTGAAAAACACGGCATAGCCAGGGAAGAAGGGGGTGGAGCTGCTCCTGGAGAGGCCTCCCTCTGTCCCTGGGCTCCCCTCAACAGGTCTTACCTTTGACTCAGAAACAGGGAGAAATGGGTTGCTTTTAGGTAAAGAAAACAGGGAAAACAAAATGAAGGGAGCAAGTCTCCTTTGACCACTGAAATGCTTTGCCTTGTTCCTGACTACTTGGGATTCTGTATTTTACTCCAAGTTTGGCAATAAGCATTTCACCTCCTCTGCCATTGGAGGGGCTGCACAATGACACAGATGCCACCGCAGGCTGCTGGCCCAGGCCCACGAGAAGGCTAAAAGTGAAGCCAGAAAGAGGAGGAGCAAGAGAGAAGGCAGGCAGGGAAAGCACCAGAGGAAGGACAGAGAGGTTTGCATCCCGAGATGTCACTTCAGGAGGGGGAATGGTACAGTCACAGTGCTGGGGTCACCCTCTCTGGAGCTGCTAACTCTGTTGCCCCAAGCTCAGGTATTCAGCCCTGACTGTTCTCAGGAGCCACTGAATGGATATACCACATTTTATTTATGTACCCATCAGTTCGTGGACATTGGGCTGTTCCTACACTTGGGCTATTATGGATAAAGCTGCTATGGACACAGTGTACTGTGATTTTAAACAGGGTGCTTAGGGAAGATCCAAGAAGGTAAGACTTCATTAAAAACCTCAAGGAGATACAAAACAGGCTATGCAGATATTTCAGACAGAGGGAAAAGCAAGTGCAAAGGTCCCGAGGCACAAAGGGCACAGCTGGTCGAGGAAGAGCAAGGAGGCTGAGGAGGCTGAGGCGGAGAGGGCGAAGGGAGGGGCAAGGAATGGGTTGGAGAGGGACAGGACGCTGGAGGGGGAAGGCCCGTGAGGCTTGGCCGGTGTTCTGGCTGTGAGGAGCAACAGCAAGAGTGTTCTTATGGACCACACTGCCTCATGGTGGGACTGCCACAGAGCTGACATCCACCCAGAGACGTCCCACCTGCCTCCCTTGTTTGCTCAGGGATTTTCACCTACCTGACAGCGGTAGTACTAAAAGAGGCAGAGGAGCGGGTGGAGATGTAAGGGTAGTGCTTCGTATCAAGTTTGTCCTCAATAGTGTCCTAGAAAGAAAAGAGACAGATGTTAGGCCTGCCATCTGAATGAAAAGGCTGACAGGAACCAAGACAAGATGATTCGAAGAGCAAGTCAGTTAGCAAAACACATGGCTAGATTTGCAACAACCAGAGCTCCCTTCCCTGATGCCAGCACAACGCCCAGCACTGACCAGTGCTCCCTAACCGGCTGTCGCACTGAGATAAGTTTGTAGGTCTGCTTTTTAAGAGAAGTTTTTTTTAAAAGCATTAATTGTTCTTGCTTCTCTCCTAATTTATTCTCTTTTACCATCTATGTGAGGTTATAAATGTTACGCTCCATCTAATAAATTCCTGATACTTGCCATCAGTCTTGCAGAAACTAGGCACAAGAGGGGTCTCTCCTGCAGGATGGAGCCTTGGCCCCTCAGCTTTTCAAGGGTCTAACTCTCTGGCAGGTGGATGCCAGCTATCTACCCCCTGCTGCCTAGAAAACCACATTCCTCCTAGCAGCTACCAGATGAAGCCTACACGTGTCTCTTCAGGGGACTGGGGAGGAGTGGAGAGAAAAAGGGAGTAGAGAACACAGGAGGGAACGAGACAGAGGGGTTGGCTTTATCTATTCCACCAAGCAAAGAAACGTAGTTGGTTTCTAGATGTCTCAGTTCACCCATCCTTTTGGTTTGTGGGTTTTAAAAATAGGAAGCTGAATATGGAAAATAAAATAAAATAAATAAATAAAGTAGAAATAGGAAGCTGACTCACTCTACATACTTAAAATATACACAACTCAGTAGCAACACCTGGGCTGTTAGGAATTAACTACGGGATCCTGGGCAAGTCCCTTCAACCTCTGGACCCCAGTTTTGTTTGCCTGTCAAGTGTGGAAGTTGGTCAGATTATCTCCAGGTCCAACCTCAAAGATCTAGCAGTGTAGGATCCTATGCAGGGTCTCCTCCCACTGTAAGGAGAGAAGTGAGTGACCCCAGAGAGTTGCTGTGGTGCCCACACCTTATGCTGCCTTACAGCCAATACCTGCTGCGTGTGCAGCTCTGTACAGAGGACCCAACAGTGGCAGAGACAGGACCAAGGTATAAAAAGACCACCCAGTGCACAGAGCAGCACACATATGTGTAAGGAGTATCCTTACACATGCTACGGGATTCAGAGGAGGTCTCCTCGTGCTGGGTGGTCAGATAGGTGGGGCAGCATATAGAAATGGTGAGACCTGATGGGGGCTTTGAAGGAAAGCAGGATTTGGGAAGGTGAGAGGAAGGGCCAAAACATTCCAGGCAAGGGATTGGTTTGACCAGCAGAGCAGAGGGAGTGGGAGACAGGGTAGGGCAGGCAGGGCTATGCCTGGTGGACGTGTGCTGCGGCCACAGCATCCCCCAGTGTGGAGCTCATGCATGTCACTCATCTGGCCTTTGAGATGCTTCAAGTGCTTGGCCGTTTGGATGCGGCACCCTAGAGGGGTCTCTGTAACATGAGGTTGAGTCCCCCAAGACATAACAACAGACAGATGGATCTGAGGACCTGCATCTGCAGTCTCTTTGCTCTTCATAAACCCTCAGGACAAGGTGTGCCATGAGCCGAAAGAGTCCTGGAGGCCCAGATGCAAATCCTCAGGGGGAGAAACCCATGGTGTCACTGCCACCTTGGAGCAGGTAAAGCTGAAAGTATCCAGGCAGCCAGGTGAAGAACCCTAGGCCCTGGTTCTCTCTCTCACACCTCCAGCACTGACCTCCATGATGTCTTTAATGATCGGGGTCCACCGTGAGAGCTGGTAGGTCTGCTCACTGATGCGCTCCTTCCGTTCTGGCTTGCTCCGGCGACGCAGCGTGGACTGAGTGCAAACATACACCAGGTTAGACTGCGTCAGGGGGCTCTGGACATCTCTTCCACAACACGGGTGTGCCGAAGGCATCATCTCCATTCTCATTTTGATCCCTCTTGTGAACAAGGGTCAAAACACCAAACCACTGATGGTTACAGGTCTGTGGTCTGGCAGCAACAGAACAAAGCTTCTGTCTTTAAGATTAAGAAGCAACTCTAGCTTCACTAGTACTGGCCTGTGACCTGCCTGCCTGCAGAAAGCAAGCACACAGTGGGGCTCCTACAAGTGAGGTTTGTAGCTCTGGAAGGGTTGGAGGGCCCCCACCCCAGCCTCTGCTAGAGCACGTTGTGTGGTCCAGGCTTCCCAGACCAGCTGCCCTGACTGGCTCTGCATCAACACCAGTGCAGACACTCAGAGACAGCAAAACTGCTCGACTCTACACGTCGTATTCTTATCCTCACAGAAGATGCTGAGTCTAAGGTCCCCAAAGGTGAGGCCAGACTGACCTTGAGATATGATGGAGGAAACTGGGGTGACCCCATTTTGGTTTGGTTCACAGACACAGTTCAGCTTTAATGACTGTGTGTGACTCCTTGCTGTGCATATCTTGGTTCCTGACTTTGTATCTATTTTATTTGCACCTTTACACTTCTATCCCTCTGATTCTGTCTTCTCTTTCTTGATGTTGAGGGTGGGTATATGTGTGTATCATAAGACACCATACATCAGTCAGAGCAGAAAGAGACAGGACCTGCCAGCCTCCCTCCTGCCGCCCCTATATGCAGAGCTAGCCCCTTACATCTGTGACGATGGGCACGCCGAGGTGAGCCATGTTGGTGATGATCTCACTGTCCTCTGGGGGGATCTGGGCGTGCTGGATCAGTTTGTTCAGGTTTTCCTTCAGTGATGCCTGAGGGCACAAGACATGCAGTCAGCACACCCAGCCACCGCGCATCACACACTCAGAAGCAGAGCCAGGCCCTCAAGGCTGGATGGTGTGTCCTTTCTCCTCCTCAGGGTGAGTGGAGATTGATCCGTCTACCTCATCAACTTTACTCTAAGAGGAGGACAAAATAAGGAGCCCCCCTGCCCTGAGCAGTGGCCATCAGCACCTGCCCCTCATGGGCTGTGTTTCTATCTATCCCTGCTTCTCAGCAATCCCTTCCCTCCCCCTCCCTGCATCAAAGTCAAATTGGAGAGTCTTATTACAAGAGAGTCTTATTACCCATCTTTTGCACAATGAACTCTTCCAGGCAACTGTGACGTGGGTAAAAATCAGTTCTTTAAAGGCAGAGATGACAAATGTGATGCAAGTTAAAAATATCTGGTGGGTACAGCTTAAGTAAACTGGTCATAAAGCCATGTAGCTCTCCCTTGTCTCCCAGCCCTGCTCTCTTCTATAGATTCCATACCATTTACTAACTCTAGAATTGCTAGGGAAGATTCAGCTTCTAGTTGCAACTGATTTGACTACATTGCATTTACCAAAACATAAAGAGCCCCTGGAATCTTCTTTTTCTTCCCCTTTCCCTGCCTGTTAAACCACTTTTCCACTTTGTTTTCACTCTCTTAGCTGCCTCATTTTCCCCAAGAGAGGGCAGGGCCTATCTCCTCCTCTAGGTGCCACATTCCTACCATTCTTCAAAAAGATGTAGAGAAGGATAATGCGGATTTTGTCATAAGTGCTGACATTGGCATCCAGCAGAATGGGGACGATGGCTCGCATGGGGTCCTTAATCTTCTCACCCTCGGCGTCTGTGCCCATGGCCAGGTCCTGTGAAAAACATACCTTGTTGGCCCCATCTCTGGGGACAGTCTGGAGAGATGGCAGCTCTTAGGAAATTCAGGATCCATAAATGTCTGGGACTGGTAGCTTGGTTGGGGAAGGTCTTAAACAGGTGCTTCTATTCTCATAATGCACTGCAATTAGCATGAGTGTGATCAGCACCGTTTCCTAAAGCATCAGTGAGAGCAGATGAAAGTCCCTGAGTTTCACTTGCCAAAATCAGAAGCCACAATGACTTGCCATCTTGTTTAAAGGCAGGCTGTTCCCTGCAAGTGAGTGCAGTGTACCCATGCCAATTTCTCAGGTAAAGACTCAGTCTTAGTAGATTCTCTAGAGGTACAAGCCCCTGCTGAGGGATCAGGGCTTAAAGCGATGCACCTCCCACCCATGAGAAGCTTTGGCATTTTAAGGTGTCTCTGCGAGGCTAGATTCTTTCCACTCCGCTTACCCTGGCATTAAGGGACATGCTTTTTGAGTCTGAACTACTCTAGCATTTTAACCTCGGTTTTCAATCTTTGTACCATGTTTCATGGGTGAGGAGGAAAAATGGCTCTGAAACCTGCAATTTCAAACCCCAGCCGATGAAGGAGGCGAGATGAGAGAGAGTGAAGGGACCACAATCTACTGGCCCCACCTCACGACTCGGGTGACATTCAGACCCAGAGAAAAGAGCACAGTAGTCTCAGTGAACCCAGAACTATTCGGTGTTGTTCTCAGAGACCCATAGCGGCAACTTCTTTGTAGCTCTTAGGAGGTTGCTCAAAGGCTCTCTTTTTTCTCCCAAGATCCCAGTAGTCCATACAGATCACCATCTCGAGTCCACAGTCTCTTTCCAGGCTGGGTCCGAGCAAGGAGGGACACCTCTGTGGCCCCTTTCACCTCTCAGTCCAACCACCAGCCTCAACAGACAGCTGAGCAGCAAGACCATATTTTAATACTCTCTGTAAGTCCAGTTAAATCTAATGAGTTCAATAATACTTTTGAGCACTTCCAAAAAATTTTAAACTTCCAAACACGAATCCCAAATCGCATTTTTACTGATCTAGGTATAACCTATTTTTGGACGGTCAAGTTCTCTTGGAGAGGACACCTTGTGTTTGCTAAAATCACCAGTGAAATTGATGGATTTTAGCAGGGCTACTTTCCCTTATAAAACACTCAATGATATAGGACAGGCTTACAAAACTAAGCTGAGCCTGTCACATCAAACAAGAGGATTTAACACATTAACTGCCATGTGAGTTGTATTTAACTCACACTAGTTTTGAGCCAGGGGCCTCGTGAAGCATATGTAACTCACATGTCTCTTCACCTTGGGAGCCATGATAACTATTTTTCAAGTTGCATATAACTCAAACACAGAAAACAATAAAAAATAACAAATTTTTCATTAAATTAGAAAGGATCATTTTGTTTTTGAAGTTTTTATTCTATTTTTGTAATAAAACACGGTGGCCTCAAGGAAAAAAATTTTTTTTTAGTGTGGCAGTCAGTGTGTTAAATCTTAGCTTCACATTGAGAACCTAAGTTGGTTTTTTCCGTGAAGAGACTTTCAGCAGGGGCTTCAGAATCTTTTAACATACTCTCTTCACTTAGAAGTTGACCCATAGTTTAGTGATGTAACACTTGAAGAAAGGAGGGCCTGGACTAGTGACTCCATGTGACACCCCTGAACAATGTCAGCACTGATTTTCCTTTCACAGAGGAAGAAAATAAAACACAGAGAAACAGGCATATCAAATAATCAGTGACAGAGACAGAACTCCATTCTCAAACTCTCAACTCACACTCCTAATTTTGACCACTGATGCCTCGCATGAATTCCTGATCTTCCCGTGCACTACTGTCATTTAGCCTCTAGTTCTCCAAAGCTGGCACAGCCACAGCAGGAGGAAAACACACTCAGAATACAAAGTTCAGCCAGCCCTGTCAAGGTAGGGCTCAGAACCCCACACATCTTTCTTCAGCCATTCCAGGGAAAACAGAACCTTTTGAAAGAGTCAGGCATGCAAAATCCAAACAGCACAGCATTCCAGACCAATCTAGTCCCTACCATTGAGGGTGGAACCGCACTGGCTCCAGAAAGTTGAGACAACACGATTTAGCAGGCCTTCCCGTCTCTATTTCCTATGATTCTGCAGGATGTTCAAGGTCAGAGGTTAAAATCCAGCTGGGTAAATCAGCATGGCAGAAGACTTGCCATGGCAGAAGGAGAAGGAAGAAGTTTTACCTGCTCCACGCGACAGAGCTTGTCTACGGTGCCTTGGTAATGCTTCATACAGTCCTCAGCAAGGTGCAGGTGGGTGGAGTACTAGGAAAAAGAACAAGAGTTTGTGACTGAGGAATTAATCACTGGTTCATGCAACATCTACCGAGCACCTACTGTGCACAAAATACTGCTAAGCACTAAGGAGTCTCCAGCCTCATAAAGGAAATAAAACACATACACAGACATCACAAAGTAGAAAATGTTACGGGTCAGGAGGGAGGGAGACCACATTCTAAAAGAGTTAAGGGGAAGGAGAAATCCTTTATGAGGTTAGGGTGGTATGATGGGTTTACAATGTGTCCACAAATTCTTTGATACGCCTCCCTCCAGGAGGTGGAGCTTAATTTCCCTCTCCTTGAGTGTGGCCTGGATTTAGTGACTTGCTTCTAACAGTGTGGAGGAAGTAATGCTGTGTGACGTCCAAGATCAGGACATAAAAGGCATGTGACTTCCTCCTAGTGCTCTCTGGCTCTCAGATCTCTCACTCTGGGGGAAGCCAATGGCCATGTTGTGAGGACATTCAAGCAGCCCTATGATGGAGGGCCCATGGGGTGAGGAACAGAGGCCTCCTGCCAACAGCAGAGGAACAGGAAGGATAAAGAAAAAGAAAGACGAAGAGAAGAAAAGAAAGTGATAGGAAATAAGCTGCTTATCCCAGCCTTTCACTTCTTTTCTAATAAAAATTGAAGATAACTAAAATTCTGTGGATTTTAATGAAGACTAGTGGGGGTTTGAGAAGTCCTTCTGCAGCTGTTTACACTCATGATCCAAATAGATGATTTGGGATCACCATACCTTGCTGAGTTCTTTCTGGTACTGGGGCATCTTCTTCAGCATCTGGGACAGGTCCCGCATGGTGGTCTGTAAGGGAAACAAAAGAAAGTGGTGTCAGCGGCCCTGATCTAAGAATGCTTCACAAGGCGTGTGGGTGCAGGATAGGACAGCCACCCGCACTAGGCTTCCCAAATGCATTCTCTGTAACTCTCACAATGAATCTGTGAAACACAAGATCATGTGTGTTTAGATTTCCAGGCCTCTGGCTCAAAAAAATTTTGATCCCAAAACCATGATTGTCTTATAGGTTGGGAATTGAACTCCGAAGTCTAGCAAGTATGTTTTATTCTGTTCTTATTGGACTAGAAAGTTGTTGAGAACATAGCTCTTGCTAAGCAAAAAAAATATTTTTCTTCTATACACTGCTTTTCTGCATCCTGAGATCAAGTGGTGTTGGCATCAAGTCTGCATTTCCTGCCAGCAGAAAGGCTGTCGTGCAGATAGGTAGAACACAGGGAGAAAGTTAGGAAAGGCTGGAATCTGCGTTGTGATAGGCGAGATGGGTCTATTTACTTTCTGTGTGACCCATCTAATCCCGTTTGTTTACCCAACAAAAATGTACTGAATTACTACTACACGCCAGGCACTACTAGGTGCTGGAGATACAAGGAAAAAAGGTTTAAAAAAAAAAAAAAAAAAGAATTTCTGCTTCATGGAGCTTAATATCTAGCAGAGGAGCCAGACAAACAAGGCATTGTAAGAGAGATTAGGGCTCTTTGAGGGGATTCACCTAATGGTGTGGGTGCACATGGCAAAGACACCTAACTACTCAAGGGAGGGGGCCAGGGAAGGTTTCCCTGAGGAAACAATGCCTAAGCCAAAGAACCTGGCAGGGCCTGAGGCAAGAGAACTCTGGCTGGAGCAAGGAGGCTGGGCAAGAAGGGAGGCAGGGGTGAAACCAGAGAGATGCCTGAGGGGCCTGAAGACCTGGGCCTTGGAAGTTGGGAGGTGGTGGGGATGGTGGTGGTGACTGGAACCAGAAGTGACTAAATGGCTTTAAGCATGGGAGTAATGCAACCAGAGCTGCATTTTGGTTAAGTCCACCTCCCTTGATTAAGATGGGCATGCCACCTCTGATAAACAGTCAAGATAAGGAGAGGCCTGAGTAAGGTAGGTTATGAATTCTAATTTCACCACAAGCTAAAAAAGGTCTTACAGTTCTTCTGGCTTAAAATGAATTATGATCCACAACAGTAAACATTAATCCTCAGAGTAACAAAAAGCAGCTCTCTAAAATCACAAAATGGGGGCTTCAGATCTGAATCTTAAATGTAAAAATAAGACAAAATGATATTAAATGAAGAGAAGAATATGACCTCATGAACTCACTAGTCGTACCTATGCGGCTTCTGCCTGCTTTCAGAGAGAAAGAGCATTTGAGCGTTGGCATGGGTTTACCTTCTCTCCAGTATTCATTCTCTTGCTGGAAGAAAAATCTTTCAGAGACCGGGTGACTTCCCTGGAAAATAAAAGGAGGCAGCTCAGTTCCACAACAACACCAAGGGCCTTGCTATGGACGCTACATAAGCGATGCAATATTCTTCCTTTAGGAATATGTGACGACTTTCCTGCCAGTAAGTATGCATTTAGAGTGATTTTCTAAGAGAAGGGAGATACATCGTTTTTGTAATTAATGTTCTAAACCAGTGGTCTCCAGAGTGGGGTATACCAGCAGACGATTCAAGGGGAAAAGAGAAGAAAATATTAGAACACCTATTCATGTTTATTTTATCTCGTTCTTTTCAATTTGTTTGAACATACATAATGAAACCTATATAATTTATGTTTGAAAAATACACATATATGTATGTTGTAAATACATATATTAGTACAATAACCATATATTTAATTCCTAAGTACATTTAATTACTGGAAATGTGGGTTATTTTTTAAAGTTGAGTGGTCAAAGAGTTTGGAGACATTTCTCTGAACAGCAGAACCAAGGCTGGTACCCTCTTCTCACTCTCCCTTGCGAATCTCCTGAGGCTGCTGCCAACTCAGTGTAGCATACTGTGTCTTTCTGAGAAAGCAGAGTTGTTATCTGCCTTTAAAGGTCTTATAACAATGTTTAATACATTGACTGCCACACTAGAAAAAATACTTTTTTCCTTGGGGCCACGGTGTTTTATTATGAAAATAGAATAAAAACTTCAAAAACAAAACAATCCTTTCTAATTTAATGAAAAATTTAATGAAAAACAAAATTTATTGACTTCTATTCATTTAATCCATGTTTTTAGAATAGTTTGTCAATATTAATTGTAACAATAAGAACATCAACAAGTGAGATTTTCATCAACCAACTGCAGGGTTTTGCCCAGGTTTTGCCTTGCTCAGAACTGTAGGTAAGACAACAGGAAAGACTGCATACCAGCTATGTAAAAGAAAGTCCAATTGTATGCAGTGGTGTCTGGATCTTTCAATGGAATAAACTGGCTTTCAGTGTTTAATGTTTACTAAGCATTTTTCTGAGAGACCTACACATGCTTTCCAAGAATCCTAAAAGCAACCCTAACACAGAATGGATTTCCTAATTTCATGAAGCTGGAGTAGCTCAAGCTCAGAGAACAGAAGGGATTTATCACTATTGGTCAGCACACCGGTGACTCTGTCAAGGAAACGAATTCACCCATGGATGAGCTTCCCCAAGTCACACAGAGTGCACCCATCATCAACAGCAACTGAGGAGAAGGGTGAGGAAGGGGCTCTTACTGGGACACCTCCGCGATGTGCTTGTGGCGCAGCGCTATCCACAGGTCGTCATCCTCATCCAGGAGCACTTCCTTCACCCGCGCCTCTCCGATGCCGCTTGTCTCATACCTAGAGAGGAGACCAGACTCAGGTGAAGCACGCTGTTCCCACAACATTCACAGGACCCCCTTAAAACGACAGCAGGTCACAGCCCTCAGCTCACAGCCTTCAGGGGTCAGACGTTCACATGAATGACTTCATAGCAAGACCCTAACTATCTGATGTGCTGGTCAGGTCTGCTGTGTCAGCACTGACGTGGGCTGCAATTCCTTGGGCAGAAGAGACTCAAAACTCTAATCAAAGGCAACCAACTTGAAATTCTGTCTTAAAATCTTCAGAGTCAGCTGATAAAAGCTCCACCTGAGCCACCTGCTACAGAGCAAGAAGTCAGGTTAGGTGTGCGTTTACAGTTACTCACAGGGGAAAGGCAAGGATCCTATTTGTCCCTCTCTGGGAAAGGACTGGGATGACATCCTCAGATGTGTGGTACCTAAAGAGCTTCCAGCAGCTACTTGCAACAGGCCCTCAGCATACTGTTACATGTGAAGTCATGAACAGCTGGAGGAAGCAAGAATCACAGGTACCAAAAGGGAGAACAGCTGAGATTCACTCGTATTTTTAGAATCTTCATTTTGAAACCACTATCTTTATGATCAATTTATAAAATAAATGAGAACAATGTCTGTTCTCATATAATGTCTGGTTTCACAAAAAGAAAAACTGGTTTTTAGAAACTGAGTTTCTGATGATTGTTACCAAGAAAAATGTTTTTTATAATGAAGAAAACAGCTGCTCTGCAAAGAAACTCTTGTTGGTATATTTCATCATCGTATTTCTTTTTTCTTTTTTTTTTTAGAGACAGGGTCCTGCTCTGTCACTCAGGCTGGAGTGCAGTGAGGCAATCATAGCTCACTGCAGCCTTGAACTCCTGGGCTCAAATGATCCTCCTGCCTTAGCCTCCCAAGTAGCTAGGACTACAGGCATGCACCACCATGCCCAGCTAATATTTTTTATGTTTTATAGAGACAGGGTCTCACTATGTTGCCCAGGCTGGTCTCAAACTCCTGGCCTCAAGGGCTCCTCCCACCTCCGCCTCCCAAATGCTCAGATTACAGGCGTTATACACCTTACCCGGCCTATCATCATATTTCATGATCTATAATTAAGTGTCAACTCTGACTAAGATACACACACACAAAAAAATCAACATACTAACATATCCAAGCAGACTATGAACTGAGGTGACTGTGAGCTGGGAGCTAAAGATCTAAAGTTCTTGTCCTCCCTAAAAGGGGCATGAGTTCCCGCCTAGAAATGCCATGTGGATTTGGGGAACTCACAGAAAAGCTAACAGGCTTGTTCACAAGACTGTATCAATGTACCCACTTTTCCTAGGATTAAAGGTGTCCTTTTTCTTAAGCTAGAGGTGTTCTGGTTCGTTTGCAAAGCTGCAGTCCTCTGGGGTCTGTGACATTATACTTACTTGTATACATCATTTTCAATAGGCAGCAGATCATAACTCATAGCCTGAAAAGTCAACTCATGAAGCACGGGGGAGCTGGGATCAAAGCCTCGGTCCAGGATCAGGAGCTGGGAGCGCGCCTTGTCTGGGCCCTGGGGGGAAACAGGCAGATGCCTCACCAGCCACCCCCACAACTCCAACTTCACCTACTGGAAGCCCTCTTGCAAAAGGGGGCAGCTGGAAGCAAACTCTGAGGTGCAAACCTACTAAAACAGCAGTGCATAGCCTATGTACTGCTTGATAAGAACACCAATAAATACCATGTGAAACTCCAGTGTTTCTGTTTCATAACAAGAACATTTTGAAGCAGATTTGAAACTGCACTAGGAGCTGAAGTGAGTTTATGTAGGAGAGCACTGCCCAGTTTCAACTACAAATGGGATGACCAACCACCCAGGGTGCCTGGGGCCGAAGGTGTTCCCAGGACCCTGGACTTTCAGTTTTAAAACCAAAGTAGTGATGGAACAGCTCTGTATCTTGATTGTAGTGATGGTTACATTCATCTATACATGTGATAAAATTGCACAGAACTCTATACACACAGAGTACATTGAAAAACTAGTAAGATCTGAATGAGGTCTGGAGATTGTACCAATGTCAACTTTCTGGTTTTGCTACTGCACTCCTGGGGGTTTCCCAGGACGTGGGACGTTCAGAGCTGCAGCTGGGAAACAGAAACAGGTTGGTCACCCTGGCTACACTGAACAACCCTGCCCCAGGGGCTTTGGGCATTTCATTGGAACTAATCTTCAGGAACAGCAGTACCGAGCTATCCTCAGGACTGTCACACAAACTCTGTGTCCCTTAGTAAGAGGACCATGTGGTCCAAGCCAGACTTACCTCCCCCATTGTTGGGTCATCAGCTTTATAGGCGTCGAGCTTGTCCTGAATTAGCTGAGCCAGCAAGGCATTGTCCTTGTATTCCCTGACAAAGGAGTGACACAGCGTGAACCACCCATGTACCCAAACAATGGCACCAACTGCCCCCGGGACAGTGCAGGGAGGATTAGGGGAGACATGAGCATCGTCTGTGTTAGTTACAATGATAATATGTTCATATATTACATGTATAATTAAAAAGCAAAAGCAAAATAGAATACTTAGCTCAGTGCCTTAAACAAACATTATGTTTGTATTTCTTGTTTTTTTTTTTAACCATCTAAATGGAAAGAGAAGTAAGTCTTTCCAAGCAGCTTCTGATAAACCACCACTCTTCAGCAGAGGCCCTGACTGTTCACCTGTCT
Source organism: Daubentonia madagascariensis (assembly GCA_023783475.1). NCBI lineage: Eukaryota > Metazoa > Chordata > Mammalia > Primates > Daubentoniidae > Daubentonia > Daubentonia madagascariensis. The sequence continues at coordinate 6,389,348 of JAKFHU010000776.1, forward strand.
CCGACCAGGGCTCTGAGCCAGAACCGCATGGCTCTCATTCCCTCAATCCACATTCCCTTGGGTCTTGTTTTGTTGGCAAGTGACATTCCAGCTGCCACAACCAGAACAGTATGAGTGAGAACCTTTGAACCTTTCCCCATGGCTGAGTCTGATGGTGTTCCCTGGTCCCACCCTAACTTGACAGGATGGGCATGTGCTGCCTGCCACCTGGCCAGCCTCGGCACCCGGCCTGGGCTCCCACTCTCGGTCAGGAGATACCGCCTGGGCCCCATTTCTTAAGTGCCACCAGGCTTTTATCAGTGAGTACCAACAATGGAGGAAAGCCAGGCTCTGGGGCAGCCGCAGGGAGGCATTTTTCTACAGCCATGAGTTCCCACAGGTAATGAAGCAATGGGCTGGGTACAGCACATGATCCCTGGCACCACCGTGCTCCCGGTCACCTCAGCTCGATGCTTTGGCAGCCGTAACCCTTCTTGTCCTACCCCCAGCCTGTCTGCAGTTCCCGAGTTGGGCCGAGTCTACCTTTGCACTCTTGCTGAGCCCATCCTCACCTGTGCCCCCATTCCTGTCACTCCACGTCTGGGTCCTTCGCTCCCTCTGCAGTGGCCTTCTGCTTAGCCTCCCCTCCGGCTTCTCCTTGCCCTGACTCACTGCTCACACTCCCACCTTCATGCTCCCAGAACACTGCAGTCACTGCCCTGTCCAAATCCCCCACTGATGGACATAATCCCAAACCTGGCATTCGAGGCCTCCCGAATCCCATCTCACTCCACTACTCTACACATACACTGTGCTGGACTACCAATCCTCACAAAATTGCCCTTTGTTTTCCGATCTCCAGGCTTTTGCTCATACCAATGGCAAGAGCCAAATATCCACACAAAATGCTGTCCCCTCCCTCCTCCACTGGTCTATTATCACCTCTAGTCTGAAGTTGTTACTCATCTTCAGTTGAAGGGCCTTCTCCCTACTTTGGGTACCCCAATGCACTTGGACTGTTCTGTCTCACGGAATTGAGGTCGCAGGTATGCATCTCTCATGCACACACATGTTGGGATGCCTATCTTACCAACCCTCCCAGATCAGGGGCTGTGTCTTCTGCTTCAAGCCCCTCAGCACTCAGCACACAGCAAGCAAGCAAGGAGTAAATGGCGTTATAAAATCTGAGGAATATATCTTTTGGGGAATTATTCTCTTTATATTTTATCTTACTCTGAAACATCTTTTGCAAAGATGATATTTGTTTTTAAAGGTTAGGAAGAGATTAAAAGCTGTATGAAACCTGACTGCAATTACACAGGGGTTCATATTTTAGTTATTCAATAAGTAGATGTATATATTTATGCTGTTTTTTGCATATATTTTTATATTTCACTATAAAATTTAAAAGATTAACAAAACCATTGGAAGAATAATTTTAAGTGAGGGACCCTCAAATCTTGACCCTCTTGAGATAACTGCCAGAGGAAGCTTAAGGCCAAAAGATGGGTCCCGGCCAGCTCCTCACTCGGGGTACACATGGAATGCCACTTGAGGCAGACTGGTGCGCTGCCTTACCCCCGATACCGCACTGCAGGGTACTCCTTCAGGGTGGCACACAGAGTTGCAATCTGCTCTGCCAGACGCTCCAGTATGGGGTTCTTCATCTGAGCCTTGTGGGGACTGTAGAAGCTTTGGAAAGAGTCAGCAGAGTCCAACGAATACACCTGAGGAGAAGAAATATATATGGTGAACTGTTGGAGTAATCCCCAACCCTGGCAGTGAGTCTACAGAACATGTTCCTGTTTATTCTACAAATATGTGCTGGGCACCTGTCACGTGCCAGGGAATGCACTAAACACATGGGAACTATTAGTGACCAAAACATCCCTGTTCTCAAGGAGTTTGCCATCTAATAGGAGAAGGCAGACAATAACACAATGAAAAGCAAATTGTGTGGTATTGAGAAATGGGTAAGTATATGAGAAAGTAACAGAGCAGGGGAAGAACGTCCAGGAGGGCTGGATAGGGAGGACACTAGGACTCACTGAGAAGGTGACATCTAAGCAAGGGCTTGAGGGAGGTAAGGCGTTTACCACCAGCAGGGGACTTCCATGTGGAGGGAATGGGCAGCACCAGGGACCTCAGGCGAGTGTGTGCCTAGGGTGTCTGGCGAACAGTGACGAGACCAGGAGCAGAGCAGGGGAGGAGATTAGTGTAAGACTACACAGGCCATTGTAAGCTTAGTTTTTAATCAATAAGGGACAAGCTAGATATTGTGCTATGATTGTGAGCAAATAAAGAGGCTTTTTTTGATTTAATAATATCCTGTCCTCAGTAGTATGTTCTAAGTATTTTTCTTTTCTTCTTTTCTTGGAGAGTTCTGGAAGTTTAAAATTCCCTCTTAAACTACTGAGTCTACCAGCTGTAAGTATTCTCTCTTAAGTTCTCATTTATGTAAACTACCTTGATCTTCTAAAAAACCTGATTTTTTTAAAAGAGTCTATTATGATGCTTCCTTTAAATTTCTGAAATATAATATGGTTGAGTATGTTAAAGCTGGATTTTGTTCAATCCAGGTGGGGATAGAACACACAGAGAAAAAAAATTTCTACCCTCAAAAAGAAAACAGGCTTTAGGCCCAGTGAGAAGGGAAAGAGACTGTCTTTAAACGTTCACATTGTATCTTTTCCATCCCTCATTTTCTAAGAATAGGTCACTCTCTGGCTTCTAGAAGCTGATCTACACAGATCCAACATGCCACAGTAATCTTTTAACTCCACAAAATGCATAAAAGTCCTGTTATTTTTGTTTCTTTGTTTGTTAGGAAAAGATATTTAACAAATCTTAAAATACTAAGATAAATTTTGTATATTCTCTCACAATCAGCTTCACCTTTACTGGTTTAAAACTTTGTTTTTTTCCAAAGGGAGAGCTCTGCTGCTGTGGCATTTGGCACTTGAAGTGTTAACAGCTAGTGACGAAGGCTACCATCTGTTCTTTCAGCACATGACAAGCTGAGGTTGTCTCCACACAGAAACAGTCTCCTTTGCAGCAGATGGGATACTTCTGATCCCCTCCCTCGTTCTCTCCTCCCCTGCTCTTTTTGGATTGGCTACTTTTTGATTACTCAAGGAATCAGCCGATAGGAGTGAACACCCAGAGCAAGGATGAAATACGTGTAAAGAAAGGCACAATGGTTGATAAAAAGTCAAAAATAACTGGAAAGTAAGATGAAGGCAGAGGGCAGACCCTGCAGAATACTATTTCCATTAAATAAACATCCATTTACAACACCTCATTTGGCAATTGAGAATACAATACCTTCCCTCCCCCACTCTCTTTATTACACCCCACCCCAGCCTCTCAGGGTTCCTGAGAGAATAATTAAGATGTAGGCTTTCTGTGCAACCCCTACTCAGCCTCACCTGGGATTCATATGGGAGAAATGCAATGTTGATTTCCGTCAGAGTTTTGATGACTTTTGCTGCTCGAGATTTTACCAGCTCATTAAACAGGGCATCTGGACAGGCTGTAAGAATGACAAAAGGCAGTTGGCTTTCCTGTCCATTTGCTGGTTCATTTAACAGCTGCACATGTCCAGTGGATTCTTTATTTTATTAGTATTTTTTTTTTCGTTTGACACAGAGTCTTACTCTGTCACCTGGCTAGAGTGCAGTGGCATCATTACAGCTCACTGCCACCCCAAGTCCTGGGCTCAACTGATCCTCCTGCCTCAGCTTCCCCAGTAGCTGGGACTACAGGCGTGCGCCACCACGCTCAGCTAAGTTTTTTCCATTTTTGGTAGAGACGGGGTCTCACTCCTGCTCAGCCACCATGCCTGGCCTTTATTAGGATTTTTAAAAGGCAACTAGAAAGTTCATCCCATCCTAAAATTCCCAATACCTCTACAGTATAAAAGGAATGTAAAACCACCTGCACGGCCTTCAATATATAACAGAAACAAATGGCAAGCAAGATTGAGACACTGACAGCCAATCAGAATTACTGTCTGATACCAAGGAAAGGAAGGACAAAAATAGAAGAGATTAAGAAGGGATAAGGAAAAGGCCTTTAATATAAGCAAACACCACACATGTAACACGTTAATGATAAATGAAATAAGAAAGAAAAATAAAATCACTGGGAAATGTGATGCAGGCATTTCTCCCAGAACCTCTAAGAAGCTCAGCTATTGAGGAGGCCCACATGGTGGGGGAACCATGATTTCTAGTTTCCAGTGACACTCCTGGGCCAAACAAACAGCTTCAGGTTCCCAGAAATGTGTTATTGGATCAGTATTATTAATGCCATCTACCTGCTCTCTTTGTCACACATATTCAAATACTGTAAAATTATTCTTTGCTATACCCTTTCCATCTTCTCAGTGGTGAGTGTTGTAGGGGGTCATCCCTAGAGAGAAGAACACTGGCGAATTCTTGTTGTTTCACACTCTGTAGCTATCCAAGACAACTCATCTCTCTCTGCTTCTCCACTAGGATCCAACCACAAAACCCCCACGAAGTAAGAAAACTAATTCCAGGGCAATGATGTAGGTTCTGTATAATACAAAGACCACTGAATTGGAGTATCTTTGTAGTTGAAAAACTGATGGAAATACCCTATAATTTATAGTGATATCTGGACGTCTATACAATGAAACACCAAGGCAAGCATCAGGAAGATGCTTCCCAGCATTCAGCCCTTTAGTCCTTAGAAGAGGTGCTTGGTGTGCTATTTCTCAGCAGGAAGGCCTGCATGATCTAGTAGGTTTGTATTTGCGTGCATTTATTTTTGTCTCTTATGCAATTTACCTTCTGAAGAGAAAGCAGAAGACCAAGACAAGCGTGGTAACAACACATTTCTTCCTTATCAGCCTGCCTTGGTTTTGGCTCAGCCCAGCTGTGCAGAACTGCTAACCTGGCCCAGCATGGGGGTGGCAGCTCACAGCTGTACTTACAGTCAGTGAAGAAGACATGTGCCGCCCGATATTTAGCAGTTGGTGGATCCTTAAAGTCACTGATGAGAGAGTGGACAGACTGTGGACAGAGGAAAAAAAGGGACCTGAACCGAGTTCTAGAAGCAAATGGGACCTGTATCTGAACTGAGTTAAATCCAAGCTGGTGTCAAGCTACTTGCACAAAATAGCAAGGGATTTTTGATGTTTAATTCTAACACTCATATTCAGCCATAACCAAGTTCTGAGGACTTAAAATTAGGATTATTTCAGAGTTTAAATGAACAAAGGCCTTCTTAGTTCATTCCAGAATGACAGTGTTAGTTCTTTGGAGCCACCGTAATGGGTGCCTAAGCAGAGACCCACAAAAAAGGAAACTGGCCAGAAACCTTTCAGGAGATTCATACTGATGAAGTTCTGGCAACTTAGTTGCATCTGCAGAAACTCATATGTAAGCCAGTTTTCAAAAGTGAAAAGAAAGTATGAAAATTGGAGGAAATTTATATAAATTAAGAGACCTCAGACAACTATTAATATCACCCAAAAGCAAGGAGGTGACCTTATTTGGATGGTAATTTGAACCAACCCCCCAAAATTATAAGACAGGTAAATCTGAACACTAACTGGATGGTGATGAGATAAACCTGAAAGCATAAAATACCAAAGTCCGGAGATGGATTGCTAATTAGATAGAGTGGATCTCCTACCTAAAGAGGTAGTGAAGGGGGAAAACGAGAATGACCCAGGGCCACAGAACACAGGCTCTGGCTTTCTGCACAGCTGTTACATTTCAGAAGGCTTAATACTGTTCTCTTCTCATGGCACAAACACCCCTCCCCCTGCCCTGATCGTAGATTGCATGCTTAAACAGAGCAGTATGTTAAATGCATGCTTAACCTAGAAATGTCAAACACTTTGTGCCACATGAATCCCAAGTGAGCACATCTAACCTTAGCCAAAGTTCTTCTCTGGTGGAAGATTTACCTTCTCAGATGGAGTGATGAGATACACAGCCTCCAGGCTGGGGAGAGGTTCTCTGCGCTTGTTGATATCTTCCACAACTGGACAACAAAACAACCCACAGTGAGTAAGAAAACCTGACTGGTGATCATAAAACCAGAAGCAATATAGACAGGCCACCTTCAGACTGGCACAGACAAATTATCTACAGTGGGGGGAAAAAAGAATCATTCACCCCTTCCTTAAGGTTACCACATTCTCTGGGAGTAAATTCCACTGTCTCTCTATGCTCAAAATGTTAGAAAACTTGAAATCTTATCACACTAAATATTTCCCACTTCTCATTTCAGTTTAAGTAAACTCCTTGATCTCTTTTAAAAGAAAACAGAAAATGTTACCTAATTCTGTCAAGAATGGTTCCTTTCTGCTGTAGAATGTGGCCAAAAGAAGAAGAAAAGAAAAAAGTATGGTTCCTTTGCCTCTTCCTTCAGCTTTTTCTCATCTGTCCTAAATAATCCCAATTCCTTTAGAATTTCCATGTTGGGTTTATTTATCAACAATTGGATAGTTTTATCACTTTCCTCTGCATATCAAATGAAGACATTCCAAGAATATCCTCTATACAATACTGCTTCTACAGCTTCTCTCAATAGTTCAAAGATTAAACATTATATTTTGTTAAAGCAGACCATGGGCTTTTGGTTTGCTTGTTTCTTCTATGGTTATGTCAGCGACTTCACCTGGATAAGAATAGCTTTTGGGAGAATTATCATCTTACTAGTCACCTGTCATGCTTAGAATGCATTATGCATGCTGCACTGACCTCTGGCATAGAGGGGGCAGTACAATCATACAGGTGCCATTCTTCCTATGCAGATGATTTAAGTAAATAAAAGCATCACTTTAGAAGTATCCCTTATAACATTTATAAAGACTTTTACCTTGAATAATGTTCAAATTAATATCAAAATCTCCCAACCAGCTTTACTAGTGGTTACAGATTTTTAAATTTCATAGGCCACTAATGCTTCCCCCAAAAATGTTTTGGGGCTTCAACATAGGACTGCTAACTTTTTAATTTTGCTTTTTTGGGGTATATTTTAAGAAATGTAAAGACATTTTTTAAAAACCACCTTTGAGGGTAGGAAAGAGTCTATGTGTAGTGGGGGAATGTGAATCTTCATCTCCCATAGGAAGTCAATAGATAACATCTAATATTGACGAATCAAGAGATAATAGTATAAGCATTTATCTAGAAATATTAAAAAGATAACCAGAGGAAAGAGCAAGATGGCTGCCTCTAGGGTGGCTGACCTGGGGGATGGGGACACCGGAGTGGGGCAGGGCATTGCTGCTTCTTTGTTAAAACCTTGTTAGCTCCATTTGGCTTTTTTCCCTTCACTTTTGTGCATTTTTATTTTTTTGCTTTGATAGAGAAAAAAATAGTTTCAAAAATTCAATGAAGAAAATAACTTTGTAAACTCAAAAGAGGGGCTTGGATCACTGAATGACATAAAAGTCACAGCAAAAATTGTGTACTCCATCTACAGGACTATGCTTCTGGTGATAAATAAACTGGATTTGTTTTTAAAAATGAAGGAATCACATCTAAGGTGTGATTGTACCAAATAAAAAATAGACAAATAGATCAATGGAACAGAATAGAGAGCCCAGAAATCAGCCCACATAAAAATAGTCAACTGATCTTTGACAAGGGGCAAAGGCACACAACGGAGAAAAGATCATCTTTTCAACAAATGATGCTGAAACAACTGGACGTCCACATGCAACAAAATGAATCTAGACACATACCTTACACCCTTCACAAATATTATTTTTTTAATTCTATTTTTGAAGATTTTCTCACTGACCTGGGATACAAATATTAACTCAAAATGGATCACAGACCTAAATGTCAAATGCAAAACTATAAAACTCCTTGAGTATAAAATAAAACCTAGACAACCCTGGGTTTGGCAATAACTTTTTAGATGTGACACCAAAGAAAGAATTGATAAATTGGACTTCATTAAAATAAAAAATTTCTGCTCTGTGAAAGATGCTGTCAAGAAAATGGAAAGACAAGCCACAGACTGGGAGAAAATATTTTCAAAAGACATATCTGATAAAGGACTGTTATCCAAAATATACAAAGAACTCTTAAAACTCAATAATAAGAAAACAAATCAATTAAAAAATGGGCCAAAGACTTTACAGACACGTCACCAAAGATGGCAAATAAGCATATGAAGATGTGGATCATATGTCATCAGGGAAATGCAATTAAAACAACAAGAAGATACCACTACACACCTATTAGAATAGTTAAAATCCAGAACACTGACAACACCAAACGCTGGTGAGGATGTGGAGCAAAGGGAACTCTCACTCATTGCTGATGGGGATGCAAAATGGCACAGCCACTTTGGAGGACAGTTTGACAGTTTCTTGTAAAACTAAACATACTCTTACCATATGATCCAGCAATTCTCCTCCTTGGTATTTACCCAAAGAAGTTGAAAACTTATGTTCACACAAAAACCTGCACACAGATGCTGATAGCAGCTTTATTCATAATTGGTCAAACTTGGAAGCAACCAAGATGTTCTTCAATAGGTGAATGGATAAATAAGCTGTGGTATATCCAGACAATGGAATATTATTCAGCACTAAAAAAAATGAACTATCAAACCATGAAAAGACATGGAGGAAACTTAAGTGCATATTACTAAGTGAAAGAAGCCAATCTGAAAAGGCTACATACTGTATGATTCCAACTGACATTGGAAAAGCCAAAACTATAGACAATAAAAAGATCAGTGGTTGTCAGGAGTTGGGGGGAAGGAAAGAATGAACAAGCAGAGCACAGAGGATTTTTAGGGCAATGAAACTACTCTGTATGCTACTATAATGGTGGATACATATCATTATACATTTGTCCAAATCCATAAAATATACAACACCAAGAGTGAGCCCTAATGTAAACTATGGTCTTTGGGTGATGATGATGTGTCAGTATAGGTTCATCAGTTGTAACAAAGGTACCATTCTGGTGAGGGATACTGATAAAATGGGGGAGGCTATGCATGTGTGAGGGCAGAGGGTATATGGGAAATCTCTGTACCTTCCTCTCAATTTTGCTGTGAACCTAAAACTACTTTAAAAAATAAAGTGTAGTTTTTGCAAATGAAGAAATCACATCCAAGCTGTAACTGTACAAAAATAAAATTTTGCATATATATTTTTCACATAGAATTTAATCAACAGGAAAATCCACAGTATATTATCACCATATTTTCACAATTTAAGGGCATTTTAACACCAAATAGTAGGAAAGACATAATCTTAGAATAAGGAACAGACGTAAAATTAAACAATTAAATTCATTTTGCTTAATGAAAAACTCAACCCTCATTTTTCCTCCTTTAACTATGGTATGGTAATAATTTTGGCAAAGACCAGCTATAACCTGTGAGCCACACGTCATATGAAGTTGTCCCCAGGCAAAAAAATCGAGAGTTGCATTGCAACAGGTATATTCCACCCAACATTAACTTCCTTGTTTGAAATAATACCTCAAAAGAGATTGTTTTCCAATCAGGGCTGTTTCAATGATGCAAACACATGATCCCTCTTGAAAGAAGCCTCCAAGTAAGACTAGAGCTGCACACAAATGTGAATAAAAGCCCCGGAATAGGAGCCAGGAGGTCTGAGTCCTAAGTCTCAGGTGTGACACTAGCTAGGGACTTTGAGCAGCTGATGTAACCTTTTTGAAAAACCATTTATTGTGAAATTATAACATATATTCCAAAGAGTGAATAAAATACAAATATATAAATAACTATAATGCAAATGACTATATAAGCACCATCCCAGTTAAGAAACAGAACCTGGTCAGCACCACAGAAGTACCCTGTTCCCAGCCCACATTCCCCTTCCTCACCCCAATTTCCTCTCCTCCCTCCAAACAGAATCATCACCCGGACTTAAATAGTAAGCTCTTCTTTTTACAGTTTTACTATCTATGTCTGCATTCCAAAACAATGTAGCTTAGCTCTGCTTGGTTTTGAACTTTATAGAAATGAAAGCATACTATAAGTAAGTACTCTTGTATCTTGCTTCTTTTGCTCAGATTCATCCATGCTATTGTAAGTAGTAAGAATTTGTCTACTTTCATTGCTGCATGATATTCTGCTGTGTAACTACACCACAATTTACTTGACCATGTACTCTTGATGGATGTTTTGGTTGTTGCGCATCTGAGGCTCCTATGAACAACATTCTGTGAACATTCTTGCACATATATCCTGGGCACACAAACCTGAGGTTGTCTAGGACACACACCTAATCATAGCCTTGTTGGCTCATAGGACACACATACCTTCAACTTTACTAGACACTGCTAAGTGTTTTTCAAAGTCACTGTTCCAAATTGACATTCTGTCATATTTCCATTTTTCTACCTCCTCACCATCACTTGGCATTATCAGAGTTTAAATACCCTAATCTGGTGAGTCTATAGCATATCTAACTCTGGTTTGAATTGCACTTCCCTGACTACTAGTGACTATGGGCAATTTTCATATATTTATTGGCCATTTGGATTTCTTTCTTTGTTAAGTGTCTGTTCAGAACTTTTTTCTATTGGGTGGGGTGACTTTTTCCTCTTGATTTAACCTTTCTTCCAGCATTCCTTTAACAGATATGTAATAAGCATCTAACACTGCATTAGGTGCTAGGGATTCAGGGATGAACAAGATGGCCTCAGGTCTCCCTCAGGAGCTTATAGTCTTACCATACTGGTTGCTGGAAGAATCTAAAGTCAAAGATAATAATAATCAATAGGAAAGAGCAAAGCCTGCCACAGAGAGAAGGCACGAGTACTACTCAGGTGCAGAGAGAACACTGTGCTCACTTGTTATGCCCTCGGTCATGATGTCTGTCATCTTGCAGCAGGAGGAGAGCATCCTCATGCTTAACTGATCCACCACCAACACCTGGAAGGAAAGAAAACAGCTTATGGCTAATAGCATCTGCTGGGATTCTCTCATCAGCTTACTACATCTTCAAAAGGAGCTCCAGAAATGCAGAATATTGAAGAAACGATACTTCCTGTGGACCAGAAGCCCACCAAGATACGTGCTTGCTTTTACACCTCCCACACCCAAACCTAACCTTCCAGGAGTTAGAGTTTCCTCTCACTGATTTGACTTAATTTTATAAACTTTAAAAAATTTGTTTTTATTTTCCATGATAAAGAAAATAAGTACTCATTAAAATGCAAAAAAAGAAAGGAAAAAATCATCTATGGCACCAACACTCAGAGACAGTCATATTAGTGAGTATTTTTTGAGGGCATAAACTTGTTTTTAAAGGGAGAGTGAGTATTAGCGCCCACACATATGGTATGGCACATGAAGACATCAGGATTTGTACCTTCACCAGCACACACATCATGTGGGATCATAGAATACCTCAGTCCAGACTGGAAAACAAGAACATTCCAGTCCTGGTCTAAAAGCTTCACACCTACAATTCTTCAGCTAACCTTTCCTATCTCCATTCAGCCTACAGTGGAGAGAGGAAGCCAGCAGTTAAAACAAGGCCATTTCTCTTCTCCTTCTTTAATTATATAAACCAAGAAGGAAGCAACAGGACGTAAACACATCAGGGCAGACAGCGTGGACCAGAAAGCTTTCTGCTGCAGTACAAGGGCCAATTAGTTTTCATTATACAAGGCAGCTTACTCGAGATTAGTTTAAAATTCACATGTCTACAAATCCATTACTGATGGGAAAGGCAAGAGAGAATCACACGCATAAAGAGCTCCCAGCTTCTGGGTGGTAAGGACAGATGTGCTAGCTAAAACACAAGGCCAGGGGTAAGAATACAAAATCCTCATGTCACAATCAGCTCTGTTGTCCCCAGACCCAATGAACTTGAAAATTCATGTTCTTGACTGCAGGAAAACCTGAGGGCTAGAATAGTTGGTATAAACGCTTCAACAATATGTGAGGAAGCTCAAGTAAAACTGCATGCTCTCACAGCCAGTATTATACCCAGTGCCAGACAGCCAACTGGCCCTCAAAATGCTGACTCTTCAGGCATGGAGTGGCACTTGCCATTCCTGCACCACCCACTCCAGGAACCTAGGCCATACTCAGTCTGATTGGTTTAAATACATGTTTCACATAAATTACAGTTTCCAGCACTGCTCTCAACATTCTATGAATAAACAAGCTCACTGGTTTTGTCTCACATAGTTACAGATAGATGGATAGACTAGATGAGGGCTTTTCAAACTGTTGAATGGGCTCCATGAAGATGCTTTATGGCCAAGAAGGGTCTTTTCTTCCTCTCCCAGGGCAAGCAGAATAATTACACCTTCTTCTGCTTTACCGAACAGGCTCCAGGTAAGGTTTTGTTTGAATAAAAGAGTTCTACTGCTAAATGCCCTACCAAGTGATCTTTAAAATAAGCTTTATGACCAAGAGACTTCTTAACCAAGGTCATATAAAACGTGTGGCAGAGCTGATCACCTTTCTCCAGTCCAGAAGTGTTTTGTACTCTCTGGACACAGCAAAAGCCTTCGTTCCTGCCTAACACCTTTCCTCCAACTCTATCCCTTCTTGTTTTTTCAACATGAACTCCCTTTAAGGCCATTAATTGCCCTCTTCTACTTACCTTCCACTCCCCCTTCTTCTTGACCTTCTTTATCACATCATGCATGATCTCTAAAAAAGGAGAAAGAAAGAAAGTTAGTTTAATGTAATTTAAGAATATATGTATACCTGTCTGTTAAACTAGGTCATCTCCCCTTTTGAGGTTTATTCTCCGAGTCATGCAGTTCAACCAATCTGTTTATTGAGCCATAATCAACCACCAAAAAGACAGTCTCTTCCTGTCTCCTTAATTCAGTAGTTCTCAACCTTTTTGGTCTCAGGACTTCTTTACATTCTTAAAAATTGAGATCCCCAGAGAGTGTTTATATGGGTAAATATCTACTGATATTTATCATATTAGAAATTAAACTCAGAAATTTTAAAAATATTTACTAATCCATTGAAAATTATAACAAATCCATTGTATATTAACAAACAGTATTTTAATGAAAAATAACTATATTTTTCATAATAAAAAATTTTTAGGGAGAATATTGCCATTGTTTGACATTTTTGCAACCCTCCTTAATGTCTGGCTTCACAGAAGATGGCTGGATTCTCCTATCTGCGTCTGCATTCAGTCTGTCCTGAATCATATAGCATCTGGAAAACTCCACCATGCCCTCAGGAGAAAATGAGGGTAAAAAGGCAAATCACATCTTAGTCTTAGTATGAAGATAGTTTTGACCTCATGAACCCATAAAAGGGTTTTGGATTTGACAACCATTGCCTAAAGTAACTAAAAGTCTGTGACAACGCCTCAGGCCAAATGAGCCCCCCCCCGCAAGCTCCAAAAACAGATGTGAGGAGCACTTGTGGTATCTTCCCAACCATGAGCATATATGTAGAACACTCTCATCCAAAAACCACCATTCTGGTTAGCCCCATTTTCTACAACACCACAAACATATACACACACACCTCTAACTTAGCCATGGAGACTTCGTAGAAAATACCACTCTTGGTATTCTACAAACCCAGGCAATACACATGCCTGGACTGACTCAATGGCCCACAGCTGTAGTCAGTAAGCGTGTTTCAAACACTTAGGTCATTCTCTAGGGCAGTGGTCCCCAACCTTTTTGGCACCAGGGACCGGTTTCATGGAAGACAATTTTTCCGAGGACCAGAGATGGGAGGGGAGGGTATCATGGGTAGGAGGGGTGGTGCGGAGCTCAGGCGGTGATGCGCAGCCCATTTCCTAACCAGCCAAGGACGGGTACCAGGCTGTGGCCCAGGGGTTGGGGACTGTAGCTCTAAGGCACAATGGTTCCTAACTCTGCCTTAACTGTCTTCAGTAATCTGATGTGTCATAAAATTGTCTGAAGTTTTTAAGAAATTTTTCCTCGTTATTGGAAAAACCACACACCCACTGCAGTAAACTTGGGAAACACAGAATAGTATAAAGAAAATTCCATGTATAACTTGTATACTTAAAAAACAATCAAAAAGAAAAATCATCTGTAATCCTGCCAACTTGAAATGCATAATTAACATTTTAGTTTATTTCCTACTGTCTTTTTCTATGTACTTCTACATAGTTAAGGTCATGCTGTTTATATAATTTTATATTATGCTTTTTTTTTCACTTAACATACTCATTTCCCTGCCTGCATAATAGTCCATGTTTTGGTCAACAATATTCCCAATAGCCATTTAGAATACTTCCCGTGTTTCAGGGTGGTGAAAAATTGGAAACCAGTAAATCCAGTAATAGAGCAGTGGTAAAGGAAATTAGGTTACATTTGTACCATGGAATACTACATACCCATTAGACATAATGATATGGGAACATATGTATTCATTCGTTCACTCTTTCCTTCAATAAATACTTGTTGAGTACCACTGTCTGCCGGCCACTGTACTAAGCTCCACAAATGAACTATGTAAGATCCGCTCAGCTCCTGCGGAGCTTACACTTGAGTGGAGGAAGCACCCACTAAACAAAAAGCACAATCGCAGCTTCTCCTAAGTGCTCTGAAGTAAATAAATAAGGTGTTATGATAGAAAAAGCAGGCGTGAACAGCTCTCCTAAATAGGGAATTAGGCAAGGCCACTCTGAGGAAGTTGGGCCTGAAGAGGAACAAGCCAGCCAAGAAATGGGGAAAGGAGAAGGAACAAGCGCAAAGGCTTGAAGTGGAAGAGGAAATGAGCTTGACATTTTTTAGGAACTGAAGATGGTGTAAGCTGAGGGTGGAGGCCAGATCACACAGGGCCTTGTGGTCCTTGATAAGGATATATGACTACGTGAAGGGCACTGGAAAGCCAGGGAAGGTAGGGATGTAACTGATGTGCTGTGGAGCGAGGAGATGGCGGGGGCAAGAACAGAAGCAGGGAGCAGCGTCAGAAGGCTTCGGCAATAGCTGGGCATGACTGGTGGCAGTGGAGATGGGTGAGGGGCGGATGAATTTGATACACAAGGTAGAGGTAAAACCACAGGGCTAGCTGATGGATTGGATGTGGGGGAAAAGAAAAGAGAAGAGATGGAAAAGAAGAGAAAAAAGAAAAGAAACAGATAACTCCTAGATCTTTGGTTTAAGCAAAGAAACTGATGTAGAGACATTTGGAGAAATTTAGAGGGTTCTATTTTGGTTATTTTAAGGTTGAAATGGCCAAGACACATCCAAGGGGAGATGTTGAGCAGGTAGTTGGAGGTTAACTACAAACTGGGGCTGGAAGAACGACCTCAGTTGGAGTTAAAAATTGGAGAGTTATCATCAAACAGAGGTAGGAGGTAAGGTTGGAGAAAATAACTCTGATAGGATCTGCAAGGTGAGGATGGAAACACGAACATGGTCTGTGTTGACCTTGACAAGTGTTTCAGTGAAACAATAAGGATGAAGCCAGACTGAAATGGGAGACAAGGAAGAAGAGAGAGACTATCTCAATAACTCTCTTAAGAAGTTCTGCTAAAAAAGGTAGCAGAGAAAAGGCATGAAAATGAATAAGCTAGACAGAGATGTGAAAGCAAGGTAGGGTTTGTTTTTAAAGATGTGAAAGATCAGAGCATTTCTATGATGTTGGCAATAAACCAAAAGAGAAGGGGAGACTGATGATGCAGCAGAGAGGATGGGTCACTGAAAGACTGAGGTCCCTGAGGGAAAGAGGTTGGATCTGAGACACAAGAGGAGAGCCTGGCCTGAGACAGGAGGCAGGGCACCACATGGCATCCTGTGGGAAGGAGGGAGGGAGGTGCAGATGGGCTTGGAGACATGTTTGCAGAGGTGAGGGGCTTCCTGGCTGGAGATGAAGTCATCGGCTAAGAGCGAGGTAGAGGTGTTGTGTATGGCCGGTTTGAAGAAAGAAGGTATCACATTATCTTCCCACAGACTGGCAAAGTGCATTTACTAAGGAACTGTTTTAGCATTTACAGACAGTACTAAGGGCTAATTTGAGGTTCATGACCATGAATTTAAAGTGAAACCAGCCAGCTTGTGTGTTTTTTTCCCCCAATGATGTTCAGCTGTCCAGGGGCAAAAAAGAAAGGTTGGTTCTAACTAAGGCTAGAGTTTTCTCAAATGAGTACAAATGAGGGAGAAAATGTCCAAAATATATGGCTAAGGGGGAAAAAGCACACTACTACTATTTTTTTAAAGCAGATATACAAAGGAAAATTAGAAAAACTTATGCCAATATGTTATTTTTGTGCAGTAAAATTATAATTAATCTTTACTTGCCAATTTGTGCCTTCCAATGTTGTCCCAAGTTTTCTGCATAGGAAAAATGCTCTAAAAATAATGTGTCAGTGTACATCTTTGCACCCAGGGATTTTCTTAGCACAAATTATTCTGTTAGTAGAGCTTTCTGGATATGGAATAAACAGGTAAAAAGTATAAATGTTCTGTGCTCCTGATAAACTCAGCCAAATCATTTTCCAAAAGTATAACTTACGCCCTCACCAGTAGTGTATGACTGTCCAAATTAACATACTACTGATAATTTTAATTTTTGCCACAATGATAGCAGAAAACAGTATATTTCACTATCTTTTTTGAATTTAATGTATTACTGTGAATGAGTATATTTTCTTGCCACTAAAAATTAATTTAGATTCACTGAAAAAATATTTCATTCTAGTCACCTTTTGATGGGGGAATGCAGAGATATAATCAGAAAATCAAACTAAGTACCACAAGTGTTAAAAGACATATATAAATAACTGCTGCAGCTGCAACCCTTCCTACAAAGTTATTTCCTTTCCAAAATTCTCAGGGCATATGTTCGTCCTGGGTATTGTTAACAGCCAATTCTAACCCTGCCCTACATTTTTCTAATCCAACACCGAAAAGGAAACAAGGATTAGAGCCCACTTTAGCATTAAGAATCAAGCAGCTTGAGCTACCTCTTCCCAAATAATCCCTGCCAGTCACATTTCATCTCCTTCGTAAGTCCTCTTTATGTGAAGAGAAACAATAAAGCCTTCTGAAACTAGTCCAGCCAGGAGGTCTTATTTCTGCATCCCAAACCATGTGTATCTACAGCCAAAATATCAGCTCTACACTACCATCCCCCCGCAGCCTATGTAGATGTGTTCAAAAGACCAGGGGCAGCTTCGAGTTCTCCATGATACTGAGGGTCCTAGTGGACCCTGCTTCCCTCATGGCCAAATGGGTAAGAAAATAGGTTCCTTCAACCACCTCCTCTAGGTTGTGGGTGACTCCCCAACTCAGCAAATCCCTCCTATGTCCTGAGAAAAACAGCAGGTGGTCTAAGATTATCTGGGACATCTTCAGATACACCATTTCCACTGAAGTCCCAAAATGTGAGCTCTAGGGATCACTACAGGGACTGCTTAAGGCCTGTAGCTCCCCATGAAGCCCCATCCTCATGGCCCAGGGACTCCCAACTGCCCTCCACAGTGACATATGCCACATACCCTGAGCCCAGGGAATGCCTAATCACCTGAAATAGCATGACTAACCTTAGATGAGCCAGAAGCTCGGGAGAAGCACAGCCAAAGTCCTCAAGACCATGGGCAATTCAAATATTCTACACTCTGTAGCCCCAGATCACCATGCTGCCCAGAACAGATATACCAGGAGTCTGGCTTCCCCAGGCTGGAGGAAGTGCCTCCATTTTTCTGAGAAAACTAAGGGAGGCTAACTCAGCCCAGAGCTCCCCTCTCCTCTTTTACCAATCCAAAGTACAGGGAATTTCCAGAGTTATTCTGACTCAACAGTAGAAGTTCTTCCAAAAGGCACTCTCTTGACTGAACCCCAATGGCATGACGGTATAATGATGGCTACTCAGGCAAAAGTCACCCCACCCTTCATGGTTAAGAAAAAAAGCCCAAGGAAGCACTGAAGTCAGACAGACCAGGGTTAAATTCCAGGGTCAGGTATTTGCTGGCTGTGTGACCTTGGGCAAGTTTAAAACGTTTTAAGCTTTAGTTTTCTAAAGCTTAAATTTTAATTTTAGTATTAAAATTTTAATACTCTAAGGGCCTATTGTGAAGATTAATGAGATAAAATGCTTAGTCCAGTGCCTGGCACATATGAGGCATTCCACAAAAGGTACCTATTGTGATGTCACTATAAAAGTATATTATTCATACAAAGAAATAAGAAAATTATGAAACATCACTTCCACCAAACAAGATTTTTAATATAATATAAAAAAACTCTTAAAAGGAAATACATTTATACCTCCCTGTAGCCTAGAAAAAATAAATAAATAAAAGGAAATACATATTAAAAATACAGTTTTAAAATAATCACAAAAAATATTCAGATAATGAGTATTTCACCAAAACGTCAAAACTTCTCTGATCTGCAATAAACATATGAACACATGTTTGGAATAATGGCACTATAGCACAGATGTATATAAGTCCTAAATGAAAATATAAAACTGAACATAAGGACCCCGGTCCCCTGCTGAGAGGACAAAGTGGCCTCTGCCTGTCCTGGAAGGATGAGCCAATGCTGAAGCACAAGCAAAAGTCCACAGAAAGTAAAAGATATTTAATGTCACAACAGAGGCACATGGGACTATATTTATACATTGCTATCATTTAACATTGTTCCAAAAATTCACTTAGACAAGAAAACAAATTGAGTTATAATATTGGTAAGAGGGATGCAGAATATCCACCTACAGAAATCAAAACTATTAGAAACATTAAAACATTTAGTCAGGTGGTAGATACAAAACAAATACATAAAAATCAAGAGGATTTTTACACAGCAACAATCAGCAGATTCTAGGAAGACAACTCCACAGTTCCCCAGGGTCCACTGGGACCCAGCCTCTGCCCTATGGATTCTACTGGCTGCTGGCAAATCTGCTCTGAAGCAACATGGCTGGATACGTCTGTTCCTCTTTTCCTGACGGCACTTCAGATCTCTCAAAAGGGTAACTAAGTTTCTTTGAAAATCTTGTGCTAGGGCCCTCACGGGGGCACGCGCCTGTAGCCCCAGCTATTCAGGAGGCTGAGGCAGCAGGATGGCTTGGGCCCAGGAGTTCCAGGTTGCAGTGAGCTACAATGAGGCCACTGCACTCCAACCTGGGCGACAGAGCAAGACTCTGACTCAAAAAAAAAAAAAAGTCTTGTGCTGGGCTGAAGATTCTCCTTGCTAAACAACAGAATCTTCCCAGAAATAAGTTAACATTCAACAAGATGGCAGGAAACAGTTCAAACACTTGAGAACAAGCCTTCCAAGGACTCTCAAGATCCTTTCCTTAGAAATATCCATTTATACAGAAACTATTGGTAACATAATTATAAACCACTTTAATTTTTTGCCTTCATATAGTTTTTAACAATATACAAGTAGCATATTCTTATCGAAAAAATTCAAATAGAAAGATGTATAAATACAAAGTGAAATTTCCCTCCTTACCCCCACTCTTGAGGGAAAACAACCACTATCAGTTTTGAGTGTACCCTTACTGATCCTTTTCTATGCATGCGTATGCAGGTGTGGAAAGGTATGCACATATACTACGACTCCTCGGTTGAGATATTATACACATTGTTCTGCAATTACACTTTCCATTCAATATACCATAGACACCCTCCTATATCATTTCATACAGATCTGCCACATGCCTTTAAACTACATAATTTTCCATAATATGGACATACAATAATTTGTACAAACCTCTTTAAACATATTCATAAGACAAACAGCCTATACTTGGAGGCCTGTTGATTCCTTTCAATCAACTTAGTGAGGACTTTATTGTAAGCGTAAACACTAACTCAGGGGAGAGAGGGTATGAAACAAATTTTATCCTGTGGCCTGGGGAGGTGATGTAACTTTCAATTATTCTACCTCTTTGGCACTTAAAAAACTTTTATATTGGAAAGAACCTTACAGATTATCTGAGACCAAGTTCCAAGGGCCCCATTTGGGGATGGAGATGCTCCCTGCAAAAGACAGCCATCTGGAGTGTGTAAGGCCACTAATTGGTCACACTCCAGAGGGAGCAGAAACTGGTCTCTGGACCTCTGTCCAAATGCTCTGTTCAAATGCCAGAGACAGTATGTACAGAGAGATTGTACATACTGTCTCTCTGGCACTAGCATGCACTAGTCTCTGAAATTGAACCCTGGTGTCCTTCTCTCTTGTTATATTGCTATGATCACCTTAACACAGTAAAGCAAAGCGATTCAAATGGATTTTGGAGCCAGACAGTTAAGGTTCAAATGCCTGATCCTCTATTTACTAGCTGTGACTTTAGCACGTTATCCAATCTCTCTGCATCACAGTTTCCCCATCTGTACAATGGGAAAAGATTACATATGCCTCATCGGGGTATTGTGAGGATTAAATAAATTAATGTCTGTGAAGCACTTAGCTCAGTGCTTGCAATGGTAGTTAACACTATTGGCTATCACCAGCACCATTATCACCTATTTTAAATAGTATTTTGACCTTCCTGGTAAGGAAGAATCTAATGATTTCCAATTGGTTTCTTATTGCTCCTCCATGGAGTTTGTAATATGTCTCCTGTCTTCCACCTTTTTCTCTGCATACTATTTTTTTTTCATCCATTCAACAATATTTACTGAACACCTGCTATGTGCCAGACATCCTTCTAGGCACTGGAAAGACCATGATGAACAAGCTAAACAAAATGCCTATTCTTAAGGTACTTACACTTTGGAGTGGAAGGGAAAGACAGCCAATAAACACAAAGAAACAAACAAGATCACCTCAGAGAGTGATCAGTGCTCAAAGGAAATTAAAAAGCTTAATGAACTGTGATGCGGGCTTGGGAGAAGGTCCTCTGAGGAGGTAACAAGGAGGAACCAACCCTTGAAGATCTGAGGGAAGAGTTTTCCAGGCATAGGAAGAGCAAGTACAAAGTTCCCAAGTTGTCAGAATCAAGGATGGAACAGACAAAGAGAAAGTCTGGTGAGACTTAATAAGCTCCAGGGAAGGAGAGAATGGTTTACAATGAGATTAGAGGTCACCCCAGAGTCTCGCATAGTCTTTAACACAGTGACTACTTGATAAGGACCCTCCCAAGTCACTGGATATATTCTGCTCCTTGAAGGCTAAGCCTCATTCATTCACTGTCAAACATGATACCTCCCTGCACCCTCACTCCCACCCCATCTCTGGCACCTGGCATAAAACAATGATCTGGCAAGTGCCTGCAGAATGAATGAACCCTGAGTGGCATAGCTGAGCCTTGCTCACTGGAGCGAGATGAGCAGCTCTGTTCGAGGTTTGTCTCCTGGCTGAGCGAGGTGATCCAACCCAGGACTGCTCCACGACCAATGACACACCCCAGGATTCAGAACAAGACCGCTGCTTGAAAAAATATCAGATGCCCTTTCACAGGACTGCTGGGGAGAGAGATCTCTTTATTCTTGAGGAATATGTCTGGTTATATAACAATGGCTCTTCCAACCAGTACAAGTTATCTCTTTACTCTTGAGGAATATGTCTGGTTATATAACAATGGCTCTTCCAACCAGTACAAGTTTGCAAACCAGATGGATTTGGAAAAGTTCTTCTCTTAACTCTCCTCATTCAAATTCAGTGAAGAGTGTGGTACTGTGTGAATGTATAGATACAAACATGCAAATAAAAAATTTCTGTCATCTGAGAATTTCTCTATATACTAATTTTTCCACCAGTGACTGACTGAGAAATCATAACCTTAGCCAAAACACTTTTAAAAGTTCATATTAGGCTGGGTGTGATAGCTTACACCTGTAATCCCAGCATTTTGGGAGGCCAAGGTGGGAGAATCACTTGAGGCCAGGAGTTGGAGATCAGCCTGGGCAACACAGCGAGACCATGTCTCTACCAAAAAAAAGCTCATATTAAAATTCAGTCTCGTGCTCGCTTCGGCAGCACATATACTAAAATTGGAATGATATGGAGAAGATTAGCATGGCCCCTGTGCAAGGATGACATGCAAATTCATGAAGTGTTCCATATTTTAAAAATATAAAAAAATAAAATTCAGTCTCAATAAGAAAAAAATTGCTGACAATAATAGTAATATCTAACATTTATTGAAAGTTTACTATATGGGAGATATTTCCTTATATGGTTTACATATACCATCTCATTTAAAAGCTCACAGCAACCCTCAGAAGTTAAATATTATAATCACCCCATTTTACAAAGCAGAATACTGAGGCCCAGAGAAACGAAGTATCTAGCAATTGCACAATAAAATGCACATAACCAGCCTATGGAGGATACCAAAAAAAGTATAAATCAATTTCTTTACCTCAGGGAATGTACAGTCCAGTTGGGGAAACAAGACATTATACCTGAAGCATAGTAACATAAAAGGTCTCACTCACTGCTGGTAAAAATGTAAATGGTACAGCTGCTTTGAAAAACAGTCTGGCAGTTCCTCAAATGCCCAAACATAGAATTACCACATGATCCAGCAATTCTACTCCTAGGTATACATCCAGAGAAAATTAGAACATATGTCCATATAAAAACTTGTACACGAAGGTTCAGAGGAGCATTATTCATAATAGCCAAAAAGTGGAAACAATCCAAATGTTCATCAACTGATGAATGGATAAATGCAGTATGTCCATACAATGGAATACTATTCAGTCATAAAAAGGAATGAAGTACTGATAAATGTTACAACATGGATGAACTTTTAAAACATGCTAAGTCAAAGAAGCCAGTCACAAAGGACCACATACTGTGTGATTCCATTTATATGAAATGTCCAGAATAGGCAAATCCACAGAGATAGAAAGTAGATTAGTAGTTGCCTAGGGCAGGGGGGATGGGGGTTTGTGGAGACATATAAGGAATATGGAATTCTTTTTCGGATAATTAAAGTGTTCTAAGATTAATTGTGATGACAGATGAACCATTCTATGAACATACTAAAAGCCATTGAATGGTACACTTTAAATGGGTATGGTATGTGAATTATATCTCAATAAAGCTGTTTTTCAAAAGTCATTAGAGAATTTTAGATGAGAATTTCAAACTCAAACTCAAAAAACAAATGCAGTTTTGCTTAATATGGAACTGTTCCTTAGTGCCTTCATCTGAAGACAGGTACTGGTTTATCCCTATAAAATATCAGTTATCTAAAATTATAATTTACTATAATTTTATATCTAAATTGTACTTTGTGGAAGTGGGAGAAACCAAAATAGAGATCACAAATTGTCAGGCACAGGGCAAGCACAGGTTACTACTCCCTTCAACCGCTGAATGACAATTGCTTAGCTCAGTTATAATCTAAGAACATTCCTATTTAGGTTTGATTTTTGGGTGCTGGGGAGTGGGAGAAAAAGGTGGGAGCCATTGTTTGGAGTTGTCACAAGCTTTAAAATGTGTAGAAATGAGTTAACAATGTAATTGACTTGATTACATTGCCCTAGTGAGCACACCCAGAGATGGAGTAAGACTCAAATGTCCAACATTATAACATCCAAAACTTGGGCTGCTGCCAATATCTGAGAGGAACACATGATGATAAATGCCTGATAGCTGAGAAACCAAACCCTAACTTCAGACCCAGGGTTACAGAAATGACTATTCACTTTCCCTTTCAAGGGAGAGCCTCATTTTTTATCTTATTTTCTCCTGTTTCATACGGTTTGGAGCCAAAAGGTTGAGGAGCTAGAAAATCTCTAAGCAAAGCATCACAGACCTTGGAACTTTGATCAGTAAAAATGAAATCTCAAACAGAGTACAATGCTGATTAGAAACAGGAGTTCCTAGGTGTACTTTAGAGGTAGCAGTTACTTCACCTCAGTTCTCAAGGAGAACTATTTTCTTCCTAATGTTGCCTAAAATGTAATGTTCCTTGGATAAAAGGAGCTGTGAAGTCATAAAATACATACAAATAGAAAAATAAATCAAAAATGAAAACCAAATAATTTATATCTTCTTAAAATCAGTAGCTTATAGGAGTCAATACTACTTAGTTACATTGATATCTTAAACCAAAAAGACTAAAGAAAGACAAAAAATTGTGAAATGGCAATCTTCCAGGGGAGAAAGCACTACTATCACGTTGCAAGCACTGTCGAGTAAGATGTAAGATGTCTTCAAAAGAAAGGACTGAAGAATGAGGACCATTTTTATAAAAGATAGTGATACTAGCATTCACTTATTTGGGAAGCATTTTACTTTTGCTAAAGAAACAAAAAACAAAAAAGAAAGAAAGAAAGAAAAGAAAACACACTGCCCTATACATTACCAACAGCAGCAGACCTCATCTGTTAATGTCCCATTTAGTCTGACAGCCTGTATCTGTTTCTCCTAAAAAGAGCTTCCTCCTAGTACAGACTCTATGATGACTGCAGTAATTCCTCCTAGAATTGCAAGAACCCTGAGTAGGTATCTTGATCTTGGCAAGAACCCAAGATGTGGCCAGCATCTTAAATGGGTAGATGCAGCATTTAATGGCTCCAAATAACACTTCTTGAATTGAATAGGAGTTTCCCTAAGGACTAAAGGATTAGTCTAAGACTAAAAAGGGGAAAAGAATGGAGTGTTTCATATAATCCCAGAAACCCAGAGCAGACAGGGGACATAGGATCACTTAGTCCAGTGGTTCTCAGTGGGGAGTGATTTTGTACCCATCCCACCCCACCCCCACCAAATTCCAGGGACATTCAGCATTTGTCTGGAGACATTTTGATTGTCATGGCTGGGGGTGCTATGGGCACCTAATGGGTAGAGGCCAGGGATGCTGCTAAACATCCCACAATGCACAGCTCATCTGGCCCAAAATGTCAATAGCACCAAGATTGAGAAATCCGTGAGTGATCCATTTTATAAAGAAACTAAACCCAAGAGAGATCAAGTGACTTATCCATGACAGTGGTAGTGAGAGTCATTTTATTCTCTTCTTGTTTTTTTTTTTTAGGGACAGGGTCTTACTATGTTACCCAGGCTAGAGTGCAGTGGCTATTCACAGGTGTGATCACAGTGTATTACAGCCTTGAACTCTTAGGCTCAAGCAATCCTCTCATCTCAACCTTCCAAGTAGCTTGGATTACAGGTGCATGCCACCGTGCTGGCTCCATCTTATTTTCAAGTCCAAGATTCTGACCAGCCCAATCTGTTCTGCTCTAAGATTTAACCTGTTTCAGGTCTACAGATCTGAAGTTATACATATTAAAAAATCTTTAGTCCCACACAACATAACTGGGACCAAGCTCAAGATCCCTCTGGAATCTTCGATATAGCCATTCTATAGGTGTCAAACTGACATAAGAAAAAAGCCTCAGGGAAGCTTCCAGAAGGCAGGAAATACCCCCCTCTACCCATACACACAAAGATCCAATGTCAGGAGGGCTGCTTCCTTTTCCCAAATCCATATAACTGGTTACAATAAGATACCAGGAAAAGAAAACATCCTGTTGGAGTTTGGGCCCAAGATCAAGCACAGGAAGGAGGTGGAGCTCCAAGAAGAGAAGAAACACTGAAAATCCAAAAGAAATGGCTGAGTGCACTCTCACGGAATATGCACTGGGTGATTTTCTCAAGCCAGTCTTCCACATTCTATAGATAAGATTCTGCTTCTTATGTTTGTTTGGTTTTAATAGAGACAGAGTCTCACCCTGTCACCCAGGCTGGAGTGAGCTGTTATTTCACATTATCTCATATTTGAGCTCTTAGTTCATCATTTTTATGTTTGAGAATGACTTAAATGGTTTTCTCTGTATTGGTCTTCTTTACCTGAGCCTATATGCCACACTTTTACCAAGTTCCCATGTAGATTTTTCTTTTTATTCTGCACATAAATCATCTAGACCAGAGGTAGTTCTCTCTGGCCACCTACTTGTATCAAAATGTGTAGGCAGGCTCCCTTTGACTCCCTTCCCCGTGTACCTAGGCATTATTTAAATATTCCCCTTAGAATACAAGGTTAAGGCTGCATGTTGGGCAATAGTCGGTGCTGCCTGCCTTTAGCTGGGGGATGAGTGGGTAGTGGAGAAATGACTAAAGTCTGTCTCTCCACACTGTGTGATTTGGCTAAAAGTTCTATACCAAAGACCACTCCGTTGAGGGTATCTACTGGGGTCAGAAGACATGACCTTAGAGTTCACTTGATTTCCTGCTTCAGAGTGATCTAATGCTGTGGTCCCCAACCCCTGGGCCGCAGAGGTAACAGTCCATGGCCTGTTAGGAGCTGGGCTGCACAGCAGGAGGTGAGCAACGGGTGGGGTGAGCGAGCAAAGCTTCATCTTCATTTATAGCTGCTCCCAATTGCTTACATCACCACCTGAGCTCTGCCTCCTGTCAGATCAGTCACTGTCTCCTATCACCCCCAGATGGGACCGTCCAGTTGCAGGAAAACAAGCTCAGGGCTCCCACTGATTCTGCATTATGGTGAGTTGTATAATTATTTTACTATATATTACAATGTAACAATAATAGAAATAAAGTACACAATAAATGTAATGTGCCTGAATCATCCCTAAAACCATCCCCCTAGACCCCCCCCCGCCCCCGTGGAAAAATTGTCTTCCAATCCCTGGTGCCAGAAAGGTTGGGGACAGCTGATCTAATGGGCTAGCTTCAGTAGGAAATTCCTGGATTTGAGGTGTTCCAAATATGTGTTTAGCTGGGCATGGTGGCTCATGCCTATAATCCCAGCACTTTGGGAGGCCAAGGTGGGAAGATCGCTTGAGCCGAGGAGTTTGAGACCAGCCTGGGCAACGCAAGACCTTGTCTCTATAAAACAATCAAAAAAATATGTATGCTTAACCTTCTGTCTCTGTTTAGTCAGGCTTTTGTTGGCTGCCCAGACAATTAGCCCTAGAACTCTAGGAGACTGTTTCTACTGTCCTCTCAGTGAGAAAGAGAAAGAAACAGCCAGTCGCTTTGCTAAGTTAAGAAACTAGGGTGTGGTGGTCCCCATGGTGGCCACTCCCCTCCTTCCTTCCTGGAATGCAGTTCTTATAAATGATAAAGCCTTATTTTTACATTCTGAGTCTGTGGCCTTATTTTCTACAATAGATGTGTGGTAACTGACTTAGCAGGCCCACAAAAGCTGAATCCTTTGGAAATAGAATCCTAATCCAGCAGTAGGGAAGAGTGAAAACCAACCAAATGTACATAGCAAAATCCTCAAAGGTTTCAGGAACTGGCATCACCAGGTGCCTCTGGAACTTAAAAGAATGGGAGGGGGCATGAGGCATGTTGGTAGAACATCCTAGACCCCTTCCTCCACTGCCCATCACTGGGTGATTGCCCTTTTCCCAACATGGCAGAATACTGATGGTTCCCTCGGACTGGGCGACCCAAGACACAGTTGAGAATGTGGGTCTAACACTGAAAACAGAGGGACTAAATGACATATATACATGGCTTGTAGAGAACCACACTAGCCACCACCCGCCTCCTTCATCCACTCAGTTCCCAGAACTCTGACAGCTAGACCTTTATCTCCCAGGCAGGAAACAAAAGAAGACTTCTCTGAGGAATCTGAGTCCAAGAAGGAAAAGCTAAAGATACTGCCATTAGGGGTTCCCCAACAAACAGCCCACCCAGATCAGGCCCACCACAAGGTGAGAGCTCCCAGTCAGCTTTTACATCTCTTGTTCTTAATCACAACAGATGACCAGGGTTTACTACACATCTGAGGAAAGTTCCTACATGGAAAATAGAGGCTACCAAACCAAACAACAAAAACAACAACAACAACTAACTGGAGGAAGCTGAGACTATGCAGAGATTTTTTTTTTTAAAGTTTTTTCAAAAAAGAGAAAGACATAAAAGGAGATACCACATCCATGAATCAAAAACTGGGAACTATAAAATAGAAAATTAAAAAGAGCTATTAGAAATTTTTAAAGAACATGACAGCAGAAATGCAAAATTAAATAGAAGACTTGGAAGATAAAGTTGAGGAAATCTCCCAGATAACATAGCAGAAAGCCAAAAAGATAGATCATTGAAGAGAAAAGATAAGAAAATTAGAGGACAGTCCATGAGGTCCAACATCTGAATAGTAGGAATTCCATCAAGAGAGAACTGAGGGGAGCAAATCATTAGTGACATTATTTAAGAAATTTTCCCAGCAGGTAATCCATCCTAAGATTAACTAAGGGAAAGCAAACTGAAAAACTTTCTCAGTAGCCACATGATTGCCTCATGTTAAAATCCTGAAGATGCTTTTACCCACAACACAAGGAGGTCTATAGACTGATTTTTAAGGCATTTGCCTGACAGTGGTCTAGTGTTTAAAGCCTATAGTAGGAAAATAACCCAGAGAGGAAGGAGATTCTTGCTCACCTCCAATGTTTTATTTTCCTCAAATCCCTAGCAACTAGAACCAGCAATACTGATGTGTCCAGTGACTGAGGAGGGGGCTTCTCTCTGGATGCTCTCCTGGCTCATAAGAAACTAAGGGAAGAGATCAGTGAGGTTTGGTTCACACTATCACACCTAGTGTGGGGGCTCCAAAAACCATTTAAGCCTAAACGTTCTTCCTTCCCCACCCCTGCGGCCAAACCAAAGCAGCTTTATTCCTATTGCCATTAAAGGAAGTTCATGAGGATCCTCTGCAACTGGATTAGAATCCACTAGAAAATCCTAAACTGCATCTAAACACAGTATAAGCAGCCTCTCTGCCTCACTATTGCAACACTCCTATGGCTTACTGTGAGAATCTATGCTGGCATGGAACATGAAAATGATACTACGTCCCTAAGAGACACAGAGAAGGAAAAAAATCTGCCAACATGATTAATCCAACAGACTAGTACAATCTGATTTCCTGCTCTGGGTGAGAGTCTGGACTAGATGCTTCTAAGATCCCTTCCAGAGCCAAGATTCCACAGCTTGATGCCATCTTAACAAACCATAAAATCCAAATCCTCAGAGTTTTGCATTTTGACTGACTGTAACCATTTCCTCATTTCCTCCTCAAAATGATCAGAAGCAATGAAGTTAACACAGGAAAGTACCATTTAAGACACAGGGGAAACACCAGAGAGGAAAGCTGAGAAGTTTCCAAACTGCCAAGCCTCCCAGCCCAAAGAGTGGAGGCTGGTTCCTAAACTGAAGACTCCTGGTAGCTGGCTCAGCTTACTTGGAGTTGATCTGAGGGTGGGCCCTAAGTTACAAAATCATAGACACTGCTCTGTGACATTCGCCTCCTCCAGCTCCAGCTCTGGCTTTCAGGCCTGCTGGCTACTCTTCCTGGGCTCCCCCCATAAATGTCAGTGTCCCCTGGGGCTGGACCCAGGCCCTCTTCTTGTCTCACTCTACACTCTCTCCTTGTGTGTCTGACCCACTCCCACATTCAGTCACCTGATGGCTCCCAACCCACATCTCTAGCCCACACCTCTGCCTGACCTTGAGCGTGTCTGCCCACTGCCTGTTAGCATCTCCCCTTAGGTAGTCCACAGGTGGCTGAAACACACACCTACAAAACCTAATCTTCCCCAGCAAACCTGTTTCTTCTCCTGCCTTTCCTCTCTCAGCAAATGGTACAACCTTCCAACCAGCTGCTAGAGCCAGAAGACTGGGACACCTTCCCAACTCCTTCGCCTCCCCTCACCCTTCACAGGTAAGGGCCAAGACCTGACCCTTCCACGTCCTAAGACTTCTTCAACTCGACCTCCTTCTCCCCACCGCCCTGCTCTCTCCCTGGCACAGATCGCCATTCTCATCACCATATCCCCAGCCAGGACCACCACCATGGCCAGGACCACTGCCACGGCCTCCCACCTTCTCCACACAGTAACCGGGGAGCTTTATGGACTAAATCATAGCCATGCCTCTTCCCAACCTAAACCTTCAGTGGCTTCCAACAACTTCTAGGATAAAGATAAAAGACCTTACCATGGCTAAGAAGGTCCCCGTACCTCTCCAACTGCTCTTTGCACACACACCCCAGCTTCAGCCAGACGGAGCCTTTCCCATTCTTGCTAAGCTTAGACATTCCTCTACTTGGCTTACTCTCCCCCAGGTCCCACCTATACCATCCTTCTGCCTGGACAACTCCTCCTCATCCTTCAGGTCTCCCTCCACTTCCCTCATTCCCCAGGCCTTGCTGGGGGCCCCCCATGTGCTCCAAATCACCCATATTGTCCCAGTCAGGGCATGCACCCACTGTATCACCAGTGCCTGTCAGAACCCCACAAGGACCAGTCTACTTACACACCACTATATCTGCTGCCTGCACAGCACAGCCTCTGGCATATAGACAGACAGCATAAATACTGGTTGAATGAATAAAAACACTTGGTCCCAGACCCCTCTGAGGCATGCTGAAATGGAAACTAGCCGTGATAGGTGGTCCTGGAGTCCTCCGACCTCAGAAGTCCACCAAACAAGGAGTGACTGCAGAAGACTGATCTGTGTATTCACAGCCAAGCTCCAAAGATTTTTTTTTAATTTGTTTGTTTTTCTCTATGTTTCTCCATCTCTCTCTAAATTTTTTTCTTCCCAAGAATAAAATTGGCTTTCCCAGTGTGATAAATACTTAATATATCATTCACTTCCTACCAGGTCAGTTCTCAGACCAAATAATTAGTAGACATTTAAAGTGAAATATCAATGACATACAAGAAACAGAAAGAAAGGAATATTGGAAATCTGCCCTGTAAGAGTGAGCAGCTTGAGCCATCGGTAGTTACTCTTCCTTCAGGGCCCTAGAGATATATAAAGATCAGATCAACGTCAGAAGCAAATTGCTTTCTTTTAACGACTGCAAACTTTCCCAAAGCTGCATCAGAGTGGGTAACAGCTAGCTGCTGTCTAGCAATTACATCATGTTTCTTTCTAAAGTGTAAGTGATTCGTTTCCTCAACTCCTCTAACGATTTATTCAGTAACCCTGAGCGGGTAAACTAATCTCTGTAATTATATCTGTAAAATAATAATAACCCCTTATATTGGCTCTTCATTGTTTTCCAAGCAATTTTTTGCATACTATTTAATGTGAGTCTCAAATGAGTTCTGTGATGCTGGGATTCGAATTTCCAATTTAAAAAGAGGTTAAATAACATGTCCAGGTCACCCACCACTAAGACTATTAGCTGGATTGTCTGACTTCAAGTCCAGAAATTTTTCCACTACCCAACACTGCACCTCCTTGATTTAAAAATCTTTTTTTAAATTAAAAAAAAAGTAAAATTCTTATTTACTGAAATGAAAATGGAGTCTCAGACACCTCACCCTAACTTCAGCTCTTGCAACAGGCTCTGCACAGAAGCAACTGTGAGGCAATCAAGTAAGAGCCAGGGGTTCCCAAAGCACTTCTCACTAGGGCTCAAATTTATGGCTGTTGAGTTGCCAGTGATAACTATAAAATTTGGCCTGACCACTCCACCAAAGAAAAGATACTTCATTAGCTGCCAAACACCTGTTTGTCTCAGAGGTGCTGTGTGCCAAAAAAGCCAGAGGGAAAACCTTTCAGTGCACGTTCAATAAACGCTTTTTGGATGCTGGGGCAGATACATGCTCTCTTATATCTGATGGAAAACACAGGGATGATACCTGAGTCCCAAACCACCTCTTAGGGAAATTTTGCCCCAATTTAAACTACTAATCACCACATTGTAAGAGTGACATCTGGCCAGGCACAGTGGCTCATGCCTGTAATCCCACAACTCAGGGAGGCCGAGTCAGGAGGATCACTTGAGGCCAGGAGTTTAAGGTTACGATGAGCTATGATCATGCCAATGCATTCCAGTGTGGGCAACAGAGTGAGACCCTGTTTCTTAAAAAAAAAAAAAAAAAAAAAGAGTGACATGTACTTCAAAGCAAAGGAGGGCTATATTTAGAAATAAATGGCAAGAATACTGCATATTAAAAATTATGGAGTGAAAAAAAGCTCTATGGGATTTAACCAAAGTTGTACTTAGATGAAAATTCATAATCTTTAGATGCTTTTATTAGAAAACTAAAAAATTTTTCTAATAAATTAACTAAGCATTTGATTCTAGAAATCAGAACACACACACCCCACAGAAGGAAGAAACTGATTTTTTTAAAGCCAAATAAAATAAATAAGTTTCTAGAAAATAGTTCCATTAAAATAATAACACAAACATGACAGAATGAGAAAGGGGATCACAGCTACAGACAGAGAATATATTTTTTAAATTATACAAATTTATATTCAATAAATTTGAAATTTTTAAATTGAAAGGTTTATTTTACAAGGAAATATAAATTGTCAAAATTGACTCAAGAAGTAGAAAGCCTGAATAAATACATAATAAATTTAAAAGGCTGTCAAAGATTTATCCTCTCCCCCCAAAAAGCAACCGATTCAAGTAGTTTCATGGATAAATCATTTCTAACATTCAAGGGAAAGAATTTCCATGTTATTTAATTTATTCTAGAACATACAAAAATATGGGAAACTTCCTAATTCATTTAATGAGAAATTCTGATACAGGAGATCTAAAAAAGATTTAA
The DNA here is from genome assembly GCA_023783475.1 of Daubentonia madagascariensis. NCBI lineage: Eukaryota > Metazoa > Chordata > Mammalia > Primates > Daubentoniidae > Daubentonia > Daubentonia madagascariensis. The sequence goes on from JAKFHU010000776.1 coordinate 6,421,752, forward strand.
AAGAGACAGAAGAAAATACATAGTATTCAATTGCTCATTCCAAATATTAATATTTATTGAGTGCCTACTATGTACCAGCACTGTTCTATGTGCTAGGGATACAGCAGTGCCCAAAACAAAGCCTGTGGTCTCCTGGAGCTTACATTTGGGTGGTAGAGGCAGGGATAAACAAACAAACAAAGCAGTAAGTATAAAATGTCAGATACTGACAAGTGACAATTCAGCATGGAAAGGCGGGGTAGGAAATTCTGGGGGAAAGTAGGGAAAAGTTTCTATCTTATATAAAGTAGTCAAAGAAGATCTCACTGGTAAGGTGGCATCTGACCAGAGACATAAAGGAATTAAGGGCACAAACATGCAGATATTCGAAGGAAGAACATTTCAGACATAGTGAACAGCAAATACAAAGCCCTGAGGTAGGAACATACTTGGAATGATCAAAGAACAGCAAGAAGGCTCCAACATGAATGAATATAGATGCAAAAATAATAAGTAGAATTTAATAATACAGAAAAATAATAATACGATCAGGTAGAGTTTATTTCAGAAACATAATGATTCAATATTAGAATTAATTAATGTTACATTAAGAGATTAAATAAGTAAAACTATATGATCATTTCAACAGAAACCAAAAAAGTAGTTAAACCTGATTTTAAAAACAAAGCAAAAACTCTTAGTAAGCTGGAACTAAAAAGAAAGTAGTTTAAATGTCACTCTGTAGGGAAACCTTCTCTAACCTCCTCCATGCTGTATCAGGCCTCTCTGTTACATGTGCTTGTAACACCCTGTACTATTCCTTTTTTTTTTTTTTTTAAGAGACAGGGCCTTATTCTGTCACCCAGGCTGGAGTGCAGTGGTGTAGTCACAGCTCATTGCAGCCTTCAACTCCTGGACTCAAGCAATCCTCCCACCTCAGCCTCCAGAGTAGCTAGGACTATTCTGTCACCCAGAATATTCTGGGCCTCCCAAAGTGCTGGGATTACAGGCATGAGCTACCATGCCCAGCCCTCCTTTGTAATTCTTATCACAATTGTAACTAAAAAATTATTTGCACTAATTGTAAGACTAAGCTCACTGGGGCGAGAACTAGTACCTAGCATAGTGCTGTCCATAGCAGGCCGACAACAAACTCCAGGAATAAGTCCAATAGGAAATTAGCAAAATCTACATGAACAACATAAAAAGAACTTAATAAATAGAGAAGAATGCTATGTTGTTTTATGAAGATTCAATCTGAAAAAACATCAATTCTCCCTAAATTAACAAAATCCTATAATAGTCCCAACATTCATCTGGAATGGTAAAGGATGAGAAGAGCTAAGAAATTTTTGAAAAAAAGAAACTGGGAGATTTCACCTACCAGATTCAAAATGTACTGTAAAACTGGTTACCAAAACAAGGTAGTGTTTCCAAATGAAGTGGGGGAAAAAAGAAAAGATCATTGAAATAAACAAGAAGTCCAGAGTAGGTCCATATAAGAATTCTGTATATGGTCAAGGTAGCATTTTAAATCAGTGAGGAAAGGAAAGAAAACTCAATATATGATATTCAGACAATTGGCTAGATTTTGGTGGGGAAAATAAACTTAATTCTGTACTTCACACATTCACAAAAATAAATTCCATAGGGATTAAAGAAATAAATAAAATGATAAAGGTAGAAGATAACATAGGTAGTTTTCCTTATATTATTGAGCAGGAACTTTCTAAACATGATTAGAAAGCATTAAGGAAAAGACCGACAGATATGACTACTTCCATTCAGTAAAAACAGCAAAAAGCAAATTTAAAGACAAACTTGAAAAATATCTGCAACATATAACAAAAGGCCAGTATCTATCTATCTTATCTAGCTATCTGTAAAGAGCTTCCTTAAATCCATAAGAAAAAAAAACTAAGTAGAAAAATAAACAAAGGACATATGTTAATTATCTACAGCTGCATAACAGTCTACATCTAAACTTAGCAACTTCAAGCAATGAACTTTTATTATCTCAAACATTCTGAGCGTCAGGAATCTGGGAGCGGCTTAGCTGGGTGGTTCTGGTGCAGGGTCTTTCTCCTCTGAGGTTACAGTTAAGACATCAGTGGGGCCAGGCGCAGTGGCTCACGCCTGTAATCCTAGCACTTTGGAGGCTGAGGCGGGATGATCACTTGAGGCCAAGAGTTCTAGACCAGCCTGAACAATAGTGAGACCATGTTTCTACAAAAAATAAAAAATCAGCAGGGTGTGGTGGCACATGCCTGTAGTCTCAGGTACTTGGGAGGCTGAGGCAGGAGCATCACTTGAGCCCAGGAGTTGGAGGCTGCAGTGGGCTATGATGACGCCACTGCACTCTAGCCCAGGCAACAGAGTGAGACCCTGTCCCCCACCCAAAAAAAAAAAAAAAAAAGATGACATCAATGGGCTGCAACTATCTCTAGACTAGACTGGAGCTGAAGAACCCACTTCTAATCTCACTCCTGTTATTGGTGGGTCTCAATTTTCCTGCGGACTATTAGCCAGATACCTAGTTCCTTGCCACATGGGCCTCTCCCTCCACAGGGCTGCTCACAGCATGGCAAGTGGCTTTCCCCAGAGAAGTGACCCGGGAGAGGGAGCGTCCGAACACCCAAGATGGAGGCTGCAGTCTCTATAACCTCATTTAGAAGAGGTATCACTTTTGCCACATCCTATCGGTCACATAGACCAGCCCTGGCACAAGGTGGGAAGAGACTGTAAAGGGCGTGAATACCAGGAGGTGGGGACCACTGAAGGCCATGTGGGGGCTGCCTATCCCAGACCAGAAACAAGGGCCACCAGAACCAGGCTAGGAGGCAGTAGGAAAGGGAGGAGGAGAAATGGCAACTAGGCACTTTCCCTTTCCACGCTTCTGTATGATTTGATTTTCTTTTTTCAAATTTACAATGAGCTCTACTTTTATAATTTAAAAAATAAAGGTTTTAAATAATATTATTAAGGAAAAAACAGAATGCATCTCTGGTTCTGGCTGGGTGTCACCAAGAGCTCCCCAGCTTATGCCAGGCTCTCGCTGTGACAAGAACAACCATCTATTGAGAAACTACCATGTGCTAAGCACTGTCCTAGTCACTTAAATACATTATTCCTAATGCCAAATGTCCTAAGTAGATAAAATTAGCCCCATTTTAGAGATGTAACAGGCACAGACAGATTAAGTCACTTAACACTGCATGTAAGTGGTAAGGCTAGAATTCAACCCCAAGTTTCTCAGCTCCAAAGGGCTGATCTCTCTTGACTAAACCAGCCTGCCTTGCCCTCAATGGCCCCATAAACCACTGGAAGAGGGGGTGGAGGGAAGGCCACCAATCCCTGAGCACCAGGGAGACCTACAAAAGGTCCAGACCCCTGCACTGAAGAACTGCTGCCAACCAAAATAGCTGTAAATGTTCTTGCCCATTTGGGTTCATTATTGTGTTAGTATTAGAACGAGCTAGACATAGTGTTCTGGGCAAGGAGACGCTCTCCCCTTCAGACCACGTACTTTCTAATAAATAACTAATTAACAGCCCAAAGATTCATAAAAGTTCTGAATCACTGGTCAAGAAAAACTTACATGTTCTCACCATTCACTCTATATCCATCCCTCCAACATTTTCCCCAGATTATTTACTGATTAAAATCTAAGGTTCCTTCTCTAGCCCTGCTTTTTTCCACAAGGGGATAAAGTGAGTACAGGGACCTCAGTCTCGGGATTCAGAGTCCTCCCATCCTCCTATTGTGCCCAGCAGCCCCTGAGAGGTGAGTTCAGGTGTCATCTACTTAGCTCTCAGACCAAATGACAGGGGGAAGGCAGGACAGGCGGGAGGTGTCAGACTCAGCCTATGCAAGATACTCCCCCTTTTCATCCGTCTTCCCCACCACTCCCTCCCCACATAAATATCCTGACAGAGAAAGCTTTGAACTTTGCACTTTCCAAGTCAATTCAGACTCTCTTACACAGCGGCTTCAATATTTATGGGGCTAGAGGTTATGATCAATTGGTTCGAACTTCAAATCTAAATCTAAGAGTTATTGTTTTGCTTACAATGAAAGTGCAACAATAAAAACTAAAGGCATCTATCACTTACTAGGTGCCAGACACTGTCCTTGGCACTTCACATGGTTTGAATCATTTATTTATTTAATTTTTTTTCTTTTTTATTTACTTCAACAGCAACACTAAGCTGGATGGTTGAGTCATTTAATCCTCACAACAATCCCATGACTCTCATTAGCCTTATTTTACCTTGAGGAAACTGAAGCCCAAGGAGTTTAGGATAATTTCTCAAAGTTATGAGTTATGTTATGCTTTTAATAGTTAATATTAAATATTTATGTAGTGTTCAACAGGTACCAAACACTATACTAAGTGCTTTGTATATGTTACCTTGCTTAATGTTCACAGTAACCCTGTGAGAGAGGTGTTCTTCCCTGCCCTGTACAGATGAGAACACTGAGGCACAGAGGTGGGGAACGTGCTCCGGGTCCCACAGGTGAGAAGAGGCAGAGGCAGGATTTGCACCCTGGCAGTCTGGCTGGAGCCATCAGACTTCCTCAACATCCATCTTCTCAGATTTGGGTTCTGGCTCACAGGCAGCAGAGCTTGTACTCTTAACCTCTACTCTTTGGTTTTTGATAGTTGAAAGGATTTTTTTTCCCTAAATCATTTCAAATATGTACTGGATCCATATGGCAGACAGGCCCTCTGGATTCTATTCCTGGCTCTGCCCTTGACTCATGGATGATACTGGGTCAGTCACAGCTCTGCCAAGAGACACCGAATCTTGCACTTTCTCACTACCTAATAATTTAATATACTGCGAATCCTACTTGACCCTAAATAAGGGCAAAATTTGACTTGTATAAAGAGATAACTTTAGTTTGGCAATGCCTCTAAAGCTTAAAAAGCAGAGTTACTATCTGACCTAGTAATTCCACTCTTAGGTATATAATCAAGAGAAATGACAACACACATCCACACAAAAACTTATACACAAATGTCAGAGCAGCATTATGCGTAACAGCCAAACAATCCAAATGTCCATTAACTGATGAGTAGATAAACAAAATGTGGTATGTCCGCACAATGGAATATTATTCAGCCATAGAAAGGAATGAAGTACTAAGTCATGCTACAACATGGATGAAACTTGAAAACATTATGCTAAGTGAAAGAAGCCAGACACAAAGGCCACATACTGTATTTTATTCTATTCTATTTATATGAAATATCAAGAATAGGCAAATCTATAGAGACAGAAGGTAGATTAGGAGTTGTCAGGGCTGGAGGGAGGGCAGAATGGGGAGTGACTGATAACAGCCTTCCTGTTGGTAAGAAGTTGTAGTAAGCTGTGATCATGCCACTGCACTCTAGTATGGGTGACAGAGTGAGACACTGTCTCAAAAAAAAAAAAAAAAAGAATATAGGAATTAAAATATAGGTTGAGCATTCCTAATCTGAAAATTCAAAATCTGAAATGCTCCAAAATCTGAAACTTTTTGAGTGCCGACATGATGCTAAAAGGAAATGCCTATTAGACTATTTTGGATTTTGGATTAGGGATGCTCAACCAGAGTATACTGAAAATATTTCAAAATCTGAAAAAATCCAAAATCTGAAAACACTTCCAGTCCCAAGCATTTTTAAATAAGGGAAGCTCAACCTATATAGCCACTGTGTTTTGCTTTGTTTTGTTTTTTGAGACAGGATCTCACTCTGTTGCCCAGGCTAGAGTGCAGTGGCATCATCATAGTTCATTGCACCCTGGAACTCCTGGACTCAAGCAATCCTCCTGCCTCAGCCTCCTGAGTAGCTGGAACTACAGGCGTGCACGACCACACCTGGCTAATTTTTCTATTTTTTTGTAGTGACAGGGTCTCCCTATGCTGCTTAGGCTGGTCTCAAACTCCTGGCCTCAAGCAATCCTCCCAGCTCAGCCTCCCAAAGCACTAGGATTATAGGTGCAGCCACCACACCCAGCCTATACCTACCGTTTTAAATAATCACCTACTATTAACATATATTAGGCAGTGTACTAGCAATTTATATACATTGTCTCCAATGCTTACAACAACCCTGCAAACTAAACACAATTATCCTAATTTTACAAATGCATCGGTTAACTTGCCCGAAATTATTAACGACTGTTTCCAAATTAAAACTCAAATCTGTCTGATTCCAATGTTATCACACACACTCCAAGATAAATTTTTAAAAGAAATTTAGGAATATAATACTATTTACTTATCTTAGAAAACTATCCTAAATGTGGTTTTGGAGGAAAAAAGTAACAATTTTCCTAGGAACTATATAGGAAGGTAGAATAGGTATAAAGCAAAGGCGGTATTTTAAATACTTAACTAGTAAACACAGGCACCATTCCATCCAAATGGATGCTGCTATTATGCAGGAGCAAGACCCTGGAGACTTCAGTTGGGCCAGGCATTGTCTTTTTGGCTGCTGAATCATAGATATATCCAGGGGGTGCCAGGAAAGGTCCCGCACATTAGGGAGATGAGGGGCTCAGGGTAGCAACTACATACCAACCAGTATGGAGGATTTTCATTATTTTTTTTTAACTTTAATTACTTTTTAAATTATTTTCATTCTTTTTAATATACTGAATAACTAGACTGATTCAGTATTTTAATATCAGTCAAACCAGTGTGTACCAGCAGGATATCAGCTTTGGGTTCAAGAATATATAATGTTAAGAAATTTGGGAAAGACCTGTAAGGGTCTGGGACCTGAGAAGATACTATGTATATGCAATTTAATTCCACGGATATTTCTTGCCTGCCTGCCATATGTAACAAACTGTTCTAGGCAATATGGGGAATGCCAAAAGGAACAAGACACAGTCCTCGTCTTCAAGGAGCTTATGATTTAACATGGAAGAAAAACTTGTAACAAATAAATATAACCTAATACAGAATGCAGTAAGTGCCATAATAAGGAATTGAATGGCATCAGAAGAGTTAAAGAAGAAATTTCTATTTTAGATAGCAGAGAGGGAAATACCTTGTTGGAAAAAATAGTATTGAACAGGCCTTGAAGAATGGGGAGGTTCCTGGATGAGCAAACTATATTAGAATCCTTTAAAAAAGTGAGGAGTTCCAAAAATATGACACTTTTGGCTGGGCACGGTGGCTCACGCCTGTAATCCTAGCATTCTGAGAGGCCGAGGCAGGAGGACTGCTTGAGCTCAGGAGTTCAAGACCCGCCTGAGCAAGAGTGAGACCCTGTCTCTATTTATTTAAAAAGAAAAAAAAAGTAAAAAATAAAATAAAATAAAATAAAAAAACAAAAATATGACACTTTTAATTAATAAACTAGGAATAAAGACAATGGGACCACTCAACAATAATAATTTTAAAAGAATAGTCTAAAAAGTCATGAAATCACTATTATCATAAGAAAAGTAGTTCTTCAAAAGTATATAGAGGTTGGACACAGTGGCTCACACCTGTAACTCAAAAAAAAAAAAAGGTAAATCGAATAACCTAATTTAATTTAAAATGGGCAAAGGATCTGAACAGACATTGCTCCAGAAAAGATACACAAATGGCCAATAAGCACATGAAAAGATGCTCAACATCATTTGTCATCAGGGAAATGCAAATCAAAACCACAATGAGATACCACTTCATGCCCATTAGGATGGCTATACTCAAAAAGACATATAAACACCAGGCACGGTGCTCACACCTGTAATCCTAGCACTCTGTAATCCTAGCATGTAATCCTAGCACTCAGGAGGCTGAGGTGGAAGGATCTCTTGAGCCCAGGAGTTTGAGCCTGCAGTGAGCTATGATGACGCCACTGCACTCTAGCCCAGTTGACAGAGTGAGACCCTTTTTCAAAAATAAATAAATAAATAAATAACAGGTGTTGGTGAGGGAGTTGTGAAATTGGAACCCTCATACACTGCTGGTGGGAATGTAAAATGGTGTAGCTGCTTTGGAAAGCAGTTCCTCAAAAAGTTCCATATGACCCAGCAATTACTCCTTGGTATCTACCCAAGAGAACTGAAAACATGTGTTTTTTTTTAAAAAAAAGTAACATATTCTTTCAATCTGTGAGCCTGGTATATCTCTCAATTTATTTATGCCTTCTTTGATTTCTGTCATCAGGGTTTTGTAGTTTTCAACATATAGATCTGGAACATATTTTGTTAGGTTTACACCTAAGTATTTCACAGTTTTTTTTTCATGCTTCTACTGTAAATAGTACTATTTTAAATTTCAATTTCTAAATGTTCATTGCTAGGATATAGAAATACAATTGATTTTTGTAAGTTGACTTTATATCCTGAGACCTTGCTAAATCATGTGCAACTCTCCTTATCATAGAGTTTGCTCCCTTATTTGTGAAGCAAAGAATTATGATATTCACGTTCACAAGAAACTAAAATAGAAGAAGTAAATCTGTTAAAATGTCAATTCTCACCAAACTGAGCTAGAGATTCAACGCAATTCCAATCAAAATCCCAAAAGGATTTTTTCAACAGAAATCAACAAGCTGATTCTAAAATTTATATAGAAAAGCAAATGAACCAAAATAACTACGAAAAAGAACAAAGTTGTAGTTTTCAGCATACAGATCTGGAACATATTTTGTTAGATTTATACCTAAGTACTGGCAGAAATACTTAGGTATAAGTATTGATATAAATACTTAGGTATAAAGTTGGAAGAATCACAATACCTGATTTCCAGTCTTACTTCAAAGCTACAGTAATTAAGACAGAGTGGGTATTGGTGAAAGCCTGTATATAGATCAATGGAACAGAACAGAGAGTCTAGAAATAGAACTACCCATAGATGGCCAACTGATTTTCAAGAAAGATATGAAGACAATTTAATGGAATAAAGATAGTCTTTTCAACATGGTGCTGGAACTGGACATTCACATACAAAAGAAAAAGTAAACCTTGAGCATACCTCACACAAAACTAAATGTAATGCCTAAAACTATAAAACTATTAGAAGAAAACTTAGGGGAAAATTTTTGTGAACTTGGGTAAGACAAAGATTTCTTAGGATACCAAAAACTCAATCCATAAAGAAAAAATTGATAAATTGTACTTCATCAAAATTAAGAAGTCCTTGCTCTTTGAAAAATAGTGTTAAGAGAATGAAAAGACAAGCCACAGACAGAAAATATTTGCATATCACATATCTGATAAAGGATTTGCACCCAGAATATATGAAGACCTCTCAAAACTCTATAATAAAAAAACCCAATTAAAAATGTGCAAAAGATTTGGACACTTCACCGAAGAAGATATATAGAAATACTTGAAAAAAAATTCTTAACAAATGCAAATTAAAACCATGAGATACCACTACCTATCAGAATGGCTAAAATTTTTTAAACTGATAATACCAAGTGCTAACAAGGATGAGAATTCTCTCATGCACTGCTGTTAGAAATGCAAAATAATATTGCCACTTTGGAAAACAGTTTGGTAATTTATTATGAAGTTAAACATACACTGATCATATAACCCGTTAATCCTACTCCTAGGTGTTTATATAGTCAAATGGTATGTTCACACAAAACCCTGTGTTTAAATGCTTATAGAAGCTTCATTTATAATTGTCCAAAACTGGAAACAATTCAAAAGTCCTTCAGTTGGGGGACAGGATAAACAAACTGTAGTATATCTATACAACACAATAGTAGTCAGTAAGGTAAAGGAATAAACTGCAGATATACACAGCACAAACAAATCCCAAATGCATTATGCTAAGTGAAAGAAGTCATTTAAAAAGCTACATACTGTATGATTCCATTGATAAAACATTCTGGAAAAGGCAAAACTGTAAGGACAGAAAATAGTTCAGTGGTTGCCAGGGGCTGGGGATGGGAGGAGAGACTGACGACAAAGGGGCAGCACAAGGCAATCTGTGGGAGTAGTGGCACTGTTCCGTATTTTGATTACGGTGGTAGTTACATGACTGCATGCAATGGCTGAATTTGAAGAACTGTTCACTAAAAAGTGTGAATTTTACTTTATGCAAATTTTACTTTAATTTAAAAAATGGAAAAAATGCAACACATGTTCAATATATTTCAAAGCCATGCTTGTTATCTGTATGCTACTCAAATGTTTTTAACCAACGTTTTAAAAAGTATAAACATGAATGGGAGGCCCAGGAGGGAGGATTGCTTGAGGCCAGGAGTTCAAGATCAGCCTCAGCAAGAGTGAGACCCTTATGTCTACAAAAAAAAAACCAGAAAAATTAGCCCAGTGTGGTGGCACGTGCCTGTAGTCCCAGCTACTTGGGAAGCTGAGGCAGGCAGATCCCTGGAGCTGAGGAGTTTGAGGTTGCAGTGAGCTATGATGACTCAACTGCCCTCTAGCCCAGGTGACAGAGTAAGACCCTGTCTCCAAAAAAAAAAAAAAAAAGAAAAGAATGAAAATTGCTTCAAGAATCACAGCCCCATCTGATAAAGGTACGTATTTAATGCACAAGTTAAAACTATATTATTTTCTAAAAGAATATGATTCTTATAGAAGAACATGAGGAGAAATTGATAATGGCTAAGAAATAAGAAAAACAAACATAGTACATCTTGGAATTCTTACATCTTTGTAATACACTGACAAAACTTCAGCAAATAGAAGTAAACTCTGGACTACAACATGGATTTACATGATAGACAATATCAGATATTAACATATATAGTTGCCAAGAAAAAAATGCAATTCTTCCTCTTACAACCTCCTTGCAAAGTAGAGAACAGAAAACTACATTTTATAGAAGAAAAAAATATCAGAGTCAAAAGTAAAGAAATAAGTAGAACTGGAAACGGAAGTTACAAATTTGGTATGGTTACAAATTTGCCCATATATTCTTCAATTTGATTCTTCCATTTTCAAATTCATCTGTACCTTCTGCAAGAACATTATCCAAGACTCCACTTTCTCCCCCAAAACCATGGCCTCAAGGGACAGAGGTAGTCTATCTCTTTGCCAAATCCCTTAACACTTTTACTGACCTTCTGTGTAAATGACCATTATCATAATGATAATATTTACCTAATTTATTGTGTGCCAAGAACTGTGCTAAATGCCATACCTGCATCACCTCATTCAATACTCATAAAACTCCACAAGATAGGTGCTATTATTGCTCATTTTACAGATGAAGAGACTGAGGCACAAAAAGATATGATTAATTGCCAACATCACACAGCTAATAAATAATGGGTCAGATTTTTATCCCAGGTAGTCTAATTCCAGAGGCCATTCTCTTAATTTTTATACTTTATACTTTTATACTTTTCATTCATTCAACATTAACGGGTTGCCGGGCACTAATTCATGCACTGAAGATAGACATATGAATATAACAACGTCCTACTCTCCCCTCAGGAAATTTATAATCTAGATGGGCAAGATCAACACATATAAGTTCAATACACTGAGTATACCCTAAGTGCGTCAGAGAAGTGACAGGGAAAACTTTCCCTAATTGTCCCCTAATGTTTGTCACAACAGCATGAGAGTGGTCCCATGTTTTACTCATCTCTGTATCCCTATAGTTCCTAGCAGGCTCTAAACAAATGTTTGTTGAATGAACAGCTAAAGTTAACCCACCTCCTCCTCTTTTGTTGTACCTGTGGATACTCGCCACTCAATAAACTCAACTCAGAAAGGATAAGAAGCCAAAAACTACATTTACCTTGTTCTCCTTCATATCCTTAGCAATATTCATTCATTCAACAAATATTTATTATGTGGACTATGAGCCAGCCACTGTTCTTGGTACCAGACCACGTCAGATAAACACCCTGCTGTCATGGAAGTAACATTCAAGTGGATGAAACAATCAACTACCAAAAAGAGAAAAAGAAAATACAAGAAAAAGAAACTGAACAAGATCATTTCAGATAATTTTAATTGCTAAGAAGAAAATAAACATTTTCATTTATCATGAAAAAATATGATAAACAGTGACTATGGGGTGTTAATTCAGATTGGGAAGACCAGCTGTGAAGGTGACATTTAAACTGATTCAGAGAGGTTAAAAAACATCTTTACTTTTATTTCTTAGAAAAAAAGGCAAAGCTAGAAACTGCATCCAAAATTAGGAGCCAGAATTAATCTGTGTCATTGACAAAGGATTGCAATGATATTTTTTTCCAAAATTTATACCTAACTCAATTGTTACAGGAATAGAATGTTGTTCACACATTCACCAATTTTATGTAAAATTAGATTGGTTTTATTATTTTATACAGTGGCTTTGCTTTATTTCAGAAAATAAATTTTGGCCATATTGCATATTAATTTTTTTTTTTTTTTACCTTTACACTTGCTTCTAGAAAAGAGGATGGGGGATTAAGGAGCCACCCTCATGAACAAGAGATCCTGACAAAAGGATGCAAAAACTTGATTTCTTTAACACTTGACGGTTTTATCTTCAATGTATAGTATTTAAATATAACATTTTAAAGAATGTTACATGTAACATTCCCCTCCGTATTTCAAAACCCTTTAAAAGGGTATTGGAAAGAAATGGTATATACAGAATAGTGAAGAAAGTTGTTTTTTCCACTACCCTTGCAAAGAAATGGACACCAGTTTTTTAAAAATTAATTAACACTGACTTTGGCAAGTCACTTAACTGCTCCAAGTCTCTATTTCTTTCCCAGGGGTAAAATGAGGGTGCTGACATTAGAGGATCCCTGTGGGTCCTCCCAGCCCTAAACACTTTGATTCTCCTTAGAAAATAGAAGGTACAAGTATCCCAACCTTTACTGCAGGGAGGAAATGGTTGTTTATGGGTTTGGATGAAAGGCTTAACATGAATGGATTTTTTTAAACAGGTGATGGTGGATGTCGGCTGCAGCAGAGTGAGGGCTGATATTGGGTAATATCTGGGAAACAACTTCCTCAGTTCTAAAAAAGATTCATGACGTGGAGGAGAATAGTGCCTCTTCAATATTTTGGCTATTTCTTTATAACAAAAAACGTAAGGATTGCTGTGGCTTTTGCAGCAATGGGTAATGTAGGTGAACACTTTTTAAAAATTGTTTATTTAGAGTTCAGTTTTTACAATAATTTTCTTCTGATGCAATAGGTCAGGTAACGTTGTACAAAAAGATTTCTCAGTAGGAATACTTCCTATATATCAATGAAAAGAATGGGAAGGAGAAACAAAACAGTTCTGATGCTCAAAATAATACTCTACACAGCCAAAAGCATTGACAGCAAAAAGAGAGAGAGCGAGCGTGAGCTATAACAGGAAAGAATCACTGGAAAGGAAACTGTAAATTTCCACCATTTTTTCCTTTCTTATTCTCGCCTACAGAGAAGAGCCCAGTTTTAATTTTCTCGTAGCAAAAACCACAGAAATCCTTACACGTTTTTTGTTATAAAGAAATAGCCAAAATATTGAAGAGGCACTATTTTTCTCCACATGTCACCAATCTTTTTTAAAATTGAGGAAGCCGTTTTCCAAATATGACCCAACAACAGCCCTCACTCCGCTGCAGCCGACACCCACAATCACCCATTTTTTTAAATCCATTCACATTCAGCCTTTCATCCAAACCCATAAACAACCATTTCTCCCCTGCAGCAGCGGTCTGAGCAGCCCGAAACGCTCACCCAGGCAAGGGCTGAGTCCTGCAAACAGAGACTGCAGCCTGCGGCGCTGGGCAGGGCCGCCCGCCGGCCGCTGCCAAGGCTTTCCTCACCTCCCGAGGGATTTCAGAGCGCTCAGGACCCCGGTGAGACCCCGCCCTGGAAGCCAAGCCCCGGGAAGGGGAGGAGTGAGGCGGCCTCGCCGGGCAGAGCTAAGCCTTAGGGAAACAGGCGTCTCCTCCCCAGCTGGCGGCGCGGCCCCGCCGAGCGCGCCAGCCGCTCCCAGGTAGGTCTCCGCAGCCGGGGACCGCGGCTCGGCGCCCCGCGCGCGGAGGGCAGGGGAGGAGGACGCGGGCCGGGATTCCGCTCGTCACGATTCACGAAGGAGGGTGGGAAGGAAGGAGGGGCCGGAGACAGAAAGAGGAGTGGAATCCGGGCGCTCAGGGGATAAAGACGGCAAGGGAGGGGCGGGGGAAATGGGGGGGAAGGCAACGAGGGTGCAGAAGAATGGGGGTGCAGGGAAGGGAGATGGCTGCAGGGGTAAAGGCGGGTGAAGGCGGGGACGGGGTGCTGGAGGTAGCGGGGGGGGAAGAGGGAATAGGGGGTTGGTGTGAAGCGGGAGGGATGGGGAGAAGGGGAGGGAAACCGGGAAGAGGGAGGGAGGGATGGAGTGAGTGGTGGAAGCGAAAGGTGATGGAGGTAAAAAGGGAACAGAGGGATGGCGAGGAAGGGGGATAAGGGTGGAAGGAGGAGGGGCGGGATGAAGAGCGGAGGGGTGAAAGGTGAGAGATGGGGGAAAGGGGCACGCGGGAAGGGGACAGCGGAGGGGAGCGGGCCCGGGCCGCCGGGAGGCACTTCCCTCCAGGGAGGGCGGCGCCTGAATAACGGGACCCTGCAGGCCAGGGGCCTCCGGCCGGGGGGAAGGGGGACGAACCGCCGGCCGCGGAGGCGGGGGCGCTGCGGGCAGGTACCGCGCCGAGCGCCGCTGGGCAGCCGCAGCCCCCGCCTGAGGGAAGGACCCCCACTCCACTTACTCTCCCCGACCACGGCTTTCAGGCCAATGGGGGCCATGGCGCTGCGCGAGCTCCGGGCTCCGACCCTCCTCACGCGACGCCCGCGGACACCGCCGCCTCCTCGGGTCGGCGCGCCCTGCCGGCTGCAGCTTGTCGCCCCGCAGCCGCGCTCGGGACCGACTGACGCGCGGACTCGGCGCGGGGGCGCGGCGCGAGTCAGAGCGAGGCTGCAGCCGCTGGCGCGCGCGGGGGCGGGGCCGGGCAGGGGCGGGGCCTCGCGCCCATCGTTAGCGTCACCCGCGCGCCTCCGCCAATCGCACTGCGGCCGGGGGCTCGGCCCCGCCCTCAGGGATGCGGCGGGGCGCGAGGCTGCCCCTGGCTGGTGCGGGAGCCGCGCCCTCCCCCTCACCTCAGGCGCCGCGCGCGCCCGCGGCGCAGGGTCCTAAAGTCCCCTCCGTTGCCGGCTCCGCGCTCAATCCCTGGCCACAGGCTACTGACAAGCTCGTGTTCCTGAAATCCCGCTCTGGTCCTGTCTTTCCTCTTTCTGGGAGCCTTCCATTTTTCCCCTGCCCACAGAAGGAACTCGGAGGCTAGATCTCTTGCTAGTAGTACCCACTCCCAGCCACAACACAACCTGGAGTATATCGACACCATCTCTGTCTCCGGGTACCTGGCTCCATACATCTACCGTTCACTGAGCTCTCACTGCGCGTCAAGCTCCGTGCCAAACGCCTTACAGGCGTCATCTTAGTAAATCCTCATAATAATGGGGCATTGGTTTTAATCTTCATTTTCAGATGAAAAAACTGAGGCCCAGAGATGCTGGAAAAAGCACTAGCCTGTGTCAGGCTGTGTATCATTCATTAGCTAATAGTTACTACTCTCCCACTACTACATGTAAGCCGCTATTCTGGGCACTGGAGTTATAACCGTGTACAAGACAGATTCTGATCTTGGTCGTGGGGTCTTCAGAGTCTATAAGTTTCTACGTCCCAAATCTGATAGGAATATACTGTGGAACCAACTCTGGTCTCAGTATCTCCTTCCTGGAGTCCACATTTACCAAAGTGGTCCCAGGTCAGTTTTCACCAGACTCTGTTGATGGGAGATGTTGCTTTTGAAATATGGGACAGGGCTTGCTTTTGGCTTCAGAGAAAAACAAACAAGTTGATGAAATTAAAAAATCAAAAAGGACAGGAGAGCTAGTAGTAATAAAATCGATGAATACTCATTAAATGTCTGGAACAGCTCTATAAGCTAGGTTCTTTTCTTCATATTAAGAAATGTAATAATATTGTACAGATGAGGAAATTGAGATTCAGAGACAATAAGTGCTTTGTTAGTGACAAGGAAAGATCCAGCTCTAGAATCTGAATTCTGAACCATTAGTGTATACTGAGCAACATGAAAAGAAGCTGAGAACTAAGGAGGAATTTTCCAAAGTCACAGCAGCGAATGATGGCTGAGCCAGGACAAGAGGCCACATGATTTGACCATCTCCTCACCCCTACCCTGATCTATCTCAATAGAACCTTCATATGGCTTCATAGAGAGAGAAAGAGTTAATGTGTCATCTCTTCATGTCCTGCCTTCTGCCTGGGAAACATATTGCTAGGTTCTGGGTGCATTTGGAGCAAGAGGAGATAATGTGTAAATGTGGGGGGATCTAGGATGCACTTGTGATCCCAAATGCTCCCTCCTTCACCATCTGGCACATGTCAGCAGAGACTCCATGGTTTCTGCATCTGCCGTGAAGATATAAATTAGAAGGTGGAAAATTCCTTAGTGGCTAAGGAGTAGGGATGGCCAAGGTCTCCTTTTATCATTCATACGGTCAGTGGGTCAACTAGGGTTTACTGAATGCTGTAGATGAACATTCTGCCTCAGAGGTGGTATCTAGCCGAGGAGACAGATAGGACTCAAGGAGTCACACACACGTTGAGTTACTGATCTGACAAATGCTGAAACAGATGGAGAGGTGGCTGTGAGAGTGGACAAAGGAGAAGCACCTGACCCAGGGGACCATTTGGGATGCAGTCAGAGCAGGCCTCCTGGGATGAGTGAAAAGCTGGCAAGAGGGGACTGGGAGAGTGTCTAGGCAGATATACAGTAAGTGCAAAGACTCAGCATCAGAAAGAAGTTTGGCTCTTCCAGGAACAGAGAGCAAGCCAGTGTGACTAAAGAGGAGAAATCCTGCTGGGTTGGGTGGGAGGGAGGGCCCCCAAGGTGTAGGCCTTGCTGCAAGGCTCCAGGACTTCTGAGTGGCCTGGGGTCTGTGTGCAGGGACCTCCTCAAAGGTCACAGCAAATAAAATGTAGCAGCTTCTTATTTTCCACAGAAGGAAGGCCCCAAAAAAGAAATCCCTTTCTTGCAAATGTGTACCTGAGATGTTTACTGGGGATGGCAAAAATCAGAACAGATGTTAAATAGGATGGTTGAAAGAGCAAGTGGGAGACAGACTGTGAAACTCACCCAGCAACCCCTGACTCTGGAGTGTCAGGATGGAATCACCCTGGATATGGATCCAAGACTTGGTTGGAGATCTCTTGACATCTCTGAGCCTTGGTTTCCCCCTTTGTGAAACAGGGAAAAATAAAACTTCCAGGCCTCTCTGGTAGGGTGACTCTGAGGAGCCAGTGAAATGACCTACACCAAAGAGTGAAATCCTCCCTCAGCCATCACATGGTACCCTTTGTTCTGTATTCCTTATTTGCATTTACTGAGAGTTTGATACACGCCAGGCACTAGGCAAAAAGCTCTATGAATTTTCACTGGATTCTCACTACAGCCCTATGAGGTCGATGCTATTATTATCACAATTTTTCTGGGGCAGAAAGAGGTCAAGTCACTTGTCCAAGGTCACATGGCTCTAAGTGCTGACCTGAGACTCATGCTCTGACTTCCTGATGCCCAGGGGAAAACTCCAGCGCCCACAGCGCAGCCCCAGCTCCTTGACCTAAGGAGAGGCTTGGCTGCGCGGCCAGCTTGTTGCGAGCATATCAGCAATGAGAACCCCAACCCCTTAGGACTGTGGGCCCAGACAGGTCCACGGCCCCCCGCCCGGGCCCAACGAAGCGGCCAGGCGGGTAGCAGCCCCAGGATGCGCAGGGCTGGTAGGCTGCCAGAGCCGGTAGGCTGCCAGAGCCGGCCGGCGCGCAGGTGCGCCCGGAGCTGCGCATGCGCGGCCTGCAGCCTCTGCAGAGCCGGGTGCAGGCGTGGGGTGTGGGTGGGAAGAGTCTGCGATTTACGCGCGGGTCACGTGGCGGCGGGGAGCGCGCCAGGTGGGGGATCGCTGCAGATGCGAGCGGGGAGAGGCCAGGGGTGAGGGCAGATTGAGAGGCAGCGGCCTGGAGGGAGCGAGTTCAAGGAGACAGTGGAGCGAACCACGGGGAGAGAAACAATCGGATGCGGTGGCCTCCACACACCTGGGACCTGTGGGAGAGCCCTGGGACCAGAGTATGGGCCGCTTCTCCGACCCTCGGGTTTGCACCTACCTCCCTTCTGCCTTTAAGCTGCATCATCAGCTACAGTTTCCCGTGTTCACCCCCACCCCCTCCTCCTAACCGCTGAGCCATTTGATTCGGGGCAGTTTCTAAAGAATTCAACAAGATAGTATTTATAAGGTATTTTACCCAGGACAGGGAACCTGGTAAGGATCCAGTGAATGTTAGCTATTAATATCATTGTTAAAAATGACACATCATGAGGCCGAATTAAATCAGTGCTAAATAAATATGTATGAGTTATAGAGAGTTCAGTCCATGCCTTGCTTATTTGCTGCTAGATTCATTGACAGTGAATGAACAAGTAATTTTCTCTACTGCTGTCATCCCCCCACTCAGTCCACAGCCCCCTTCCCCCATGGGGCACAAAAGAGCAGCTGGGCCTGGCATGCTTGAGTTTGGGACATCCTTGCCCTCAAGAGTGAGTTCACAGTTTTTTTGTGTTTGCGATCAGGATGCAATATCAAAAAGGCTTTGTTTTCAAAAGCCCAGGCCAGGATCTCAAGCTCAAAGGACTTCAGGGGCCAGGCAGAGGTAACACCACGTGTGTGGCCAACTGCAGAGTGCATGACTTGCCCAGAGGGGCCAGTCCTTGCTCAGCTCCAGCCAGTGGTTTCCATGCAGCAACTGAGGGTCTAGATTGTAGAAATTATATGACATCTCCCAATGTTCAAGTGTTGCTATGGATTTTTTAAAAATATTGATAACAGCACACTGGCCAAATAAAACACATCTGAGGGCCACATTTGTCCTCCAGACTAATGCAAACTCTCCTGCATGCAAACTCCAGGGAACTGTAATCCTTCTTCCCAAAGGGGAAGGTTGGAGTCCCCCAAGCGGGGAGCAGCAGGTTCCCAGAAAGGCACTGATGTTCCCACTCACACAGCCCCCCCCGGGGCAGGTCTTGGGACTGCGGTGTGGTGATGGGAATGCCTGGGCACCAAGCACCAGAACCTTTCCCTTCAGCCTCCAGAGCCACAAGAGAGGTCCTTCTGCTCAGCCTGGTTCTGGGGCAGCAGATATAACCAGTAAGGCCAGCTGCTTTTGCATGGACCGGTGAGCACTATAGTGGAAGCCTCTGAGAGCAGCTGATGTGGGCAGCTCTGTTTGGCCTGGACTGTGTAAGCCCCACAGTCCTGGTACAAGCCAGGAACCAGGAGGAGCCACCCAAAAAAATGCCAGATATTAGAAGTCTCAGTGACTTCAGCCAATGGGGGCTTAAAGCTGGTGTCATCTGATTTTAAAAAATAAAGAAATACGGCATTTTTTCACCTTAGGTATCAGAGTACAATTCATGCCTTTTATGCAGATAAGTTGTTGTCAGATCCCAAAGGAAAGAGTTTTCATTTCAACTGGGGAAATTGTTTTATTCAGATATGTTTTGTTTCTGGCCAACTTGGCATTTGAGCTGAACCTGAAGGTTGAAAAGAAAGAGGGAGTCAAATCCAATCAAAGAAAAGAGCATAAATATATACAATTATTATTGTCAATTAAAAATAATAAATAAATAGAACTTTTCTTTAAAAAAGAGCACCCTAGGGTACCAGAGCAAACTAACAGGAGCATAATAGAATATTTTAAATTTCAGAGGGAAACACAGTGATGCTCATCATTGATTGAATAGTGTTAAAACTACTAGGTGGAAGCAGTTCACAGTTTGAACATTAGGCAATACTACGTTCCTTTCTATGACACGATATCTTTGTAAAACTGGGTTTTCAGAAATTAGTGTGATAAGAAACAAATAATTCATGAAAACCAATGTGAACCAGGAAATGAGAGTGTTAGTATCCGATGTGATTCCAAGGTTTAAGAATGTACATATATTCCATTAAGTAATTGTGGTGTCTTAGTCCATTTTGTGCTGCTGTAATAGAATACCAGAGACTGGATAATTTATAAAGAACAGAAATTTCTCACAGTTCTAGAGACTGGGAAGTCCACAATCAAGGTGCTGGCACTGGTACCTCTCACAAAGGCAAAGTGTGGTGTGGTGGCATTTAGCAATATTTATTGAGCACCTACTATGTGCCAGGCACTATCCTGGGCACTGGAGATACAGCAGTGAACAAAAGAGAAAAATCCCTGTGGATAGGAAGCCAACATTCTAAAGGAGAAAACAATAAATAAGTCAATGATAAATCATATAGTACATTAGAAGGTGATAAGCACTATGATAAAAATAGGGTCTGGTGATCAGGAGCATAGGGGAGGGGGATAGTTTGCATTTTAAAGGAGAGGAACAGGCTAGGCTTCATTGAGAAACTATTGGATATGAATTCAAAATCAGGAGCAAAGTCAGAAGGATCTGGGCATCCTTTCAGTACATAGGATGTGGATGGTGCCAGGAAGAGTGGTTGAGATGACCCAGGGGACTGGGGAATGAGGAGAGTAGTGGTCATATGGAGGACCCCAGGAAACACTCTAGAGTAAGGCTGAGTAGAGGGAATGGATGCCAGAAGGAAGCAGAGGGAAAATGGCCAGAGAGGTATGGGTGAGCCATCAGTGCAGGAAGATGGGATAGCTAACAGCACCTCATGCCACAGAACTCTGATAAAAAAATGGAAAATGCCACTGGATGTGGCAGTTGAGAGGTCACTGGTGATATGGGCAAAAGTCAGGGTGCAGACAGGTGACAATGGGCTGAGAGGTGAGGAAGCCCATGCTCCAAACTTCCCAAAGTGCGAGCTAATCCTACTGCAAGGAAGACCAAAGAAAGGAAAGAGAAGACTAGATGAACCACAGGGGATTTGTGTCAAAGAAATTTGAAATAAAAATAGGAAAAAAAAAAATGTTTCTTTTTTTTTAAAAAAAGAAACATTTAAAAAACACAGAAAAGTAATAAAGCGAATGTACCCCTCCCCAAGAATAAAGAACAGTTAATGTTTTGCTATTTTTTGCTTCAGAATTTTTTTTAGAAAAATAGATCTGCCCGGGTGCGTTGGCTCATGCATGTAATCTCAGAACTCTGGGAGGCCGAGGTGCGAGGATGGCTTGAGCCCAGGAGTTAGAGGTGCAGTGAACTATGATTGCACCACTGTACCTCTGGGTGACGGGGTGAAACCCTGTCTCTAAAAAAAAGAAAGAAAGAAAAGAAAAGAAAAGAAAAAGGAAAAAAAAACCCAGAAAGTAAAATAGATCAGATTGTGTAAGGTGGATTCCTCTTTCTCCTGAAACCCCACTAAAATGATAGCGAGGTAATTATAAAACGTTTAAATCCACCAAGACACAAAGAACAGAAAAGGGGCAATGGGAGATGAGAAATAGTAACAAAACTTCAGAAGATGAACCTGTGGCTGAGGGTTAGTGACTGAGCAGAGAAGAGAAAGCAGAAATATGAATCTCCAGAAAGAGAAAGCCCACTGAGCCCCAGAGCCTTGGGAAAGCTCAGGAATCCCTGGTACGAGGTACTTCTACAGGTGGGAATGAAGGGTGGAGCCGGAAACCAAGGATTGGTAAAGAAAGGGGGCAGTCAGACCATCAGATCCCCTCCCCCACTACTCACAGCCAGGTGACTCCCCATCCCCCAGTGGAATAGAAATAACAATGATGATGATGATGATGATGTCAGCAAGCATGTATGGCGCATGCTATGTGCCAAGCACTATTCCAAGCTCTTTGTACATATTGGCTCATTTCCACCTCACAATCACTCTATGAGGTAGTTGCTAGTGTAATATTGTCCCCATTTTATAGATGAGGAAACCAAGCCATTTGTCCAGGATCACATAGCCAATAAGTGACAGGGCCAGGATTTAGACCCTGGCATGTGGGAGGAGAGGGTGGAAGTAGAAAGCAGTACCCTGTGGTTTGGACTTCATTCATCTCTCCATGAACAACCATGGTAGGTTTTCAAATATAGAAATGACATTTATTTATTTATCTGTTTAACATTCAATAAATATTCATCACGTGCCTGCCCCGTGCTAAGCTAGAATTCACTAATCGAGGAGGGAAGAGGATATTCTGAACGGGGACAACAGCATGGGAGAAGAAGGCCTGGTGACCAGGTGACCAACCTGACATGCTCACATTGGCACAGCCCACCTGGCAGCCAAGAGGAGACCCTCTCCTTGAATCAGAGCTGGAGGGCCCAGGGTCGGGAGGCCCCCAGCTGGCTGATGTCATAGTTCAGGCTGGAGACTGTGGGGTCTTAGTCTGGGGACAGGGAGGGCAGGGGCTGAACATAATCCAGAGGAATAAAAATAACACCTGCCACACTTCCTGTGAGCTCTTCTCTGCCAAGTGCTTATGCAAAATCTCTCTTCCTCTCTCTTTTTTTTTTAAGAGACAGTGTCTCACTATGTTGCCCAAGCTGGTCTGAAACTCCTGGCCTCCAGGGGTCCTCCCACCTCAGCCTCCCGAGTAGCTGAGACTACAGGTGAGCGCCACTGCATCCAGCAGCACAATATCTCATGATTTCTATCCATTTTACGGATGAGGAAACTGAGATGTAACACATCCTGGGGCACATAGTGAATCCCAGCCAAACCAGGAGTTGAACCAGGTGTGCCTGAGCCAAAGCTTGGACTCCTTACCACACAGCTCTGTTGCCTGTCCAGATTGCAGAGCCATTATGAGCCAGACACAAAAGTATACACTATGAGTCCAAGCATATAAAGTGTCAAGAACAGTCTAAACTAATCGATCATGAAAGAAATCAGAATAATGATTGTCTCATGGGAGTGGAGAGTGAGAAGTATTGACTGGGAAGAGAGACGAGGGGGCTCTGGAAATGTACTCTTCTGTTGTTCTGGGTGGTAGCAACATGGTGCATATTTATGCAAAAATTCATGGAGCTGCTGACTTAAGAATTATGTATTTTATGAAAATTATGTATTTTAGTAAAGGTAATATTGTAAAAAAAATAAGAATTATGTATTTTATTGGATGTATGTTATACTCTGATTTTTTTAAAGGGCTTCCTGGAAGAATTGCCATTTATTTTTTATTTTTTAATTTTTTAGAGTCAGAGTCTCACTCTGGCTCCCTGGATAGAGTGCAGTGGCATCATCATAGCTCACAGCAACCTCAAACTCCTGGGCTCAAGTGCTCCTCCCTCGTCAGCCTCCTGAGTAGCTGGCACTACAGGGATCTGCCACGATGCCCTGCTAATTTTTCTGTTTTTAGTAGAGACATGGGGGGATAGGGGTCTCACTCTTGCTCAGGCTGGTCTCGAACTCCTGAGCTCAAATGATCCTCCTGCCTCAGCCTCCCAGGGTGCTAGGATTACAGGTGTGAGCCACCATGCCGGCCAGAAGTGCCATTTAAAGTGAAACTGGAAGCCATTTTGGATGATTATTATAATCATATATGGAAGTATATGATATGTCAGGCACATGATTTATTGGGCACTTATGATATGTCAGGCACTGTCATAAATGCTATACATATAATTATTTTATTTAACCTTTACAGTGGCCTTGAGGAGGTAAATATTACTATGCCCATTTTACAAATGAGAAAACTGAGGTTTCAAGAATGCAGGAACTTGCCTGGGTCACGCAGAAAGTGGCTTGACCAGAATTCTAGCCCAGATTTGTATGAGCCCAAGTCCAAGAGTGTATGCTCTTGCCACCGCCTGCTCCCAACTCCCCCGGGGAGTGGTGAACTTGGATTACAGAGGATGAGGGAGCAGAAACCAGAGCCAGCTCTGAGCAGTGGTCCCTTCCAAGGCCATTTGCCTAATTTTGTATTTGTAGTTTTGTTTCATTTTTCTTAAAGAGAGCCCTCCAAATTGTTGAAGCTTCAGGCCTCACAAAACCTGGATCTGCCTGGCTTCGTGGGTGGCTGGGAACATGGGTGGCCCATCTTTAGATCCAAGAAGCATCATGGTGGAGTAAGATAATGACTTAGTAATACTTACCCTCTCTCTAGCTCACAACAGGGAGTCCTGGGCGTCCTCATCACACATCCTCCCACTACCCCGCTCCAGCACCAGTGTCCTGTAAAGAAGACCCCAAAAAGCTCTCAGTAACCTTAGAAAAGCAGGGGCACCACCCCAACTCAACACTAAACACAGTCTGTCTCTCTGCCACACACACACACACACACACACACACACACACACCTTCCTGCCTCCTCTCTGTGCCCCTCCTCCTCCCTCTACTTTTGTCTACTGTCTTCCCACCACTCTCTTCCCCACTCACCCCTTTCCCTGACTGCAGGGCCTTCCCGCCTCACCCCACAAAGTCAAGTCCAGACCCTTCCCCACCCCTGTGCGGACTGAGCAGGACTCTTAGCTCTGGGGCAGCCGGCAGTCCAGTGCTCTGGGTCTGGCCCTGCCTTGTATGTGACCTTGGAGAGTCACTTCTTCCCTCTGGACATAAATTTCCCCATTTCTCACAAATAACCTGGGCCCTGGGCTCCTTGTCCTGAATCACACTGGGTGTCTCCAGCCCTCCCCTCCTCACCATCCTGGGCCACCCCTGGGATATCTCAGGTGCCTGTCATTGGGTGAGCAGGGGATTCAGGCTTTGGGTCCTTGGTCTGATTGTCCACAAGCTCAGGGCTCACTGCCCAGACTTTGGGGCATCCCCATGTGGGGTCCTGCATGGGCCTCCCTCCCCCCTTCACAGGGAGCCCCCCTCTTCTGATACTGTCTGAACTCCTGAGTCCCTTCCTTCCCGTCCTTCCAGGCTGTGACCCTTCCCCCAGCTGTCCATATGTCCTCTTTGAACACATCATAGCCACGCCCTGGGTACACAGAGGAGCTGTTTGGGCAGATGTTTAACATACAAAACAAAAATAGAGGTTATTTTGTTGAATGATCCCCACCAATCTGAAGACATCTGTTTGCAACATCCCACTCTGGAGGCTAAAAATGCCTGCCGCCTTCCCAGGCAACAGCACAGCCACCCAAGAGCTATTTCAGCACGTTTATGTGCAGTTCTCTGCCCTATTTCACAGAAAGGCTACAAACATACCCGCCACGCTCCAATCTTCCTGCTGATGCCCCCACAGAGGGGAGGCAAGAAGGGCGTTGCATTCTGCATTCCAGGTTACAGCTTGCTCTTTTCCCCCTCGTGTTTTCTTCAGTTGCATCTCTTTTTTTTTTAACCAGACCTCATGCTAAAAGAGTGTTTATGTCCCTCCTTGAGAAGCAGGATCAAGTCTTCTGACGTTGCTGTGCTCTTCATCATTCCTTTTTTTTTTTTTTTTGAGGCAGAGTCTCACTCTGTTGCCCTGAGGACAATGCAGTGGCATCATCGTAGCTCACTGCAACCTCCAACTCCTGGGCTCAAGTGATCCTCCTGCCTCAGCCTTCCGAGGAGCTGGGACTACAGGCATGCACCACTACACAGAGCTAATTTTTAAAATTTTTTTAGAGATGGGGTCTTGCTATGTTGCTCTGGCTGGTCTTGAACTCCTGGCCTCAAGCGATCCTCCTGCCTCGGCCTCCCTAAGTGCTAGGATTACAGGCATGAGCCACTGTGCTCAACCTAAATACTTTATCTTATTATTATTATTATTTTTAGAGACAGGGTCTTGCTCTGTCACCTAACCTAGGTTCTGCCTTGAACTCCGGGGCTCAAGCAATCCTCCTGCCTTGACCTCCCAAAGTGCTGGGATTATAGACTTGAGCCACTGTGCCTAGCCTTAGATACTTATGTTATTAGTAAAAGATCAAAAATAAGTGAACCAGGTTGGAGGAAGGAGGTAAAAAGAAAAAAAATAATAAATAAGTGAACCAAATATTCCACCTAAGAAATTAGAAAAACAGCAATAAAATAAAAGAAAGAAGAGGGAAAAAAATGAAATGAAGTTTGACATTAACGAAATACTGAAAGAATAAGTAAAATTTGTTTGAAAAGGCAAATAAAATGAGAAAATTTTAACTAAAGGCAAATCTGACGAAAGCAAGCAAAGAGAGAAAGCAAAAACAGGCAATATTAGGAAAGAGAAAGGCAATATAAACACAGATATGGATGTTATTAAAGCAATTATAAAAAACTGTTATGGTAATACATTGTAATAACAAATGGAAGCAGATGTTTTCCTAGCAAAATATAAACTATAAATAAAAAATGTAAACTATCAAAATTGGCCTACAAAGTAGAAAACTTTAGCAGACTAAGCAGACTAATAAACATGGAAGAAATTAGAAAGATAATTTAAAGGGGTAAAAACCTACCTAGTAGGTACAATGAACACATTCCAGTGATGGGCACCCTAATAGCCTTAAGTGTTATAAAAGCTATCCATGTAACAAAAACATTTTTACCCCCTTAATATTGGCAAAAAAAAATAAGTAAAGAGATTACATTCTCTAGGTCATTAATAAAACAAACTAACATTAAATGCCTCCTAACGAGGCAGGAGATAGGATTGGGAACACAGGTGGCATGGAAAGAACTCAGGTGGCACGAAACAATAGGAACAAAATTAGGGTTACAAATCAATGAAAACAAAAGCGGTGGTGGAGCTGTGATTATACCCATTGTAGATACCCCCTGGAGGCACCTGCACAGGTGGGGGACAAGAGTGTCTTCAAATGACTCTGACTTCATTGTACTGTCATTATCATAAATTAGCTGTTCTAGATTAAAAATTAAGGAGATATTAATTTCTTAATATTTGAAGGATTTTTTTTATTAGATCCTGGAGTTTAAAAAAACCAAAAGGATATTATTGGGATAGTTAGAGAAATCTGAATATAGACAGTGTGTTAGGTAATATTATATCCAGTTCCTGCTGGGTGAGATAATGGAATTTTCTTGGGTGGGATAGTGGAATTTATATAAGGGAATGTGCTGAATCTTAGGAGATACATTTTTAGCAGTTGATGTTTGCATTTTACCTTTCCAACAGTTAAGCAAAAAGTTTTTAAATGTGTGTGCTGTCGACCCAAACAACTGACTAAAGCAAAAATCTCAATCAATGGAGTTTTATTAAGCCAAAGTTGAGGATGCACCGGGAAAAATATGAACCATAGACAAACTGTGGCTGTTTTTTCCAAAGGGGAAGTTGGAAACTTCAGCATTTTAAAGGCAAACAGAGAGAAGGAAAAAAGCAGTAGTTGGGAGGATGATGAGGCAAAGTGAGGCCCAGGAAATCTACATTTTACATAAAATGAGGGGACTGTCAGAAGGGAAAAAGGGAGTGAAGGAAACATCAGTTATGTAGATGTCCCTGGGTAAGTGGAAGAATGTTTGATTCTGTGTGTCTCCAGATTTTTTACCCGTGAAGATAAACTTGTAATTCATTATTAATGTGGAATTGCACAAGTTTTAGTTTTAGGTGCTAGACATAGTTACAATTTGCATATCCTTGTTTATGGAAGGTCAGCAAGGGATTTCCTTAATGAATGATCTGTGGGGCCAGTTCTTCAGAGGTATCTGAGGCCTTTACCTTCTCTTTTGCCTAAGGAGTTGAGGGGGGGTAGCCCTGAGATTTTTATTTTCTTTTTACAGTACATACATATGTGCACCTGTGGTGGTAGTGGTGGGGGGGTGTATAAGTTAGGGTTTGAGCCAGAGAAGCAGGGACACTAAGAGTGATACAGAATAGGGGATTGGGGCCAGGCATGGTGGCTCACGCTTGTAAACCCACAATTTGGGAGGCCAAGGCAGGAGGATCACTTGAGGGTAGGAGTTGGAGGCCAGCCTGGGCAACATTGCCAGACCCCATCTCTACCAAAAATAGAAAAGAATAGTGTTCTTTGCCCCAGAGATGCACACACATCTGGCCCAGGACTCAGAGAAGCTAAAGAAGGAGACTCAGCAGGACTGGAGAAGCTATAGGCCCAGGTGGTGCCCAAAACCAACAAAGCAAGTTAGCAGATTAGCAACAATCATGTTGCAGCTGCAGCAGAGCCTGAGGCCTTCCACCAAACTGCAAAGCAGAAAAAATGGCTGCTCCTTCCAAATCTGGAGCAAATTAATTTTGTGGCCAACTCAACTCAGAACCACTCAGGGAGGAATTCTAGGAAACTTAGTTCTAGCTAAGCCAGGTTAACACAGTACAAATTAGAGAGTGTGTGTTGGTGGGGGTACATGGAGAGAAAGAGAGAGCAGGCAAATGTGACAAAATGTTAACAATTGGTGAATTCAGGTAAAGAGTGCTCAACCTTTCCGTAGATGTAAAATTTTAAATAAAAAGTTGGAGAGTGGAAAAAGGCACCATGCCT